>CM072787.1:8489551-9689551 GCA_036983795.1 Megachile lagopoda
TTAGGATGATTTATTTGGCGTTAGATTAGGTTTAGGGTAGGTTAGGATGATTTATTTGGCGTTAGATTAGGTTTGGAGTAGGTTAGGGTGGCTCTTATGGCGTTAGATTACGTTTAGAGTAGGTTAGGATGATTTATTTGGCGTTAGATTAGGTTTAGAGTAGGTTAGGGTGGCTCAATTGGCGTTAGATTAGTTTTAAAGTAGGTTAGGATGACTTATTTGGCGTTAGATTAGGTTTAGAGTAGGTTAGGGTGGCTCATTTGGCGTTAGATTACGTTTAGAGTAGGTTAGGATGATTTATTTGGCGTTAGATTAGGTTTAGAGTAGGTTAGGATGATTTATTTGGCGTTAGATTAGGTTTAGAGTAGGTTAGGGTGGCTTATTTGGCGTTAGATTAGGTTTAAAGTAGGTTAGGATGATTTATTTGGCGTTAGATTAGGTTTGGAGTAGGTTAGGGTTGCTCATTTGGCGTTAGATTACGTTTAGAGTAGGTTAGGATGATTTATTTGGCGTTAGATTAGGTTTAGAGTAGGTTAGGGTGGCTTATTTGGCGTTAGATTAGGTTTAAAGTAGGTTAGGATGATTTATTTGGCGTTAGATTAGGTTTAGAGTAGGTTAGGGTTGCTCATTTGGCGTTAGATTACGTTTAGAGTAGGTTAGGATGATTTATTTGTCGTTAGATTAGGTTTAGAGTAGGTTAGGGTGGCTTATTTGGCGTTAGATTAGGTTTAAAGTAGGTTAGGATGATTTATTTGTCGTTAGATTAGGTTTAGAGGAGGTTAGGGTGGCTTATTTGGCGTTAGATTAGGTTTAAAGTAGGTTAGGATGATTTATTTGGCGTTAGATTAGGTTTAGGGTAGGTTAGGATGATTTATTTGGCGTTAAATTAGGTTTAGAGTAGGTTAGGGTGGCTTATTTGGCGTTAGATTAGGTTTAGAGTAGGTTAGGGTGACTCATTTGGCGTTAGATTACGTTTAGAGTAGGTTACGATGATTTATTTGGCGTGAGATTAGGTTTAGAGTAGGTTAGGGTGGCTTATTTGGCGTTAGATTAGGTTTAAAGTAGGTTAGGATGATTTATTTGGCGTTAGATTAGGTTTAGAGTAGGTTAGGGTGACTCAATTGGCGTTAGATTAGTTTTAAAGTAGGTTAGGATGACTTATTTGGCGTTAGATTAGGTTTAGAGTAGGTTATGGTGGCTCATTTGGCGTTAGATTACGTTTAGAGTAGGTTAGGATGATTTATTTGGCGTTAGATTAGGTTTAGAGTAGGTTAGGATGATTTATTTGGCGTTAGATTAGGTTTAGAGTAGGTTAGGGTGGCTTATTTGGCGTTAGATTAGGTTTAAAGTAGGTTAGGATGACTTATTTGGCGTTAGATTAGGTTTAGAGTAGGTTAGGGTGGCTCATTTGGCGTTAAGATTACGTTTAGAGTAGGTTAGGATGATTTATTTGGCGTTAGATTAGGTTTAGAGTAGGTTAGGATGATTTATTTGGCGTTAGATTAGGTTTAGAGTAGGTTAGGGTGGCTTATTTGGCGTTAGATTAGGTTTAAAGTAGGTTAGGATGATTTATTTGGCGTTAGATTAGGTTTGGAGTAGGTTAGGGTTGCTCATTTGGCGTTAGATTACGTTTAGAGTAGGTTAGGATGATTTATTTGGCGTTAGATTAGGTTTAGAGTAGGTTAGGGTGGCTTATTTGGCGTTAGATTAGGTTTAAAGTAGGTTAGGATGATTTATTTGGCGTTAGATTAGGTTTAGAGTAGGTTAGGGTTGCTCATTTGGCGTTAGATTACGTTTAGAGTAGGTTAGGATGATTTATTTGTCGTTAGATTAGGTTTAGAGTAGGTTAGGGTGGCTTATTTGGCGTTAGATTAGGTTTAAAGTAGGTTAGGATGATTTATTTGTCGTTAGATTAGGTTTAGAGGAGGTTAGGGTGGCTTATTTGGCGTTAGATTAGGTTTAAAGTAGGTTAGGATGATTTATTTGGCGTTAGATTAGGTTTAGGGTAGGTTAGGATGATTTATTTGGCGTTAAATTAGGTTTAGAGTAGGTTAGGGTGGCTTATTTGGCGTTAGATTAGGTTTAGAGTAGGTTAGGGTGACTCATTTGGCGTTAGATTACGTTTAGAGTAGGTTAGGATGATTTATTTGGCGTGAGATTAGGTTTAGAGTAGGTTAGGGTGGCTTATTTGGCGTTAGATTAGGTTTAAAGTAGGTTAGGATGATTTATTTGGCGTTAGATTAGGTTTAGAGTAGGTTAGGGTGGCTCATTTGGCGTTAGATTACGTTTAGAGTAGGTTAGGATGATTTATTTGGCGTTAGATTAGGTTTAGAGTAGGTTAGGGTGGCTCATTTGGCGTTAGATTACGTTTAGAGTAGGTTAGGATGATTTATTTGGCGTTAGATTAGGTTCAGAGTAGGTTAGGGCGGCTTATTTGGCGTTAGATTAGGTTTAAGGTAGGTTAGGATGATTTATTTGTCGTTAGATTAGGTTTATAGTAGGTTAGGGTGGCTTATTTGGCGTTAGATTAGGTTTAAAGAAGGTTAGGATGATTTATTTGTCGTTAGATTAGGTTTAGAGTAGGTTAGGGTGGCTTATTTGGCGTTAGATTAGGTTTAAAGTAGGTTAGGATGACTTATTTGGCGTTAGATTAGGTTTAGAGTAGGTTAGGGTGGCTCATTTGGCGTTAGATTACGTTTAGAGTAGGTTAGGATGATTTATTTGGCGTTAGATTAGGTTTAGAGTAGGTTAGGGTGGCTCATTTGGCGTCAGATTACGTTTAGAGTAGGTTAGGGTGGCTTATTTGGCGTTAGATTAGGTTTAAAGTAGGTTAGGATGATTTATTTGGCGTTAGATTAGGTTTAGGGTAGGTTAGGATGATTTATTTGGCGTTAGATTAGGTTTAGAGTAGGTTAGGGTGGCTTATTTGGCGTTAGATTAGGTTTAGAGTAGGTTAGGGTGACTCATTTGGCGTTAGATTACGTTTAGAGTAGGTTAGGATGATTTATTTGGCGTTAGATTAGGTTTAGAGTAGGTTAGGGTGGCTTATTTGGCGTTAGATTAGGTTTAAAGTAGGTTAGGGTGGCTTATTTGGCGTTAGATTAGGTTTAAAGTAGGTTAGGATGACTTATTTGGCGTTAGATTACGTTTAGAGTAGGTTAGGATGATTTATTTGGCGTTAGATTAGGTTCAGAGTAGGTTAGGGTGGCTTATTTGGCGTTAGATTAGGTTTAAAGTATGTTAGGATGATTTATTTGGCGTTAGATTAGGTTTAGAGTAGGTTAGGGTGGCTCATTTGGCGTTAGATTACGTTTAGAGTAGGTTAGGATGATTTATTTGGCGTTAGATTAGGTTTAGAGTAGGTTAGGGTGGCTCATTTGGCGTTAGATTACGTTTAGAGTAGGTTAGGATGATTTATTTGGCGTTAGATTAGGTTCAGAGTAGGTTAGGGTGGCTTATTTGGCGTTAGATTAGGTTTAAAGTAGGTTAGGATGATTTATTTGTCGTTAGATTAGGTTTATAGTAGGTTAGGGTGGCTTATTTGGCGTTAGATTAGGTTTAAAGTAGGTTAGGATGATTTATTTGTCGTTAGATTAGGTTCAGAGTAGGTTAGGGTGGCTTATTTGGCGTTAGATTAGGTTTAAAGTATGTTAGGATGATTTATTTGGCGTTAGATTAGGTTTAGAGTAGGTTAGGGTGGCTCATTTGGCGTTAGATTACGTTTAGAGTAGGTTAGGATGATTTATTTGGCGTTAGATTAGGTTCAGAGTAGGTTAGGGTGGCTTATTTGGCGTTAGATTAGGTTTAAAGTATGTTAGGATGATTTATTTGGCGTTAGATTAGGTTTAGAGTAGGTTAGGGTGGCTTATTTGGCGTTAGATTAGGTTTAAAGTAGGTTAGGGTGGCTTATTTGGCGTTAGATTAGGTTTAAAGTAGGTTAGGATGACTTATTTGGCGTTAGATTACGTTTAGAGTAGGTTAGGATGATTTATTTGGCGTTAGATTAGGTTCAGAGTAGGTTAGGGTGGCTTATTTGGCGTTAGATTAGGTTTAAAGTATGTTAGGATGATTTATTTGGCGTTAGATTAGGTTTAGAGTAGGTTAGGGTGGCTCATTTGGCGTTAGATTACGTTTAGAGTAGGTTAGGATGATTTATTTGGCGTTAGATTAGGTTTAGAGTAGGTTAGGGTGGCTCATTTGGCGTTAGATTACGTTTAGAGTAGGTTAGGATGATTTATTTGGCGTTAGATTAGGTTCAGAGTAGGTTAGGGTGGCTTATTTGGCGTTAGATTAGGTTTAAAGTAGGTTAGGATGATTTATTTGTCGTTAGATTAGGTTCAGAGTAGGTTAGGGTGGCTTATTTGGCGTTAGATTAGGTTTAGAGTAGGTTAGGGTGGCTCATTTGGCGTTAGATTACGTTTAGAGTAGGTTAGGATGATTTATTTGGCGTTAGATTAGGTTTAGAGTAGGTTAGGGTGGCTCATTTGGCGTTAGATTACGTTTAGAGTAGGTTAGGATGATTTATTTGGCGTTAGATTAGGTTCAGAGTAGGTTAGGGTGGCTTATTTGGCGTTAGATTAGGTTTAAAGTAGGTTAGGATGATTTATTTGTCGTTAGATTAGGTTTAGAGTAGGTTAGGGTGGCTCATTTGGCGTTAAATTATGTTTAGAGTAGGTTAGGATGATTTATTTGGTGTTACATTAGATGTAAAGTAGGTTAGGACGTCTTGTTTGGCGTTAGATTATGTTTAGAGAATGTTAGGATGATTTATTTGGCGTTAGATTAGGTTTAAGTTTGGCAAAATACTGAAAGTTCGCTAGTATAGTCGGAAATTGCAGTTCTTAATTTTTGTAGTTCCCACTTTCCCCGCTAGATGGCGCTCCTACACAGTTTTGAACCTGATTGTATATATATTGATTTTTGGGCTTAATCGTCAATAAAATGCATCAAATGTTAATAAAAATTTGCTTTAAAGTGTCTCAGGAAACATACTATATCCAGAAAGTCATGAAATCTGACTTTTTATATTTATCCAATATGCGTGTTCGGACATGCATTTTTTTCGATTAGTTCACCAGTTTTGCCGCTAGATGGCGCTGCAGTTTTTGGTCCATAAAATGACTTTTTTTTCATTTACGTTCCCAGAGCTTTCAGCTAGTTGTTATGACATTATTGTGCTTCTAAATTGACCATATAACAGGATTCAAGCCCCTGAAATACTCAAAGTTCACTACTTTAGCCACAAATCGCATTTTTATATTTTTGTAGTTCCAACTTTCACCGCTAGATGGCGCACGTAGTCAATTTTCGACCGTATTATGTAAATATTGATTTTTGGGCTTAATCGGCAATAAAATGCATCAAATGTTAATAAAAATTTGCTTTAGAGTGTCTCAGGAAACCTACTATATCCAGAAAGTCATGAAATCTGACTTTTTATATTTATCCAATATGCGTGTTCGGACATGCATTTTTTTCGATTAGTTCACCAGTTTTGCCGCTAGATGGCGCTGCAGTTTTTGGTCCATAAAATGACCTTTTTTTCATTTCCGTTCCCAGGGCTTTCAGCAAGCTTTTATGACATTATTGTGCTTCTAAATTGATCATATAACAGTATTCAAGCCCCTAAAATGCTCAAAGTTCACTAATTTAGCCAGAAATCGTATTTTTTTATTTTTGTAGTTCCAACTCTCACCGCTAGATGGCAGCACTTTTTTTGGTCCACGCAACGCAATTTTTTGAAATTTTCGAATATAATGTTTTTAGCTCACTGTGAAGCCACTTTTCTTGCTTTATTCTACCCGTAAACCGATTTGCGATTGTCAGAAAAACGTAAAAATATCTTGTTTTTCGAAAAAACGCAATTTCAATTTTGACCGCTAGTTGTTTCACGGCAGCGCGCGCGAAAATGCTAATTTTTAAATATACGTACGAAGGAAGCATACAAAAGATTTTCAACTTCCTCAATTAATTAACTTATACTAAACTATTGTTTTTCGCAAATCTTTTACATACTAAATCGCCACGATAGTTCCGTTATGAATGTAAATTTCAATGTAGAATAAAATTATAAGAAAGTTACGTTCTGATGTTCCTAAAATTGCTTTTAAGTCATGTGCGTGCGAAAATTTGATTATTTATCATAGACTGCTTCCTCTCGGCTGCTGTGTTCTTCAGGAGAGCCTTTGCACTCGAATATGCGCACATAACTGGAGCCATCGAGCTAATTCAATTATACTTGGGTTCGGTTTATCGCGAAATACAACAGGGTGAGAAATAGAATTCGTACAACAGCGTTTCAAGTTTCAAAAAACGAAGACTCTTTAATATTTTGGTCGTTGCAAATATGTATTTAATACGATAAATTTAATCGTTTTTTATTTATGAAAAAAAGATGAATCGTATTCGTTTTCTTAACAAATATTTGAACAAGTTTTTCATTTTTATACGTGAAGATTATTTACAAAATAAGTAGATGGTATAGCCGTAACGTGTCACAAAAGATGCAAATAAATTACGTATTGTATTATTCCACGTTTTATATTACTATTACCTTTTATACGGCGATGAAGTCCAGCTTCTAAGTAACGAATTCGTATTTTTGCAGAAGTATCGCATTCTTCTTTAGTTTCGTTCTAATCGGAAAAATTATACCAGCAGATTTTCAAAATGATCTTGCGTACAGAGACAATGAAAACATCTGCAACATCTCGCGCACAAATGAAAAATCTTACATCCTTCTTTTTTTTTTATAATAACGGGTTTCAAAAATGACGCGTCGAGCCGTGCTGAAGTTTTTTAATCATAGTTATTATTATCGTTAATATCCATATAATTATCAATAACTACAGTAAAACACAAAACAAAAATGGTGATATCTGTACATTTCTTCTTCTTCGTCTTAAGTAAGTAGTAACATAAACATTTTTGTATACCAGTAGCCTATAATAGGAAGAAACTAAATCATAATATTCACAGATATTTTACAAGATAGATAAAACACGACGCAGGACACGCACCTCGCGGTGATTCTAATTGCTCTATACATATAAAAAAGAACGACGGAATAGAACGGAGAAGAAAGTAAAAGACGCGAAGAGGTTCGAGTAGAAGGTGGAGAAACAGAAACGTCTAAAGAAGACGAAGGGAATTTTCGTTTCCGCACGAAACAAAGGAGAGAAAAAAAGAAGAAATACACCGCGACGTGAGCGTCTTGTTCGCGTCCTATTATACTTAAACCGTAGCTGTAATATAATATGCTTTTTTCTTTAAATTCATCGTCTCTCTCGCTCACTTATACTTCTACACTGTACATATGCACAACGCATCTTTTACACTGTACATGCACACGCTCCACGAGTATCCGCGCTGCCTTAAATTAATTCGCGTTTTTATTTCTCTTAGGGATTGCCCGAACACCAGCCGTCTTCTTGCACTGTTCCTAATCTACGTATATAAGAAACGATAATGGTCAAAACTCTCAAAGTGTTCGAATCGTCGCGTTGGATAAATAAAAAATAAAAAAAACGGCGATTAATCAAGTACAACTAAAAAAAAAAAAAGAGAGAAAAAAGAAATAAAATTAAGGAGATATCGTACAAGATGAAAAACAAAGAATCGAGAGCGTGTTCCGACAATCCCTAAATACTTTTACATACGGGATTATCCTCTAGAGGCATGCGCCCTACGCGCAGCAGCAATAATATCGCAAATAGGTAAGTTTCCTTTTATATTACTTAATATGTTATTTTTTTCTTCCACGGCTTCGTGTGATATAATATAATTTTTCTGGTCTATACACGTAAGCGCATTATTATCCTCGATAACGATTGCTAGAGTCTATGACATTATCACGCGGAACGCGACGAAGGATCAGAGAAAACGTGGGGGCGGGAGGTCGAGATTAGGGAGGGGAAGGGGGATGGAAGTGTACGAGAACGGGGCGACGTCAGTGGTCAATGAGATCGGTCATACTGTACTCTGTTAATCCAGTACGACATACTTTTAAGCCCCTTTCCATTTCTTTTCGTTTCTTTTCTTCTGAAATGTGCGGATCGGTACGTTCTAACTAGCCTGATGTAGTAACGTTAATAATAATCAATAGCAGCGATAATAGTAGTAGTAGAGTAGTGGTAATAATAATAGTAGTAGTAGTGGTGATAATAGTATAGTAGTTATAGTAGTAATAGCAGTAGTGGTAGTATAATTAATAATAATAATATTATTAATAATAATAATAATAATAACATAATAATAATGACGATATTAATCGTAATAATAATAATATAATAATAATAATAATAATAATAATTAATGATAGCCATACTTAATGACGGTGATGACAGCGATAATAATGATAAAGAATCGGAAATAAGAATATTAAAAATCTTGTTTCATAATGTACATAGCGCTAAGATGATAATAATATGTTACATCCTGCTGCGGGAAAATTATATTACACTAGAGATAAACACTATTTTTCGGTAGTCCTTTCGCTCCTTTGTTACTCTTCTTTTTTTTTCGTTTTCGCTAAGAGGTCTAGGATCCTAACGTTTTACTTTCTAGTTTCGACACGAGCGGCAGCAGCAACAGCGGCGGCAGCAACTATTGTTACAATTTAATATAATACATAGGTATTTATATAGAGCAGTATTATACAAAAAACACATCACATACCGCGCGCGCGGACCGTACCCGGTCACCGTTTTATATGTTTTCACAATTTTTGTTTTCTTCGTCTTTACGCAGAGATATATATCGTTAAATAATTAAAATCACAGTAGTTATGCCCTTGCTGGCTCGCTTATAATTTATACAAGTATCGTTAATACCTAAGCCTTACTTAAAATAGCTCGTGTATAGTGGTAGGGGTACGTTAGCTTTTTTTATCATCTTCTTAATGTCCTCTTCTAATCTCTTCTTACTTTTTACGAAATCGACTGTCCATCTAGAGCAACGGTAGATAATAATATGTTTACTGTTTTCCTAGAGGAGGGACGAGCGTTAAAGAGTTTAACGATGCGGTTTCTTTTCGTGTCCTTTCTCGGTTCTCGTGAGGACATCGCGTGGTTTATAATCGAAGGTCTTCGGCTAAGGGCTGGGGTTGTGCCTGACTCGCTTGTCAGAAAGACCAAGAGTGACGTCGGTCGATCTCACAAACGTCGTCAGCAGTATCTGGCGTACTGCGAGTCATTGTTTCATCCAGAATGATCTCGCCCTCGCCAAATAGTTAGGGAAGAAAGACAGGCACGGTGATGTTCGCTCATTGACCGCGCTAGCCTCTCTTTATAGCTTACACAACCCCGTACCTCGTCTTAGGCCTTACGATCTAGAAATCGGCACGATTCGCCGGGATCCATTTGATTGTCACTAATATATCTCTGGGGGAGAGGTCATTTCCCTCCAGAATACTCTCCTCTTTTGCTGTACGATGCTGCACTTTGTCGTCGGGACACTCCAGGCTTCATGCCACATGCGAAGCGTCCTACAAGTGCGTGAAGGCGAGAAGTATAGGTAGATTATAATCCAGCAGACCACTGGTTGGCCTCAAACCGTGGCAATTACGATGAGCAAATGGGCAATCTTCGCGACGCGGTGTAACAAGTCTGGTGCGATCCGAGCCAAACTCTCGTTCGCGAAATCGCATGACGGGAAGATGTGGACTACGTATGCAGGCTGAAAAATTAAATTAACAAACTCATTATAATGACAATTTTTTGTGTGTTAATAAATTGTAAACTTGCGAAATTTAATGAATTGGGGTAATTAAATAAAGACTAAATAGATCTGGATCCCTTAAAATACAAACTGGTCTTCCTCAATTAACGCATTAATGTTATGTAGCACTCACCTGTTGTGATCCTGGTGCAGCAATGTTGACAATACCAGCGGCCTGTTTCTGTTGCAAGTACATTATAAATCCGGTCTGAAGGTTTTTACTCTGTTGTAACACGTCTACCTCGTCTCGACCGCAAGGAAGCGCCAGAAGCATACAGTGTTCGTTATCCATCTGTAACAATAACCAACCACGACAATTAGTAACAGTCGACAATAAAAATGCAGAAAGATATTATCATAATATATGACTTATATTTCTAGCAGTATTTGTACTCCATTTACTAACCGAACATCAGTAAGCTTTATTCTAACTTGTTAATACAGAACTGAATATCTGAGTAAACCTAACAAGTACAATTTTGTAATACAAACCTGCATCTTCCTGGCGACACCTTCGACCTGTGTTTGTTCCAGTCTCATTCTCTGAGCGATTCTCAAAGGTGGAGTAGAGCCATCGCTGTTGCAGGGTAGGCTGTCTCTTGCTACGTTCGGATTGCCGAAGACGAAATGCATTTGTACAGCGGCTTGGTCGTTTTTGAGAGCCAGTAGTCCTTGCCACATGACCGGGTAACGCTGCAGCAGCATTTGGAAGGAGTCTGCTTGCGGTGGAACTTGCGAAGCGTGCGGTGGAGTGACCACTTGGTGTTTTCTGGGTCTGTCAGGTGTGATTGCTCTATCGCTAGGTGCTTCGCTTGCAGCAATCGGATACTGAGAACGGACGTGAGCAGGTGGGGGTTCGTAAAATCCACCTCTGGCTGCTGCCGGTGCCCCGGTCAACGATGGATTGCTTCCGGCGTTGTATTGCGGTGGTGGTGGTGGTAATCTCGTTGCTCCGTGCAACACGTACACTTGAGCTACTTGAGGGCTGTCGGTGGTGCGATCTTGAGGAGTTCTTGTGCCGCGTCTTAGTTCTAAAGGTGGACTGTGACTGTCCTCTACTATGCCAGTTTCGAGTTTTGGATCTAACGGTAGGTGAGGAGATCGAGTTCCTGGAATGTGGTACGCTATGCGTGGAGCTGTCAAGGCTTCTTGCTGCGCACGCAAATACTGATACTGGAGAACTTGTGGATGCATGTAGTGGGGCGGTAATTCCGCGCCTCTCGTCAGCCCATAGTGGTTCACAACGTCACCCTAAATAAAAGATATTCGTGTGTAAATTATTTCCATGGAACTGTTTACTCGTGTGACTGTTTATTATTTGTAGTAACGTTTATTGTAGTTAGCGTAGTAAGTACCTGAGAAGCATTAGCATGATGATGGGCAGGTGGGGGCAATGGAGGACTCTGGGATCGATGTGGGGGGACAAGTCCGTACTGGCCCCCTGGTGATGGAGCAGCACCCGCACTCCCATGCTAGCCAAAACCAAGCAAAGTTAGTTCGTCGAGACACTTTTGGACGATACACATTTTATGTAGTTACACACACAGACTGTATACGGATAGATAAATTGAACTCGAATTTAATGTAAGCGTGGAAAATGAATGACTGTAATATTTTTAATTCGAAAGTAATAATCACACACATGTATAAATAGATCCAACGACTTACCAATGGTCCTTCATAGGTCGATATGGGTACTCCACGTGCTTGAGGACTCGCCGTTGGTACCATGATGCAGCCAGACATCGACACCTCCACTTTTGGTGGTTCCATCGTCACGGTTACCTGATAAAACAAAAATTAACCCATAACAACACTCAAATCTTCAAATATCAAGTACGTCATAATCCAAAATATATTTACCGGTGGTTTCGGTGCTGGAGGTCTGGAACAGCTGACCCCGACAGGTTGCGGGTTTATGAGATGTGGCTGGGTAGGTGGACTGGGTACAGCATTGGTAACCATCGGCGACACCACGGCTTGCAGCAGGTGGGCTTTCGGATTCAGAGGATGTGGTTGGCCATTGATACCCTTCAGTGTCGTGGACTGAGTGACAGGTTGATGGATTCTTGGGGCTGGAGTGGTTGTCACACTGGGCGGATGAACGTTCATGGGCAACTTCTGAGGAAGGTTCACTATGGTAGATGCTTGCTGTTTGGCCGCTTGTAGAAGATGTTGTTTAGGGTTCGGTGGAACACCAGTGTTGTTGAGGACCGGTGACATTGGTTGACCTTGTCCCTTTCCGTTCGCTGCATTGATTTGAGGTGCCTGTTTCGCGCGCGGGCTTAAACTCGGAGAAACGACGCGACTGCTGGGTATTTGAAGATGGAGTCCCTGAACGGGTTGCACTGGTTTCACGATGTTCTGAACCACCGACGGAGTGGGCACACTGGGGACTGTTGGTTTAGTCAAGACAACTGGTTGCGGCGGCGGTGGTGGTGGTGGTGGTGGTGGTGGTGGTTGCTGTACCGGTGCCGCCAGCTTGCTGGCATTCAACACGTGAGCCTTCAAACTCGTAGGTTTCGACTGAGTCGTGCAAACGGGTGTTATTTGCGGAGTTGTTGCCGTTGTTACTGCTATGGAGGTGATCGACGGAGACGTAGTTGTTGTTGGCTGAATACTGACAGTAGTGGTGACTTGGACTGCAGGAGACTGTGGTTTAGTGATTACGCTGGTTTGTGGTTGAATCTGTGGAGTTTGGACCGGTTCCACGGGTTGTTCTTTCTTAGGCTCTTCAACAATCGTCAGGTTCTCCGGCTGAGGTGGTTTCGGTCTTAACACCTCGCTCGTGCTGGGACTGGCGTTGATCATCGCAGCTGGCGTGTTCCGCGAGTCACAAGTGCCTCTAGGTACAGATTGTATTTGACCAGATGCCGTGGAAACTGGAATGTATTGACCCTCCTCGGACTCCCTCATCGGTATCAACATCCCAGTCACGGGATCGATCAACGTCATCGGCTCGTGCGAGACCGGCTTCTGCGTCGGCGACGAAACAACCTGACTGGTCTCCTCCGTCTTCGGTGTCTCTTCCCGAGGTGGAACACTCTCCTCCTTGCTCTGCAGCTCTTGTGGTGCTGGTGGTACCTCCTTGATCTTCTCCTCGCTACTGTCGTCGTTGTTCTCGGACGTTCTACGCACCGATTTCCGTGCACCCCTCGATGACTTCCGGTGCTCCGTCAACTGTACGGTGGACTGTACATTACGAGAAGAGTTGTTGTGCCTCGTACTTCTTCTAGTAGCGTGGACGTTGGTGCTTCCACCGACCACTCCCTTCGCCGTCGACCCACGCACCACGTATTCGATCACGTCGTCGATGGTGTTTCGACTGCCGTCCTTCTCGGCCAATCTTCTGGACTTCCTCGTGGTATTCGTTGCTGGTGAAACAAACTCTTCGGGTGGAACTTCCTTCACGGCGGCTATGGGTGTCGCTGGCGGCGCGTTAGGACCGGTCACGCTTGGTACTGGGGACTTGATCGTGAGAATCAGTCGTGGACGTCCAGCATTGTCCTCTTCGCTATCGTCGTGGAACTCGTAGACATCCGCCGGCAGCTTGTTCTTTTCAACGTGGTGCTTGCTTCCTCTGGATGTTCTACCTCCTCGTCTGTGTGCAACGCTTGTCGTGTTTCTGCTACTTCTTCTGGTGGTCACTCCTCCACGACTACCACCCCGTCTATTTTTCGTTCTGCCACGACGAATCCTCGTCGATTCGCTCTCGCAAGTTTCCACACCTTCGTCCTGATCGTCGTTCGCGGTGAACGTCTTCTTGGTCTCGCTCTCTGCCGTGGAGTCGGCGCTGAACCAATCGGACTCGTTCTTGGACTGATCCAGAGTCTCGCTGCTGGTGTTTTGGCTGTGCTGATTTTCATCGTCGCCGTCGTCGTTACCTTCTCCGTCGCAGAGGGCATCGACCTTCTTGATAACGCTTTCGATGTTCACCTCTTTCGCAGACCAGTAGTCGCTGTCTTCTTTACTGTCGGCTGGATCTTCTTTGCACACGTCGATGGCCAATGGATCGGTGCTTGGCTCTTTCAACGGATCCTCCGCTGGTTCCTCCTCCATATCAACCTCCTCGTTCTCCTTCACTTCTTCTTTCTTGATCTCCATCACGGGCTCGGTTTTCACGGGTGTTTCGACTTCCACTTTTGGAACGAGGAGATTGTCGTCGGAAGCCTCAGTTTTGGTCACGCATGGTACTTGCTCCGATTTTACCGGTTCTGGTTGCTCCACCTTCGGTTTCGTGTCCACGTTGGTGCTAGGCTGATTTGTAGGATGTTCTGGCTCGGTTTTAGGGAACTCCTCTTTCATCGCGGTTTCTTCTTCCTTTATCTCGGGAGGAGGTTCTTCCTTTATAACGTCCATCGGCTGAGTGGGCTGTATAGGAGGAGTTAGCTGCATGGGTTGTGCTGTTTGTGCTATTTGTGCATCAGCATCTACTTCTAACTCCTGTTCAGGTGGTACGCGTGTTTCTAAGCACTCGACGGTGCTCTGCTCGTTGGTCGGAGAAGCTGACACAGACGAGACGGTGGAGGGAACTGTTCTGGTTATGATTGCTTGAGAAACGGTGGATACCAATGGAATGTGAAGCTTCGATGGCTGGCTACTCTGCGAGACTGGCGAATGTCTCTGGCTACTACTGTAAGGCAACGACGTGATGATGCACTTCTCTTCAGCCATGGAAACCGTCACCGTAGACGCGATCTGCTGCGACACGATTGGCACAACGGTCTTAACTAACGGTTGATTAGCCGAAGAAACAGCCGTTGCTCCGATGCTGTGCACCACGGACTTATGGACCAAATGAGGCTGTCCGTGCGTGACTATTACAGGACTGGGCGTGGAGGAACGCGGTACGTGCGTGGTCAGAAGCTGAAGACTCGACATTTCCTGCTTCTGCCTGGGCGACAGTAGATTATTGTCCGTCGTGATGGAACCTTGGATTTGTTTTTGAGATCTCGAAGACAAGGAACACGTGTCCACGATAGAAGTAGGCTTGCCAAAAACAGGACTGGACGTACTGGCGTTAATTTCGATCTTCGCCGTCTCAGGAATGTACGTAGGCGGCTGATTAGGTGAAGGAACTTTAGGAGACGTGGATGCTTTGTTCGTGGGCTCTGGAATAACCGCCGGTGACAACTTAGGCTCTTCTAAACGTTGCGGAGGCTCGTTCGGGTTCACGGGAAGCAACGTTTCGATGACGGATTTGCCGCCTAGAGTCGTGTCCCTGGAATTCTTCACCTGCACTCCAGGAGCTAACGGTGGAACAGGCATGTAAGGGCGGTGTGGAATATTCAACGTCAACGGCGGCAAACCTCCTCGAGGCGCTAGAGCTCTCATCCCTGGAGCATGCTGGATAACCGGTTGCTGAGTCGCAGCCGTAGAGTAAATTTGTTGAGCTGGCGTCTCTAATCTCTGGGTAGAAACAGAAACGCTGACCGCGATTCTAGCAGGTGGTGGAGATGGTTTTCCAACAGTTGGCAGATGCGGACTCAAAGCAGAGTTCCTTGACCATTGTCCGTTGGGTGACAGAGGTTGCAGAACCCTCGGTGATAGCTGCGATGGTACTAGAGGTGGAATCCTAGATGGAACCAACGGAGGCAGAGGTGTCTGATTGGATGAGGCCGATGTGGAGACTGCGGAGATGTTTGGCATTCTAGGAGAAGCTTGTCGCATCGGCACCATCTGCGACTGCGGCGATACAGGAAGCTTTTGGTACAAGGACTGCACGCTGATGGGTGGTGGTCTAGGACTAGCCGCGGCGATTCTAGGTGTCTCGCTCGTAATGGGCACGCTACACAGGCCCAGAACTGGTGGTTTGTACTGCGGAGGCGGGGGTGTCGAAGCACGATGCGCCTGCACAGGGATCCTTTCTGGGCTAGCTGCGCTCGCGTTCGTCTCCACGCTCTCGATTTGCACCGGCTTGGCCGGTTCTCGCGGCTTCTCGTTCAGGTTCCAAGAATGAGCGATCACGGTCGTCGGTGGACTCTCTGGTTTCGTGGTTATGGACGATATGCGCGGCTCGATCGGTTTCTCCGTCGAGGCTAAGGACGGAGCAATGGTGTTGATGGTCTTTGTGGGAGATTTATAGAACGATGGAATGTCTGGCGTTTTCGGTGGCTGTGTCAAGTCGAATGTCTCGTAGTTAGGATCCTCCTCCGTGTCCGTATCTATCTGCAGATCATGTTCGCTCTGGGGTGTGTCCGGTTTCATGTCTGCCTCGCCTTCTCCGGTAGAAGCGTTCAGACTCTCGACAGCTTGTTGCATCTCTTCAACGTCTTCCTGAGGAGTCTCGGCCGACGCTCCCACAGCGTCTTCCGCTTCCGCGTCTTCTTCTTCTCCCTCGTAAGAGAAGTCCTCCGTTGATCCTCCGAAAGTTTCCTCCAACAACGCCGCCACAGCGTCTTCGGTTTCTTCCTGAGAAATGGCGACCCGAGGTTTGTCTTCGGTCTGTGTGGGCGGCGTCGTCGGGGCTGTTACGTCAGGCTCTTCTCTGCCACTGCGAGACTGACAGCTGTTTTCGCGTTCTTCCGGTTCTGAAATACTCTTCACCGCATTTTCGTGGATGGTTTCGTCGATCTCAATGCCGAATCCAGGAATGAATTTGTCCTTCTTCTTGTCCGGCTTCGTGGTCTGAATGCTGCCGGTCACCACCGGTGGAGTCATCGAAGGAACTGTCGATACGTTGGTCGCGACTTTCGGAATCGGGCTCAGCAAGGTATCTCTGGGCGTAGGTAACGTTGGCGACATCGTTTTAGGAATTAACGGACTGCTGGCTCTAGGAGGACTAGGATCTGCACCCAAATAGGGTAACTCGCCGCTCTTCTCGTGATGGTGGTGATGATGATGGTGATGGTGATGGTAATCCTTTCTACTACGTTCCTCCTTCGACTTTTTCCTCTTTTTCTTCTTTTCTTTAACCTTCTCCGGAATGGCGGACGGTGTGGATGGTTCGACGCTGTCGTTGTCGTCGGTGAACCGAAATACGTCGTGGTCGTTGCTTTCCGTGCAAGCCACGGCCGATTTCGGCGAGTTCGGTAGTCCCAGAAGTTTCGCCTCGATCTCTCGTCCCGCTTCGGCCAGATCGACGCTGTTCTCATCTTCGGGCGGAAGACGACGTTGTTTCTTCTCCGCTTTCCGTCTGACGCGGTCCACGTCCAACACAGGACTGCGACCACCGTCGCTGTCGGACGCGTAGGTGTTATTTTCCGAGGTGATGTTACCTAATCGATTGAAGAACGTGTTCGACGGACCATCGTCAACGTCGTCCGAGAGCGGGCCGAAGATGTCCTCCATTCGTTGCGAGTCCCTAGCTTCCTGTCTGTTCAGCCTCTTCCTTCTTGCCTTAGCCTTTTCTTCTCCGTTTCTGTCTCTCCTCTTCTCTTTCTTGTTCCGTTGTTTCTTATCCGAGCGTATCCTCTCCTCCGTATTCTCCAACACCGTGGTTGCCGAGGTGGGCGTCGTAACAACGTTGATGGACTCCGACGTGTGATTCGGCCGGCAGTCCACGTTACTGGTCACGATATTGGACTTGTTCTTGTGCTCGATGTTCTCCGAGGACTCTGTCTTTATGCCCTCCTCGTTCGACATAGACGAGTTCTTCTGTCTCTTCTGCTTCTTCTTGTGCGACTTCTTACGCGAGTCCCTGTCGTGGTTGTTCACCACGATAGCCGGATGATTTCCACGGAAGGGAACGGAGATTCGCTCGTCGTCGTCGGACGTGCGAGGCTCCTCCTTCACGTTCGGATGAACACTGTTCACGACCACGTTCGTCGTCTCCAGCGGGTTATGCTTCTCTTCGGTGTCCGCGAAGCCGAGATCGACGTCGCTTTCCAGGAACCTCTCAGTCTTCACCTTCCGAATCTTGTTGTTGAACGATTCCTCCTCCTCGCTCGTGTCCGAATGGATACGGGATCGAGAGCTCTTCCTGGATAGGGACTTGGCTCTGGCCGAGTCGGATTCGGAGGTCGCCTCGTCCTCCGTCAAGGCCTTGCTGGACACCGAGTCGCCGTCCCACGACGTACTCTGTTTCTTCTCCTCCCGCCTCGCTCGACTCTGCTTCAGCTGCGAGAACTTGTCCTTCAGACGTACCTGACGTTTCTCCTCCAGCTTCTGCATGTTCTTGGTCGAACGTGCTTTCACCTTGTCGTACATGCTGATGTAAGCGGGCTCGTCGTCGACTATGTCGAAGATCGAGTGCTTCTTCGGCTCGTCGCTGTCTGTGTCGGTGGCGGATGGATGCCTGGCTACTTGCATCTCGTGCGTGGACAATGGACCGTCGTCCACGTCGCTGTGCAAGTTCAGGGAAGACTGTTGCTGATGATGCTGTTGTATCTCTCGGGAATGATTCGAGCTGACCGTGGTCTGTTCGCTCGGCGAGTTCGAATCATTGCGCTTCGAAAGATCCAGTCTCGATAGGAACTCTTTATCCGACTCGTGGGACACTCTCGGGCTTCGTTCTCTCGATTCCTTCTCCGAACGGTTTCGTTTACTTCGTTGTTTCTCCTTCCCGCTCTCCCGGTTGTTTTCCCTGTTCTCTCTGTTCTCCCTGTTCGATTCCCTGTTGGATTCCCGGTTTAATTCGCCGTGGCTGGATTCTCTGCCGTCTTGGGTCTGCGTTGACCCGCTGCTCTCTTTGCTGTCGCGACTCTCCCTACTCTCGCGACTGGAACGATGAGAATCATTGCGATGTTTGCGATCTTCTGACCTCCTGTTTTGTCTAGGCCGATCTTTGCTGTCTCTGCGATGGTCAGAAATTTTCATACGCTTCGCTTCGTCCTCCGTCGGCCCATCCTGTGACGAACATCGCCGCTTGATGGACACGGGAGCTGGGGAAATTTGATTCTGAGACTGTGACACGGACTGATGGAGATGATTTTCGGTGGGTTGTCGTCTGCTCTCGTCACGATCCCTCTTCTCTTTGTCCTTCTCTTCTCTGTCTCTCCTCTTTTCGCGCTCAGACTTTTCCTTTTCCCTTCTCTCTTGGTCCTCGCGCTCTCTCCTCTTTTCCCGATCGTGCTTTTCCCGCTCCAGCCTGTCTCTCTCTTCTTTTTCGCGCTTTTCTTTCTCGGCTCGTTCCCGTTCCTCTTTCTCTTTTCTTCGTTCCCTCTCGAGTCGTTCTTTCTCCTCCCTTTCGCGCTTTCTTTCCCTCTCGAGTCGTTCTTTCTCTTCCCGCCTCCTCTCGCGCTCCAACCTATCCCGTTCCTCCTTCTCTCGCCTCTCCTGTTCTTCCCTCTCTTTCCTGAGCCGTTCTTTCTCCTGCTTTTCTCGTTCCAGTCGCAGTTCGCGTTCCTTTCTCTCTCGTTCTTCGCGCTCTCTCCTCTCTCGTTCTTCCCTCTCTCTGCGCTCCTGGCGCTCTTTCTCTTCCCTTTCTCGTTTTTCGCGATCCAACCGCTCCTTCTCTCTTCTCTCTTTCTCTTTAGCTTCGTTCTCCTCTCTTTCCTTTCGTTCTCGTTCCCTTTCTTCCCGTTCCCGTTTGTCCTTTTCCTGCCGTTCTTTGTCCAACCTCTCCCGTTCCCGTCTCTCCTCGTCCTTCTCTCGCCTCTCCTCTCGTTCTTTGCGCTCTTGTCTGTCGCGATCCTCTTTCTCCCTTCGTTCCTGCCTTTCGCGATCGTCCTTCTCCCTTCGTTCCTTCTCCTCCCTCTCTTTCCTCTCGTAACGTATTTCTTTGTTCTCTCTAGGATGACCGTCGGAGTCGCCGGTATCGTTCACCACGGCAGAACTTTCCTTCTCCTCCCGGTCTTTGCGGCTCCTCTCAACGTCCGTATCCTCTTTTCGCGATTTTCTCTGGCAATCTTTCCCTTTACTGTACTTGGACTCCCTGCCGCCATCTTTACTGTCGCGAGAGTCTCTGCTCTCCCGACCGCTGCTGTTGATTTCCTTCCTCGGCCGAGATCGGGAGCTATCGTTACTGGACGAAGACAACGAGGTGAGAGAGGAAGAGTTCGACGAGGACGTCGTGGAAGACGATAGCGTCGAGGAGGTAGTGGACATGGAAGTTTGATACTGACTATTCGACAAGGAGACGCTCGATGTCGTGCTGGAGACCGTGGACGTTACCGGCGTGATAGCGGTCGTCATCAACGTGGTCGTAGCCGTGGTGGTGGTCGCGACCGCCGTCGACACGATCGGCGTCGGGAAAGAGGCCGTCGACGACGTGGTGACCGCGGACACCAACGAGGAACCAGCGGTACCGCTCAACCCTCGTGTCGTCGACGCACCCAGAACGTGAATACTACTTACGCTACCGTTGCTGCTAAGAATACTACTCGCTGACGCTAAACCACTACTATTGCCGCTACTGGCTGCCATTCCGCTACCGATACCGATCGGTAGAGAAACCGGTGGTAATTCGGGGCTAACAGTCTTGATCGACGTGCCGGGTGTGATGGGGGTTGCTGGTGTCGGGTGGACGCAATTGTGCTGCGCCGTCGCCCGTGGGTCCGTCTTCAGCATGGACGACATGGTGGTCGTTAAACTCGAAGACAGGGACGTGCTCGTGCCGATCTGACTGGTCGCAGAGGCGCTGCTGGTCGGCTGTACCGGCGGATGACTAGGAAATGGATACTGCAGGCAAACCTTACTGGTGCAACCTCCGCTCGATGCGAGGCCGCTCGCGCTGCCGATTATCGAGCTGACGTTTATCACGCCAGTGAACTCTCTCGGTTCGTACTTCTCGCTGAAGTTCTCCAGACGCTTCGAGTCTTCGTCGAACACGCTTCTCTTGGCAAGAACCGACTTAACGATGTCGGACGGTTGCACCTCGTGCAGGTCCAAGTCGAGAAGCTTGTGGCGAAACCTGAAGCGTTCGGACGCGGTGGCGTCGAGCTTCGCCAACGCGTCGCCACCGGCCGCGCTCAGCGCTCTGGACCCGGACCACTTCTCGTACTTCTCGTCGAGGGAGCGTATCCTTTCTTCGAGGCTGGGCGATTGCGGAGCCGTCTCGCTGTCGGAACTCGTCGGACTCGGGCTGGGATGACGAGGCGGCGGCGAAGCGGGCGGTTGAGGAGCGGTTCTCGGACTGGGCGTAGTCGAGGACAGGTTAGCGCACGGTGGACTGGTCACTTTCGCCAAATTCCCGCTACTCGATCGATTGCTACCACTGTTACTACTATTGCCACCACCGGTGTTGCTGCTGCTGTTGTTGTTGCTGTTCAACATCTGCGCCGCGAATCTCGGCAACGGCAATGACAGTGGCCCGTCGTGACTCCTCTCGCGAAACCGCCTCGGCTCGCTGGGTACCAAGTTTTCGGGCCTTTCGTCGACTAGAGGTGTGCCTGGCCGCGATCCATCGTGATGTTCGTGATGCCTTGATCAGAAATTAATCGACTCGTTAGTTTCATTACGCGAGTCCTTCTAATTGATCTTCGAATGCTGTATCGTTTTCTTATTTACGATGAAAGGACGCTAGCGTATTCGTTTCTTACACGCAACTCAACATCGGTTCAGCATTTCTGTGCTATGACTACGAGTACAAACTAAGCTTCGGAGGTCAGCACGGACAGCATTAAACTAAATCAAAATCGATTCAGCGAAGATCAAACACCTCGAAAACGAAGTAGAATAAACGACCACGCGAAATGTATTTCTCGTTAGACGATCTAGTGCTATATATGAAGACGCATACCTGCTGGTAACATCGCGTCGTCGCTTGCAAGGTCCAGGACCCCTTCCCTCGCAGCTTCCTCTTCGCGTACCGTGATGCACCACCACTTTACTGTCACTGACCCGCCGAATGTCCATGCCTTTTCTACTGGAGTGCGAGGTGACGAGCAACGACGCGATCTCGGGTTCGTCGTCCTCGCACAGTATGGTAGTGGTGGACGTTCCATCGAGTTTCGCTCGTTTCTTCGGGGCGAAACCGACCTCGTCGCCGCTGCTGTGGCACTCCTCGAGTTGCTCCAGCAGGTGGACCCGTTCCTTCTGAAGGTGTCTGATATCCGGCGGCGGCAACAACGGCGGCGGAGGAGCCGGTGGATCCACACTGGTGACGACGCTCTGCACCGCGTGGCGACGCGACGGTGGCGGACAATCGTCGTCGTTCAACTTCCCGTCGCCGAGCACGCTGCTCTGGTAGTCGTCGTGGCTCGCCCCGCTACCTTGACTGAACTCGTCGTAGCTGCGGAATCTTCGTGGTGCCGGCTCGCTGTAGTCGCCGTCGTAGTAGGTGTCCTGGTAGGATCGCCTACTGCTACGGGACATAGCGGTCGGGTGCGCCGGACTCGCGCCTGGGGTGCTTCCTCCTCCAGAAGCGCGGGAGTAACTCGCCGTTCTCGACCTCGGGGGCGTCTCGTAGCGGGTAAACCTGCTACTCGAGTTTGACACCGCCACCCCGGAGTCGAAACTGCTACGCTCCCGCCTGGAAGGAATCCTTCAAATAACGAGTGTACAGTATAGTTCGTGTTCTTCGACTGCGTGACACGGATGCACCCAAATCTCCGTTTATACGATGGTCCGCATGCTAACCTAACTCGTCACCACAATTTTCAACTTCTAACCTTGCTTTACATTTATGAATACACTCTCAGAAATCACGAGAAGAGCATCTATCTCTTTGGAATTAAAAAAGAACATAAGGATGCTGTACCCCGAATGTTAAAAATATCGAGGTCCTTGCGTTTGGGACCATTCTGAGCATCGTACAAATTGAGACTTGGGTGTGGTTGTATAATTAAAGTGTCGCTACGAGGTATCTTACAACTTTCCTCGGGTTATTTAGCAATGACGATGTAATTCACGTTTTTGAAGTGATATTTGATACAGCTGAAATTGTTATCACAGGACTTCATAAAAATATGTGACCAGTTGTCAATTTTTTAGAATATCTAGCAGATTAATTCACATATTGAAAATGAATACATAATTCAGCACATCGTTTCGTTTAATGAAAGATATAAATGTTGGTAACAAGAATGTCTTGGCAAGAAGAACATTGACAGTATTTTTTGCAAGTGGAGTCTCCTAATGTAATTTTTTCCTTAGCTCTGATAGTTGAGGAGATATCCAATGATAGTATTTACTGACTCGCTTTATATACATCGTGCCAACAGCAATCAACAGTGCAAATAACATTGATTAAATTTGTAATTTGAAGTTCCTCTTCTTTCGTTTCAAAGTACTTCTTTCGTCGCACATCGTTTGGCTCATTACATATTTACTTACAATTCAAGGATTTCAGCGTATCAAGATACGAGAAACGAAAAGGCAGACAAAATTGTTGCTAACAATCACGTTTCTTTACACAAAGAGTTCTCGGATGAGATACTGCATTTCCTGTTTACGGATACTCGCGTCACGTCTTCATTCATTGAAATTTCAACATTGAAGATCATCTCGAATTCGAGGTCTCTCGTTAACGACTTGCGCATCTAGTTTCTAGTAACCGCGATCTGATGCATCTTCAAATTACATCGAACAACGCTCGAACTTGCAGCAATCGAGCGTTAAAAGACGTAAATAATGTCGCAAAATACACGCGGCTCGTCTTTAATCGCCTCGTTGCAAATACGTGCAATATCTTATTTTTGACAGAACTTGATAACGCGAACTGAATCCATGTGCTGTTGCCACGGGTATGCTAAATATTCCGGAAGACTGCAGAATACCTCACAGGACTTTGTGTATGATTGTATTATTTTTGAATGAGAAAAAACATTTTACAAAATTCCAGAATTTTTCAATTTCTTATTATACAAATTCTAAAATGTTGTAATTCTCTAACTGCCTAAGACCCTAAGTCCCAAAGTTGTCTAATTCCTTGAGTCCCAAAATTCAACAATTCTCGACAACTTAAAATTCCAATATTCTAAAACCTCAAATTCAAAAATTCCGAAACCTTGAATTCTAGAAATTTCAATATCCAGCAGCTGTGAAGACCAAAACAGCAAAGTCCCACAGTCTCAAAGATCCAAAACTCGTCTTACTAGTGTGAAATGTAATACACTTGATGATAAGTCGACGATGAACCTAAAAGATATACATACGAGACATCGAAGGTGGTGGCCGACGAAGGTCTCGTGTCCCAAGTCTTTTCGCTGGCAATACCCTGTCGTTCTAGGTGCTCGTAAAAGGTCTCCTGACATTCTCTGGAGGCGAAGTCGACTTGCAGCCGACGACCACGAAGAGCTGCACCTCTCATCTCCTTCACAGCCGCCTGAGCGCAGCTGATCTGCTCGAAGAAGACCAAAGCGTGGCCACGCTCGCGGTCCACCACGACCTGATTTATTGGTCCAAACTGATGGAACTGCATGTTCAGGTACTTTTCCGACATACAATCTGAAAATTAGGAACATTATTTTTACAACTGAAACTCAACTTTAAGCTAATTCTTTTTTTTTAACTGTGTCCACCATTTGCGCTGCAGAGAAGCAGTCTCTAATTAGGGTTTAGCTTTGTTACGAATTAGTGGAAGATTATTGTTATGGTTTTGAGTTATGCTAGTTGTGTTTAATACGTGCAAGGGGGAATGCAAGATTATTTGGTTGCAATGACGGAGTAAGAGGGATTTTCTTTTACTATTATTCTACTCTCGCAATTTTTCGAATTTAGAAATTTTAGATTCGCGGATTTTGAGAAGTCACAAATTTCCAAATTTTGCAATTTCTCTATTTTACTAAATGTTCCAAGTTCCTTAAATTTTCCAAATTCTCCAAAATTCTAAATTTGAATTTCCTAAGTTCCCAAGTTTTAAAATTTGAAGAACTGAAAGTTCACAATTTTACAAGTTCACAAATTTACAAGAGGAACTTGGGAAGCGTGGAAATTACAAAATATACAAATTTAAAAATGTAGAAATTTCAGAATTTGAGAAAGCTGTGAACTTGAAATTTCGCAATCTCCAAATGAGCAAATATTTTCGACATATCCCCGCCCGATTTGACCCGATCTCGCCCTAAGTTCTCGAGTCCCAGATCCACCTTTGCTTATCAATCAAAACTAGCAGAACTTATTTGGAAGTTCCCTTTTGTGTCCAAAAGCAATTTGGGTCGAAACTGTTGTAGAAATCAATACTGTTCTTTACGATAATTACCTCCAATGCCGTCAACCCATACACAGGACGTGGGCATCGATTTTCCAAATCCAAGTTTTATTCGATTCGCGCCCAGGTGTTCGCCATCCATCGATCGCATAGCTTTGACGACGCTACCGATGTCGGAGTATTGGCAGAAGGCATAGCTCGACACAGCGCCTTGTTTTTTAATATCTATTTCCTGCAAGATTCCCGCAAAAACGTTATTTACCTTTCCTACAAGGTTATCATATGGTCTGATCCTACTTTATAACCAAGACAGTGATCCACAACAGAATGTCTACCTATGCTGATCAATACCGATCTTAAAAATTATTTTGTCTCCAAAACGCATTCGATACAATACAACAATGTGTCTAGGGGATTAGTATAATACCAACGATAAAAAAAAGAGATATCGTTGAGTCGACTAAGAAAAAATATTTGAATTATTGATAATATAAGTAGATTAAAAATAATAAGGTAATCTGCATGGATAGTTCTGTTGAATTATATCGAACAGTGCTTCCAACGTTTAAATATTCATGAAATATGATTAACTGTTTACTACGCACGTCATAAGTGGACAGGTATCCACTCGGAAACGTCGCTTCTGTTCGAAATTTTAATATCAAATGGCCGGCAACATGTTATTCGCGAAAGTATTAGCATAGACGATTAGAATTTCAAAATCTTTCTCGTTTCGCGTCCGGATGCTAAAAACCCGTTTCGCGAACGTGATACGCAAAAAAGCGCGATTTCGACTTGGTCGTAAACCTTGACTGAGACAATTCCGATATAATTTTCATAATATTGTGCCGCATGTTCCTCTTTTACCGATTTAAGAATAATCAAACTGCGCATACTGTAATTTCGGTTCGCCATTTTGAACTTTGGATTTCGATCAGAATTTCATGATCAGCTTTTTTGAAAACCTTCGAGTATACATTATGAGACAAATCTTGTTATCTTTGCTATTCGGTCCGCCATTTTTCAGTCATTTTGAATTGCCATACTTTATTAGCTCAGAGTGATTAGATTAAGTACATAATAGTATACTGAAAAGTTTTTACTTTCAAATGTATCCATGCAGCAGTTACATGACCATGATAACATATTTCAAGGTCATCGAACTGGATAAAATGTGTTGATAAAGTTGAAAATATTTGTCGTATCTACGAAACTAAGGCCAGACAGTTGTAACACGTGTACAGAAACACAGTTCCGAATAACTACCTCGACAACGTGTATCAGGGCCACCGTTCCATGAAGAATGCCTATGTCAAACCGGGATACCTTTCGCGGGGTTAAACGAAATCAGAGATACCGACGAAATTGTGAATAACAAACTATTAACACGTTCGTTACGGTTGACGGTTGACGGTGGCCGTTCTCGGTATGCGGTTCTCCTAACGCGTGAGTAACACACTCGTAACGAATTTGTTAGAAGTGTGGCGGTGAATGTTACGGATGAAACTTACTATTATCTCGCCGAAGGGCTCGAAATGCTTCCTAAGCTCGGACGCGGTGACGTCCTTCTCGAGGTTGCCGATGAAGAGCGTACGCGTCGCCTTCGGATGGTACTCGTCGAGTTCCGCCTCGTACGGCCTGAACTCGTTGTCCTCGACATCGTAGCCCTGATACGGTGCCACCTCGATCTTGCAGCCGAAAAACAGCTTGTCGTGCGACACCTCGAGCGCCTTCTCCACGTCCTCGGGTTTCTTGAAGCAGACCAGGGCGTACCGGTCGCCGGCCGCCCCGACCACCTTCACCCACGTTATTTTCCCGTGCTTCTTGTACTCGTGGAACAGACCGTCCTTGAGGGAGGTGTCGCTGCTGCGTGCCGGTAAATTACGCACGCAGATTGCGAGCGGCCTGCGGTCCTCGGTGACGGCGGCATTTCCGGTGCGGTGCGGCGAACTGCCGGGCGACGTGCTGCCCCCGGAAGTGCTGCCGGCGGAACTACCGCTGCGGCTGCTGCTGCTGCTGCCGGAACGGCTACTGCCACTCGGCGAGCTGCTTCCGCTTCGCGATTTTCTGCGCTGTTTTTTGTGCTGTCGTAACGCACCGCTGCTACCGCTCCCGCCACCTCCACCGCCGCCTAGTGGAACAACACGACGAATGTAATCTACACACGTATAGTTCGTTATTGTTATTTACTGTCCTCTCATCGTCCTTATACAATTAATACATTCGATAACGGGCGGAACAACGCATGATAACGCGGCGCGGCCTAACGCTCTGACGGACTGTCTCGAGGAGGTTGTATCGTGTCGATCGAATTCGACTCGTGAGTATAACAAATTTCAGTCAGAAAGTTGTACTGCACGTATTGCGACCGTAAGTGCAAAGTACAGGATATAAAATGAATAAAAAACACTGGTTTGTTAATCACTGTGTACAAACTACCTATGTACACGTGCACTTGCTCCTTTACTGAAGCTTTATTCTCATAATTGAAATTATTCTATAAATCATCTCCATTCTACACGATCTCGCGTTATAATAGAAAATGTTGAAAAGCATTTTCAACAATTGCTTCTATACTTCGAATGTTAAACATAATTTTTAATTATATCGAATGGTCTTCACCTTGGTACTGTTTTGGAAATTGTGCTAGTACAGGTGTAATTATGATTTACGTTTAGTTGGATTTAAAAAAAAGCTTCATAGTAAAGTATGTTTGTGATACAACCACCTTAATTAGTCGTGAGCGACTGTCATGCTTTGGATTTCGTAGCGGTACAATCGTTAACGAGCATGCATAACGGAGATTCGATGTTGCAAATTAACGTCACGTGGTGTCTTCCTCCAGTTGGCGGGAAACGCGCTACCAACTGTGATCGCGTCGCGGTTCCCGCGCAAAACGTTACTGAACGCACGCGTACAATTACTGCATCGCATATTTTCATTCTTCCACTGATTTTTTTGTTGATAATAAAATGTATAGGTATGACGATCCGAATAGATGTCCTCAATTATTTAGTGTACCTAAACAGTTTACATAGATTTATCTGGATACTGGCACTCGATCATAAATTTAGAGCTTTAAGATTTACAAAGAATGTCGGCCTTGACCCCCGATGCCTACGTGAAACGCGCTGTATTATGCAACGACGCCGAAGTCCCAAAACTTCACAGTAATATCAACTTTGTAACGTGTTACATAATTTCTAAACAGAAAGTTAATTGTCGCAAAATGGTACTGTAACGAGTTTAATAAAATCCGATATCTTGACACATTGTCGATCACAAATCCACAAAACGTAATCGTAGCCGGCAAAAATCCAAGAACACTCCAAGAACGACTGAAAGAAACACTCGCTATAAAAATAAGAATCGCACACAGATATTGCAAAAAGGTGAAAGGATTGCATAACTATCGAATCTTAATACCAGAGACGTTATCTCAGGCCCATAAATCGTGAAATGTCTGAACAGCCTTGATGAACAGAACCACGT
Source organism: Megachile lagopoda (assembly GCA_036983795.1). NCBI lineage: Eukaryota > Metazoa > Arthropoda > Insecta > Hymenoptera > Megachilidae > Megachile > Megachile lagopoda. Next base: position 8,517,732 of record CM072787.1, read on the forward strand.
GTCGTCGGTCGCGAGCTCAGTAACGCAGCGCGGGGCTCGCGTGTGCTCAACAAACGAGCACGGAATCACAGGTAGGTAACATCGGTTATGCGAAAGAGACAGAAATAGCAAAGGAAGGAACACGGACGTATCCACCTGCAAGAAGACACGCGGGACGTGGACGCAGACGCGGACGCAGACGCAAAGGTGGAAGAAGCAAGCATAACACAGGCAGGAGTTTATATGCATTGGTACAGTCTATTCCACAAGAAAGTATACGGCAAAACTTTTATGCAACTAATCGAAATTTTGAATCGCTCTTTTGAGATTTCAACATGTTTATGTAATTATTATTTATTAACCTTTTCGCGTTCGATGTGAAACATGCAGCATAATCGAAGGTAAATATTATGATAAAATTGATTTCGTACAATATAAGATTACACGAAATACACGAATTTCATGTAAATCTCATTTAGACTCGAATTGCTAATAATCGATAAACAAGTATTTGTACTATCCAAAATAATTCGGTATTGAAAGGTTAATTCATAAAGTAATTTAATACCCGGCTTGTTATTGTGATCAAAATTTTAGAGTAACCGTGTCTATTCAAAATGGCGGGACATTCAATCGGTTCAGAATGAAGTATATATTATCTACCCTCACAAGTAATAGTTTACTAAAATGAATTTAATCTCTCTATCCGGTAATACCTCTGTATTTGGCAATACTTCCATACTCGACGATCTTCATCTGACAGAGTAGTAGCTACGGAATTGGTAGTAGGGGCATTAAAATGTTTTATCCGCGAGTAGCGGCAAGGAAAGCAAAGGTAAACGATGGAGCGAGAACTCGTCGAGTGTGGACAGCAATTAGCAAGTACAGAGTCGTGAAGCGACTGAGAAGGTACACAGCGTATTAGAGTCGAAAAGGCTTCTCGTGGAAGATATATTGTAACAATGAAAAAGCGTTGCCGTATAGTTTGTCGCGGACGAGGCTGTGGAAGGGCAATTACCTTGGTCGTCCTGGTAGGCGTCGTTGTTGGCTGGCGAGGGTGGCGGCGGTGCGTTGCCGTACCTCGAGGTCGTCGACTCGTAGGCCGACCAGGAGGACGGTGGCAGGCCACCACGATGACGATCTAAGTGGGGCGGGGGCGGCGGCCCGGAGGCATACGGGCCGGTTCTCGAGTAGAGCCGATCCCTCGCCCTGGTCGATGTCACGTGGTAGGAGCTGGCCGGAGGTGGACGGCCGCGGGGTATGTAGCCGCCAGGATCACCGGGAGAAGGATCCGCCGGATGGCCGCTGACGACGACGCCACCGCCGCCGCCGACGCCACCGACGCCACCCCCGGATCCGACCCCTCGGCCGCTTCTCTCGCTGCTATAGAAACTGCCGTGTGAGCCACGTGACTCGAAGCTCTCTCCTCCTCTCTCGCGGTCTCGCTCTCTCTCCCGGTCCCTCTCCCTCTCCCTCTCCCGGTCCCTCTCTCTCTCCCTATCTCGATCCCGGTCCCGGTCCCTGTCTCTCTCTCGGTCTCTGTCTCTCTCCCTCTCCCTCTCTCGGTCCCTCTCTCTGTCGTTAACGCCGCCACTGCCGCCACCGCCACCGCCGCCACCACCGCCGCTGCTGCCTCCGCCGCCGCCGACGCCGATTCCGCTTCCGACGCTGCCGCTTCCAACGACGGTGCCGACGCCGACGCCGCCGCCACCGCCACCGCTGCCGCTGCTACCGCTGCCGCCGCCGACGCCGACGCCGCCGCTGACTCCGCTGACGACGCTTCCGCTGACGATGCCGGAACCGCCGCCACTGACACCACCGACCACTCCGACGACTCCGCCTCCCCCGCTACCCCCGCTCGATCCGTGATCCTCCGAACTTCTGCAACACGACACCCGATCGTTAGAGATCTTTTCGTCGAATACGACGATCGCGTTTAACGAGAGTGCTACTTTGCTTTAACCAGCGTTTCTCCGTTCGGATCATCTAGTTTCGTTGCTAGCTGACCCTAATTAACCTAGACATTATACATGGGAACGAGAATTTTTCCAATTCCGGATATACCATTATACAATTGTAGAGGATTTGAGGATTTCGAAATTAGAGGAAGTTTAGAAATTTTTAGAATGTATTATTTCTGTAAGAAGCTACCCTTTCATTCATAGCGAGTTCTAACTGGAATTACCTCTAAGTCTCTTAATACTAACGACATCAATCATATCTCTGACGCTATTGGTACCAGCTGAACATTATCCCATGAAGTTCTCACACTCTGGTCGGCTCGCTTCCTAATGTCAACTCGCTTGAAACTTGGATACTCAACGTCAGTCTCGCGTTATTGAATTTAAAATGAATATGCTCCAAGGATAAAACGTCGACCCTGTATTGTATAAAGTTCCAATCTCGAAATTTTTAATTTTCCGAATCTATAAATTCCCAAAGTATCCCACTCATGCTTGTGAAAGAATATCAACAATATTAATGTACTCATAAATCTGTTGAAGGCCTACACAAAAGATGTTTCACTTTCACCCCCTAGTTTCTCTAAAATCGTACAATGGTAAAATAAAAGTCTTAGGAAGCACTAATACAGATAAGATGAAATAAAGAATAATCCATTCACGGTTCGTCAGAATGGTCGGAAACGGCTACATATGTACACGCCATACCATTACTCGGTTCTGGGAACACGCGACTTTTGCCGCTCCCCCCGCGTCTCTCTCGGTACATCTTTATCGCATCCGTTGGGGTCAAAGTTCGAAAACGTGGCCGGTTATCAGGAGGCTGCCTCGAAGTTCGTAGCGTGTATGTATCTTTCCTGGACGTGTTTATGCGCGTGCATAGGTGGATCTGTTCGCGTGTGCCGGTCGTAACGACATGCACGGAGCGTAATCGCGTCGAAGAATCGAACCGGCCTTTCTCTCCCGACGCCTCTTCTCTCGTGTTCGTTCCGTTACCATACGGTCACCGTGTGCTTATCTCCCACCTTCGCGAGAAACTTCGACCTGAATCTCTTTAAAGGCTGGATTACGCGTGGCCGTTTCGTTTCTCGTTTCTCTCGAATGATCTTGTTTGCCCGCGAGAGGAACCGGCACGTTGCCATGCGAGCATCGACTTGGACGGAGAAATTTTTCCGTTATCCGACAGTTTCTTTTTTTTTCTCTTTTTCGACATTTTTTTTTTATTCCTATCGGAATCCGCTTTTGTTCCGCGCACCTTTTCGTCGTTTGCGCAATGCACGATTTCGTGTGCCCCCGTTGGACGATCGTGTGGCAATATCGTGTGCGGACGCGGCACCGTTTGTCCATTTTGCAATAGGCTCTTTCTAATAACTCTTCTCGATATTATCAATACTATTATTTATTTGTACCAAGTGACACTATGCGTTTAGATGAACTCACAGTTTTCCCAATTCTTACTTTTCTATATTCTAAATACTTTCTCAAGTTCCTACGTCTCTGGATTACTAAATCTTTAGGTTTTTATTACCCTGAATTTTATAATTCGTGGGTCCGTTCTTAGTAACCTACCGATATTCTCATATCCCTAGATATCTCAATCCAAGTACTCAATGTCCCTAGATTCCAATGCTCCAATATACCTAGATTCAACTACCCTAAAATTACTAAAATCCTATACTTTTAATTCTGTATGTTCCTAGATCACCAGATACCCATATCCCTAGGGCTACATCTCGACATCCCTAGATCCTACGATTTCTACTCTTCAAAAAGTGCATAGGCTTCGACAAATTCGGAAATTTGTGAATTCAAAAATTGTAGAGTTTTGGAAATTTAAGATTTTGAAAATTGTGCAGATCTGGAAATCTAGGAATTTGAAAATTGTGAAGATTTGGAAATCTAAGAATTTAAAGCTTGAAAATATTTGGTGAGAATTGTTGGGTTTTAAAATTTGAATTTCTCTTCAGTTAAAATTTGTTATACATGGAACACGTGTTACAAAATTCCAATACGTTGGCCATCGGTGGCGGAAAACGATTCGTACGCAAATAAACATGTCTACCTTGTGTAATGTAACCAAAATGTATTTCACAAGATTTCTTGCAAAACGCGATAATACCATGGTATGGTGAAATTTTTCATGAAAGATTTGAACCGTGCAACACGTAAACAAGACTTATTTTTTCTGTCGATAAAATTTTTATGATCTCCGACATTTTTTATCCTAAATTCTATAAATATGTAACGTTATTACATTCGTTGTATTACACAGAAATCTTGATGTTATAGCGATTCAAACTGCAAAGTCGGAAACATCAAATCAATGATGCTAAAATCGTAAAACATAAATGTGGCTATTAAAATCCATTATAGATTGCGTAAGAAATTCTAGTCATCTAAGCAAACTAAACGAAATTGACAAAAAGTGATACGTGTATGACAGTTTACACGACAGTGTAAAGTCTACAGGTATAAATATTGCGTATATGTTTAAAAAAAGAAATAAGGAAAAACGTAAAGTGGTCAATGGTCATTTAATTGCCACGTAATCTTGGTTGTTAAGTTTCAGAGACGTAAATTATAGAAAATAAAATATAACTACGTTACACAGGTTTAATAGGAACGTTCGTGATAAAAGCTTTTTTACGACCTTGCTATATCGCGACGCAGTCTGCAACATGTAATTTCATAATTTAGATCGCCCGATATTTTTTATGAACTACAAACATCTTCTAAACTAGCCTGTCGCATAATTCGATCATTTAAATCCATTTATTCTAATTTGAACTTGAAACAAGTTCTTTGAACTAGAATTCCCTTGCAATAAGAACTTGTTTGAGGCTAAAACAGGAGCAATTACATTTGAACGATAAAATTATGCGTTATATGATAGTCCAATTATTCAAATTCATCTCGATCGTAAAGTACAGTGATCAGGAATTTTCATATTTGAAAACTTTTCCATTTGGGAATTTAAGGATTTGGAGAAATTAAAATTTGTCAATTAGTACCATTAGAAATTTAGAAATTCCAAATTTGGAGTTTTGGAGAAATTAAAATTTGCCACTTATTACCTTCAGAAGTTTAGAAATTTCAAATTTGGTTTTGGAAATTTAAAAGATCATAGATTTGTGAATTTAAAGATATTTACACCTAAAAATTTGGAATTTAATAACATAAAAAATGTGTAAATTTCAGTAATCAAATTTGTATACTTAATCTTTGAAAATTAGTGATAGAAAATTTTCCTCTTACTCAAAAGGAGCTAATATTTCACCCGGATGTTACACGGTGATGTTTTCGCATGAGTAACGTGATCAATTTTGTTTCAACTCTTTTTTATCTACGAGCATGAAAAAGGAGTACAAATATCAGCAAACGAATCGCCAATCATCGTTTTGCATACGAAGGACAAAGCGATATACGGTATCAGTCACGCGACCGATGGCAATTCGATACCGCGTATGTGGATCCGCTGGGCAAACACACGTCCTCGGAAAGTCCACTCTGTAGATCTGACCGTTGTTCAGGATCACATCAGACTTATCGATTTGACCTCGTTATTTAGAGATCCACGCTCGAAAAATATCAGATAACAAAAAAAACTCAAAGTGTACGAAAAACCTTGCATCGTTACAAAAGTATCGGGTGAGAAACTTGAGGTTAATGTCTGCAGTAACGCGATACCATTGGGGTATCGATACCAGTCAAGCTTATCTCGTAAATAACAGCGTTAAAAAACATTTTTATATAGTAATTTTCGTTTTAACACGCTAGTGAACTATTACACTCGGCACGAGATAGGGAGGTTAGGATAACAGAGGTTAGGACATACAGAGTCAGAAGCGTAACTTTTTTATTTTCCATACAAAAAAACATTTTAAAAGAATCTTATATGTTTAGAAACAGAAATATGCGTGTAAGAAATAATTTTATGGTAATAGAGATAATACACCATTTTCGAATATAGTTGATAAATGTTAAAATAAATTTGGACACCATTTTAAACCGCTGTATCCTTCTGTACTTGTACAAATGCCATAATACTAATAAAAAACTAATCATATAAATACTGATTAGTGTCTAATATATGATGTAAATTTTTGTAAGTTACAGCAAAGCGTGATTTCATTAGGTTAGAGTCAAAACTTTCTACTGCGTCTTCTGCCTACTTTATGTATCGTGCTTTATGTATTACCCATGTACATAAATACCAAGGAAAAGCTTGTTACAAAGAGAAAAGAAAAATATCACTGGCCATCCCGGTCTGTTTTACGTATGTTTTATAGGGTATAAAATTAGTCTGCACGTCATGCTAACTTTCTTTCGATTCGGTATGCGCGCGCAATTTTTACCGGATATCGCTGTTCAACTCCCGAAAAGCGCGACGCCGTTCTTTGTTATGACGGATAACGTACACGATTTCCTAGAATCTTGTGTTTAAATTTGTTATAAAACACTAGCTGGTATATGTGACATGGCTACCGATAAGATATTTTCAGGGTCGTATTATTGCGTTTGCGTGTACCCGTTAATATCGCACACGCTGGAACTACCAACATTAAAATAAAAACATTCATTAGCATGACCGAGCGACACTCGACGTCATTTTAATAAATATTATGCAATCGAGTACGTAATTGGTCATTCAAATTTTGTTGATCGTGCTATTGAAACGAATCAGACAGAAAGTTACGTCCACCATGTAGTTTATAACCATGTGACGAACATCCATATGGATGATTCATATGCAAATTGAGATCCTTATTATTAATTCGTAAACTTGCAACAATAATGTCATGACCGAGACGAATATATCTACTTGTTTGATAATTATCATGGTAAGGTGTTTAATCAAATATTTGTTTTACAAATGTTGAGGTGAAAGCGTTGCGTGTCTATTTTTGACCGAGGATGAGCAAATGAAGTGTAAATACATGGACGATTTCATATTTACGAATTTGGAAATTTGGAAACTTGAGGATTTACAGATTTAGCATCTGAAGGTTTAAGAATTTGGAGATGTCGATTTCAGATAAATAATTGAACAATGTATAACTTTTAATAGAACATAGTTTACGAATTTTAGATTCAAACTTCTTCGAGAAAATACTATAGTTCGTATTTCAAAATAACGACAACCTCCAAACAGAAAAGTATTCTAGTTCTTAAAATTATTACTCAAGCAATAGATCAGGGTCCATAGTCTAGTAACTACGTAACTGAGGATCAAGCCACCCCCACTCCGCCGCTGTGCGCAGTCGCCGGCGCATGCGCAGTTCAACAAACCCATGTCTGGCAACATCGCTATGACCACGTCGTCACGGTCACCTGAATTTTCGTGGAAACGCGACGCTGCCACGAGCACGGATAAGGTACGCGATAAATGCTGACAGAATATCACCTGTAATTGCTTTTAGAGCTTCGAACAATTAGTGAACTGCAAAAAGTTCAGTTGCAAAGCATCAATGGAAGACGCAGAAACAGAGATTTTTATTATTCCTCGAAGAACAGCGAAGAAAAGAAGCTCGTTTGCGATGTACGGGGATTTAAGCGGAACGCGTACGGAGACCGGAATAGCCGGGACAGAAAGCGACACCGTATATGTACTATATCACGTGGCCTGGTAAAACAAGTGCGTGGCAAAAAAGATTTCGACGTTGGAAGAGTGGCAGCACTGTGAACATGGATTACGACGACGACACGTCAATGTGCCCGCGAACAATAACATGATAACCGGCCTTCGTTGATCGATTATCGGGCCAGTTTATTTCCATGAACGCGATTCCGTGCGGGGAATACGTGGTGGCTCGTGACGACCGATATTGGTATAACTGTATTACGTTGCACCGTACGGTCGCACCGAGAAAATCGAATACGTCGGTTATGCGTTCTAAAATACAAGCAGAAAATATGGCTTCGTATTGTACGTAGAAACGTTAATTCGGTTATAGGCAGAGATGGAAAATGCACGGAAGTGCAAGTGGCTCTGACAGACTGTCCATACGAAAATTCGAACTTTCTATATGGCTACACTTATAAACTATCTCGTTACTCCTATGTCTCCAAATTTTTGAATATATCAATTCAAATACGCGGAATTTATAAACGTGATAATTTAGGAATCTGAAAATGTGGGCTTTGACAGTAGGTGAAAATCGCTTTAGGAAATTAAGCTGATTTATAGAACTCATTGAACGAATAATTCGAGCACGGAGATGAATTTTATCGTGCTATTCCTTTGTCTACGGCGTATTTAGTTCGTCGTTTCGGTTTGCTTCAATTTCATTTAAATCTATTCCGAGCCACGAAATATACGTATTTCTGCGGAATAGCCGTGGAAACGGTGGAATATATTTTACTGAGTTATTAAACCGTTCGATACGTCGCTGGTAACGGTCATTTAACGTCACAAAATGAATGCATGAGCAATTCAGAAAATTAAGGCTTCTTATTAATTGCAGACATTTAACGGTTCTCATGCTAAAGGCCGTACATAAAAGTGTCTGTGTGTTGACAGATTTAAAACGTATTCAATATATTCCAAAATTAAACTTTTAATGTTTCGATTACATTCTCACACTTCTTTGTATAACTACAAACATGAAATAATGAAATTAATATATTGAAATAGGGTTTTCTAAAAATAGTGTTTTTGAGCAAAGAACTTTTGAAAATGAGAATTGTTTTCGACCCATGCGTTCTCAATGCATCTTCGGAAATCCCAAATATTCAAAATTCCCAGATATAGTTTGTTTCTTTTACATTTTAAAATAAGCAACGTTTATGACGTTGCAAAAAGTTTCGAAGCACATCTGTGCGTACAACGTCCGAGTCGAAACAAAAATAAGCATTATGAAACCACGAGGTCGAGTCAACCTTGACCGTAACACTGCAAAGGTTAAGACACGAGCAATAATATTCGTGTTGAATCAAAAGTACATATGTATTTTTATCCTCGCGCCAGATTTTTAAATAAAACCGTACCGGCGAGGAGCGCCATTGAAAAATTACGATATACGGTTGGCGCGTGAAAAATCGACGTTCGATAGCCTGGCTCGATACCGACAGCTTCGAGTTCGTGCTCGATACGATCAAGATACGTTTGTTCACAATGGAGACACTTTTCGATAGCGATTGCTATCGAAATCGGCGCAATCCAATATTGTATCTCATATGAAATGGCACGAGGCAAATATATTGTGTTGTTCTTTATCTATCTGCATCGGTATTTTAGCATGTCATGTTAGAAGTACTTACTCTTTCTGGTCTTCACTGATAAACGGGGTTTTATACTTTGGACTTTCATTATTTTAGTTGGATGCAATAATACCGATTTTGCACGTTGTGGTTATTTTAGTTAACTATTTTTGGCTCATTGACATCTATATGTCTAGGTCTCTATATTCCCAAATTTCTATATTTTTGCAAGTCCCAATGTTCCTCCAAGAGGTCTCCAAAATCATATATCACCAAATCTCTATATATCTCTATTTACATTTCCAAATCCTTACATCCCCAAGATCCTATGTTTTCAGAAACCTGTCTCCCTAAATTTCCTCATTTCCAAATCCCTACGTCCCCAATATCCTATGTTTTCAAAAACCTATCTCTCCAAATCTTCATTTCCAAATCCCCATGTCCTCATAATCCTCTAGCCTAACTTTTACTTAATACCAACTAACGCTCTGTTGATATTTTACTTGATAAGTACGAGTTTCAAATTTTATCAGATTACTCATGCTGTTATCTGAATACACACCAACGTGCGTATCATATCATGAAAAACAACTTATGATACTGATAAACGACTAAAGCAGTAACATAACTCACAGTACTTGTTCTTTCATTTTTTGATGCCACATATTTTTTCCATAACCCCGATTGTTGTAAACACCGTTATCAACACCTATTTCTATTGTTCTGTTTTTTACAAAGAAATGAAAATTTCGTTTCTTGAAGATCGCTAAATATTTTTAGATGAAATTCTAAGTGACTCAAGTGAAATGACGATACAGTGTGAAATACGGAAGATCACGTGTGTTGGTAAGCGGTCGAACGCGTAAGGTTGAAGGCATTAAAAAAAGAAGAGACGAGGGAATTAGAATGGACAGTACGTAAATTTTATCGAACGAAAGAGAGAATGGAACAGCCGGTCGTCCGTAACAACGATTCAATGTCGTTTTACCTGCTTCCTGTGTGACGTGCGATTTAATTAATTCCCGCGACGTGACTCATCGCAAAAAGCTGCATTTATACGTGTCAATTTGACAACCAAAATATTTTACCCATCTTCCAGCGAAACTACATTTACGGAAAGATAAACTCTGTCATTTCATTTCTTTTTCAGAGAGACGAATATACTCATCTGATAAAAAAAGTTCATAAGCACATATTCTTCTGATTTATATTATAGTAATATATATGTAGATAAAATTTTATGAATTTAACTTTGAAACGCCTTATGTGTACAAACATACAAAATCAGCAAGGACACTGACCTTTATAATGTACATTAAGATTATTCAACATAGTATAGATTAGTTCACTAGTGATGTATCAATAGTAATCCACTAGTTAACTAGTTCACTAGACTGATACAAGTGATGCATCAATTTCAAAATTGACAAAAGTGTACCTAATGTCAGAGGGTCTTTTTATATTCCAAGGAATACACTGTGCAAATAATTATTTTGAATAGACTGCGTCAATATACTTCTAGGATAAGATAATTAAAAGCAGTGAAATTTACCCGTGCGAGGGAAACCTGTGCTGAAGATGCTGTGGCTCGTAGTATTGTGTGGTAAGGGCTCGTTCGTCCAAGGTATGCTCAGTCGCGTGAGCCTTCGCTGCGGACTTGATATCCATGAACGCCACCGTCGCGGAGGCACCCCCGGTGCTGCCTGAGGAACCGCTGCCCCCGCCACTGCCGCCGCTGCCAGAACTCGAACCGGAACCACCCTCGTTCCCTTCTCCGAGGGCACCACCGGAACCTCCGTCCACGGGGCATTCTTCGCCCCGCGGCAGCAGCTTGACGCTCTGCACGCGTCCATACCTGAAACATGCAAAAAAACATTTCATTTTACTTGACTAATTTTAATCAACCTTAACTCAGACAACAGAAATGCAAATTGTACGCAATTATTCGAGCTTTTTTTCCTTTTGTGCTTAATATAACTCCGGATATTAGGATTTAAGAGTCTAGGGGTATAGGGATGTTTGAAATTCACGAATATTTTGAACCTAGAGTAACTTGCAATTTGGGGATACATGTAGGGATGTTTGCAGTCAAGGGTCTTTGAGGTCTAAGAATCTAGAGATATTTGGAATCGGAAATATTCGAGATCCAGGGACATTTGCGATTTGGAAACGTTTATGGTCTAGGTTACATCCGGCTATATAAATATGTTCAGTCCCAGAACATTTAAGATTCAGGTTATTCCTTATTTAGAGATCTGGAGGTACATTGGACCTAGACATATTTGGCAGTTATAGGTATACAGTAATTTATCATTTAGAGACATTCGTAATTTATGGAATAAACAAGAATAAACTGTAAATGATCGATACAGTAATAAAAATTCCATAATACACGACGAGATCATGGGGCTGGTTATGTTTAGAGCAACCATCTTGTATTAAATTATGATTTCATCATATTACAAACACATTACAAAACAGAGTAAAACATCTCACTAGGTAAACTATGCAAGTATGACATGATGAAGTTTTAGAAGGAACGATAAGAACGACATGGAAAAAAACTTCCATAAAAGTTTGTCTTTCCTATCTATTTGTATACTCAATCTATTCAAATTTGCAAATATTAAGTTGACAATTAAATTCGCGATCTTTTCGTTTATTTTACTTGAAAATCAGAATCGCAAAGAAAGCGATCACTTACTAAAAATATAACGATCGCAGAAAAAATATCTGCAAAATATATTCAGAGAAATACAGCTTGTTACAACGTAACGAAATTTACGATATACGTGCATCAGAATGAGCTATAATCCTCAATAATCGAGTTACCGTTACCGCGTAGTAGTGTAATGTACTTTTTTTCCGCGGATTCGTTTATTTCAAAGAAACGAAACAGTAGCCGGTTCATTGCGATCGCGAATCGGTAGGCTTAAAGAAAACGCGGTTGTTTTTTATCCCGTAGAGAAGGTAGATATTGAATTTCGACGAAATTAAAGAAAACAAAGAGTCAAAGTTGTTTCTGGCACACCCTATGTACAGAAAGCTCCGGCAGTAGTAGAAACGGACTTACTAGGTGAGGTAGGGTATCCGGCAGGAGTGGGGAGAGAAGCGTCTTGATAGGTCGATCGAAAGAAGAATATCGTGCGCAAGCGCAAAGACTTCAACGGTTTCGGAGTATCTCTGGGAGTTGTTCGTCTAATCTCGCGTGAGTCGCACGTATTTTCTTGTGCGTTCTTCCGAAGAAAGCCTCTGGTTTTTTTTGCTCCTTCCGGACCATACACACGCAGCTTGCAACAATATCAACGGAAAAATGCATATCACAATAATCCGTTGTTTGTTCTTCACGCTCACAGGCGTCAGTATTATAACGCGAGAGAGAATGCGCGAGAATTGGGCGACACCTTGGATTAACTGCGCAAAACGTATTCGTTAGGCTTAGACGAAAATCGACGAGAACGGTGGATTTATTTCGTAAAACACGAGAAATACAAGGGAATACGGTTAACTCGTCCGTAATTATCCGAACGCTTTTTCGTATTTCGTGATATGTCGGATCGTTTCGGAATGGGGCGTGGCCGCGCTCTACCATATGCGTGTGATTCGATGGGCCACGCGAACTCTTTGTTTAACGGTTATATTATCTCTTTCGTTGTCGCTCGTTTTCCTCGAGCATGTCGAAAATTCACCGTGTCGAAACACCTCGGTGTGTAAGAAGAGATTACGTTTCCTAGAATGATTCCTCGATTCGTGAACTCATTTTCGGACTTTATCTCTCGATTTCCCTTCGACGAAACGAAGAGACGAAACGCAGGAGGGAACGCGTTTCAAAATACTATCGCAACGTACGCATCTTCTGGAAGATTGTTCTCACGAAATGGCAGCCGCAACGCTCATGGTGCCGTTCATACGCAATTACCGCGATCATTTTCATTCGGCGTCTCGCGATACGCTGCCTTGTCCTGCGGGATCATTTAACGTGTGACGTGCGGAGTGCTCGTTTCGAAATTTCGTTTCTTTAGACGACGAGTGCAATGCTGCTCCATAAAGTGAGTTTAAACCGAAATAAGTGAATACGGACGAGGGATCGTCGTATCGAGAGCGCGTTATTTTGCGAAAGAGAATTGATCGCGATCTGTACGTTGTGGCTGCAAGACTTCCCATCCCACCCCGGGTCGGCTCTCCCCTCTTGTTTTCTTCTCCCACACGTTCTCGCTCGCACGAACACCGAGTACTGAAAAGTCTTGCATACACACACAGGCAGACGCCAAACGTCCTTTTCTCTGACACGCATGAGTGAAAGCGGGTGAGAGAGGAGTGACGAGAGGAGAAGAAATAAGATAGAAGGCCAGAAGAGGAAGGGGAAGTCCCAAGTGCCACGGTGGCTGGCTGGCTGGCTGGCAAGCGAGCCACGAACCCCGTACCCATTCCCCTCCACAATTCTCGTTCGTTGCTTGTCGAGGAATTTTACTTCGGCAGACTCGTTCCCAACCTCGATTCCTTCGTTTCTCAACTATGAGCAGTTTCATGTGAAAACATTAGCATGACTTTCCATAAATTTTCAAGTTTCTAGGTCAGAGTCATGTTTCCCGTTTGCGAAAAAGTTTTCGCGAGACCAATCACGAAGACACCGATCATCACGCGAAAAACATGAGCTGTCCGCAATCCGACACCAGACTCTACTGTGTCGAGGAAAATACAGTGAAATAATTACGAGAAATATGCGAGAGTGTGTGATGACGATGTTCTTCGTTCCTGCGTTTCGATTTTTCAGTGGTAGACGCTCGTTTGACTAATGTTGTTCTCGAACGAAATCGATACTGGAACGGTAACCTCTTCCAGTGTTCTATTAAACGAGAATGTGAGACGTAACGAATTATTCGTAAACGTTGACAGTGCTTCGACTACGTGTTTCAACGGTACAATTTCTTTTTTTTTTTTTTTTTTTTTTTTTTTTTCAAGAAACCGAATCTTATGATCCACCCAAGTGGATGCCATCCACTTGAATGATCGTTTGTCTTTCTACGTTTGAAATGGGAGACGTACAGGAAATCAATACATCGGCCCACGGTTAAGAGTTCCTACCCACCGTGTGTACGTGTACGTGTAGGTTGTGTGTGTGTGTATGTGTGGAAATGAAAGAGGGAAAGGGAGACGGAAAAATTCTCTACTCGTACAAATCAATTAACGTGTCACACGGGTAGAATTTTAGTCCCAGGCAAGGAAAAGGAAGCGGACAATTTTCTCAGTTCACGGAAACTCATTGTAAAATTCACCGATCAAACTTTCATCGTAGAAACTTGACGCGAATGTTCCGCGTTACGTAAACGCTGTCTCGAAATTTTTACACTTGCACCACGATATACAGCACTCGTTTCATTTTTTTAATCGTTCGTGGGTAATACGGATCGTTGACGGCTACGCGTTATAACGTCGCGCATATTACTATCCTTTATAGAGAATATTGTCAATATATCAGGGGTTTCAATATTCGTTCACAATACATACTGCTCGTTAAATTCAAAAATATCGAGTTGAAAATGTATTAAATTGGAATTTGACGATTTAGAAATTTGTGAAATTGGAATTTGCAGATTTGGAAATTTGGAATTTAAGGATTTGAAAATTTGGAAATTTGCAATGTGCGATAGTCGATGTTCATACATATGATAAACCTATGATTTTAAAATATTGACAAAATGTAGTGATAGTCCAAAGTTTGCATGGAGTTTAGGACAATGATAGTTAATGGAATAACATCAATAAAAGAAACGTAGATCTACGTGGTTGGGGATTCTTTCCGTTTTCTCTGAATCTCGAAATTCCAAGCTCTATGATTGTGTCGATCTAACAACAATACATGGAGGTTCTACGATTCCGCGAAGAACAGCAGGAATAAAAAGGAATACAATGCCGAACGAGCACTGGCAGGATAACAACAAAGAAAGAAGGCTTTTGTTCCTCGGCTTCTTCCCTATCCCCTCTTGCCCTTTCGAGATTCCACCTTGGTTCGTGTCGAATCGAATAAAAAAACTGGATGGTGCTACGAGGACGTTGGTATTGCCGGAAATTTCCTTTGGAGGTTAAGGACCAATAGACACCAACATTTTTCTAATGATTATTGTTCCTACTTTTCTTCGGGGTTGATCTTTATTTTTAGACAAACGACTTTTATGACCATGTAAAGACAATGGAGTAGATGCTCTACCATTGATTATCGACAAATTATCGATATTTAACGGCATAAATAGATCGTTAAGACTAAAGAAAGTTTATTCTTGATTAAATTTCATATCTAATTTTATCGTTCCAAGTTCATTTATCTTTGTTTAAACTTGAAAACTAACCGGACTTAACCTAAGCTAACAATATTATCATTCAAATTTATTACGACAATACTTGAACGATGAACGTATCTCTCAATATAAGTTACAAGTTTAAATAAGGATAAACACATTTACATGATAAAGTTACACGTTATATTCAATACCAGTCATTCTGAGTTGCTCTAGCGGTATCCTGAAGTGTCTTCCAAAACCTGATCAGTTCAAAACCAGCTCACCGATTGTATTTTGCTTATGAACCTATACGATCCACGTCCAGTTCAGTTTTCAAAATGAACATTGATTATAGTTGAAAGAAAGCTAAGTGGCAGGGAACGCTCAGGTTTCGAAAAACACTTAACGATTATCATCAATATTTATTGGCATGAACATCTTCGTTAGACCGTAAAATCAGTTTGAAGCGAGGAAAGGCATAGAGGCCGTCTACGCACAAGCCGAGGTTGCATTTGTTTAAGAATAATCCCTTTGAAAGGGCGACGCAACGTCTAATTCCATCTACGCGTAGAAGCAGGAGAAGTCTTCCAACAGTACCATTCTAGGCAGACGACACTGACATAAGCCGCAAACGTCGCAAGCAGCAACGTTGGGACGCCTCAACGAGGCCGGCGAGGACGTGGCAACAGCGCTATGACTCAGCTCTCCTCGTTCCAACCGCTTCTCTTGCCCCCTGGCCCCTCTTCAGCTGCCTCTACGCAGCTGACGCCCTTCTCCTCCAGTCGAGAACCGCCCCACCACGGCGCAGCTCGATTCTATCCTTCCTCGTGTCCAACACTCCCCTATCCCCGTCTGCCCGTTCCCGTTCCGCTCCCCTATCGGCTTACCACCCCTTCCTTTTTACCCCCACTCTCTACCGCGACCCCGACTCTCTCGGGTACCGACAACTCGCTTGTCCCCCCTCCAACGATTCCTACGCGGCGTCGTGCCGCTACCAAGACGAACGTGCAAAGTAGTAATGGCGATCTTTTGTTGGATCGATCTAGGATCGATCGGTTCAAGGGAAAAAGGTTTCGTCTTTCACCCACCGTTTTTAATTGCGATCCATCAAGGATCTCTCCTTTCACCCGATTGGAAAGAAATTTTATGCTCGGTAAACCGGTCAAGTAGGAGATCAAAAGACACCGCGTCAACTTTTCAAATTTTTAAATTTGGCAACTTGGTAACTTAGAGGCTTCTGTGACTGAGGATGGAAGAGTGTAGGGATATCTTGAATCTAGATACATTGGCAATCTGAGAATTACATTTTGGATATAAATTCATCCCTAATTTGCAGTCAGTGTTCTAAGATTTGTGATTTGGAGATATTGGGATTTATTCCATCTACCATTCTCCAAAATTAAAAATATACATCTTCTAATTACGAAGTGATCTGAATTTCGAAGATTCCGAGATTTGAAAAATAGGAAATTCTAATTATAGTAATATCGGTACTATAGGATCCGATCTTCAGATCGCCATCGCTAGTGCAAAGTTCCCTTTGGCAGAAAAACACCTCTCTCTATCCCCCCACCGGCCGGTTCACTGCATTTTCCCTCTCCGTCTCCGGGTTCTCTATCCTCGTCCCCTCCTTTTCACACCCTCCCGGCCCCTCGCCGACATCGTCGTTTGTCCTCGTCGTTTCTCCTCGTTCAACGGCCGTTCCTTCTTGTCCCTTTTCTTCTGGATCTTCTTTCTTTCGGGGGCTCTCCCGCTGCCATTTCGCTTCTGTATATCCGTTGCCGGAGTGAACAATGCAACCGTGATCCAGGTGCAGGGGAAAAAAGGGGAAGCATGCGAGCGGCCAAGCGAGATGAAACGGACACACGGAAGAGGGATAGGAATCGCGAAACGGGGAGCGACACGACTTTCGCGAACGAAATTGTGCAGTTACGCCGCAGAGAATTTACGCGACCGTTCCGGTCGTGTCTGCTTGATTTCTTGCTCTCTTTCGATTCGTGTTTTTTATTGACGCACTCCTCTGATAGCGGCGTGACGCGTTCAGTGATACTACACGGATTATTTCTATGTTTGATTAGATAACTGCATACTTTTTTTAACTGGTCTGCCGATAAACAGTAATCCGTGATATATGTACTTTATTTGTACCGTGCGATAGACTAAGCTTTTATTAGACCAAAGGGGTGGGAAAACCCATTTATTCAGTGAAATTTTTCACTCTATCATTAACCCTCTTATATTTTTGTGACTGTCGCTAGAAAATATCTTGAAAAATATACAATTTCCTACCGCTTCCTATTTCTAACGTAAAAATTTTCTTCTGTATTTTATCGTAAAGTGTAGCTTCTCAGAAAAACAGAACTAAGTTACCGCTATTTTACGCGAGTTATTTTAAAGGGTGTAGCAGATACTTTCAGCGGATTTTCGATTGACGAATAGAGAGACGCTTTCTAGTCGAAGCGAAGTTAACGGGAAGCGGCGGCACGCGCGCGACCGGATCTGACAGGTTCAAAAGCTCGCGGGCAATGTCAGCAGCAACGATAGTACACGCTTCGGTTATTTACGCTTCTCCGCAGACGAAGGTTATCAACACCGGCTATTACAATACACGCGACGTTCTATTACCGTCGTTCGCAGGAGACGCCGTGTGGACCTCACAGAAACTTCCTTGGCACATAAAATCGCTGGATCAGAGAATCGAGGGAGAAGACGGGACGCGATTCTTCTTTTTTTCCCGTCGTTTCCCGCCACCGGAGGGCACGGACGTTTAAATAAAAACGGATTACGAGACGCGCGCGAAGGATCAACGCGATCGCGGCAATAATTCACTAGCGTTTATCTGCTCTCCTCTTCTAATAGAAACGGCAGAGAGAGAGAGAAAGAGAAGCAGAGTCCGTCGTCGACTACGAGGCCGCGTGGGTTCGAGGTCGAAGCCGTAGTCACGTTAGGTGACTGCCGTCTGTGTCGTAGCCGAGGTGCCGTTATTTTAATGCAGATACGCAGTCCGGACGAGAATGAAAGGCAAAAGGAGACACATTTGCACGTACACTGCGCGACCGACTGTGATGTACAGCGCGATTGAGGCTCTGTACGGATAACGTCGACTGACAATGAGTCTAGCTCGCATAAGCGGAAATATGGACATTATGGAAAAGGTCTATGCAGCTTTTCTGTTATTTTATATTGTTTTATGGAACATTCAATGTATCACTTTAAATAGCAAAACTGCAGGTATTCCCTAATACTTAGGGCTAATATTAGCATCTTAATATTCACAGGTTATATAGGGGTAATTTGTGGACCTAAATTTTGAATCTGCTTACAAACATGGAAATTGCATATTTGAACGTTACATGCTATCATATGCTATTTACAATACTAGCCATGTAAGAATTATATCATTTTTCAAGCTGTATATTTTGTATCAATATTATTAAAAGATGTGGTATACCGTAAATCTGTTTCCTCGTTGCTGTCTGGAGATTTGATCGATTAAACTTCACGCTCTGCAGACTAACAAGGCGATTAATATGTTAATGGTAAAAAGGAGATACTTGGGCAAATTTCTCGAGCGTCGATATCAGTCGAAAAGGCATTCTCGAAGCGTCGTTCCAGAGGTGGAAACTACCTGGCGACGGTCAACAAACAAGTGGGATTACCCAGAATATCCTACTCTTTTCAAGGCGGCCGACCCGACGAACCGCGGCAAGGTAGGCGAGGATCGAAACGTGTCGCAGAAACGTCGAAGGCGTCTCTCTTTCTCTCTCTCGGGGCAGGTTATAAAGGGAGATCGTTAGCTGGAAGGTGTGGGAGAGAAAGGCGAGAGGAGAGAAGAGGAGGTAGAAGAATGAGAAGTAACGGTAGTCGGTATTACAACTCCACCGCGCCTATATTCCGTTTGACGTTTGTCGTTTATGCTTCCCCCTTGCATCGTGGAGAAAGCCGAGAGAGCCTTGTCGTTCGATCCCTTGGTCGCTAACTGCGCGTGCAAAAGAGAGAAGAAGGAAAAAATCAGAACGAGGGGAAAGACTGTGTTTATCGCGCGCTTTGCCTGCCGAACGATTCGATGTCTCCTTCGATGCTCGTTATTTTCATGCACGATGCTGCCCAGTTGTACCAACTTCTACGTGGAACGAACATGGAAATATTTTTTTTTATTTATGTTTATTCACCCATTGGGACTATTAGGGTTGCCAACATTTTGCCAGAGTAAATAAAACAATATTGTACATACACGAGTTTTTATTAATTTTTCTGTAAATGTCATTTTGTTTCATTTATTTTTATCTATATCAGTTTATTTTCATAGTTGCGTCATCGGAGTGACAAGCAATCTATTTCTATTATCGATATCAGTTTATATTCATAGTTGCAATCCGATTGGAGCGACAAGTTTGTCAATATTTTTTATTGACTTCAAGTTTACGAATGTATACAATTTTCAAAAGTGAAAATAAAGACAACGATAAATGAATTTTATAGTATTCTAAATAGTATTTAAAGAGAACTTGAATTCTGTCGAACGAGATTAGAGAATTTAAAAGGAATAATCAACAGCAGCCTAAGTGCAAATAAAAATGGAGATACGCCCGCATGCCCGATTAAAAGTCAACAACCGCTAAAATAAAGAATCCATTGTACTCTCTTATCGTAAACATTCCGCCACTATATAAGTTACATTACCGCGTTGTACAAGGGGTGCTATAGTGGTGTATGCACATAGGGAACGATGGGGATTTTACCGCGAGGAACTAAACCAAAAATGTAGAACAACAGATGGGAAAAAAGGAGACTTCGAAGAGAAAAGAGGTGAAGGGAATAATACAGTGGCGTAACTTCCACGTGAAACGATTGCAGGTGCAGCTATTTCAAAAGACATCGTGAAGAAACTTCCATCTTCTTCTTTTTCTATGGTTTCTATATACGCTATACGAAACGCCGTGCCGGCTCTTTTGCGCCAGAACTATTGTTAGCTATACACGTTTCGCTGCTTACTTTCTTACCGCCATTGTGCACACGTGTGTACACCACGGAAGGAAACCACCAAGTCGAGAGGAACCGAGAAACAATTAACGATATAACAAAAATTTCATGCAGTCTGATGCAACGACAGAACACTACCCACGTTAGGTTCTCAATCTTCGTTAAAATCAAGAGACAAAATTCATAAAATTATGCATCAGATTAGGTTAGTTTAATTCAGAGTTATGTTAAGTTAAGTTTGTGTAAGTTTGACTAAATTAGAATTAATTTGGGTATTTTAGATTAGATTAAACGTTAAGTTGGATAGGTTTGGTTACATTAAAATTAAGTAGGATGGGTTAGATCAAATTAAGGTTCAGTTGGGTAGGTTAGGTTAGATTAAACGTTGAGTGGATCAGGTTAGATTAAAGTTAATTTGGATGGGTTAGATTAAATTAAGGTTCAGTTGGGTAGGTTAGATTAGATTAAAGTTAAGTTGGATAGGTTAGATTAAATTAAGGTTCAGTTGGGTAGGTTAGGTTAGATTAAGGTTAAATTAGTTAGGTTAGAATCAAGTTGTTCGTTAAGTTAAACAGTGCTTATATTTGTTAGGTTAAGTCACATTACATTACCTAAGAGTAAAGTGAAACTATTATACGTTCAATTTAAGTTAGGTTGAAGTAAATTTGGTAAGATTAGATGCAGCATGATAAACCAAATTTACGTTAGAATAAGCTTTCCTGAATTGCAATTTAGACAATAATAAATAGATCTGAATGATAATATAATGTATCATTGATAAACAGGTCTGGGTAAGATTAGATTATACTTAAAGTTCGAACAAAAATGAGTAAATAGATTCGAAGGATAAAATTATAGGATACAAGTCCTAGCTCAATTGCTCCCATTATTCCTAACGATATCTTTACGATATTATCGATGTATCATTAAGTATCAATAAAATATCGATCATCCATCGATAACTGGCAGGTGTTCCTCTAATCGAGAGACGCGTGATGGTCACACAGATGGTCCTCACTGAATTTGCCATTTCTACTGTTTTCATCACTTTTATACCTTGTATTATCACCTCATCCTATTAATTATTCTTGTAATCTATTACAATTCATATCTTATGAATACTTATTCTAGTATTCTCAAGTGAATACTATTCAGTACATTTTATACCGAATGACAACATGAATGAAAACTGTACTTGATTCTGTACCCAACACATTGATCAGTAAAATAATTTTAAAATAAAAATCATTCATCTTTTAATACTCACTTATTCTCTAACGCGGGAAATACAACTCATGTTAATCGCCTAAACAAATAATTAGTAGATACTAAAAAAACAAATCTTTCGCGAATCACAGAAGTGCACAGAAGTGGCCAATAATTCTTGCAACGAAGACAGAAGGATGAAAGAACACAATGCTCACTAAGCGATAATATCGCGGCTGCAATTACAATGACTCGCACAACAACAACGTTTTCGAACGTAGGAGGATTTAATTACGCCGACGAGGGAAATTTTTCGCGGTATTACAAAGTTTATTTCGAAAGCCGACGAAACTATCCGGGACTCCTCGAGGCACGCGGAACGAGCTCGAGAACGCCAATTAAAACGTAAACGCGTAACAACGATGGGATCTCACTTTGATGAATGTAAGTTTAGACATGATTCTCCTATAGAATAGCATAGGTGAGCAACAACAACGCGAAATGTAAATTCGTGCCATTCATTAGTCTTTACTCTTCATTCCTTGCGACGTTAATACCGGAAGGAGAACGTTTTGCTTCGAGTCCTCCGTGGGTAACTTAAATGTTTTATCGGGTTTTTAAACCTAAGTGGCCATACGGATCGCAAGGTGGAAGAAAGAAAATATGGAGGCATTTTGCTCGAGTATGAATTTTGAGGTTCAAAAATTGGGAGTCAAAGTTTCAAAATTCAAGAATTTGGAATTTCAAATTTGTGGTCTTGAAATTCCAAACTTGTGTGATCTCGAGATCTTGAAATTTGAAAAACCCCAAACTTTAGAAGTCATAAAATTGCAAATATTCTGAGGTTAAAGATTTGACAATTTTCAATTCTGATACTTGAAAATCTTAATATTTATAAATTTTGCAATGTCCCGACATTCCAATGCAAACTTACGGTGCGTCAAAGTACTAAAAAGTTCTACAAGTAATAAAATCCCAAAAATGCCAAAGCCCCAAAGTCTCAAAATGAAAAAATTCTCAAAGTACAATAATTCTAAATCCCTTATCAATTAAAACAGCAATAAACGCCATTAAACAACTACCATCGCCTCAACACTAAATCTTGATAAAAATTGAAATCTGCTACCCAAGATTACAATTGATTAAAAAGTTGTTAAAATTACGAGAAATGCGTGAAACGGTAAATGCAAACTAATCTCGATCGGTTCGAAGAAACACGATTGAATATATACTGTTTTGTTCTGGAGTCACATCGGTGAATATAAAAGTAGAAACGCGTGTACGTGAACGCAATGCGTAAAAAGGTGCATATATGGAAATCGTGGGTAGAAATAAACACGGGAGAAAGTTTGTACAATTTTTTTTTTGGACGTGCCCGAAGCAATATATACGCGGGTAAATAGAGGAAAATGTTTGCACGCGACTCATTCGGTACAATGTCGATGAATTAAACGTAAAAAGCGAGTAATATTTACATACATGGAAAATATATAGGGGATATGATAAACAGGAAGTTCATACTGTTTGTCAATCGTGCATAATGAATATAATGAATGTATTTCGTATCGTATAATTTCTCCGGATTCCAGGGAAATAGTGATCGAATATCGCATTGTTTCGCGAAGGATCGAGGAGAACGGTGGAAAAGGAAAACGGAGGGAAAAGTTGCGGAACTGTTTCTGAAATTGTTAGATTAAATACCTCCGTGAGTCAGAAAATACAGACTTTCTTTTGCATTTTCATAATTTTTCCTGTTTTATTATAACTTTAATTTAAAATTTAAAATTTTATTTAAATTCCGCTTAAAATTGTCAATTTTATTTAAATTTTATTCAACATTCCCGGTTTTATTTAAATTACATTCAAAAATTTTCAGCCTTATTTAAATTTCATTCAAGATTTTCAACTTGATTTACATTTCACAGAATATTTTTAATTTATTCAAACTTTCGTTTAAAGTTCACAATTTTTTTTCAATTTTCGAAACTACACATTTTATACACATTCGCTTTTATAAAGTGACGCTGTAATAAGAACCAACATATTATATCGTTTAAAATAATAACGCAATTAAATATTATCTTTGAATTGCGCAAGATGGACTATAGTACAACAGACTAGACCTGTACAAAATTAAACACGACAATACTGTATGAAATTGAATAAAACCAAACAGAGCTGTACAGAATTGAGTAAAGTGGAATAGAATTAATTGAATAAAATCACATATAAACGAATAAAATTAAGTAAAAATTGATGGTAAACAAAGAATATCAAGTAGCATGTACTAGACTGGAGCAGGATAGACCAAAATGGCGTTGGGTGAAACAAAATGGCGCCGAGTAGAACAAAATGGTCTAGGATACAGCAAAATGGTTCAGGAGAGAACAAAATGGTGTAGGATACAATAAAATGGTGCAGCAGAAAACAAAATGGAAGAGTGTGAAACAAAATGGAATAATATCAAACAAAATGGAACTGTATCAAATAAAATGGATCAGTATGAAGTAGATTAGAATAGTATGAAATGAAATGGGGCAGTATGAAACGAAATGGATCAGTGTAAAAAACAAAATGGAATAATATGAAACAAAATGGAACAATATGAAACAAAATGGAAGAACATGAAACAAAATGGAACAACATGAAACAAAATCAAACACTGTGAAATAAAATAGAGCAGTGTGACAGAAAATGGAGCAGTATGAAACAAAATGAAGCAGTATGAAACAAAATGGAACAGTATGAAACAAAATGAAACAGTATGAAATAAAATGGGACAGTGTAAAACAAAATGGATCAGTGTGAAACAAAATGAAACAGAACAGTGTGAAACAAAATAGAATATTGTAAAGCAAAATGAAATATTGTGAGCCAAAAAATGTAACAACAGCAAACAAAATGAAGCAGTATGAAACAAAATGGAACAGTACAGAAAAGAATGGAAGGGAATGGAAGAGTATCGAAACAGAATCGAATAGAAAACACATTTCAAACGTTGCTAGAATTCGCCATGCTCATTAAGCGTGCACGTATGAAACGTAACGAGGAACAAGCCAACACTGCCGGTTTCTTTTGATCGGGGTCGATGAACCACGAACGTGACTGGCCCACGTCAAACTTTCACGACAACGTGGTCAAATTCTGCGAAGTAAAAAATCGCCACAAACGGCGGCTAATGTGAATTCATCGCGCGCTACGAAATTTGGTAGCTTGCCCACCGTCTTAACCTAAATTGACACACTTGACCGAAATGATCTAACGCGGCTACGCTACTCTGTTCAGAAGTTAATTAATTCGTTACGACTTTCGAGTTCACGTCAAATTCTGCATTAAAAATATCAAGTTTTGCATCAAGGTGTGCCACACTCGACTATCTGCTATGAATTTAATTAAGACTATATTATATTCGCTATTTAATGTAGGTCAGTGGTTATTTTTGAACCGAAGATGAAGTAGAGAAGCGAGGAAATAAAGAGTGAAACGTGAAGCAGCATATAAACGCGAAGTAGTATAGTATTTTCAGTTTAAAAATTTAATATTATTAAAGTCGATAAAAGGATATGATTAAGTAAAAGTTTCCATGAAAACACGCTAAAATTGTTTTACAATTCAATGTTAGAAACTTGAGGTTGTTATTTGAATCCTATCGGTGATTCTACCGTTGACAAAGTCCGTAACAGTATAATAACGGGATATAAATAAATACAGCAAAGGTATCACCGAAATATGTACCTTAAAATTATGTCCAGAAAGTCGGACAAGCTGTGTCTAAAAATAATCAGAATGTTTACTATAAGAGCACCGCGATGATGAATCTTGCCATGCTTGTCCCGTATCCACAATTAGATCCATGCTAGATCATTGAACAGCGAGGTCAGGCTTATCAATTGTCCAAAGAACTCGATCGTTCGACCAATTTATCACATATTTCTATAGCGAAACAATGATTTTATTGTTGCGTGTACACCTATACAATTCGGATTGTTTTATTGTCGGCTGTTCGATCGATTTTAATCCTTTGACGTTTCCCGAAACGACACTTTCTTATTGTGGTCATGTGCGATGTATATCGTGGATCAAATATTTGCGTATTGCAAGTTGTAATGTAATTTATTCACATTTCCTCGTTTACTTTAATTCCTATATTCTTAAGTAGCTAGATTCTGAAGTTCCTATGTACTATCCCTATTATTATGAAATATGTAGATTGAAACAATCTCGAGATTCCGAAAACAGACTATCAAAATTCTACGTTGCGAAATACTTACACTTCAAAATTGCAATATACCAAAATCCTTAGATTATGAAATTGCTATATGCTGAAATCGCTAGATCCTGAAACCGCTGGGTCAATAAATTCCTAGACCCGACATTTCTACATTGCAAATCCCTCAATTTGGAAATCACTAAAATCCAAATCCCTAGACTACTAAATTACTAAATTCCGAATTCCTAAATTAAAAAATCTCTCGTTTCCAAATTTTCTAGATTCTGAAATCACTGTAGTAGAAAATCCCTAAATTCCGAAATCATTACAGTAGAAAATCCCTAGATTCCGAAATCAGTATAATAGAAAGATTCCGAAATATCCACAGCAGAAAAACCCTGGACTCCGAAATCACAGTAGAAAGTCCCTAGATGCGTAAATCACTACGCTAGAAAGTTCCTAGATCCAGAAATCGTTACAGTAAAAAGTCCCTACCTCCCAGCCCAGCACAGCAAAATTCCCTAGATTCCGAAATCATTGCGCTAGACAATTCCTAGACCCCGGAATAGTTACAGTAAAAAGTCCCTAGCTCCCAAACCGATACAGCAAAATTCCCTATATTCCGAAATCACTACGTTAGAAAATCCCAAGACCCTGAAATCTCAACGGTAGAAAGTCCCTAGACTCTGAAATTACTACAGTAGGAAGTTCCTAGATTCCAAAATAGTTACCGTGGAATATTCCTAGATCCTGAAATTCCAACAGATGAAATCCCTAGACCCCGTAATCCTCACAGATAAGATCCCTAGACCCGAAGATACGTGTATCGCAAAATCCCTATATTGTGAAATTGCGTCGCAAAATCACTGTATCCCTAAATCTTTGTATCTCGTAGAGCAATCGTGAAAAGGATGTTTCAGACGATTTCGTGTTGGCAGTGGAAGATTAAGCAGATTCATTGAATGAAATTTGACTAATTTCGTTGGGCAGTTTACACGAGTATTCGTACAATCAGAGTGACACTAGTATTAAGAGCTCGCCAGTGGGGTCAGTTAACACGTAGATTGCCACACTGATAATGCTCATGTTAGACACGTTACATAGCGATCGTTACGAAGGATGCAATTATTTGTAACTCTCAGTTTTCTACGTTATTTACAGTGAATTTTGTAATCAATCGGCTGTTCGAGATCAGTCCCACACTTTTAGAACGCGAACAGTTTTTTTGAACTTTCGAATTTAATGATACGTTCCTTTTTCGCGAAGGACGAAATTGGCCGGTGTAGTTTACTGGCTCCCGAATAAGAAACAGATTACGTTTTAGCGAATGTTCGCCAACGTGACGTCATTTTTCAGCGACGAACGTGCAGAACGATTGCAATGGAATAAACGTTCGCTAAACACACCGGATTGCTGTCTGACGTAAGGCGGAAACGGTTCAAAAGTAGAATTATTATACAATCACGAGCAATAAAAAATCGTATTACTTCATCAGCATGCATTTAACACGCTCCGCGTTGCGTGAGCCACTGATCTACGATATCTCACTACCGTATCCTAAATTCGGAAAAATATTTCTTCCTGGAGTCAAACAATTATATTCCTGCAACCGAAACAATTACACCTTTGTATCTTTATTTCTACTTCCATGTTTTCCAATCTTATCAGAAGCTGATAACGAACGGTCATTATGTATCATTACGTTATTTTTTATTTTATTATAATCATGTTTAATAACCGAGAGTTTCGTACGCGAACCTGTTACCTTATACAGATCTATGAATTATCGAAGCATGTCATCCTCGATACAACAAAATCAAATGGTATTCATAATTGTACGCGATAACGGGAACGTCAACTGCGAATTATGCAAAATACTATGTACTAATTTTGTAGATATCCGTGAATTATTACTGAAAATGACACACGTTGTCGTTTTTTAACTATCGCATACACACTGATACAGGATAAAACTTATCTTCTTTATACAGAGTTTGTTCCTACTAATTTTATATGTATGCATAAGTTATTACCTTAAATGGCATATGTTGTCCCTTTTTAATTATTTCATACATAGTGACACAAGATAAAATTTATATTTCTTATTCAGAGTTTGTTCCCACTAATTTTATATATATCTATAAATTATTATGCTGAATTACATATGTTGTCCCTTTTTAATTATTGCATACATAGTGACACAGGATAAAATTTATATTTCTTCTTCAAAGTTTGTTCCTATTAATTTTATATATATCTATAAATTATTATGCTGAATTACATATGTTGTCCCTTTTTAATTATTGCATACATAGTGACACAGGATAAAATTTATATTTCTTCTTCAAAGTTTGTTCCTATTAATTTTATGTACATCTATAAATTATTACACAAAATGACATACGTTGTCCCTTTTTTAATTATTACATACATAGTAACACAGGATAAAATTTATATTTTTTATTCAACGTTTGCCTCTCCTAATATATCTGTAAAATATTACACGAAATGGCATACTTCGTTCCTTTTTAATTATTGAATGCACAGTGATAGAAGATAAAATTGATCTTTTTTGTCCAGAGTTCGTTGAACTTATGGTAGATACACCGAGAGATCTCCATGCAAGATTAATTAATCCTACATTATTAATACGAGCAAAAAGGTTGAATTTGTGTGTGTAGTCTGTGTAACGTCAGATGATTGTATCTGTAAAGGTATTTTCAAAAGTATAGTTCGATAGCTATAACGTGAAACGTTGCTTATTGATGTGATAGTCTTCATTGAGTCGTATGAAAGGAAATTAAAAGCAGATGCTATTCTATGACTTTATTTATACAATTTTTAGTTTACTCACGTCTTTTTATACTGTGATTGTACAGGATTATTTGAATTATTTTATACTTCTTAGAATTAGTAGTAAATTATGTTACTAGGCGTTTATTTTAGGTCTATTCTAGAATAAGCGAGAGGTGTTTAAGATGAAGTGAACAGAACTAAAGGACTAAAAAAGAACTAAAAAAGAACTGATAAGAACTAAAAAAGAGCAGAAAAAGAATTAAAAAAGAATCAAAAACCAACCAAGAAAGAACAGAAAATATCGAAAAAAGCTTGTGAGTTGTTTATTACAATAAACATAATGAGGCAAATATGCAACCAGCTATAACATATAATTACTTATTATTAACTATAATTAGTTTAAAGACGGGTGCCATATTTAACAGATAATTAAAGCTCCGATAACAGTGAGACGCATAAACAAAACAATTTATATGTTAAACGTAGATATGAGAAAAAACCTGGGTTTATTTATCTATAAAATATGTTCGTTGAACGAACTATGTTAGCACAAAGGATTATACCAAACACGCAAGGTATATAGGTGAATCGAAAGGACGAAAGCTGCAGAGGGTTGCTTAATACTTAAATCTTGACCCGAAAATTAAATCAATACCTTGGTTTAATAAGGGAAAGCGAATCGAGAGGTGCTTCACGCGACAAGTGTATCGTTCAGCTGTATCCAGCGAAGCTGATTAATCACGTGCAACGTTTAACAGCGATTAGCGCGTTCAGCGTCGTGCATTTAGTGTTTCGAGTTTCGGTTGCCTACCCTTTGCTACCTCAAAACGAGGTCAAAGGTTAATCTCGAAAACTTCGATCATCAAACTTTCCGTGATCTAACATTCTATTATGCAAACACATTAAGGTACACCATTGCGTCCTTTTATTTCCACGGGAAGTTTTTTGTGAACAGTTCTTAACCCCTTTACATACGAGTTACCCCTTGGTCGACGAATCTCACTTGGACTTCGGCTGGGATCAATTTTATTCGAATTTTGAATTTGCTTCAATTTGGAATTAAGGATCAATAATTATAAATACAAAATTGACACGGCATTTCAACTTTCTTTAACTGTTTTAATAGTGTAGCTCTGATTAATTAGTTCTGACTGACGCACCTGACAAATTGCAAGGGGGTAGCCTGTGACTAGGGTTTCATCAAATTCGAGTACTTTCTTCATGTTGGTTTAATTTCTCAGTTTAATAGTTTATGATGATTTATCAGTTTATTAATTTATGATTTAGTCATGGTGTTGTAATTGGAAACAGATAAGTTATATATATTTTCTATATATTGTTGCTATATTTCCTATCTTTATCTGTTATTTTACCTTTTATCTAGAAATTCATCCTCAGGGCCTAAACCATTTAACAGCGATCCTACCAAATCTTCCTGAAAATAGGAAATAAGCAACAATGTATAGAAAATATAAAATACCCATATTTATTTACGACTATAGAATTTGAACAAAGAAGAATTTGAAAGTATCTTAGAAAAACAACAATTGCTAATAATCGTGCAAATCAGTGTCCACACGTGACAGACACGAGTCGCACTCATGACGTGTACGACCATACTGTTGGACTAGGTATCGTCATTTTTCAATTTATGCAACGGATGAACACGTTAGGTCCATAGTCTGATAGAGATTAGTGCTTTTTTCAACCGCGTCATTTTTTACATCATAACTTGTTAACTGTCACAAAAAAGAGACCGATACAGCACGCAGTAATCAGTGGACTGCGGAAGTTTCTGCAGATACTTATTTTTATGCGATACTCTTGTTTTATTCGTTTTATCTTTCGTATTTCATGCGTTGTTTGTACTTTACGTGTGTCGGTACTTGTTTCTTAAATTTCGTGCTTACTTGGAAAATTTATATTTTTCAGATTTATTAATTTTGTTTCTTAAAGGAGGTTTGGAAATTTTATTTCTGAAGGGAGTTTCAGGGATTTTATTACTTAAGGGAGGTTTCGGGATTTTATTTCTGGTGGAAGTTTTAGGAATTTTATTTCTTAAGGGAAGTTTGTGAATTTTATTTCTTAAGGGAAGTTTGGGGATTTTATTACTTAAGAGAATTTTAGGAATTTTTCTTAAAGGAATGTTAGGAATTTTATTTCCTAAATTTCATTTCATAGTTCTCAAATTTTGGGACTTCCATGTTTACCTACTTTTCAAATTTTCTGGCTTTCATGTTCTTTTCAGTTCGTAATTTTCAGGTTTTCTTATTTCCACATTTTCGTACGTTATTTTCGCATTTTCTTGCGTATAAATATATAATCCCGTTGAAACAAAGAAAAATCTGGTCTCTTTCATCACGAAAAGCTGTGACGTCACAGAAGAAGAGGAATTCGTCGATCGTCCACGAGTGCCTTATTTTTAATCGAATCGCCGCAACAGCCCTCCATCAGAGTAAAGAGGAAACGTGCTCCGTGGAAAATTAAATTCTATCGTTTCCTGTTGACTGACAAAGCTTCGAACTCTCGCTCGAATGCCATCGACTGAAATAGAGCATCATTAAACAGAGGGACGCGTACAGGTTTCCCCACACGCCACCCACGGTGACTCCAACGAAAACCGAAGTCGGTTTACGGTCCGTTTTCACTCGACCCCTCCTTTTGCTACTCGTCTTCTACCCCATATTTTTTCTTCTTCTTTATCTCTTCGGTACACACGTGACTCCAGCGAGAATTAGAT
This sequence comes from Megachile lagopoda, assembly GCA_036983795.1. Classification (NCBI taxonomy): domain Eukaryota; kingdom Metazoa; phylum Arthropoda; class Insecta; order Hymenoptera; family Megachilidae; genus Megachile; species Megachile lagopoda. Next base: position 8,549,085 of record CM072787.1, read on the forward strand.
CGAGCGTTTACGAGAACTCATAAAATCTGGCTCGAAGGCATAGACACGATACGTTTCCACGAAACAACAGCGTGTGGGAAATGTTGTTGCTGGAAATATGCAACCCGATTCCGGAACTACGTCGTCAAATTTTATCTCTGATTTTATGGAAATCCTTGTATTTTCTAGGGATAACATTACACCGAATGTTTATTATTTTAGCCCTTGCTGTTTATTGTTTTGGACCTTTAACCGATTGGCGACCATTTTGGAAGATATTTAATGAGTAATTTTATGAGCAACTGTGATATTCTTTTGTGACTATTTTATGAGCAACTATGGTATTCGACTGATAGATGTAGACTGATTTTTATGTAATAGGAATTCTTTGCTGGTATTAAGTATGGTTGTAATGAATAGTTTCTTGCGAATTGTATGATGAATTATATTTGTAATATAATCAAGTATGATTAGCGTTATTAATAATGATAAGCATTGTAATTGTTACCAGTCACGAATATTAGAATAATAATATTGTCATCAATCATGAGCATAATAATCATAGCATTATAGATACCACACTATAATTATAGAATTATTACCAATCATAAGCAGTATAATTGTAGTGCTGTTACCAATCATGAGCATTATGATTACAGTTTTATTAACAAACAGGAATATTAAAATTATAGTATTGTTACCAATCATGGGCATTATAACTATAGTACTGTTATCAATCATGAGCATAAATATTTATAATATAAATGCAGTTCAATATTGTAAAACCGAAAACCCATTAAACAAAGAGTTACGACGATGAAATACTAAGATGTGTTAGACCTCCTCTATAGATCTACTCAAACATGTGTTAGAGTGTCGTTATTTAATTGTGTTATAACTCTACGATAGAGTAATATATAACAAAGTTATTTACGTAATAATTTGATAGAAAATATGAATAGAGAGTAAGAAAGAAATGACAATAACGGGTGGTTTGTAGAAGTGGGTTGATTAAACTTGAGAATGTTACACTGTTAGATAATAATATGGAATTTTATACGTGGCGAACCAATCGCGTACGGTTCTACCCGCTTTTCTTACAGTTGGATCAAGGTAATGAAATACCTGCTGTTACAGTGTAAGACGTCGGGGCTTGAATTACATCTTGGATTTCGTGTCTGGTTACAAGTTACACGCGTTTATTGTGATTCTGAACTGACCATCGTCCTCTCTACTTTATTTCCATCCGACGTGTAACCTACTAATTGTGACGACAGGATTGGACAATTGGGAAAAGTAACCTTCAAATAATATCTTACTGTACAAACAACTTGAACGAGTCTTACTAAACAAACTACTTACACAAATCTTAGTAGACAAGCAACTTAGATAAACCTTAAGTAGATGAGCAACTTGAACGAATCTTAATAGACAAGCAACTTAAACAATTCTTAATAGACAAGCAACTTAAACGAATCCTAATAGACAAGTAACTTAAACAAATCTTAATAGACAAGTAACTTAAACAAATCTTAATAGACAAGCAACTTAAACTAATCTTCATAGGCAAGCAACTTGAACGAATCTTAATAGACAAGCAACTTAAACAAATCTTAATAGACAAGCAACTTAAACGAATCTTCATAGACAAGCAACTTAAACTAATCTTCATAGGCAAGCAACTTAAACGAATCCTAATAGACAAGTAACTTAAACAAATCTTAATAGACAAGCAAGTTAAACAAATCTTAATTAGAGAAGCAAGTTAAATAAATCTTCATAGACAAGCAACTTAAATAAATCTTAATGGACAAGCAACTTAAACGAATCCTAATAGACAAGTAACTTAAGCAAATCTTAATAGACAAGCAATTTAATCAAATCTTATTATACAAGCAACTTAAACAAATCTTGATTAGACAAGCAACTAAAACAAGTCTTAATAAACAAACAACTTAAACAAATCTTAATAGACAAGCAACACACACTATAAATTATAAAAGAAAAGATGTAAACTTCAACTAGAGTTGAAGAAAATATAAATTATACATCCAAACTGAAAGGGTTACAATTATCCCTACGCACACAAATTAATGAGACACAGAGAACGTGTTTAATTTATCCAAACATTTAGAAATGCAGAATTTCACTTTGGCTGGTAAAAAAAATTGCTAAATCAGAATATTTAGCAATGTAGAATGGCAACTTGATTAACGTGAAAATAAAAAAAAAATAATAAATAATCTAACTATAACAGACTCTGTTAAACTAGTTAGGCCTTGTGAACCTAAATTACACCTAAGTGCAATACAATTTGCATTTGTAACTTGCAGTGAATATATTTATTTAAAAAATGTATAATTCTTTAAGCGTTAGTATAAGAAAATTATAATAAGTACTGTTAAACTAGTTGATCTTGTGAACCTAAACTACACCTAAATGTAATACAAATTGCACTTATAACTTGCAGTGAATAAATTTATTAAAAAAATGTACAACTCTTTAAACATTAGTATAAGGAAATTATGAATAGAACAAGAAAATAAGAAAATAAATAATAAGAAAATAAATAACAAGAAAATAAATAATAAGAAAGTAGAAACCTAACATTGTATCTATATTTTCAAGGAACCCAAAAGATACATACTTAAGAAGCGACACAATCCTTAGAGACAATCATTTACGAAGGAAGAAAGAATAGAAAAGCGAGAGAGGAGCCGCAACCTTTTCGTTCAAAGATCGTTCTAGCACCTTTGGATGCCAACGACCATTCGAGTCGAACGACAAGTCCTGCCTCCCTCTTTTCTACAGTCCTTTGCAAAGAGGGAGTAAACCGTTCTCTTTTCCTCTTCTTGTTTGCCTGGCATCTTCGTTGTTACGTAAGGGAAACCCCTGGTCACCTCCACGTCCTTCGTCACAGAGTCCCCCTTTGCATAGGTAGTTTGCAACAAATATATATACCGGGGTAAAACGATATGTGAGACAACCATTTTCTAACCCCCTGCAGTTCACCCTCAATTAACCTTTCGTGGAGGAAGCGTGGTCGGAATTTGTCAATTTGAATATTCGGAATTTTTATACTTTTGAAGTTTTTTATCGTGAAGTTCAAATAATGATTACTTACATTTTTTAAGGTGATACACTTTCAAATTTATGGATTGAGAAATTTCTAAATTTCTACGCTTCTAAATTCCAAACTTTTGAGTACTCAAGCTTTCAGATTTCCTAATTCCCAGATTCCCAAGTTCCCAAACTCCCAGATTTCTTAATTCCCAGATTCCCAAATTTCCAGATACCCCAATTCATACATTTCCACATTCCTAAATGCCTAAATTCCTAGATTCCCAAATTCCTAAACTCTCAAATTCTAAAAATTCCCAAATTCCTGAATTTCCAAATTCCCAAATTCACAGATTCCCTAGTCCCCCAATTCCTAAATTTCCAGATTCCCTATACCCCAAATACCTAAATGCCCAGATTCCTAAATTCCCGAATCCCTAAATCCCCAGATCTCTGAATCCCCAAATCCCTAAATCCCAAGCTCCCTAAATCCCCAGATTCCTAAATTCCCAGATCCCTAAATCCCCAGATCTCTCAATCCCCAGATCCCTAAATCCCCCAGATCTCTAAATCCCCAGATCCTTAAATCCCCAAATTCTCATGTTCCCAAATTTCCAAACCTATTAAATTCTAAAAATTCTAAAAATTCCCAACCTCTCAAATTTTCCAAATGAAAAACTTGCACTGGAAAAATAGGTGCTGTTCGCTGCGAATAATTCAGAAAATCATTTACAAATAAATTACAACACTTTTCCCGTAGAAGAGAAAACTGGCGGTAAGAAATGCTGCACGGTGCAATGTGAACATCTATCTTCCAGGGACTATATTTTTTCAAGTGATCTACCGAGTACACCTGCACCCTCTTTTTTTAAATTCGTACTATGATGTTCTTATACAAGAACTTAATTCATCTTCCTAAGATAACGTGTAACAATGTAGATTAAATTATTGTAACATTAATATTATTATGTTTTGTTATGTCTCTACTGTCATTTAAGGACATTAAAGTATTGCAAAATGGCACTTATAGCGTTCATGTTTCAAGAAAATGACCGTCTAAAGGTTACATTAAGGTTCTCAATAAAAAATGGCCGACGGTCAGTTACGACAAACAAGAATCAATATCAATGAATAAAAAGTTCGAGACATTTCGATCACACAAAAGTGTCGTAAAGTAGCGCTTATAGCACGTCGATTTAAACCTTGAAGCTTAAGAAAAATGACTGTATAAAGCTTTCATTTATATTCTCGATACAAAATGGCTGGTGGCCAGTTACTAGGAGCAGTGATCGATCTCGAAACATATAAAGTCTGAAACGGATTTGATGACATAAAAGTATCATAAAATATCACTTGTGGCACGTTAATTTAAAGCTTGATGTTTGTTAAAAATAGCTGCATTAATTTTTAATTGGTATTTTTCATACAAAATTGCTGACGGTCAGTTACAACGAGCAGTGTTAAAATATAATTCTAAAACAATATGATGACATAAAAATATCATAAAATATCAATTGTGGCACGTTAATTTAAAGCTTGATATTTGTTAAAAATGCCTGCATAAATTTTTAATTGGTACTTTTAATACAAAATTGCTGACGGTCAGTTACAACGAGCAGTGTCGAAATATGATTCTGAAACAATTTGATGACATAAAAGTACCATAAAATATCACTTGTGGCACGTTTATTTAAAGTTTGATATTTTTTTAAAATACCTGAATTAATCTTTTAGCTATATTCTCAATACAAAATGGCCGACGGTCAGTTACAACGAGCAGTGTCGAAATATAATTCTAAAACAATTTGATGACATAAAAGTATAAAATATCACTTGTGGCACATTAATTTAAAGCTTGATGTTAGTCAAAAATGGCGGCATAAATTTTTCATTAGTGTTCTTAATAGAAAATGGTCAGTTGGAAAAAACAGTGTCGAAATACGATTCTAAAACAATGTGACGACATGAAAGGATTAAATACTATTTTCCACGCAACGAAATGCATGTTTTGACAAGTAATATGGTAATAAATCAAATTGAAAAATGTTCCACTGAGCTATTTCTTGCTTCACGACGAAATATAATGCTGTTACGATAATGAATCTGTTCGAACGCGTGAACTTACCGCATCTAATTAAAGATTTACAGTTGTGAAGCTACGTGTTGTTTGCATTTAATGATACCCCAGCCCGTTATTGAAAATACATTCCGTTACTAACAGGATTTTTGCTCGAGGATAGACGTTAATGTATTCCACTTTATGGGATTATGTACATTGCACTGCAACGTTAGTACTGCGACTTACAGCGTTGTGCTGCTATTTTTTATTCAATTTTATTTAGGAATACATCGACGTTTAGGTATGATCGAAATTTATGTGAAAAATACGAACGAAAAATTGATAGAACATGCGAATTAAGGTGGTACGTGATGTAGAATGATAAAACGTGTGAATTAAAAAGAGACGAAACATGAATTATGAAAGATAAAATATTTTAAATAATGAAGGATAAAACATGAATTGAAAAAATATATCATGTGAATAAATTCGAGTGTGTTAAAAAATTCATATGATACGTGAACTTATAAAAAAAAATGGATATAATTTATGGATTTATAAAAATGATATGATATGCTAATTTATAAAAGAATGATATAATATATGATATTACAAAATAAATGATATAACAGGTGAATTTATAAAAATGATATAATACATGAATTTATAAAAGAATGATATAACACGTGAATTTCAAAAAAATGTACATCAAGGCGACAAGTTAAAATTAAAAATAAATTTTAATACAGAGTTGCGCAATGATTGCGATATAGAAAAGTGCAATATCCATGGTGGAGTGCTGTTTTTTCCATCGAATATTTTTAATAAAACAAACTAACAAGGAATTTCAATATGAATTTTTTGGGGGTACGCAAAAGTTCTCACCGCTTTTCAAAGGCATACTGTGTTAATATTTTTAATCAAAATATTTTGGTAGTTTTTATTCAGATGTGCGTGTATAAATACACACTCTTAGAGTATATGAAATAAAATTAAATAATCATTGTTATTGTAAAGTAGTGTAGCTAATATGTGATAGTAGTGAATGAATGTAACATCTGATTTATTATAACAATATTCCTACTACCAAAGTATTAATTAAATACGAATCGAAGCATTATCGTTAAAATAATATCCCAAACTCTAAATTTCCAGATTCTTAAATCCCCAGATTCCCAAATCCTCACATTCCTAAATTTTCTAGTTCCCAAATTCCTAGATTCCTAAATCCCCAGATTCCTCAATCCTCAGATTCCTAGATTACCGCATCTAAAATTCCCCAGATTCCCAAATCCACAAATTCCTAGATCACCACATCTAAAATTCCCCAGATTCTCAAATCCCCAAATTCCTACATTTTCAGATTCCTAAATCCCCAGATCCCTAAATCCCCAGGTCCCTAAATCCCCAGGTCCCTAAATCCCCAGGTCCCTAAATCCCCAGATCCCTAAATCCCCAGATCCCTAAATCCCCAGATCCCTAAATCCCCAGATCCCTAAATCCCCAGATCCCTAAATCCCCAGATCCCTAAATCCCCAGGTCCCTAAATCCCCAGATTCCTAAATTCCCAAATTCTTAAATCCCCAGATTCCTAATCACCACCTTCGAAATTTCCTAGATTCCTAAATCACCACATTCAAAATTCCCCAGATACCGAAAACACCACATTCCCAAATCCCCAGATTCCCAACCTCTTAAATTCGAAATATTAAAAAATTACCAAATTCTAAAATTGTCCAAAGTACAAATTAAAAATGCACCGGAAAAAATGAGTCCCCGCGGTCAATAATTCAGAAAATCATTTACGAATAAATTACGAAATGTATTCAAAATTGAAACAAGATTTATCGCATTTGAGGGCATCGTCAAATTTGAGTCAGCCTCGTCAAAGCACAGGGATTAAATATGAATTAAACGTGAAGTTCAATTATCGCTAAAATAATATTGAGCAATTTTGAAAATTTCACAAGTCAAACACGCGAGCGTTGTACGCAATTAATCCGACCGCAGAAATTTGTTATTTAATGGGAGTAAGGTTGTATCGAAGAGGGATCGATAGCGATTTCGTGGAAGATAATAGGCAGCCAAACGATCGAAATTTAACGCAACATTAGTTTAAAGAAGAAATATAAGAGGGTCTGATAAAGGGAATGCTGGTGGGCATCGATGAGATTCCAATAGAAAAGGGAGAGGAGAAAAGTGGAAAGGAAAAAATGCGGGAGCTTCTGTTGAACCGGCGAAGAAAAGTTTCTCGATGTATCGAACCGAAGTAATAGACCCTTGCTATTTCTTCTCTTATACATTTCTCCCTTGAATAGTCGATCTAAACTTGACAACGACAATTCGATGCAATTTCTATTTGTATTCCTTATATTTTTATGTCGGACACGCTTTACGGTACACAATTGACTGACACGGAATAAAATTTCTTATTGAAACTCAACGTCTTATCAAATATTCTACCGACGTAACCGTGTAAATGGTTTACTATGATGGAAATAAATATTTGGACAGCACAAGATTCAATTAGTATGCTTTTTGGAAGGGGAGTTTAAATTAGATAAACTTTACTGGTATGATTAATTGGTAATTAGTATTTTTACTTACGAGTGTTTCCAAGTTTTTGAGTTTCCATATTTCAAATATTTTAATTTAAAAATTTCCAATTTCTGAATTTCTGAGTTCCAAATATCTAGATACCTAAATTCCCAAAATTCTCAGATTCCCAAACTCTCAAGTTACCAAATTCTCAAATATCCAAATTTCTAAATCCTCAAATGTCCAAATTCCTAAATTTCCAAATCCTCAAATGTCCAAATTCTCAAATCCCAAATTCCTAAATTTCCAAATTCTCAAATCCCAAATTAGAAAATTGCAAATTACAAATTTCTAAATTTCCAAATCCCCAAATTCTCAAGCATCCAAATTCCCAAATTCCTAAATTTTCAAACTACAAATTCCTAAATTTCCAAATCCCCGAATTCCCCAAAGTCCCAAATTTCTAAATCTCCAAATTTTCAAACGCATATCTCCCCAAATCCTCAATTCCCCAAATAGCAAATGCAATGAAAAACCCTGTAGTATTATATTATATGTTTATAATAAATTTTTGTAAAATGTTAGAAGCGTAAGCTTTAAAAATTTCTTACATTTGAAAGAGAAATACGTTTTATATTCTCTGGCATGTTTTCTCAAGACCTTCCTCCCGCAAACATTTTTCAAGTTGCTATTCAAAAGAGACAAGAAAGCTCGCGGAGTGGACAAAGCATTAAGTAAACAGGATTTTCTCGTTTAAGGACTGACAAACATTGTACTAACGAGAACATACTTTCCCAACTAACGAGTGTGTAGTTTGCTCCTCTTACCAACTAATTGTTGCCCCTACAGATTTTGAAGTTGCATATTTACTAACTTTTTAATTTACTTCTTTATAAACATTCAAATATTTAGTTATCAAGATTTATCATTTTTCAATTTTAACATTTTCATATTTTCGGATTTTATAATTTTTAATTTCAGATATTTGGATATCTTCGAATTTTCAAAGTCAGCAATCAGTAAACTTCGAAGTCATAAATTTCCAATATGAGGAATGTACAAATGCTCAAACTTTCAACGCATGACCTCTCAAGGTCATACAACGACCCCATCAGTGGACTCCATTAGTCACAACTCAAAATCAGATTCGAACTTGCAGTACTAAAAGTCCGTCATTAACAACTTATATGCAAAAATAAACACGATTATATATCCACAGAAATATTCGAATATGCAACATTAAACACTGCTCCACATGCTTAGAATATGCAAGATCAGACCCCTACTATTGATAGAAATTTTATCAGAATATGCAAGACGAAACACATCCCGAAATTTGTTTAGAATATGCAAGACTAAACACATCCAGAAATTTGCTTAGAATATGCAAGACCAAACACTACATACAGCAATTTCATTATAACATGAACCCGTACTGAAAGAAATTTTCTTCGAATCTGCAAGGTTAAACTGTTCGCAGCAATATCTTCCAAAGGAGTTTTAATTTATTATAAATTCTGTTATCTCGATATCCCGTAGTTATGCCCGCGTTCCGTTATGAAACACGTTGTATATCCTGTACATTCATCGCTGGATATAGATAGATGACCGTCGAGTATCGTCGTGTTACGACAGTTAGGTGGATCGAACTATAATGGAATCGAACGACCCCGGTTTCTAATAGTTTCTGCGCTCGCGTGTACGTGTGTGCATGTGTACGAGCCATAATACGCGCCCACGCCACGCGGTGCTACAGTCCTGCGGCAAAACGCGGAGACTGTTGGAAAATGTTTTCCACATAGTTTCCTCGACGAAACTGGGTCGTGCATACGAACCTGGGCTACGTGTGTACGCGTCTAACCGGTCGCTATTCACGATATTCTCAGCTATTTATTTATCGAGGCTGTATTCGCCCTTGCGAACTTCACGGGCAAACGGCGCCTAAGAGGCACCTGTTCGACGTACGCCGATAAATAAATATGTATCGTATGGTCATCTTGCTTCGTCCATGCCAGTCACGTGCACTTGTGTCCGATAATGGCTGGCCAGCTTATTAATTTCTGATAGACTTCTAAAGCTTTTCGATTCGGTTGGGAGGTTTAAAAGTTTGTTATACGACTGGGAGGTTAAGTTTGTGGCGGGAAAGTTAAGCTGCTAATTTGGCGGGAAATTTAAATTTCTAAAGTTGTAGGTGGACAATTTTTATGTTTGTAAAATTGTATAATTTAATTATAAAATTTCATAATTTAATTTCTGAATTTCTTAAATTGTAATTCTTTTCATTTGTAAATTTTTAATTTAGGGTAAATTTGAAAATGGAAAATTGTAAACCTAATACCTGCACAAGTGCCCATGTGCTCATCGACGAGCACTTGATTTGCCCATCAATGGTCTACACGATTAACGTTCCTACCTCTTATCACTTTTCTTTGTACAGTAGCTATTACCTTTGTAAGTCGGAAGGTTTCTATTTCTGTAAATGGCAAAATTTCTACCGTTCTAAATAACAAGATTTCTATTTCTCTAACAAGGGTAGAGTCTCAATGGTCTGCCGCCACTTTTAACGAGGTTTTGTGAGATAATAGAAAATGGAGGAGATAATGACGATCATTAACCAATAACTGCAATAAAACTGAAATTTTCGTACAGGGAAATTATAGAATTTACTGAGGGTATAATGAACAAATCGATTTATAATCATTCTAGAAGTACTAAAAATTAGGGAAATTGAGTTCGTTTACTGGCTTATAGAGAAAATTATGCGAGATATTAGTAATTACAAAAATGGATGCTATAAATAATTGCGAGAGTTAAATATAATTGTACAACGTTGATATGAAACAACATAACAGAATATATCAAACATAAAATAAATTAATGTAGAAATAAAATTAGTTAACGATAACAGCGATGACATCTTGTTATAAGTACGTCAAATTTGAAAATACGAAACAATCCTAAATTTCCAAATTTCTAAACTAATTTCTAAATTATTAAATTTTAGTTTAAGAATTTCCAAATTTGAAATCAATTTAAAAAAATTTTAATGTCAAAAGTATAAATTCCTAAATTTCCAAATTTAACCAAATTTGAAATAGTTCAAAAACAACTCCCAATTTGCCACATCAGCGCCACCACAAAATTCTAAAAACGACACACCCAAAAATCAACATATAGGCAATATAACGAGAATCGGCCGTATTCGAAAAGATCGTTCAAATTTATTTGCAATGCTATCGAGAGAAACGTCGCGAACGAGAAACGATATCCAAAGACGAAGCAGGGGGACACAATGCAATGGAAATAACGCGAATAAAGGGGGAGAAAGGTTTCGTGGCCGGATTATTCCGTAGGTGGGGGTTTTTTGCTGGAAAAATCGAGCATATACCGTGACCGTCTATTTTCGTTTCATCAAGCAGCCGGCGGAAAATTCACGCAATCTCGAGTACCGGTACTTGACTTTCGAGCTCTCCTGCGAACATACAAAACCGGAATATCCCGGCCGTCCTACTGGAGCGACAGAGAACAACGGCAGAGAAGCAGTCTGTGCTCCCTTACCTCATATACAGGGTGTCTCAAAATTAATTAAAAAAAATATACTCATTCTACAAGTCAGAGGTGCATAAATTTGTCCTACGCACATTTCTTTACGAATGAAAATAGCTTCACCCCCTTACATAGATTTATCGAAAATATTGCCTCAACTTGAATTTCTGGTGCAATAAATTTTATGTAGGTTAACATTTTTTATGTGGATATGTCTTAATACTTCATTTTAGAAATAATCGACCTATCAAGAGTTGATTTATTAATGTATCTATATTTACATGCAATTACACCTTGATCTATATGATTGTTTTGTCTGTGTTATATCATACATTGCTAATACACTACAAACTTTATTTGATGTACACAAAGAAAAGTTATATCACATAAGCACCTTCCCTCAAAGGCAACCTTGAAATTTTCACCAATTACGTCAACCGTATACATGTACATACGTACCAACATTCTAACAATTCAGAGTCAAAATTAAAACATACAAAAAATTCAAGTTACTTCACAGGAGTTGAAGAGGGTGCGTAGGGGGTGAATTTGGAGAAACGTTCACAGGACAATTTTAGCTCACACTGGCCTGTAGATTATGTTTTTTAGCATCAATTCTGGGACACCCTGTATTTCGATACGTAAATAAATACAAGGTCGACCGGCAAACGTTTCTGGTATATAAAGGGCTTGGAAACTGCTGTGCATAATTGCGATCGGGTAAGTATTGTCCGTGGCGTAAGGGATAAACGTGGTAGATCCGGGGACAAATGTTTTTCTGTCGTGAAGCGAAACGCGTGCGAGCGCTCCAGGGTTCACGCTCGGCAACGTCGCCATATTATCGATCCAGCTGTCACTGTAGGGAACAAGACTGGGGCACGATGGGGCTCGATATCCACGCGAAATGTAACTCTTTCGTTACCGTTCCGACAGCAAAGTTGCTTCCACGTTTCTCCGAGACTTCGATTTATCCGTCGAGTTAGATTAATGATTCGTGAGCGGAGAACAGTTTCGCGTGTATACCTTTTCTTCGTTCCTCGAGTAATGTCTGATCTAGGAACTACAGCGCCTAAATTGCGAGGGTGGATTTTCTTTTGGAGGTCGATAATCCCGTGGATTGCACTTAACAATCATGATGAGGATGCGTACTCAAGATTATTTGTCGAATTTTTAAATTTGCAATTACAAATTTATTCGTAAAAGTACACAAGTCTTTTCTATTAAGATACGTGATTCGCACATTCAGAAACAACACTGAAAGCGCACAGATATCGCAACCTTGCTGCGTGTAATTATGAATTGCTCACTTAAAAGTTGCTCACATTGTGCATAATTGAACAAATAAATTATAATTATTTTACATAGGTAAGCACGAGTTTCATGTGAAACACGACGCTCGGTAGACGAAGGTGTATCCCGTCCTCTTCTTTGTTTCGTAACAGCGTGTACGTGGCGTTACGGCGTTCGCTTGGTTCCACCAGGCGATTCCCTCCTCGAATTAAGTAGTGAACAAGGAATTTTTGTATTTTCGAACTTGCGTATTCAAGATGATATCTCGTCCGCGTAACATACGAGGAATAATAATAACGAGCGTGTTCTATCGGGCAAAGGAAGCGGAGTCGAGAAAGCATACTTTTTAAACCCCCTCCGTCTGGGAATTCCAGTGCGTCACACGCGTTAACCTTCGTCCGGCGGATACAGGATTATTTTGACCTAACTCGATGCCATCGTCCTGTATACTAAACGATGGAAAACATTGTTTTTCGAGATAAATTTATACTTATTCAAGTATTCTGTGTACATAATTTTAAGGTACGATCTCGTACAATTTCGGCTACCTTCAGTTAAGGAGAGGAGTAGCAGATAGCCTACCACACGCGTTATCTGTTCTAATGATTTTCCTTACTCCTAAGCTTAGATTCTGTGTAGGTTTTCACCAGTTACTTTCTAGGTTCTTCCTAGACTCTAATAAGGTTTTTAGATTATCCCTACGCGCTTCCAGGGATTTTAGCTTGTCCCTAGACTCTTCGGACACTCATTTCAGGTTCAAGATTTTTAGATTCTATGTAGGCTTCTTCAGAGTTTTTTCTCCCTAGGCTCTACCAAGATTCATAGGTTCTCCCTAGACTCCTCCAGGGTTCTCAAGATTCCCAAGGATCCTAGGTTCTTTCGTCCTCATTGAATTTTGCTCAGATCCCCCCAGGATCTTCTTAAGCTTCCCTCAGGTTCTTCCATGATTTTCTCATAGTTTTTCTTAAGCTTTCCCTAGGTTCCTCCGTGGTTCAGCCTTAAGATTTTCCTAGGCTCTCCTTAAGCTCCCTTTATAGGTACTCCCATGGTTCTCAGTATCTCCTTAGGGTCTCCCTAGGCTCTCCTTAGATTCTTCTTAGGTTGTCCCAAGTTTCTCCCAAGATTGAAAGCAAATGATGGGAGGTGCCACCCTCCATCTTTCCCTTTAACCAAGAGAATCCAACGTTCCACCCGAGTGTCTATGCCTGTAGTGGGAACAGTGTCCAATTAACGCCTTAATTAGTTACGTCGTATATATGCGTCATGACCGAAGTTAACACACAACGAAAATTATGTGTTAATGCGTGAACATTAGTGCTATGAAAATTCTTGCGTCTAATATATACCAAAATAACCCATATATTATATAGTTCTACCACTGTTTAAAAATGGGAAACGAGCTTTCATTTTCCACGGATCGTTATACTAAATTACATATTTAAAAAAATAGTGTAATAATTTTACTACATTTTACACAGTACAGATTATTCAATTTTACAAAATATTTTACAGTTAAAATGAATGATTTTACTATTATGTAAAAGTGTATTATTACAACAGCAACGGTTAGTACATTCAGTATACAGTTACATATTAATTATTTTCCCACTTACGATGTTAAAGCACATGATACTATTCTAGCAAACGTTTTTAGAAATATGTTAAAAGAACCGAAAATAAAAGTCAAAGTGACGTAACACAAGGAAGAAGACTATCTTGATTCTAGTGTAAAAATACATGCCTGGAATTGATATGCTTTCAGAATATTTTAGCATACCTAAGTACATGTAATCCTAGAAAAAATCATAGACACTCCCATCAGTTACCTTTTCTATTTTTAACAGCACCGAAAATAATTGAGTTGTTTGAAGCGAGACACCCTATGTACAGTGTGTGACTAAAAAATGTGCACACACTTCGACAAAATGGAACATTATTTTGTCTATTGTAAAATTTCAAATTTTCAAAATAAATTTAAATGTAGCATCAAAATCAAGTCCAATTTAGCGTCAATTCAAAATCAGCATCGTCAAAATTCAAAAAAATCATCAGCATCAATATTGATTCAGAATCAGCCTCAAAATCGGCATCAAAATCAATTCAAAGTCATTTTCATAACAGATGTTAAATAATCATATATGTATACATTTCATTAGCAGTCCGACCCAAGAAAAATTCATAATTAATTTGAATTCAAGACAAAGCAGTTTCCTCGCACCATTCCTAAAATGCGAATAACAATGTATCAGAAATGAGCATATTATTAGACCGCGTATATTAATAACATATCAAAGTCTGAAGTAAAAATAAATCCTATAATCAGTACGTCGCGGATTTCGCAGATTGCATAATTTATTTATCGTGTCGCAAACGCGTAAACATCCGCGATCGATTTGTTCGTTGATCGAAAGAAAACGCGGATCGTAATTTTGAATTTAGTTTTCCGACAAATCGACCGAGTACTTTCTCCTTAATTCTTAAACTGCAAATCGCGCAGGATATATCCGCGTTCTATTTCGACGCATGTCGAGGTGGAACGGTCGAGAAGAGATTCGCGACCCCAACCGCCCAGCCACCCACAATCGGGCGACCAACCCTCGACGAGGGTTGAACCCAACCCCAACCCGAGGATTCGAAGAGTGACGAGGCAACCCTGGCTGCTGTGCTCCGCTGTTCTGTGCTGTTCTGTGCTTGGCGCACGCGGGAATCCCCTTTCCCTTCCTTTTTGCTTCCTTCATCCCTATCAATGCAGCCCCTAACCGTTCCACCGTTATCACACTCTCCTGCTTTTCCATCACCGACGCTGCTATTCCCCTACATCCGTCCTGATCCTACCCTTTTACCCTCCCCTTTTCCCTTTCTTTATCATCCCCAAACCATTTTGCCCGTACAGTGAACGAAAAAAGTATCCTACGCTTTTTCACGCAGCCTGAAATTCGAGCAAACGGTTCTTTCGGCAAATAGAAAAATTATTTAATCGGAGGATACATTTTTGGTTTGGGAAAAAGTACATCGACGCAGGAGAAAATAAAAGGTTTTTTGATGGTGATCAAAAATTTTGTCGAATCGGGTGGTTGAAAGGTTCGTTTTGTTTGTGTGATTTTAGACGCAGGAACTTTAACGTTAGAGTGTTTTGTGGAAAATTGTCTTAGTGGACGTTTGGGGAATAATTGGTACTAGATATGAATGTTAATCATTTGTTGCATAACAATTTCAAATTAGGTGAAGATTAAATAATTTTACATGGAAGCAAATTAAAATTGAAATAATTTTAAATGGAGGTAAATTACAAGCAAAATAAGTTTAAACTGAGGTATACTAAATTTAAAATAATTTGAGATCGAAATAAATTATAATAAAAATAAAATATTCTCAGAGTAAAAAATATATTTTAAACTTCTACAAGTAACTCTAACAAGAAAGTGACTATAAAATATTTTCTACATGATAAAATTTATTAAAAAAATAAATATCGTAAAATATCGTAATCACTCTTAAAGACTGTAAAGAAATCGATTAATAATGAACTATAAGCTAAAGCTGAAAAAATTACAACTCTTCGCCTATCATCATGAGTAGCATTTCCAGCTAATATAACCTATAATTTTAATTGTCGCTAACACCTAATTATACAAAAACTGTCTGCATTTACGGTAAAAAAACTTAAATATATATAATTTGTGTTCGAATTGGCATTTTAAATATTTTAAAATTTAATTGGAATTCAACTTCATACTGCTTCCAGCCAACTTACCAGACGCAGTAATATTAATTAACAAATTTGTGGAGCAACCTGAAATGATTGGATGTAATTTTTGAAAAGACACTCTGAAAGAATGTACCAACAGATACTTTTTTCGTTTACTGTAGGTATACTTCTCTTTCTCTTTAGTTCACCCTGATCCCTCTTCATCCCTTCATTACTACACCCTGTGCCAGCAGCGATGGCACTCTTCCTTTTCCGAACCCCTAACAAGGAACTGGAGTACCGGTGAAATTGTAAAACAGCGAAAAGAAAAGCATCCATGTAGGTTAAACCTTGGATATGCTGTCTGCTATTTTCTACACCGGTGTGTTTTCGCTGGTGATTAATACTTTAGTGACTTATTATTTGACTGTGATCTGATGTATTTCTTCGTTTAGTTTGTAATATTCAATGGCGAATTGGACCATCATTATTCTTTACCGAGGTTCAAAAGTTCCTGTATCTTCCAACATTTCGAGGTTCTAAGGTCTGAAGCCATAAAATTTCAAGGTTCCAAGGTCCCAAGATTTTAATATTCTAAGATTCCAAGGTTCCCAAAGTCTCAAGGTCCCAAAATTCCAAGGTTCCCAATATCTTAAAGTCCCAAAATTCCAAGCTTCCATAACACTAACGTTCAAAATCCTCAACGTCCCAAGATTCCAAGATGCCGAGATCTCAAATCTCCAAAGTCTCAAACTCTCGAAAATCTCAAACCTGCAGAAATCCCAAACCTTCAGAATTCCCAATCTTCTAAAATCCCAAACTTTCTAAAATCCCAAACCTCCAAAACCCCAACTCACCCAAGATGAATCAGGGACCAAAATCGTCCAAAGTTCCCTCATCAAGTTCCACAATTAAATTTATTGCAACAACATTTGACTGAGGATCTCGAACCACAAAGGATTAATATTTTTACTCATTTTCTATCGCTCGATCTCCCAGAACCGACTGTTTCACTGCTTTTTATGTAACTCGTCTACCGGTTGACCACTATCTATCCAGGAAACGTAGTTGGTCAACGAGCAATCTGTTTATTCACGTAGCCGACAAAAACTACATGGTAGATCATTATTGTAGGCGGCTGAGATACACAGTCGAATCACCGGGTCATTCGTGTTGATCCGTATCGTTCGATTTATGTAACTATTTTATACAATTTTATGAGCGCACTGTTACGCCTCAGTAATGCATTCGTAATTCTTTCTTTCACTCTTGTGTTGTGCGCGTCTTGCAAGATGGCGGATGGTTCTTATTGGTTCGTTTATCAACTGAACAGATTCCTTCGTGTTTGGTACATGTACGGATTTGAATTAATAAACTTTGAGAAATATTATATATTATATTGAGAAATAGCATCTGTTTGGGTGTTTATTTTATTTGAAATTATTATCTGGTTTTTGGTTCACATTGGACCACCTTCTGTAATTATTGATTTCTATATAGGGGATCTAATTTGCTTGTAACTTATCTATGTGTAAGACACTGTGGATTTATTATTGAGAACATGAGCAAATTTAGATCTGATATTATAAGAAGTAATTAGAACTGCATATGGACAAACAGCAAAATTGTAAGTTTTGTAAGAAATTTAGAAATATAAAAATATGGAAGATCAGATATTTGAAAACACCGGAAACTTGAAAATCAGAAAGTATAGGAACTTAAAAATTTAAATAATTCAATCTTTTAGAAACTGGAAAATTTGTAAATCTAGAAATTCAGGAATGTAGGCGTCTTGAAAATTCAGAAATTAGAAAGTTGCTAATTTAAAAATTTTTAAATCCAGAAATTTTACAATATAGAAGTGTAAAAATCTGGAAAGTTAACAATGTAAAAGTGTAGAAATCTAGAAATTTAACAATGTAGAAATGTAGAAATCTAAAAATTTAACAACGTAAAAATGTAGAAATCCAGAAATCTAGAAATTTAGAAACTTAACCATTGAAAAGAATAAAAATGTAGAAATTTACTAATTCAGGGACTTGCAAATGTAAAAATTTACCAACACAGAGTTTTGAAAGCATATAAATTTACCAAATTAGAAATTTGCGAATGTATAAGTTCGATAATAAGAAAATGACGAAATATGGAAAAGATTGGTGCGTGAGCATAATGGCAAAGAAACAGTAACACCTCGAGCACGAGCAGGTACCAGGTACCCCACAGCACGTTTGCGGCACTTTTATCGCGGAGGTATCAAAGCAATTTTCTTGATTCTCCATTGGCATGGCACGGTACCGCGTAAAACGAGCAAAAATTAGCTGTAATGCGGACGTGACACGGCTGATCGCTAAAAAAAAACATTTTGTTCGACCAAAACGCAGACGATTCGAGTAATAAAAAGCGGTGTAGCGAAACGAACGAGCCACGTCCGGTTGGATCAACCTATAGTTGTTCATAATTAATATAATTTCAGACATCTTATGTCTTTTTCATTTTCATAAAATTTTATACAACTTCACATATCTTAAATAATGAAATGCATCATACATTTAATATAATAACTGAACCAATCAAAAACACGTCGAAATAGTCGATAACAATAAAATCTCTTTGTGAATTTTTAATTTGCAAAATATAGTAAAGAGTAAAATTAGATTGGTTGAATATTAACCATCAAATATGAATATTGTGACAAAATTGTCTGTTAAATTTAGAAACTTTATTGAAGTATTCAATTGAATATTTTCCTTAGAAGTTTGTTTCAAATGTGTATCATTCATTTCTGCACAAACAGTGGGATTTCTATAAAATGTCTGTAGATATCATCTGAAATAGTAATTATTCGACTATTTTCAGCCGTGTAACATACTTCTCGATCGATGTTCAAATCGCAGGTCTCCGCTATCGACTTGTCCTCCTTTTTTATTTTAATCTTATCGTATAAATATTTGCTCGGGAAAAATCGTGACTCTCAGAAACCATAATAAAAATACTGCACCGTAACTGGGACTACTTCGAACTCCCTTTACTTCTCAATATTAAATACAAATTAACTATTCTGTATCGGTGGTTTAATGTTTACCAAACAATATTTAACTAAAAGGTCATATTCAGGAAATAGACAGCACATAACAAAGCATTGTTTTTTGCTATTTTTAAAACTCAACTGATGATTTTTGGATTATAATTTGTTAAAATGATTGTCAGTAACTTTAAGGTGTTTCAATTCGTCATTTATTTAGCAAGTTAGAAATGTGGTCAAAATTCAAACTAAAAAACATACAAAAATATACCCTCTTTTTTACAAAAAATAGCATCAAGCACTGCAGAACGATAATTAAATTTAAGACAGGATAAAAAAATTACAAATAAGTATCAATTTTAGTAGTATCGATTTACAAAAAAGTATCAAATCTAAAAAAAATATACATTGAACTATGGACTGTAATTTGTATAAATTATACACCTAATTAAACATTTCATATTAGCATTACTGATAAATAAATAATACATTATATATCAAAGTATTAATAATTAAACTTACGTGTAGCACATACGATAAACAGTTGTGACCAAAAATGGCGCACCAAATGCATTTATCATTTTATGATGTTAATTATACCTTTTTCGTTCGACCTCGAGCCTCATACTCCTTTTATCGTGCACACTCGTTTCGATTCGATTTTATGTTCGAATTTGTCTCCGTGGCTGATGTAACGTGTCAAGCACAACACACCGTGCCATTTATCGGTTATGAGTCAGGATTAAATGGCTGCATTACGAATGATAATTAACCGCACAACGTGACGCTTATAAAAAGATCCTTACGCGATAAAAATTACATCTTCATCGTGAAAACTTCGCACGAGTCGCATTAAAAAAGAAGTTAGAGAAAAAACGTGTCATGAATCATTTAACGATGCTTGCGTTTAAGTCGCATTAACCCGTTAAGGACTTTGTTTTTCCGAAAAAAAAAAAAAAAAAAAAAACAATTGCATTGCGTAACTCTATTTTCGAATTATAATTGTACAATACTTTTAGAAGGTACAGAAAAAATTATTGTTATAGAAACAAGTATTTTCAATAATTTCTTAGCTATAACGTATGAGATTCGTTTATGTACAAAATAGAACTTAGTCCTCAATTGTGGACCTTGCATTTTATGGAACATACGTTATTAATGAAAATGCGTTGAAAATGGTCATAATCAACCGAAAAGACTAATATTCTTTTTAACGATTTGTCAAACAGTCAAATAGGATTTCAACAGCTATTTGCGTCATGTGTGGAAGATAAGACAAGGGATTAACTGAGTGCCACAATAAAGCAAATGAAAATTACGTTAGTTTTTTCATTCTTGACAAATCCTAAATATTTTCACAATATCTTGTTACATTTATATTCAACAGGTAATTAATTCAAGTACTTTCAGTTGGTGAACAAACTTTCAACCCCTAGAGCAAGGTAATTTTTGCTGTCAGATATGAACCTTGAAACATTTCAGTTAAAAAGTTCACTGAAATCATATAATATTCCTCCATTAATTGCTACTATTGACGTTTATACTATGTCGATACCATATGTATAATACTATAGATTCAGTTAAAAAATATTTACTTCAACTTGTATTAAACTGAAGTCACCTTTCAAGTGCAAAGGGTTACAGACGTTAGATCAGTATATAAATTGTCAGGCACATGCGGGTGACACGTCAAAGTGTTAAAAGTAGCCAGCTTCGTTTACATTTTGAAAGAGCGGTTTGAATGGGTGTTCGACACGCGGTGCCGTCGAGTACCAAATTGAATCAATTGCCACTTATCAAATAACCGTCGGCCAAAGTTACATAAACCGAGTCTCTTTGCAATCGTCGTTTTCTTTCGCATCCGACGATTGTCCTCAATTGTGCGAGATCGCGCAAGGAACGTATGAAACGACGGCATTTTCAATGGGGTTACGTAATGGGAGCTTGACATTTATTTACCTTTCCCTGCCGCGGATACGTTTACCTGCAATCGCGGCCAACCACACGTTACACAACCCTTAAACGGATAACGATCGCGCGTTGATAACGTTTTACGGAGCCTATTCGTTACGTGAGCCGATCGATAGCGAATACAGTTCGGGATATCGCCTCGAAATTCCCTAACTTAACGCTTTTACTCGATAGATCCTCGTCGAGGCTTTTGGTGTACAGATTTATGCGCATACTTGAGGATCTTCTTTGGGTAATCACCAGTTGCGTTCGATTTGGGGGTCATATATTGCAAGCTTCACGAATTTTAGGCGCTGAAAGATTTTGAATCTCTCATTTTAAAATTCTTACAAGACCTTGAACTTCTAAATTGGTGACTCGAATTTCTGGCTCTCCATATAACCGAATTTTTCAATCTACAAATTAAACATTTCCAAGTTTGTATATCTCTACATCTCCAAGTCTCCAAATTATATAATTTAGAAATTCTCAAATTTTCTAACATTGAAATCTTCAAGTTCCTATATTTGCAAATTTCCTATTATGATACGTTCAAATCCCCAAATCGCTAAATTGTCGAATGAGAAAATTGCCAAATATGTGAAAGTTGAAATTTTCGAATTCACCAACTAACCTATACGTTATCAAGGAGGAAAAGGTCCATCTACGGACACCTTCACGGTTTTCCTCACGATTTCCAATCGTGAAAAGGACATCCAAGACTCTGGTAGGTACACCATCGTGGAAAATGTCAGAGCAACATAGTACGTGTAGAGAAAATATCGTTGTTCGATCGTGGATCACGAGAACTTAACAAGTAACCTAGTTCCCGTGACTCTCTATCTTCGGCTTTTCAAAATAGAATTTCACTGATCGTCTACGATCACGGTACCGAACTCTACAGTTACATATACATACTCATATGTATCAAATTTCTTCACTTACTAAATTAGCAAATTTCTAAATCCCTCCAGACTCAGATTTTCAAATCCCTATATTTCAAAAACATTAAATGGAAAACTAGAACTCAAAGTCCCTGCAAGAAAGTCCTAAAATTGCAAAGTCCATATAGATAAAAAATCCCTAGAGTATACGAAACACTTATAACAATTAGACCTCAAAATACGTATAACAAAAATCTCTAGACTCGAAAGCCATGTGGCAAAAATCCCTAGACTTCAAAACTTGTATAACCAACAATTTCTAGATATAAACTCATGGGCTACAAAGCACTTGTGACCAAAAATCCCTAGATTTCAAGCCCCTGTAACCAAAAATCCTTAGAAGCAGAAACTCATACAACAAAAAATTCTGGATATAAATCCCTAGATTCCCTTGTCCCAAAAATCCGTAAACTCCAAGGATCATATACTAAAAATCCCAGGACTCCAAAGTCCCTCTACCTGAAAATCCCTAGACTCCAAGGATCTTATACCACAAGTCCCAGGACTCAAAAGTACACCGAAAAATCTCTAGATTTCAAGGATCCTATATCACAAATCCCAGGAATCCAAAGTCTCTATACCTAAAAATCCCTAGACTCAAAAAAGCCGTCATACGCAGAAGTCTCTAATTTCCGAAGTCCCTATAACCAAAAGTTTCTAGATTCAAAAATCCGTAATTTTCCAAATTTCAAAATAGCCCAAATTTTTGTATCGTCGAATGTCTATATCCCTATATAAGTATGATAGACTCGTAAGAGGTCGAGGAATAAAAATTTGGACGCTATCGATCGTCCACTCGGGTTTGTAACGAGTCTGGCACGATATCGCTAGGAAACGACTCGTTTCTTCCATCGAGCCAATGTTTTTTCCTGTTTCTCGAAACGGTTGACGTTCTCAACGACATCCTGCGGTTCATGAAAACGAGGGACCCTAGGTTGCTTTGCATTCCGCGTCGAGTGAATTATGGGCAACGGGGCGCGGTGGCACGTCGAGCGGAAAGAGAACACGAACTCTCGTTACGCGTCGCTAAAGAGCAAGAACAAGGGGAGAGGACCGTCGAAAGAAACGCGGTGGAGCAACAACAACAACAACAACAACGAGAACGACGATAAAGAAAGAATGCAGAAACAACCGAGAAGAAATATACGGTCGTTGCAACGATCGGACGAGTTCTTTTTCTTTGTCCTTCGCCGCGAGAGAAAGATGAGAAGACGATGGAAAAATGGATTAAGAAGAAGAGAAATCGTTAGACGAACGAGTTCGACGATGTTCCAGCTAGGCAATCGACCGGTAGTCGAGCCTGTAATAACCGGTGATAACCGACCGGTTCTGTAATCATCGTCCGCTGCTCGATCCATCAATAGGCGGCCTGGCTTTAGCCAGCCATCGTTTGCTGCCTGTCCGTGAAAACAACCAGGTTTAAGGAAACGATTCTCCGACTTTCTTGCCGGTCAATGTCATTTCGCCAAGATGGCCTCGTTGAAGCTTCGGAGAACTTCACCTCGGAACAACAACCAATAATTTCTGACAAAGTATATATCTTAATGCGATAACGTAAGCGACGACATTCACTAGCTCTGGATGACGTTTTAGTTAGGTTAGGTACAGAGTATAGGCACTTTTACGAATTTATATATATTTTCGTAACTTTCTAGGTACTTTGTTCTTTATCCGACAACGATAATCAGGGAGGTTAGGTTCAATTATGTTAGGTTAAGGTAAGCTGACTTTCTTTGCAAATAGCTTCGTTCTAAATCTGACGACATTCAATTGGAAGAGGTTGGGTTTGGTTAGGTGAGGTTAACCTAACATCTCTGCTTCAGATTGTCGACTTTTACGCAAAGTTCTATCCATCGTGGAACGAGGTTTAAAGCAGTGAATCGATTATCAGTGGCGGAGTCATAACCCACATTTTTACAAAGAAATTTGCCAAGAAGTATCAAAACTCTGCATATCTACCGAAGTTTATAATTAAAATACAAGTGTACGAGTTGTGCAATACGTATTTATGTAACCTTGTCTGCAAGACCAGATTATAACATGCTTTTTTTTGAGAAGGCGATATAAAGTCTGACTCGGAGGAACTTTTATCGATAAATGTCGATATTATCGAAACATAACCGACATAATGATATATTATATCATTAAAGTATCGTTATGTCAAGTGAGCACCACTGAAATAAAATGTAACGCGTAAATTTAGCGTTAAACTTCATTTATACTTGCTTAAATTTCAAGTTTAACCCAGTAGGGTATTAATCTAATAACTTTACTGAAATCTAGCTACTTTCACTTAAAGGTAAGACGATACGAAGTCTGATGAAGAATAAATAGATTGAATGATAAAATTTAGGTTAAAGGATCAGGTTAGATTATGTTAGGTCTAGGTTAAGATATTCGAGGATAGATTGTCTGTGTTGGGATAGATTAGTGGTAGATTACGGTTAAGTACACTTGAGTTTGAATTAAATGTGTTCAGTTAGGTTAGTTATAGGTTAGGTTACATTAGAGCTTGAGTAGAAATAAGTAGATTTCAACGTTAAAAAAATACATTCCATTCTGCCTCGATCACTCCCTGTTTCTAACGATACTTTAACGACATTTTAACGATATTATCGTTGTATCATTAAGTATCAACAAAATATCGATAATCTACCGATAATCAATAGCTGCTCTTCTACTTTCCAAACCTCCTTTTCTGTTAATGAATACGGGAACGCCGAATATAAATGTACAACAAAGATCTCTAGATCCAAAATTTTTCAGACCCAAACCTTTGGTGACAAAATTCTCAGACCCCAAAATCCTTGAATCAAACAATCTTCAAACCTTAAGATCTTCAAATACAAAATCCCTCAAATCCTAAAATCTCTAAATCCACAAATTCTCAGTTCCTAAAATCCCTAAATCCAAAGATCCTCGAACCTTAAAATCCTTAAAGCCCAGAATCCCTAAATCCAAAAATTCTCAAATCCCGAAGTCCCTAAACTGAAAAATTCTCAGATCTCAAAATCCCTTAATTGTAAAATTCTCAGACCCCAAAATTCAATACATAGATCCAAAAATTCACAGACCCCAAAATTCTTTAATTGTAGAATCCTCAGATCCCAACATCCCTCAGCTGAAAAATTCTCAGACGCCAAAGTCGTTTAATTGTAAAATTCTCACACCCCAAAATCCCTAAACTTAAAAATCCTTATTCCCCAAATTCCTGGATCCAAAAATTCACAAACCTCAAAGTCCCTAAGCTGAAGAATCCTCAGACCTCTGAATCTCTACAAGCAAAAATTCCTCACTCCCCAAATTCCCAGATTTCCAAATCCCAAAACTGTCGAATCCTTCCATCTTCCTAAAAATAAGGGAGTAGTAGATGTTTTCACCCACGATAGCGATATCTTTCAGGGAAGTGAAAATTTGCTGTTAACAGTGGCTATAGACTGGGTGGTCCATAAAGTAACGGGCTATCCCAGCAAACATTTCAACATCCTTCTCCTCTAATGCAGATGGAAATACGAAGGAACAGAGTAGAAGGGAAATACACGAGCTCGAAGACAGCAAACAGAGAAAAAGAGAGCGTGCTTAGCATGCTAGCTACGTTGTAATTGGCACGCCTCGTCGAGACACCAAATGCTCTTTCGAGGTTAGAAGTGCAATGCACTGTTGCGTTCACTGCGCGCCGCTGCAGCACCAGCTGAATGTTTATACCGAGCTAACGGTGTCCAAGGCAATCTCGACGAATAGGTGAATTGATTTTTTCACGCGTTCTCTATTTCGTGGGTGCCTATCGGTTGCCATCAATCGAACCAATTAACAGCAATTCGACATTTCAAATTTTTGAATGGTCAAATTTCCCAGTTTCACAATTCTCACATTCTTTGATTTCTACATTTGGGAATTTTTAGACTGCCCCACATTGGTAAATTTTATTATTTATTTATTTAACTTTGTTTCGATTTAGATATGTGGTCATTAATCTAGGGTTATTATTTAGGGTTAAATAAGCATGTATGCATGGTTTAAAGTGTTGCAGTTTATGAACACAGTTTATGAAACAGTGTTAATACAGTTTTACGAAGTTATTTACTTGCGTGTCTAGTATTTCTTGAGAGTGATAAAATAATTTACGAATTCAGAAATATATAGATACAAGATTGAAAAATTTTTAGTATATTAGTTGATATGCAATTGTATGAACAGATATAAAAAGAAAGTATCCGCAGGTTCTCCAGAGAAATAGGTGTTACGTTCTCCAATAGATAAAGCACAATTTGTAGTAGACCAAGCAGCTGATCGCACTGTGAATCCGATAAACGAGTTGAATTTGTAATGTACTTGAAATTAGCATGCAAAAGAGAAAGTTCGATTTTCCTTGACAAACGTGCCCCTTTTCTTACCACCTAGAATTTGCCATTAACCCCTTGTAATATGAAATTACTAAATTATTATTATTAATTACCAAATCTCCAGGTTCCCAGGTTTCTAAATTTCCTACTCCCTAAATTACTAAACTCCAAACTTCCATACTCTCAAATTTACCTAATTCCCAAATTTTCAACCCCCAAATTACTAAATTTTCAACCCTCAAATTGCTAAATTTGTAACTTCCATATTAACAAATTTTCAAATCACCAAATTCCCATATATTCAACCCCCAAATTGCTAAATTTCCAAACTTCCATATTCTCAAATTTTCAACCCCCCAAATTACTAAATTTTGCACTCTCGAATTTTTAAATTTCCAAACCCCCATATTCTGAAATTTCCAAATTTTCAATCCCCAAATCACTAAATTTCCAAATGACTAATTATAATTAACTAATTCACCAAGCAATTTACCTAACAATCTACCGCACATTATATTTGTCTGAAAATGTATTAGCACAGAATGAGTGGAAAGCTCTGAAGTGTTCTGTAGGTAGCCGTTAAGGGTCCGCATTTTGTGGATTCAAGCCAGTTTCATTCACTTGGCGCAATGCTCGATTACGTAACACGTCGTCTCGCGTATCCGAACCTGCTTTTTGCATGTGCACATGCAAATCGAGCCGCTGGACTCAAGATTAAGGACAGCACAGAGTCGTACAAAAGCAGAAGGGTTGTTCAGATGAAACGAATACCTATTGTGATCTCCTCCAGACGAATATAACAAGTCCGAGTTCGTATTTTTATTCCTAACCCTTGTGCATCGTTCAAGCTTTAACTACGTTCGCTTACCTTATTTTATATTAAATAAATCATCCTGTTGTTGGTCATATAAATAAAATATTACACAAAAATGTCATATAGTTCTTTTTTATAAATGAAATTGATGATTTAGTAACTTGTTCGTGAACTTACTGAGTATGATATTAAACGAAGAACCTTTGCAATCAGTAAATTTCTAATTTAATTTGAAAGTAAAATATTTGAAATTAAGTAGACTAATAAAGAATTATCTAATATCGTGCTCTATGAATATATTTTTCGGCTACCTTAACAAGAGACAGTTTCTCCTAAATTTCTATTGCGTGTCAATTAAAATTCAAACAGTGTACACGGATTAAATAGAATGTCGACAGTATTATGAGGGAATAGATTTTGAAACGATTACGAAATCAGGCGGTAGAGAGTCTGACATAAGAGTTAAACGTACGTAGATTTTTACGGCGGAAGATTGATTATGTGTCAACTGGTAGATAGCTGACGAGTTTGCAGCGGGAACACGTTCGATTTTACACAAAACGTGTCACAACTTCAACAACGTAAAGCAGACCTTGAGCTACAGGAATTCATTACACTTTGTCTCCGTGAACATGAAAGCATTCCTAAGTGAAACAAACTGCAACTTCCTAATTACCACTGAACGTGCTTTTCCTACGGCACACATCCTCTCTGTCTTAACCAATTTTTTACCACGAATGTTATTCCCGAACACGATCGACAGAACAAACTGGTCGAAGGATTTAAGGAAAAATTTAATTACGGACAACCTTTCGAAAGTCTTTCTTTAAAATATCTGAATTACGTATTTCGAAATGACACTGTTACTTTCGAACTCAATTTTGCGATACAATTTTTTACAAAAATCTGAACTCAACGTCGATGATATTTCCTATATTCGATTATAGCCACGATCACAAATATCACTAGATCCATAATCTTTCGTCAAGTCGATATTTGTAAATTTTTAATGTTACTAAATCACCAATATATCCGTACATATATCTCAATAATCTCAGTATATTCCGAATATATTCAAAATATCCCTAGATCCGTAATACGACTCGATTACGACTACTTCAAGATCTCGAATATTATTACGTCACAAATATCCCTGTAATATTATATTCCCAGATTCTCGATGGTTGTATCACTAGATTTCAAATATCCCTAGATTATCAGAATCGGTGGATCCCAAATGTCCCATATTACTAATACGATGATATTCGGACTTCAGTTATCTTTACTTCGAATATCCCGTATACGAAATATCCCTGGACCATAATTATCCCTAGATCGCAAATACTTCTAGATTCAAAGTACCCACAAAGTCCAAATCTTTAGACCACCGCCGATGCAAAATATCCGTACATCATTAAAAAATCCCTAGATCGTTAATATCGTCGAGATTCTAATATGCTTACTTCGAATATCCGGGGTACAAAATATCCCTAAAATTCAAATATCCCTAGATCGCTAATGCTGCTATATTCAGAATACCCACAAACTCCAAATATCTCTAGACTCTAGGTCCTTGTCGATACGAAATATCCCTAGGCTCAGGTATTCCCGGGTTCCAAATATCCCTAGATCTAAAATAAGCTTACACTCTGAATATCCTTACATCGTAATTATCCCCAGATCACAAAGACCACTAAATCCCAAATATCTTTAGGTCGAAATATTTGTATCTCTAATACATAATATCCCTATACCTCGATAGACGCATACAAATTCAAAATGTCCCCTAAATTCAAAGTATCAGGTTTAAGCTAAATCGCTAATATTCTTTAATCTCCTCGTACCGTTAAATCGCTTTGTCGGGGTATCCATAGATTGTTGACGAAGTTAACATTTTGAGCCTCTCGATTAAAGTTAGAGAGCCTCTAAAATAGTCGATGATTTAGGATCGCGTCGATATGTCGAAATTGTTGATTCTGAGACTGACGTCGGCTTCCGTAGTGATTTTTATTTTTCGACGCGTACCGTTCTCCATTACGTAACGCTTACATTCGCTTTTTTCTTTCGCCGCACATACCACGGTTCCTGGTCGATTTAGAATCTTTTACGATCCGCTTCCTCCTCGACGTTCACGAAACGTTTTCTCGTAATATTGCACCGTACGGTGCTCAGCGCGCCTCCGACGATAATTTATAATCTATAATTTAATCGCGGATCATAGTTCAACAATCCAGCTACACGTATCGAATTCAATCGATCGATACGCTATTCTCGTATCGATAAAACAACCAATAACAACTGCTTGTTCCGACGCTGTATCTCGCGATTCATTGACCGTAGTAAAAAGTCCTAACAACAAGGCAGTTGGGATAAATTATACCACTACAACTTTGATACTGTATTAGGCGTTCGTACAATTTCATCCAAAATACACGCGTCGAACACTATACTTTCGAACGTGTATCGGACATTTCTTCCGTTAAATTACAATCAAATATTACGTAACACTTCTACATCGAAGTGGGCCATTTCAGATTAACGCTCTTATCAAGCACGAAGGAAGTTTGAACATAACCACATGTGCCTTTACTTAAAAATGACCTGACTATCTCTAATATGACCGTCTCATTGATGTGCACATATCACAAATATCTATTAAAACGTAAGACACAAATTATACCAACTTAATTCAATTCTGAAAAATGAATTTTAATTATTACTCTCAACAAGAAGTCTAATACGTAACGTGCCAATAAAAACTCAACAGTCGAGAAGAAGAATATAAAATATAAAACACTAGAGGCGATCGTCATTATCTGCTCTCTAACCGAGGGTTAGGTCTCGTATGACCCATAGTTCGACGTTGAAGCAACCATTCAGATTTTGTCGAAGCCAGACGGAAGATAGGCCGAAGATAGGAGAGGACCGATGCCGATACACGGATATGTGTAAGCGATAACGAGTACGGCCTTGGTTGTGCTTACGCTGGACGATTAAATCCAACGAGGACTCGTTATACGAATACGTATGTAGATGATAACGAGGCCGACCTTGCTGCTTATGTCTGGTCATGTATGCACCAGCGAGGAAAGAAAACGTATCGCGGGTCAACAACAGGATCCAATGAACCTACGAGCGAAAGAATGCCTGCCACGTGGGCCAACGTCTCCACTCGCTTAATTGCGTACACAGAATTTTGCGCGTGCTGCGGAAATTCCATCGAGTCACCGTGCAAATTGCGGTGATGCGACCGATGTTCCTTAACGGGGTGACCAAGTGGAATTTCAAAGGAAATTTTAACATACGAGGATTCGAATGAATTCTAGAGGGAAGGGACTTTGAGATTTTCAAATTGTATATTCAAGTCTTCTAGTTTCAAATTGTATATTCAAGTTTCAATATTATTAAATACTCTGATTCACATATTTGGAAATTTTTAGACTACTAGATTTCTAAATTAGTATATCTTCAAATTTGAAAAGTTCCAAATTTACAAATGTTATGTTCCTAAACTTTCAAACTCCTAAATTTTGAACCGATTAACTATTTGAAACAATGAATTATAAACTAATAAAGAATTTTAAAATAATGACCCACCTTGAAATAATAACCTACTTTAAACTAATAAAATAATTCGAAATGAACTACATCAAACTAATTTGATTTTGAACTAATAAAATCGAGCACATTTCTCAAAAACTTAAAAAGTGCTATATAATCGTGTATAATAATTAACCCTAACCTGTTAACCCTTAATCATTTACTTTAACCTATATCGCATATAAACAGGACATTACGACATCGGTAGCAAGCCGCACGTTCAACCGTTCCGGTGGCAATTTAAATAAATAAAGGGAAGAATTTTATTGTAACGTCGAAACGGGGAAGCTGAATGATACGTTACGAAGGGGACATACAATTTGAGAAGTGGTTACACGTTGTAAAGGACCCTTCACGCGACTGTTTTCAAGAGTATCTCCCCTTTACTTTAAAGGCATGTACCCAGCGGAGACACACACGCTTCGCGCGTCGACGTTTTGCAAGAATCGATTAAACCGACGTGTTGTTGCAAAAGACTGCAATAAAACTGCGCGTTATTCCTCTAATAACAACGAGCCACTTTAAACGATGCGAAACGGAGAAGGCATTTTTTCGAACTGTTCCACGTGGCACGCGTCACAATTACGTTCTGATGCATAAGTTGTTTTCTTCGTTACGTATTGCAGCAAAAACGCTTAGAAAGGACATTGTGACACGTGGAGCTAATTTTGTTCAATTTGTTGAAGAGTATATGAGTTTTAGAGTAATTTGAGGGATATGGAGATTTTAATATTTGAATGTGGGAGAATTTTTGTGGGAGATCTTAATTATAAATTAAGAAATTGTTAACTGTATTATTCAATCTCTCAAAATCGAAAGCAAGTGTAGAAGCTATTCACACGACAACTATCAATGTCAATTCCACTAACGAAAAGTCAGTCAATTGCCAATCTTCATCCACAGCTGAATATCCTATTGGAAATAGGTTTAACCCTATCAATTCTTAATTGACTCTCAATAAAAAGGTAACTCGGTTCAATAAAAACAACGTAATACATGATATAATAATGATATTCAAAATAATAGTTCTCTACTCTCTTTTTTACATTAGATTATATCTGATCGATCAACAATTGAACTTCTACATAATTGCTCAATCCTATTTTACAACACTGTTTCTATCAACAGAATTATTACTACACGATGCACATACGTTCGGTTATCAAATGTTGTTTCATTAAATATGATGATACAGGTGTCAGTATTAGAAAGTGTAGCACAACAACTTAGTTAAGAAGTATAAATATTGCATCATTTTCTGGTTTCGAAGTAACATTAACTACCAGAAACCAGTAAGTTCTCGTGTTACAGAGATAAAAACGAAAACGTGGCTCTTGGGAAGGGTTAGTAATAACCTGAAATCTCTGTGATATCGTATGAATTTCCACGTGTGAATTCACACATCTTTGAGTTTTATTTAATATCTTCGCCATAACAAGATCTTACTTAAACAAAAAATTTCTTCGGTATACAATATTGTTTCCCACATCAAAATGAATATTGTAATAATTTGTTTTCGAACGATAAATAGTATATCAATGACAAGAAGGTTCATATAGTATAAGTATACAGAGTAATTCCTACAAGTAACAATTTTACGATATCTCCCTTCGTACCAAAAATTTTAAAACAGCAGCAACGAAAGAAATAGGAAAAATAAGTGATTACAAATCGAACGATTCTTTGCTAAACTCTGACTGGAACAAAGATCAGCATTATCTGCACGGCGTGTTGATACTGAACCTACTAATTGAACGTTTCGTTATTGACAAATACATTTCGCACCGTACAATACCCAATCTTAAACAATACCCTTCCTCGTTCAAACACCAAAGACGACCAATATTTGACATCGTCCGACTTGAGAAAAACAGCGAAGATTAATAGCACTAACGATTGCCGATAGGATTAACGAGTGGGATTTCTATTCGTTCGATCGGAACGTTCGATCAGGTAGCCTAACCTCGTTACACGTCGATTGTCGTGACATCGGCCATAAACCGCGACGCTAATTGAATCACGATTTCGTGAACGTTCGAATCTCGGTTGAAAGGATGGCGAAAAGAACCTGTCGCTTGAAAAACAGCAAGATTTTCGCGATGGCTGCCACTTTACTCTGTTGCCGATGGAATAAGTGTGTCACGGCCAGCCGGTAGTAGGAACGACGCTCGTTCAGTCGAGCCAGGAAAGCTTCTCTACTGATATACACGACCGAAAGGTGAGTGTACAGCAAAATGCTGACTTTGTACGTGTATACGTGGCCTCCTATGTATCTACATATATGTATCTGCGTCTGTACGTGTAGCGGTACACGCGCGAAACAGAGAAAGAGAATTCTATCCTACATAGGGTGTACCACAAATTTACCCACAAATTGCCAATATTCTCCACAGCTTTTAAGATAACGCCAACAAACCCTGGAACGACGTAAACATATGTATCTCTTACATTTACATTTATATTTCGAAATTATTACGTTTCAATGTCGCTGTATCCCTACAACATTCAATCGTTTCATTTCTATATATGTAGAACACTGTATCATTAGATCTTTAAGTTTCTGGGATACATCCCTATGACTCTAGTTACATACATTCTTATATCGCTACATTTGGACATCGCCAAATTACAATAGATTTCTAGATACTAGATTTAAATACTAGATAGTATCTACAGATTATTAGATGTATAGTATCTAGTAGTATTACAATAGATACTAATAGATACTAAATTTCATAGATTCCAATATCTCTAGGCCATTAAATTATAATAGCTCTAAACTCGTAGACCGCAGTATTCTAACATCTTTATAAGAATAGAACACTAATATCCCTAGATTCAAATACTTTAGTGATTCCAGTGTCCCTAGGTATCTCAATCCCCAAGTTTCCCTAGATTCCACTGTTATACACACCGAATCCCAAATATTACTATATCGCTAATATTCTCAAATCCAAATATCCCTAGATCCCAAATATTCTCAAGTCCAAATATCCCTAGATTCTTATATTTTAGTAACCCCAATATCCGTACACATTTCAACCTCCGATGTCCCTAGACCGCAAATATTACTAGATTAGTAATATTCCCTATATGTCACTATCACTAGATCACCAATATCCCTACATACTCATTTTCCTGGATTCCGATTTCTTATACCTCAAGCTCTCAAATTTCCCTAGATCCCAAATATCCCTAGATCCAAAAAATCACTAGATACCTACATTGAAAGGTACTCATGATATCCCTATATTCAAATAATATTGTACACGCGCCTGTTCGAAATATTCCTAGACCCTAAATATCACTATATCTCTAATGTATCCAAATTCCTATATCCTCGTATCCCTAAATTTCTATTTCTTATATATCAAGATCCATATATTTGGATTAGTAATGTCCATGATTTCAACATACGCGTAAATCATTTAGCCATTTTCCTCTAAATGAACCTTGTGACACGAGGAAGTGTCACGACGATAATGTAAATGATAGCGATAACGTAAACGGTGCTAAACGTCTTTATACAATAATGGAAATACGAGCGATAATGCGCATTACGTAATAATGTAAAGCACGCGATAAACGCGAATGATGAAATTTGAAGTCGAATAAAAAGAAAAACGCGCGGAACACCCTGTATATAAAAGTAATACATAGCAAAAGCGGTTGTAGGTGGAGAAGGTTATTACGATCATAGCCTCTTTCTCCGTCTTTTTTTCTCCCGTTCACTATAGCAGCTACCCGGTCGTTCGCTAGTTCCTTTTCTAACTGGCTCTCTCTCGATGTGTCAGAAGACTCGTTTAACCTTTACGAGGTATACCAGGCGACAAAGAAAGAACAAAATTGACATCAATCGCTGCTCCATACAATTCTTTAATCTGGTTAATTAACCTTTTCGTATACGAATACTTATTTTTTCTCGTAGATCGCTTATTTCGTTGAATATACATTTCTAACGTGTTATGAAATAAATCACAGAGATAAAAATGATTCTGTACCCGGATCTCCCGTTTAAAAGGTGACTGCGCTAAGCAGTACGCTATGCAGAATGTCGGCGGACATTCTTTCTGCGAACTACAACCCTTTATTACGAAAGATCATTATAGTGACCGTTAAGGCTACCGCTGTAAATATGTAATTATATAGCAGGGTGCAACGTAGGGTCAAACAAGGCGAAGAACCTTGAGGAATTCCGATGTTACAAATTCTTATATTTACACATATAAGGTTCCACATTTTCAAATCTTCAAACTTTCAACTCCCCAATTTTGAAAATCTCTTAAATTCTCAGATTTACAAATCCTCAAAATTCCACATTGGTAAATTTGTAAATACCCAAAGATCCAAATTTGTAAATTTTCAAATCCCAACCCTCTATTTTTCCAATTTCAAAAATTTCACATTCTTCAATTATCAGACTTACGAATTTCCAAATCCTCGCATCTCTAAATTCCCAAATCCTCAAAACATCAAATAAATTTATAAATCCCCAAAGCTCCAAATTCGTAAATTTCCAAATGCTCAAACTCACAAATTTACAGATCAAAGACCTAAATTGGCACATTCTCAAACACCCAAATATCCAAACTTCTAGATCTAAAAATTCTCAATATACTCCACAAATCTCCAACTCCCTAAATCCAAAATACTAAATAAACGATCAGCTTGCACTCAACCAAAAAAACGTTAAACCTGACTATTCGAAAAAGTCGATCACGGTGAAAAATACTGATTACGCGTGATGACGAAACCCATCGTCTAATCTCACCGGTGAAAAAGCAAGCAGCTATAGAGATTTAAATTTGATCGTTTAGCAATCGGCTTCCTACGCTGCTGCAGCTCCTAATTCAGACAAGGATACCAACGTCGAGTTTCTCTCGTTAGGAGCACGTAGTCTCGGTAGTCCTACAACAGCACCGGTTCTTATGAATATTTATTGTTCGAGGGCCTGCTTGTGTACGCTTTCTTCCGTGTTCGCGCGGTTATTTCGCAGGAGGCACTCGATCATACGCGCGCCTTATTCTCTCTAGTATCTCGGTTTCTTCATTTTGTACTATACTGGGTGGTACCGTACACGCAACGTTTTCTACGAAAACTAAAGAAAACGGGAAAAATATCATAACCCATTATAGTACTAAAACTTTATGTAATATGTGTACAATTTAGGAACTTGAATTTTGGAAACTTTGAAAATTCGAAGTTTGGAAATTTATATATTTAGAAATTATCCAAGCCCAATATCTCGGGATTAGTATATCAAACTACACCCCGTATATTCCGATTTCCTTAGATTACAATCTAATATCCTTAGATCTCATATATCTTAATTTTTACAGATTCTAGTACTTCTAAATTCCAATATTCTCAAGTGCCGATATCCCTAGATCCTGATATTCGAAAATATTGAAGTACAGCAATGATAAAATTGAGACACGAAATTTGAAATCTTGAAAATTTCCAACAATCTAATTTTCTGAAATCTACGAGTTCCACGTATCTATATTTCCCTTAAACCGCCATTTTGCCTATAGTAACGATACTGTACTCTTGACGAAAATGACCGAGTAAAAATATACATTAACTCAGTGAGAAACAGTAAGCTGACCTTAAAATCTGTTCTAGTGTTATTAACGACAGAAAAAAGCTGTTTACTTCGCAGAACGTCCTCCTTCGCAGCGGACAACTTTCATAACAGCAATTTCTTCGTATCTACGAACGATCTGCGAGATATTCGTGCGGTGTACAATTAAACGGGACACACTGTACGTAATGTACGAGAAGATCTCTCGTCTCCAGCAAGGAAGAGGTGAGCGAAAGAGGCGGCCTGCGGAGGTGGTGGAGGTAAAGGAGTCGTTGAACTACAAAACAACAGACGTAGATGACCGGCCTAAAAACGCTGAAAGGAAGGAGGCGGCCTCTCTCGATTTGTGTCGCTACGTGACTGCTAATTGCTGCTTGCTCTTTTTTACGCGTCGAGTGTCCTGTTTCCTGCTCGACGATTAGCCCTTTCGCTGTTAAGGGCCTGCTAACATCGCCGGCCGAACGTAATCGTCGTCGGAAATTAATCGAAACTCGCATACTCCGTGGATATTAACAATAAGAATTTATTGGACTTTCGAGTCTTAAATGTTGGAATTTCAAAATATAAAATTGTATATTATATCGCTCGCGGTGAATCTTATACACCTGTGATTTACAAAAATTATATTTCTCGAACTGATCGTTGACAAGTATGTGTCACGCAATTTTTAAATTAATAATTGTTAGTATACTCAGAATCTTTGATAGGTAATGATTATGACTACTGAGAAATACTATTCTTGACAATAAAGATAATATTCTGCAATCCAATATTCTTAAATTTCAATATCCTACATCTTCATGTCCCTAATATTCCTCCATCCCTATATCCCTAGATTCGAACATCACTAAAACACAGTATCTTTGAATCCAAATATTTCTAAACATAGATATCCCTAGACTGCAATGTTCTTGGGCTACTATATCACTAGATTTCAATAAATTCCTAGATTGTGGTACCCGGAGTTCAATATCCCTAGACCTGAGCACAATATTCCTGGGTTCGAACACCCCGAGATTCAAATGTCCCTAGCTTCTAATATTATCCAACCATGATATCTCTAGATGCCAGCACTCATAGATCCAAATATCCCTAGACTCAAATATTGTGAAATCACGATATCCCTAGGTTCTAGCCCTTTTCGGCGCCGATGCACCTAGATCCAAATATCCCTACATTTCGACACTCTCGGGGGCCAATGTCTTTACATTTCAATATCCCTAGATCGCAATATCCTTATAGTCTAGTACTTTTGAGTTTCGATATCCCTATATCACAGTTCCTTTTAATCCAGATATCTCTAGATTCTAGTACTCTTGGACTCGGTGTCCTTAAAGGCCAATACCTTTGTACCTCGATATCCCTAGATTCGTACACCTGTAAATCAAAGTATACCTAGATCTCAAAGTCTCTAGATACCATTGTCCCTAGACCTCGATATCCCGAGACTTCTAAATGGCCGAGTTACGCATAAAGCGGGCATACCGTAAATTTTCTTGCAGGAGCATAAAGATGATAGAGCGTACAATCTAACGAGACAGAAATAAATCCGATGAAACATTGGCACGGGCAACCGGCACGCCGGGACGCACGGTTTGGATTTTACTGCTCCGCTTCGAGACGCCCCACCCCCTTTTAATGCACTCTTATTTTAAGCATCGATATTTATGAATGGCAACGAAGAAACAGCAAAGTTCGTTGCAACGTTTTGCCCACCACTCTCGGCGTGTGCGCGCGGTCCGGGAGCGTGGGTCGCCCCCGTCTTATTTCGCTTTCTCTAAACATGCAAACACGCTGTTGTAATTGCGAAACTTCTGAATGAATCTAGATTCCTTAACGAAATTGTGCAACTTCGCGAACGCGCGAAGTCGACCGAGCCGAATCGATCCACGGAGCCGAAAGGACGGTAACAGCGGTTGAAAGCGCTATATTCACAGCCCTTTCCGACTGCGGAACACAAACGGGTCTTCTCTACTCTAGAAGCTTCGCGAGCCTATACAAAACTTCAGATTGCGTAATCAGTCGAAGGCAAAAGTGAAACACATAAACAAACGATCAAAGGGGACCTTCGCGTTGTGTGCGACCAACGCTCTTCTATACAGTGCAATTTCTATAACGCGGTTCCAAGATTAAAACGCTTTATATCCTCGATAACACGATACCCCTGAACGGCCGGCGATTCTACATACAGAAATAAGGAAAAAGTGTAGAATAACATTTGTTTGTACCCGACTTCGTTTCCGAGAAAATTTAATTAAAAAATCTTTTGTTATGTTTGCCAGGAAATTTGCTCGCGGTAATACGTAAACTGTCGAAGCGTTTCTTTGGCAGAAATCGATTTATCCTTTAATTTATAAAAGCGTTCTCTGTTCCGTGAAATGTTTTCACAAGAGTAAACATGTATACGCGGATAAAAATTCGTCTAGGCACGACGTACATGACCTAACACTCGCATTGTGAAACTTATAAGCGGATTTTCCTGTACTGTCTTTAGCCGCAGCATGCAGACGTTAAATAATATAATCGCGGTTTACGCGTGTGCCAGTTTCGATGAGCGAAGGCTAACGCGTTTTGTTTCCAAGGGACGGAATAATAAAAAACGGGAACGCGCATCGAGCTCCTCCTAGACCCGTTGTCCATTAATATATGCGAAGAAGAAGCGTGACGTAGTTTCGCGTCCTCGATAGAAAATCGATGTGCATCGAAATCTATGTTTAAACCGTGATAATTTCGTCGGGCAATTTCGAATGCACCTGCTAACGCTTCTTCTGTTTCCGTTGCATAATTTTAACCTTTAACCGGTTGCTGACGCATTTGCGTTCGCCTGGATCTCTGGCGTTTCAAATAGAAACGGGAACGCGTTTTCTGCACGTGACGAAATGTTATGAAAGCCCTTACCTTTACAATGCCCCCAGGTATATACGCACTATCGATCGTCCCGCGAACGTTATTCAATGAAATAATTACAATAAGGGTCTGAATGTGAACCAGTTCAAACGTTGCATCACAAAAATTTACTACAATCTTTTCTTCTATTCATACGATTCAGGTATGCCAACACGAATTCATAATAGAAAACGCTAATAAATATTTTACATGCAAATTTCTGCCTTTTTTGGTCTACATATAGATCTCTATATATCTCCCAATGCTTACACTTTCCTATATCCTTACATTACTAGATCCTCGTATCCGTATATCTCCGGATCGCATCATTGTAATTTCCCTAGATAGTAATATACAGTAACACAGTAGCCAATATCACTGGATTCTAATAAGCTACCCCATGTAGACTCAAATATCGCTAGATCTCAACACACTTATATGGCAGTGTCACTAGAATCAAATATCACTAGACCTTAATATATCTGTATGACAACATTACTAGATTAAAATATCATTAGACCTCGATTCACCTGTACGACAATATCTCTAAATTCAAACATCTCTAGACATTAATACATTGATAAAGCAATGTCCCCAGATTAAAACATCACTAGATCCCAGTATCCCTAGAAATATAACAAACATCACTATAACCCAATATCCCTAGTTTCACATTCCCTTAGATCGCGAGATGTCAATACCGCAATAAATAAATCACCCAATATACCAAAATAACTAAATTCCCATAACCCCGTATCTAAAAATCCCTAGATCACAATATCCCTAGGCACCAACGTCTGAATAATATAATATCCCAAATTTCCCAATATACCTGGATTTCGAAATTACACCTTAGATCCCTAGATCGCAATATCCCTAGATCCTAGTAACCCTATTTCCTAATTTCTGTATATCCCAAAATCCCAATAGTGTAAAGATCAATAACCGAATATCCTAAGATCACTAAATTCCAATAACCCTAGATGCAAAAAATCTCTAGACGTTTCCAAATTCCTCCAATATGTCTAAATAAAAATAGAAAACGAATTACGCAGAAGCATCCAATAACGTTCAGGATATTTGGAATTTCTTGCATGCCACCCACGACTCTTCGGTGTGAAACATGTACGCCTAATAATGTAACAATTCTATGATAAATACGTAATTTAACAGCATCGGGTAGGTTCCTTTCACGACAATTTCTAGGAGCCATCGAATCTCCCAAGAGAATTCTGAAGATTCTCTAACGAGACATTTTCCACGTATTCATGCGGCTTTCTCTCACCGGCAGTTTCTTCCACTTTGACACAGCATTTTTCATTTGCATGGATGGATTATGCAAAGAACTTTCCAAAGTACAAAACGCCGAAGAAAGATCTCTTTTCTTCGAGGAGAAACGAGAAGAATCGAAATTCGTCCGTTCATCGATTCATACCGCGAGTTCAACGACTTCGTGTAATACTTCGATTTAGCTCATCAGCTCTCCTTGGCTATTATAACCGGCACGGAATACAACGTACACTCTCCAAACGAAACGCACGCGATTTTCTCTGTCCCAGAAACGATCCTGATTAGAATACTGACGTAACTAACCACGAGCGCATCGCAAATGAGTCATTAGATTATTTCTACACGAAAATCCTACGTTTACGTTCGTTTCTTTAATTAAATGGTCTTTTACCTTTTACACGTTCGCTCGCTACAGCGTACACAGCTACGTGACTCGACATTCTTATATCGCTATCGACGTTATCTCTATAAAATAGTGCATTTATCGGATGGAAATCAAGGTCTACTTAATCTAGAAAATAATTATAACGATAAAGCATTATAGACAAGGCACACCTCCATTCTAACAAATGTACATAATAAGAACTTCAACACTGCAGTAAAAATTGACTCGTCCGAAATATCTGAAACTGACCTAAGGGAAAAAAAATGCATAACAAAAATATTTCGTAGCTTTCTGAACCGGCCAGATCCGTATCTAGGATAATTGATTTTATCAGTTCTGATGGACACTGTATCTCAGTCTATCCGACAGGAGCACATAATCGCGGCGATTTACGAACGATAATCTCGCCGGGTGTAAAGTCCGGCAAAAGGAAATTTCGTTATCGCTCGTTCTATTCGCGATATATATTTTCTCGGCCGGCCGTTCCTCGAAGCCCCATTTTCGAGGGGTTCCTCGCTATAAGGTGGTTTTCTCGAGCGTCAGATATACATGTACATATGCATGTACACACATACGTGGCGGGTATATAGACACATAAACGCGTGTATACGCTATATGGACACAAGGGGTTGCAATGCCTCGTGTGACGCAGCAACGAAGCAAAGGGTGGGGACCCTGGCGTGTATGTGCTTCTCCCTACCGTATATAATGCCGCCCTCCCCGTCCCCTCCCCCCGTTCACGATCTCACCCTCCCCTTCGCACTACTCTCCCTCGACCGCCCACCTTCTCTGACTCTCCCCATCGGCCCTATTCTCCCCACCGATATTCACTGCCGGCGCCCCTCGGTGTATCCCGGCGACGTTGCCGGGTGTTACATAATAGCCGTGCGACGTTGCCAGGCTTCTTTCGACGACGCGCGACGTTGCCAGCTCGAACCGGTGTACCATGTCGAACTGCCTCTCTTGCTTGCCTGGTCTGGCCTAGCGTGGCCTGGCCTGCTCGTCTACCTACCTAACTCGCCCGACAGAGAATCTAGCTAAACCCACTATATCCAGGATCTTTCAGCTACGTTTCTCTTCTTTGCGATTAACCTCCTACCGATTCTACGACGAGCCCACTACTCACGCATTCTCGCTAGTCGAGTGTGAAACCTTTCTTATCATTTTTCCTACGCTTACATCTTCACACTTTGATCACCTCTGTCAAGTATTTTCACTCTTAACTTTTTACGCATTTTTTGGACTGTTAATACAATAGACAATTTTAAATACAGTAGAATCTTTTAGTTACGTTTCTCTATACAAGTTGATGACGAACCCACACGTCAGGTACTCTCGCTGGTCGAGTGTGAAACCTTTCTTATAATTTTTCCTACGCATACATTTTCACACTTTGATCATCTCTGTCAAGTATTTTCACTCTTAACTTTTTACGGATTTTTTGGACTGTTAATACAATAGACAATTTTAAATACAGTAGAATCTTTTAGTTACGTTTCTCTATACAAGTTGACAAGCCCATTCGTTAGGTACTCTCGCTAGAGAGAGAAACCTTTCTTATATTTTTCCTACGCGTCCACACTTTGATGACCTCTGTCAAGTATCCGTCATTTTGACTCTTAACTTTTTGTACTGTTTTTACGTATTTTTATTGTACTATGTAGAATGTACTTGGGTCCAGTGTTTAAAACATTTCGGTTACGTTTCTCTATACAAGTTGATTACAAACCCATTCGTCGGACACTCGCTAGTCGCGTGTGGAACCTTTCTTT
The DNA here is from genome assembly GCA_036983795.1 of Megachile lagopoda. Classification (NCBI taxonomy): domain Eukaryota; kingdom Metazoa; phylum Arthropoda; class Insecta; order Hymenoptera; family Megachilidae; genus Megachile; species Megachile lagopoda. The sequence goes on from CM072787.1 coordinate 8,591,835, forward strand.
TTCGTACGCTTCGGTTGTACGCTTTGATGACCTCTGTCATGTATTCGTCACTACGTCCCCTAACTTTTTACGTTTTTCTACATTTTTTTTACTATTACCTAATACGACAGAGAATGTAGGTAGGTCTAGTATTTAGAATTCTTCGGTTACGTTTCTCTATTCAAGCGGTGCGACGTGCCCACTCGTCACGCACTGTTGTTATTCAAGTGTGAAGCCTTTCTTTATATTTTTGATATGCTTGAATTTTAACATTGAACGCAACTTTGCAACGCTTTAACTGTCATTTGTGACTTAGCTTCTTATGCTATTCTATCTATATTTATTCAGATAAATGCTAATTGTAATTTAAGCATTGATAATTTTGTTTAATGTTTTCATAGATAACTCTATGAGTAATGGTTGTCGCGTAGAAAAATAATGCGTAAAATTGCAAGAAAATCTAGAAACTGTAAAGTCATCAGTGTTGAGGTTGTATCACAGAAAGTACGGACTTTGGTATACTGGACAGAGGATATTCTTACTTTGAAAACGTGATTATTAATATAATATCGATGTGGAATAAGTAGAACATCCACCATCAAGATAATCAGAAAAAAATAATTGTAATTCTTTGGTTTTTAACAAAATTTAAAAAAGCATTCCAGCGTTATAATTAAAAATGTACCTCCAGAAAGTAATTCCTCTATGCTGTACATAAATGCTATAATTTAAAACTCAGTTACCTCCATGAAGGTACTATTAACCATCATGGTACAATTAATACTATTAATGGTACTATTAATTTTTATGTAGATATTGTGTAAGTAAAATGTTTTAGGAATTTATAACGAAGGGTGTTTGTGACACTACCACCTTAAATTTAAGTCTGATTATAACTTGCGTGGTTAAGGGTCGTTGAATACAAAATTCGTATATTTTTACTTTCTTTATTTTAATATTGTTGCAGTAAATAGTTAATTATGAAACCACTGATAATTGCCAAATGACAAAGGGTTAAAGGGGTTGCTTCGTGAAAAGCAGAGGAATAAAGTAACGTGCAATTATTAACGAGAGGTGTGACCATCGATTATCGATATCTTATTAATATTTAACGATATATCGACAATATATATATCGTTAAGATATTGTTAATGGGAATAAAGGGTGGGTCGTTGAACTTGACTGACGTAAAATATAACGCGTATTAAATTTATAACACAATTTCACATGCAGCAAATTATACTTTATAAATATAAATATTTCTCGAGTCAATTTAAATTTCATTGATGCAATTTCGTACTGATTATTATATTTTACATTTTGGGGTTGGTCACATGTTATTATTCACATTTTCCATATAACAATTTAATTTATAACCATAGACTTCGTTATAAAAATACATTCAGAAATGTGAAGTATAATACAGTATAATTTTTTAATTATAAGTACAATTTTGAATCCTAAAGATGAGCTATTTATATAATATGAACAAAAAATTCTAATTGGTCACAATAAATCAGTACTAATGTACGCTTCTGATAAATGGTAGATATAGTTTATTTTTAGAATAAACTTTCAAAGATTATCAGTGCTGTTTGAAAAATTATCTATTCGATTATATTTATAATTAAATGAACAGGGATTAGATGTACGAGTTCAATGAACCCATCTGAACTAGATAAGAGTTAAAAACATAGGCTTGCGTATATAGATATGTCTTTCATAAAAATAAAAGTACAAACCACTTACACGCTAATAAGAGTTATACCACAAACCATAATTGTGTAAGTTAAATTATTTAAAACATCAACTCGTTTGCCTATTTGTTAAAAGAATGTCTAATACAAGTTGGATGTTTGTTTGCACTTCAACATACAACCATTAGAACATATATGAACAAAGCAAATCAGTTTCAATAAATTACCATTTCTATCAGTGAATTAGATGAGTTACTCTATTACTTTTTTTGTCAAAGCTCACTTAAAAATTGTTCACTAATTGTACCGAAAGTTGATCTCATACCATGAACGTATACACATGCAGAAATAAATAAATACGTTTAAAAAGTAGCATTAAAAAGTACAACAGTAGTTATATACCATGAAGAAAAAAAATATTACTTAAGCTTAAAAAAGTATGCACATAATGTCAAGTTTAAAACATCATCAAGGGGTGAAGGAGACTTCCACGATATAAATATAAAACATTAACAAATACTGACACAGAAAATACAATAAAAATACAAAACACTGTTACTATAGTGCTACCCGGAATTTTCAGATTGGGACATTGCTTGTTTAGAAACATCCGAGGGACTCTACAGATTTATGTACGTTGGCGAAAAGTCGATGGCTAGGGACAGCGTTTCACAGGCATAGAGGTGTTGGCCGTATTTGACGAATCTGTTATGGCAATTCCCTTTGTCCCTGAGAACTTGGGCCCAACCCTGGAGTCCGGATGTCTCGGGCTGGTTCCGGATCTCAGATTACCAGGCCCCTCGAGGCGTTTCAAACGGAGCCTCGCTCTACTTATTTCATGCTTGAAAAATATCAACTGCATGTGGTGAGAAAGATTCCTTTGTTCTTTCTTTATATACGTATTAACAACGTCGTTCGGTTACGCATTAATATTGCGTTCGATACGTTAGAAAAGACATAACTGTTCATGAAATAGTCCAACAGGGTACTACAGCAATAATATATTTTGATAATTTTATTTGTAATTTTCATTGCTAACTCTTATTTACATTTATTGTTTGCAGTTTTTCAAATATTATGAGTTGCCGAAATACAATATATTGGGGTTGCAAAGTTATTATTTTTTTGGGGTGTTTTTTAGTTGGAGAATTGGGGTTCTGGGCTGGGTTGAACTAGGGTCCCTGGATTTTTTCAAAAGTGATGCGAAGTTTTGGATCTCAGGATTTGAGAAATTGGAAATTTCAGGACTGATATTTTAGGAAATTAGAAATTTGGGGAATTGGAAATTCGGGGAGGTGGAAATTTGGGGAGTTAGAAATTTGGTAATATAGAAAATTTGAGAACCTGAAAACCCACGGATCTGTAACTTCAGAATCTGAAGATATACAAAGTTAAAAACTTGTAACATCAAAATGTCTAGTCTATCCATCATCCTTATTTCTACAAAAAAATTATGAATCTCAAATATGTCTATCTGACAGTACATAACATGAACCTCTGAGAAATAATTGCAAATTTCTTTTGTCTACAAGAAACATCTGACTAGCAAAATGACAAAGAAATGTGTATTTCTAGAGAAGATAGCTGCATAAAGATTCTGAGCATGTAATGCGATACAATTAAGTCTGCACGGGGGCCCGCGAAGAGGGATTTATTTTTGAATCCGAAAGGTAGGGCCTTGAAATCTACAAAAACGCGCGCGTTCTGACTGGTCCCCAAGATGAAGGCACCGTTGCCAATTTGAACATGGTGCACAGCACATAATACCGGCAACGTCGCGGCAAACCCTATCGATTCCAGATCTACAATTTCTCGTCGGCCCTCTGGGTCACTCGAGCACGTTTCCGTGGAATGTACGTGGTTACAAGAACCATTACGTCCATTACGAAAAATTGCGATGAAAAAAAAAAGAAACGTGAAGGGATAAAGCGATCGTGGCGTTTCGGTATTCACCTCGTGGGAATACGCGTGTACATACTTCACGTGTGTCGAATATCCAACACTTCAGACTTCATAAAGCATTCTATTAATACGAAACAACGGAACCGAACGTTATATACTCAGGAGGGGAACAGGAAAAGAAAGTTCGAAGAGCAGGTGTCTGGGTTTATACGCGAATATGTCTCGTACGGAGTCGTAAAAAATAAACATCGGTGACGAGAGGGGTTAAGAAACTGGGGTTGAACGTAGGGGACAAACCAGGTAATGGCGGTCACTTATGTAATAACTGTAATAAACTGAAGTATGTGGTCAAATATTTATTGCAAGTTATCGTGTACAAACTTCAACTACAGTATTAACTCAATGATCTGATAAACACTAGTATTTACTTTATTTCATTTTTAAGTAATTTTTATATAAATACTTTATTTCATTCTTAAGTAACATTAAAAGTATCTGTTACTTAAGAATTTGTCAGCGCTGGATATAGTGTACGAAACAATTGACTGAATCCCACCTACTGGGACTTTTGACAAATGTCCCTAGATGTCTAGATGACAATGCCCCTAGATCTCAATGTCACAATAAAACAATATCTCTAGATTCGTACATCAACATCATTCGTACATAAGCTTTCAATATTTGTAGACTTCAATATTATCCCTAAATCTTGATATTTCTAGACTCAAATATTCTAGTGTTTCTAGATACTAATGTTACTAACAAAGTACCTATAATTTCACTATTGGATAACAAGTGAATTTTCATAGAAATCCGTCAAATATGTTTGACGTTTTTTTGATCACCCAATAAGTATAATGCACCAGTATAAAGTACATACACTGTGCAAATAATGCAAATAATAAAAGACCATAAAAAAATAAAAATACTATCCAATGAAACTGTCAACATGATGCTCATCATAACTCTCAATACAATAACAAAAATGTCTAAAAAGTATCAAATGATACAAAATTATTCAACGCTATCAACAACAAGAGTAACGTGTATATAAAATATATCAAGAATGTGAAGAATGTGTACAAATATTATAAAAATACAGGAAGCAAGAAATGTTAGACTGGTTGTAAGTTTCGACTAATGTTTTCTGAACAGTTAATACATCGTCTACCTCCTTCTTGAACTCGGTGTCTTAGCCGGTGAAAGTCAGTCGTGTATTCTACGTGGCCAAGAGCCCTTGGAGAACATACGAGACATGTGCATATACATATATACTATATATAATCGAGACAGACATGCACAGACTTGAGTTACGGTAGAAATATTATACACACTTGTCGCATCGTAAAATATTGGAACAGATAACGAGTGCGGGACGATTCCGCCTCATTACGTATTAAAAATGACTACAAAGAGCTTGCCAACTGTGACATGTTTATGCTAACATTGTATCTCATTTTCAAACATTTTGTTTCGGTGTTTCATGCGTTTAATACGGTACTAGCTCTTTTTTACCGAGGGACTGGAGGAGGCCATCCGTTGTCCTCCATTTTGGGGAACCGTTCAGTGTTACAAATTCTCAACTTCCTAAATCTTTACATTCCAAACTTGTAATTTCCAAATCTCCAAATTTATGCATCCTAAAATTTTCAAATTCTTAATATGTAAATCCTTAGATTTCAGTATTATCAAATTTCTAATCTCCCAGTCTCTTTCAGTAGTCTAAAGTCCCAAATATAAAAAATGAGTGGTGTTCCCTTGCAGCACGATTTCCCCTAGGCAGCAGTGCGTCCACATGGCTAAAAATTGCAAGCAACAAATCACTGTATCCTGTAATTCACTCGCGAAACCATAGAACACTAACAAATAATCGCAGCTCTCACGGATCGTTATAATTGCTTAGAGGAAGGAGCTAATTTTGTTAGCACTTTTAAGCGGAAAATAAAAATTGCGAACGACGGAACGGAGGAGAGTAACTAAGTGTCCAAGTTCGCAGAACGATGATCGAGGCAAGTATACGGAGTGGTCCGTTTACCAAGCTGCCACAACTCAGTCGGGCTTTTCTGTGTGAGAGAGAAGCAAAAGATGCAACGTTGCCAAGTCGACAACACGTAAACGACCGGCGCAGACATGGCAACGTCACGAAACGAGAGACACGCCGCGAGACACGAAGGAGAGAAGGCAACATAGTCGTTTCAGTTTGAAACGCAATGCCGGCCGTTTGCCAGATACCGTAACAGGGTCGACGGATGAAGAAATTTGGCGGTATCGGCTTCTTCGTGCGAGTGTGTGTGGAGAGAAGACCTCGATGTCTGAATTGCCCGAAACTCTTTCGCGGCGAAACGTCACGAAAACGTCGGGGCAAAATTACACTGCAGTTTTATGCCTATGTCTATGTCGCACGAACGTTACGGAGGATATTACCGAAAGTAACGTCGCGCGTTCGCAATAAGGACGTTTGCAGTAAAAATAAGAATGAACACTGACTGGAACTATATTTGCATTCTTATCTGCTTGCATAATTGAAATAGTAACTTGGTGACTAAATTTTTACGTATGTACACGTTTTCTTTTAGCTAGAATTCTATCAGAGAAAAATTACATAAGATGAGTATGGAGAACAGAGACTTGAATAAATTTAAAAAATTAGAAGCTTAGAGAAATATTTACTGAACACTTTCGTATACGCGTATATTTTGTACATATTAATGGATGCGTATACGACCTTTGAACCTTTGAACTAAGATATACGAGAATAAAAGCAAAAATAAAATAACGTTTTACAAAGTTGGTAATAGAAGTATCCATATCCCAACGGCGCAATGCGTCAAGAGAGCAACGTTCCAATTAACTGTGCGATCTTCGACCCTGTGTATTCTCATTTGCGTAAAATCGATACTGTTTGGAAAGATAGATCTCTTGAACGTGTTTTTTTTTTTTAAGAAATTATAATTTACTTGTTAATATAAAAATGAATGGCAAATCTTTTCCGCGTTGTCGCGCGCGTGAATGCCCAGAACGGTGAATGGAATTACAAGTAGTCACTACTTGAATTGAATTGAATCATGTAGTCTCAACTCGTACAGATTTGAATCACGTCAGTTCAATTCAAGAATTGAATGATGTCGATTTAAAGCATACTGAATTGAATCATAAGGAATTGAAATCTGTTAAATTGAATCACGAAGAATTGAAATTTGTTAAATTGAACCACGTTGAATTGAATCATACGGAATTGAAATTCGTTGAATCGAATTATCCAAAATTGAAAAGTGTCGACTTGAATCGCATAGAATTGAACCACCTCAAATCGAAATCCTCTTACTTGAATCATACATAATTGAATTACATCGAATTCAACAAAATTGGAAAGAACAAACGTTCGCATCTTGAATGTTCAAGTAGGATAAAGAGGAGCATCCTCGTTACAAACGCACCCTAAAATACATGATTCGTCCATAGGCATTTTTCGCGAAAGGAGAGAAAAAAGAAAGGAAGGAATTCGATTGCCGCTAGAAGAAAGAAACAAGCACACAAGGCAACGAGTCCCAGCGCACATAGAGTATATATGTGCACATGTAACTCGGATACATATTTATGACAGCTCGTATATCATCGTAGGTACACCAACACACGAAAATGCGTGTGACTGGAAGGTTGGAGAGTCGAAGGTTTTCGGATGGGTGACGTCGAGTGGAACACGAGGACGAGGCGCAGAGGCAAAAGGTGGGGTGAGCATGGGGTGCAGGGGCGCGGTACGATATGGGGTGGGGAGAGATGGGGCAGAGTGAGGCTGGCGAAGGGGAGGTGGTCGACCACGCGCGATCAATATAACAAAATACGCCGGCAACCCGCACGTACATACATGTACGCGTGCGCGCACACACGTACAATCAGCTGCAACGTAGGCTTCCACTACGACTATTCTACATATACCTGAAATTTTATCATTTTCAAATCATCCTATTTCCGATATTTTTTCATTTACATTTCTCCATTTTCAAATCCTAATTCGCATAAGATTTCTTATTCCAACACTGAAAAATCCTACATAATTCCAACATTGACAAGACCCTTAACATTTCAATCTTCAAGTTATTAACTTTGCAAATTCTTCAATTTCGGAATTCCCGAATTCTCAAATTTTCAAATTCTATATTCTCACATTCTCAAATTTCCAAATTCTAAATTCCCAAATCCTCAAATTTCTAAATCCTAATTTCCCAAACTCTCAAATTTCCAAATTCTAAATTCCCAAATCCTCAAATTTCTAAATCCTAATTTCCCAAACTCTCAGATTTCCAAATCCTAAATTCCCCAATTCTCAAATTTCCAAATTCTAAATTCCCTAATTCTCAAATTTCCAAATACTGGATTTTCCACACTTCCAAATTTCTAGCCTCCCCAAAGTTCCAAATCTCCAAATCTCTACATAAAAAAATTCGCATATACGGTAGTTTATGAATTCGAGTATATACTAACTAAAAAGCAACGGTTCTAAAGCATTCTGTCAATAAACCGGCCCACACACACGCATAAATTGTAAATATAATCTAGACGTGCATACAGTTTCAAGTTCATGTGTATGCGTGTGTACGAAAGCAGTGCATACTCTTATCTCCGTGTGACCATAAATTGCGAACGCGATACGTGTGCATATTACTTGTGCACGGGCACATATACGCGTGCATACTCGATGGATACGGTTGTATCGTTCGCGACGTAGTGAACACAGAGAAATTCGGAGGTACATCATATGCTATGCGTGTACGGGGTGTCCTAATAAAATGTATACACTTTTACTATATAATTCAACAAATAAAAAGGGATGTAATTTAAATTGACATCACATTACCTGTCTAAATTTAAATATTCATTATGATCACCATTGTCTCCCGATATTTTTGTCAACATTTTTATGCCCGATATTGATATTCGTGCATGTGTACGACTTGTTGGGACACCTTATATATATGCAGTGCAAATATGTATTGGTAAGCGGGTGTGTAACGCGTTGCACGAATACGATGCACATGTCGTACGCATAAGAATGTGGCGGACGTGCGTTTCAAAACACATCTTCGAATCTGATTTGGGACCCACACAAAGAAATGGTCAAATGTACAGTCTGCAGGGTCTGACAGATTTCTTATTTTTGTGCAAATGTTGCTTTGCACCGGAAAACATAGTGAATGCATTCTTCTGACTACTATTGTGTACATGCAAATGCATCTAACATTAGGTATATACATATTAGACAAGAAAGTTCTGTTTCTACGTTTTCTAATTGTCAAATAGTAGGCACACGTTTTAAGACAATAAAAAGTGCAACAGATATTAAACTATAGTTTAAGTTATAAAATATTAATTCTCTGTGGGTAAAAATTATTTCTATTAATTAAAATTACAAGAACTTCACCTGATATCTGAATATTAAGTTTTAGAATAGAAAGGGGGAGGAAGTCTTTGGTTATTAATTTTCCCATCAAAATAAATATTGTGAAAATTAATAGAGAGTTATACCCAAAAATATTCATTAGAAACTATTTTAATGAATTTTTAGTGGGGGACCAGCAACCCTGACGTTTACGTTTCAAAAATAGGCTCCTCCGAAGGTTAAAAAGGATTAAATTACTTTGCATTATTTTTGAATATTATGCAATGTTCATAGTCCATAACGTTTAAAATTCTAACAAACTTGTAAATTCGTTTGCAAAATAGTGTGGTATGCATTAATTAATTGTAACGAAATACGGAAGTATCCCAAAAAGGACAATTTGTTTAAAAATGATAGAACGATTAAAAATGTGCAAGTCGATTACAAGGAAGAAATAATGAAATAAATATCGTTCTTTACGTATCGTGCGTTTCAAGAAAGGTCAACGGCGTAACGACGCCACCCGCCATTTTAAGGACAAACCTTTAAGGCTATAACGCACGGTAGACGACCGTAAGAACGAAGCCAACGTACAAACGAAGTATCGCCAGCTGGCACGTAAAATGTAGCGCCGCTGGCAATGCGAATATTCACCGACATGTGCGTTTCGAGAAGAAAAATTAATGGCACGAAACAGATTAGGATCCGTATTGAAAACATTGCCCATTCATTTCTCCTTAAAAACGAATACTGCTTTCTATTATAGTAGTTAAACACCACCACGTCAGATTTCATCCCAGTATCTTATGCCAAGAAAACTTTGCGGAGAAACCGCGTAGCTTTCCACAAAATCGGTATAATTTTAATATCTATTTTATGGTTTTTTTATGAACATAAGTATAGGATTAAATCTAGACAAAAAATGTAACTATGAAACATTAGTGTAACTAGACTCTTCCTATGTAGGATAAATTTCTAATCAAAAATGAAAAAATCTCCAAATTCTCAAATCCCATTCTCCAGTTTCTAATTTTCCTCGTTCCCAAATTTTCCAAATCCCCATTTCTCCAATTTTCAAATTCCCCAATTCAAAAATTCCAAATACGCCAATGACGGTGAATGGAAATAATTTCAAAAGTACTACATACTATTCCTATATAAATCACGTTGAATAAATATACGAACAGTAATAAGTAAGAAAAGATATCTGAATTATAGAACAGAAGTTGTATTTCATCGTTATATCGTGATACGTAACGTAGTGAACTTTATTATGTAAATCACGACACAGGACGTATACTCGTAAACCTATAAATAACTGTCGTGTGCCTGAAAATTAATGAAACTGTGAAACAGTTTCTTCAACATCGTGACATTAAGTGTAGTAAATTATTTTACATTGTAGTTAATACTGCGTTCTCGGGTATCCGTGGGTTGAGCGACACTGCGCCACGTCACCGTTAGTTTTCACTTCTGTTTTCCTACTTCGATCTTTACTCCTCAACAATTTTACCTGCATTCCAGGTACATTCGTAATTTCTATATTCCGTATTGTCTTAAATTAGGGGTATAACTACTTTCTCCGTATATTTATACGACCAGACACAGAACACTGTTAAAAATCCATCCATTCTTTCCAGTAATATATAAAATAATTTTCTAATTTCAAACTTGTTAAATATTGAACATAAAAATATAAAAATTTACTAGTACCTGAATAAAATAAGAACATATAATCTAAAATACTACCTTTCTTTATTTTTAACTTATTTAGAAATTTCTAAAACCTGAGGTGTTTTATAGATCCCACTGTACTTTCTATACGACAAAATGTCTATTATATTCACTACAAGTTAATGTATTCATAAAACTTCGCAAAAGTTACTAAATTCGTGTAATATATCATCGCAAACACTAACGCAATAGGGCAATAACTATAAATTGTTCATAAATTATGAATCGTACACGTGTGAGCCATATGTTGTATGATTGTTGACCGTTGTAAACCTGAGTGTTATTTCTTGAGGAAGGTTAAAATTAACTAAAGATTTTGATTGTAAATTGTACGCGTTCTTTGTATTTTATTTAAATATTTAAATATTTAAATTGTATTTTATTTAAAATATTTTGTTTTTCGAAGCACGGTAAAGGCGTGCCCGGTGAACGGATCCACAAATTGAGCACCACTGTCGAACAATAACTTCGTGCCGCTGCGAGCTCTCAAAATGGCTGTCCTCAGCTATTATTACTTCGGGGAAAAAACAAATGACGGCGCGCTCACGCTACGAGGAGAGGAGAGACAGAGCCAAGGCTCTCTGTATATCGTATGGTGTATACGTATGTATACAAGAGGTGTGGGTGCGTATATACGCGTGCAGGATCCTCGATCTACGTACGGGATCGAAAACATTGAGTACACCTTACGGATTCCTAAATTCTGTCTCTATCTATCCATTGGCGTAACCAACATTTTTATCTGCAAATTTAAGAGTCTACAAATTTTTAGATTTAGTGACTTTAGAACTTTCAAACTTGGAAATGTAAAAATTTGGGAATCTAGAATTTTGGAAGTCTAAAAACTTGTGACTCTCAAAATTTCTAAGATCACGTTTACCTATATCTCATTTTATATGTTACCTCGTTACGCCAATGTAATTAACCAGTAGAGCTTTATTAGCACCCAAAAATATAAATAAATGTACGCATATAACGAACACGTTGTATGATCGTTTAAATTGCTATTGTACACAATATTTTAAGGTCTGGTTTATCTGGCCAGCGATATAAAACCTGGCAGGCAACTATAGTATACGACCATATACAGTCATAAAAGTTCAGACGAAATTATCGTTGACCGTACCCGAAACTACCGGCAACAATGCAAACGTTCTATGCCCTAGCCTGAAAATATATGCAAAGGGTCGGAATTCCTTTTCCGGCAAATTGACCGTAGGTCTGCACGGTTCACGGATAAATCAAAATTATTTCAACAAATTAGAAAGCCAGTAAATCTCGTTGAATGTCTTCAGGTTCGTGCCCTCTACGTCAGAGGACACAGGTAGACGGTAAGCGGAAAAATAAGCACGAATTTGGTGCGCACTAACCGGCAATAGCGTGTCTGAATATTTTATATGTATACAAGGTGTCCTCTGTTTTCACATACAAATTTAATCAATGTACTACGCCTAATTATATATCCAACCTAGTCTAATACATAATTTCAAGTTTATTTACACTCGAAACATAATTTTATTATTCGAATCTGGACTCTTTAAGCTTGAAATCTAATCCATCCTAACCCTGACCTAACATAACTTATGATTCAAATGTATCCTTGTTGAAATTTGAAATCTAATCTGACTTAGCTGCAAACAAGAGTAACTAGATATAAATGATAAAATAATGTATCTCATTCTACCTCGATCACTCCCATTGTCTCTGTTCGAAGTTTAAATGAGAACAAATAGATCGAATAATAAAATTACGCGGTATATACTATTTCAGTCACTCTCACTCGCCTTAACGATATTTGTATGATATCATCGATATATCGAATTACCAATAACATTTGAATATTACCGATGTATCGAATTACCGATAACATTCAATATTATCGATAACGACGCGTTTATGAAACAGGGTGGCAAAGTTTGTACGGTAAAACGCAGGACACCCTGTATAGTTACGTAAGACGCCTTTTGTTAGAAGGCCATAGAAAAAGTAGAAAAGAAGAAAGGGCACTCACCGTTTGAAATGCTCTCGTATGCGATCCTCTCGGATGTTTTCCGGCAGATTTCCAACCCACAGGTGACGTGTCTCTCTAACCATTTTGCTCCGAACTCTTCATTTGGGATCGGATGTTGTGGTATCGTTTGGCGGCACTGTACAACGACACACAACTTCGCCCGACGCTAATCACGGCACTCTCACCACACCACCGATATTCAATACCGCCAGCGGGTCGGCTCAAGGAAGCCTCTTTCTCGTTTCCTTCGAATATCGCTCTTCGCTTGTTTCGCGACAAATCAATGATCCGTGTACCAACAACACGATCGATCTCGTATTCGTTTCACGAAAACGATGCAAAAAAAAAAAGAAGAAACTAACTCGTTGAGCTCGCGACACACACGCGACCAAAGACGAAGGAGAACCGTTACGTGTATTCCACGACGAAGCAAAACGAGCTTCCTCCCACTTCGACACTCCCAATTTAATCACTGGCAACAAACAGATTATCACTAGTCACTAGCCGGAAGGTGGTGACCCCAGGCACGACGAGTGCTGTCGTCAGGGCAGCGCCGTAGAACGATCGGCCGACAGAAGAAGAGGGTAGCAACGGAGCTCTCGCGATAAAATTTTTGCGTCGCGATGCACGACGCCGTCGACGACGAAGAAGAGGAGGAGGAGGAGCCTCGATAGTGGACACCACTGATGGCAACGGCTACGAGAATCAAGACCGTCGCCGAACACCACATCGTACACCACTGGATCGCGTTATGAAGAAAGGCGGCTAATCACACGTCACACCAAGCACACCGGGCACAACGCGCGGACCACGTATCCCGACGCATATCTGCCGAGCATAATCACACTCGCGTGATTCGTCGCGCACCGACAGAGAGAGGCTTTCAAACTCTCGCGGAAAACCCCACTGAAGAAAAAACAATCGATCTTACATACGGGACGATAGAACCGTCGCTCTTTATTTCCTCTATTCCCGTTTAAATAATCGACGCGCACGACACACTACTTTTCACTCTGCGTAGTTGCTTCTTTCACGTACATACACTGATTTTACACCGCTCTCGTGCCTCTCCAAACGGTATATATTCTACGTCGAATACATTTCTCGGTTAAAAGCGAGGCGCGGTTTCGTTTTTTCCCGATCGGACAATCAAACTTCTCGTAACGTGCATTGATCGAACGGTTTTCGCGTGTGTACCAGCGATACAATCGCTACGATGCACGCTTGTATACGCACGTCTTAAACGCACTCGCTTCGTTCACTCGGGCCATGTAACGCGGATGGAGCTGCCTTCGCTCCTTCTCACTGCACTACACTACTCGAAGTGACGTCACCGTGGCGGGAGCGTAGTATGGCTCGCTGGCTAGCATCGGTGTTGGTCGAATGGTGGGGGAAACCGCGTAGGGGAACGAAACGAGTCTACCTCGGAAAGCGGCGGCTTGCAATTGCGATCGTCGCCCGCCAGCCGGTGAAGTGTGTCCCTGGTGGGGGAAACTTTTCGTGCGTCCCCGGAGGGGAGAGAGTGGGGGTGACTCGTTCGAATCGAAGCAAGGACAGGTAGGGGGCACGCCGGGAGAGAGGGGATAACGGGTCGAACGAGCTAACCCGAACACTCCCCGAACCGCGCTCGTCCCTCGTCGTCGGATTCTATCTCTCTCCTCGGCTCTTCTCGTCCCTTTCCGTCGATGCTCCTTCGCTCGCCTCCCCAACTCCCTCTTAGCGAATCGCACCGTACCCCGTCCTTCCATCTTTTTCTCTTCCTACCTCGTAATCTCACCGTCCTCTTCCTCCTACGTCGTTGCTTCTCAACCGCCATCTTTGTTGTACGCTCTCTCTCTCTCTCTCTCTCTCTCTAGCACGCTCTCTACAGGGCCGGTTTACGGCCAGCTAATTACCCGGGGCATCGGTACTTTCTACCGAGAATAAAGACGGAAAATCGGATTATTACGAAAATAAAAGTACTTCACTTTGTAACGTGCTCTCTAATCAAGGAAGTAACGATCAAACAAACGCGTCAACAGGATCGACTGTACTATGGTCATACCGACGCTTCCCTTGCTTTATCTCGTACCACTTGCTTTCGATTTTGTAAATTCTTGTATTTACCAGTTCTCAAATTTTCAAAAATTCTAAGTCCCAATTTCCAAAATCTCCAAACGTCTAGATTCTATCTATATTCCCAAATAATACTAAAATATTTGAATTCCTAAATGTCTGAGTATCCAAAGCTCAAAGTTTTCAATTTCACAATTTTCAAATTATCAAATCATTTGAGAACTTTGAAGAATCAATCAAATCTTGTAAATCTGATGACTTGAAAAATTCTACGTTTTTTTCAGAAGAAGCCAGATTTGCCTTTCGGTATGCAAGCTAATTAAAGATTTACTACTATAGCTGCTTTATGTGTAAATATCATGCGTTACGATGTTAAGACACGAGATATCCAGTATAATGTTATTTTACCAACGCTATTTTTCTGCGATAAAATATATTATGAAACAAAAACCTCATGATTATATAAAACTTCTTTGACGTCTACAACAATCCTCTTTAATTCCACTTAATAAGTTTAATCGTGGCAATAAATACTCAACGATAAAAAAACTCTAATTCAAATACTGAAAATACATACATACGATATAAAATACGAAAAAGAGTACTTGAGTGGCAAAAATGAAGCGTAGATTGTTTTCGTAACGCTCACACGGTGTTACGTTTTACGTTGTACTTTACAATTATTCAATTTCGTCGATTTATCGCATTAATATTTATTTCTAATATTATCATATTGAAAGTTCAATAGAGATACGCGAATACTTGACTTTTCGAGCGAAGTACGGGTACCGGACCCGTATTGAGCCGAGCCTGCCCTTGCTCCATCTTGTTTCCGCTAAAATCACGTCAAAGTTGTAGATTCATGGCGTCGATGCGGTGGCTGCGACTTCTCGAGGTCTACTGTTCATTTATCCTTTCGTGTTGCATGTTCTTTTAACGGTACACGACAGTTTGCTCATACGAAATTAACTCTATTGGCGACAATACCAAACATCCGTTTGTCGGTTAGAGTACGTCATCGAGGCTAGAGAAAGCGATTTCCGTCGCACTCGAATTACTTCGTCCGAAAACGAAGCCAGTTTCATGACTGTTTCGTGCTGAGAACGTTTGTACGAGGTACGCCTATTGCGTGTTCTGTGCTGCTGATTTATAACCACACAATGTACACCGTCCGTACATTAAAGATGTTCGTTTCGTTGAATCTTTCGATGAAATTAGGTTATTGTTAAATGAACGTACCATTAATTGCAATATTTTATATGTGCAAGATATTTTGAAGATTCTTTGTTAACGTTTCGCAGACGAGCAACTCTTATTCAACCATTATACACTCGCGTATAATAATTTGGAGGAAAATCAACTTGATCGTTTGCAAATTCGTTATTTATGTTCAGCAAATATTTTTTTATGAAAATGAAAACTGTAGAGATTATAATTTTATGATGATTTATGTATTTATACTATAAATAACTTTTATGATGTATTACTACGTTCAAGGAAATATTTGATTGTATATAACTTGTTTACAAGGATTGAATTTACTTGTGTGTTAAATTAGCATGAATTGGTTTTGTACGACGCTTTTTGGATTCGTTGACCGTTTTTCTTGGGATTTATATTTTTAATTAGAAATGTTTTAGTTAAATTTGAAGATTTGTGAAGTACATCGTGTTATTGTAAAGTAATATATTTAGTAGGTTAAAAATATTACGCAAGCCTTTGTAGATGTTTTATCACTTTTTACCAATTGATGTTTTCAAAACAGTACCTCGAGCGCCATCCAGCGGTGAACTACAAAGTTAACGAATTAAAAAGGTTGATTTTTTATATAAAATAAGCGACTTTTGGGCGTTATTAACGAGCACAAAACATTTTCTGGTCACGATATGAATAGAACATTTGATACATAGTTTGATTACAGCTTTAAAATCGGTAATTTAAGAAATTGCATATTCTATAGTCGGAAATGCTATTGCCATCTAGCGGTAGATCTTTAGCAATAACGGAACTGCAATTTTCTTGATGTTCCACTACAAATTTTTGATGTATTCTTTGATATTGTCACGTACATGTTTCTGCTTAGAATAAATTGATGTGCTGATTGTTACAGTAACCAATTGTAAGACATTTTTTAAAAAATAAAACGTGTATAATAAATTGTAAATAAAAGACTTTATATCATTACAGAGTCATCTTTTTTAATCCTCTCTGACCAGATGAATTTAAAAATTGTTGTATTCCAGCAGAACATTCTGTAGATCTCACCTTACTTGTTACAAGTCACAAAAATTTGATTGAAAAACGAAAAATAAATATCTATACGAAATAAGGTTTTACACAGACGCATTACGTGTGATTTCATTTTGATGATACATCTTGTTTTTTCTGCGTTCTCAGTCATCATACGTCTACGATAGAAAAAATTGTACTCAATGTAAATACATATGTATTGATAAAGTAAAGTAAAAAATGTAAATGTAGTAGAGCAATATTTTTTTATTCACCCCCTTTCTTTTTTCCACATGGATTACAAGAAGTCGCAAAAAATTATCATCCTCGAAAGTGGGTCTCGATAAAAGTTTGGTAAACTTGCTCTACTTAATATTAAATATGCGCATTGTATGTTGTACTACAGTTTTATATCATTTTGCATAAAATACTTTTCTTTCTCGTGTTGAAATTTGAAATAACAAATGCTAGCGTTAACGATTTTATTCTTTAAGTCTTTGCGATTTTAATTTGGTATGAGCCCTAATCGATACAACAGGAAAAATGCAAGGGGGTTCTACAACCCCCGAAATTGTATGGCAACACAAAAATGTATCGTGCGAATGGTTTGCCCTATAGCACGGGGTTGCTATGCTGTATTATCGTTTAATACGGATCGACGATGTCTAACCCCTTTGTAATACTTACAAGTTGGAATAAATATTCACCCACGTTATAAAGACTTTTTAATTGTACTTTTACATTTTTTCACACATATTCGTGTACAAGCTATTAAATTCAACGATGCTGTCGAGAAAAAAAACTTATTCGGAAATCACGGAATTAGGGGAAGATGAACCTTCTATTTTATCGCTTGATCCAAGTGAAAGAAAATTAGCTCGCAAACTCCGTATTAATCGACGTATAGAAGCGCAAATTAGGTATGAATTAAAAGTTAAATTTAAATATTATTAAAATGTAAATAATGTATATAAAAAAATTTTTAGAACGTTAAATTTAATGTAGCAATTAAAAGCTTAATTTACTTGCATTAAAATTGAACGTTTAATAATATTTTATACTCGTAATATTTCAAATGTGGAATTTTTAGAAAGACGAAGGCTCTTGATGAAGAAATTGTTGAAGTAACTCCCATTGAGAAACAAATTCTTGATAGTATAGAAACTTTAGAAAAGTTGGCCGCAGAAGGAGATGAAGTGGTATGTGTAATTTGAACTGGTTATTGATATTATTCTTAGAATAACAATTAAGTAACATATAATTATAAGGTACATGTATTTAAAATGAATTGCTGAATCAAAATACTGCATTGAAATGCTTAATTAATATATATCATATGTTTACAGGTTTCTGGTGTAAGAGTAGCAACCGATGCAAAAGAGTTGCGAAGACGGAAGGAAATGAAGGAAACAAGAGAGAAAGTATTGAAAATACTCGAAGAAGAGGACCAGAATTGCATGGAAAAATATAATGAGATCGTTCAAAAATGGCCGAGTATTCTTGCATCTAAAGACCCGTTAGAAATACATGATGAATTGGAGGCACAACAAGCGAAGTGTCGTGAGATCCTGGATAAAAAGGATACCTTAATCGCGCAATTGCAAGAAGATTTGGAATACGCAGATTTAAAATATGAAGAGGACGTGAAAAAACAGAATGAGGATATCGATTTACTTATAGAAAGAATGGAAAACCAAGTCAGTTTCTTCAAATGAATCTTGTCACTATGTATCTACAGAAAAATTATTATAACTTTTCATTTATTTATTTGTGCAGGTGCATACAATGACTAAAGCGTATCATCACGAATTAAATTTGATCGAAAATGTAATCGAATCAGAACGCAAGTTATTTCTGAAATCGTCCGTCGAGAAATGGGAAACGTTGTTTAAAAAGCTTCAAGACGATACCTTTGAAGCGAGAGAAAAGAAGAAACAGATAATGCTCGAGTACGAAGAAGATATGAAGAAAGCGATCATAGAACACCAAGAGAAATACAGGGAACAAAAGATTGCGTTAGAAATAGAAATACAAAACCTTATGCAACAGATTCAAACTATGAAGGCTGCGTGTTTAATGAACGTTGAGAAGTTGGATTACAATTATACCGTGCTGAAGCGTCGGGAAGAAGAAAACCTTATCGTGAAGAATCAGCAGAAACGAAGAATTAATAAGTTTGTATCATTCATATCTTAAAATATGTAGTTCTCAAATTCCTGAAATCCCGAATTTCTCTTATTTCAATTATTCGATCGTTTTAGACTTCAGGATACATTGAACGATTTAAAAAAAACGTATGTGGCTTTAGACGAATCCACGAGATTGGAGATTCAAAAGCACACGAATCACATATTAAAAACTCATAGAGCTATACAAGACTTGGAAGAGAAGTCGGATCAACTAGCAACCATTAACGACACGAAGTATATGCAAATCTGGGACCTGAATATCAAAACTGCGAACGAGTTAGTCGACAAGGTAATAGTTAACAGTATACGATTAATAAGGATCGTTTCTTTCTAATTGGCATATTTTAGATTTTAACGGCGGATAGAATTATACACGAGCAATTGTTAGGTGTGGAATGGCAACCACCGACAGAGCAATTGTTGAAGAAGGAGGATTTACCATCATATTGTGGCGCAATGTGCGCCATAAAAGAGAGTAAAATTCTTAAAGAAAATATTCATAAAGATTGCAAATTGTTTATAGCAAAAGAAACCAAAGAGTTGTTTACCGCTTTACCATTTAAAGCTTCATTTTCAAGATGTAGGAAATTATTATTGTAGTGCAACAAATGTATGCAGGAATATACATAATATGTAATTTTGTAACTACAAGAAAATGAAGTATTAAATGGTAACGTGGTAAAAAGTTGTTTGATTTCTTTCATCGACACAATAAAAAGCAACGAAAATTTTTTATTCAAGAGAAGGAAGAAGCTAAAAAGAGAAAAATGATTTCTAAATCGTACAAACCGGCGACTACTCTCGAAGACATTAATATAGAGCGAAGTTTATTGAATCATATCGCTAAATTAATATCCAACCACTGTGATTATATTATTGAAGATACTTTGAAAGAGTTACTTTCAGATTATACGGAAGATGACAAGTTGTTGATTCGATTGGATAAAATATTTACAGTAATCTTTCTTGAATGAGTAATTACATTACCAAAGGTCAAATATATAGAATATTTATGTTTTCAGGCACTGCGTATCACGTCCGAGCAAGAACTTCAATTTTTGTTAAATTTCTTTTTACCATATGCACATTGTCCTACTTGCTCAATCAAAACCGTGAGTACACCAAGTGTTTGTGGAGCAACTAGTGAAACCACAGAAAGTTCTTCGTCCAAGTGCGTGTGAAAAATACGATCTGTTCTGAAACAAATGTATAAGATTTACTTAAACTAGGATATCAATTATAAACGTGAAACTTTTAGGAGCACGTTACCTCGTGTTTGTGGTAGCGAACTTAATAAAGAAGAAAACAAGCTAGTGGCAGCTATGGAACAAGCATTCTGTTGTGATAAATCGTTGAAAGACGATAACACAACTAGTACAAGCAGTGATATTGCAGAATCTTCATCATCTGAAACACCTACCGAAAATGTACAACTTGAATCAACATGTGTAGCTGAAGGTGTTATAGAAGTCCCTGACGGTAGGTGCTAAAGAATAAACTTGATATACTTACAATAGTTAACTAATTTGCTAAATTAATATAATCAATACGTTTTTTGTAATATTTATTTTCGTTAACTATAATTATTGATTTTATTTTATGCTTCTTAGCGAATGGTGAACCAAAAAGACAATTAGTATGTATCAAAGGTCACATGTTGGTGATTGAAACCGAATTCGTATCGAACGCGTTGAAAGATTTCGTAGAGAGATACGAATTCGTTAAAAATGTCGAAAACTCGTCTGACAATAAAAAAGAGTTCAAAGAAACAGTGACGGTATCACGAAACATAACCGAGGATGATATAACGGACTTTTGGGAACAATATCGTAATATCTTTTCGAAAGATAGAGAAAGACTTTGGGACAATCTGATAGTTGGTCTCAAGAAGTATTATGAAATATTAAAAGACAGACATCAGTTAAATATTGAAACTGAGGCTTTGAGAAAACAGAATGCAGAATTGCGCCGTTTATTAAACAAATATGCCACGGAGATAACGTTGAATAATGAATAAAATATTTGAAAAAATTAATTAAACATAGTGTGGAATTTTTGATAGAAATTATAAGGTTCACAAAGTCGTAATTTATGAAGAATTACAACATTATATATCTTTTTATTATCTTTCAAATGATTATACTTGTACATTTATACAATGCAGTAGTGCATTCTTGCACTATTTCAGTTAATATTAGAGGCACTATCAATAACTAAAATATATCTAATTTCTTAATATATGATCTTTTTATTTTAATTATATATTATTCATATTATAATATTATAAAGGAGGAGTGCCAAGAGTAAGATGTATACTTCAATACACTGATTAAATCATGCATGTGTATGAACAAACATTACAAGTGGTATCATATGTATGTATGTGTACTTGGAAAGTCGAGTACCATTCATCAAATTAATTTGATGAAAAATAGTGTGGTTTTAGAATTGCTTCCTTTAATTTTTTCTAAGAATAAAACATTTATATCTGAATGAATCATACATGTATTAAAATAGAAATATTCATTTAGTTGCACTTTTTTCTATGCCTCATTTGTGAAACCTCTTGGTACAAAGTTATTTGATAATAATTAAATAAAGTTCTTAGGATGTACACCAGTCTTAGGTTTTCTCCAATGTGAGAAAACCCTTTTCTTTTTTATAGTTCTTACTTGATTTAATTTGAAAGTGTGTCTTTTTGATGTTATATGCTGTAATGTAACATTTCATTATTAACTGGTTAGTAACATTTATTTACGTTTTGTAGTCGGAATCATAACATACCACATTGTATTGAGCTGGAGAATTGAAAATTTTGTTGCACATGTTACACGAAAGTGATGTGCTTTTAGATCCCGAGTTTTCTTGGACATTCGTAGTGGTTGGTGTCATTGAATTGCCAAATTCTTTGCCATCCCACTCACCTAAGCATCAATGTGCGATCAATACTATCTATGTATCACAACCGCTAACGCGGTTAAATGTGATAATAAATCAGCTTGAACACTACATTCATGCTATGGGAAAAGTAAACATTAATATAAACAATTCTAACAAAAGATATCACTAAATAACTTTAAACATGCATATGCATATGCGCTTATAAATAAATAATTTTATTTTATTAAAATAAATATATGTTTATCAATCATTCAATCATATTGTCTTCTTACAGGTACAGAATAATAAAAAAAGTACTGATGGTATTCTATAACAAACAACAGCTATAAAAGAGCAAATTAGTTTTAATAATTATAGGTTATTGTAAATTAGTTGTTTATTAAAGGAAGTTAGAGGTATGGATGAAATTAAGTAAAATAAAATAGTACATGGAAAAGAATTGTGTATATTACATATTTGAAAAAGATTTAACAAAACAGAAATAGTCAAATATCCTCTCAAGCTATACCAATTTGATTGGTTATAATATATAACTCAATAACTCGTGATCGAGTTTGTACTTTTCGGCAGTATTTTTATAAATAAATAAATAAATAAATAAACAAATAATATATGTACAATTTTCGCCTGACAAAAATAAATAATACAAAATACATGATATATAAATAAATAATAAACAATAAATAATGATACATAAATTATAACAAGTATGAAAATATCTGAGTATTTTAACAATTGTTACATTAAAGCTGTTTAGGCAGTAAGCAGTTCATCCCACGTTAGTTTAGAAAAACAAGTGAAAAGTAAATGTAAGCAGCAGTGTTACGCATGCAAATGTGAATAAAAGTAGGCAGTAAATTAGCACAACAACATTCTTTCCTATTAGTCTATCCATACACATGGCTCGACTATATCTAATTCTATATGGAAGTGATTTTCGTGCCATATACGATTTATTACCTCTCATTGCTTTCTTTTTATGTCGGCTTCCTACAAAAAATAAAATCTTTTTAATATATTGTTCATATGAAAAAATATAACAAGTACTAATTTACCAAATACCATTCAAATGTGTCTGAAGTTGCTGAATAGAGTTTAGACAAACATTACACACGTTGCATTTTAATCCATTTGTTTCTTCATCTTTTGTAAATGATACTTTTGTTTCTTCAAGAGATGCCATTATGTTCTTGGATCTCATCTGTAAAGCAAGCATATGTGCATCTATATTTTTGTAATTAATTTATACTAAAGTGCTTCAATTTCTTACTTTAACACCTATTTAGTTTTATGTACAAACCTGTTTAGCGTGGCGAGCACCTTGTAAATGAGTATCTAATACTGTTTGACTTGTAAATGAAAGATCACAATCATCACATCGGACAAGAGGTTTTTTTGTGGGTAAATTACCCATTATATTATCCATTACTGCTTTGGTTACAGGGTCATTGAGGCTTGTGGTAATTATACTTTCTGTTGATACAGCCATTATTGTAACTGAAAGTTTAACATATTAATCAATATATCTAATGATAATATGAGAAATACATTTAACTAAATTTTAGTATATAATAATATAAAAATTAGGAATTATATTCGCATATTACTATAATACATTACAATATTAACATTGGAATAGTTATATTTTTGCAAAATTATTTCGTGCGGTAGTAATATAAGTGTAAAATAAGCATATTGACTTTGAGAATAATGATTATTAGTACCATCAAGTTATATATGCATGCACACTGATTATGAATTGTTTATTTAATGATATAATTTTTTATATCGTGTGTGTCTATTTACAAAATTATTTTAGAGTATTTAGTTATCACAATAAACTTTTTACCTCTTCTATGAATGTTCAAAGGTATTTAACGGATAACAGTGTTTATAAATGAAAGGTACCTTGTGCTGTTTCGGATATACAAGTTCTCGAGTTGGTAGCCTGTTTCTTTTAGGAATATTATACTCAAGGATTATCAACTCGATATTCGATTTGATAGGTTCACAAAGTTCCTAGCGCCGTTTTTAAGGCATGTTCAACAATTGTATCATAGATCAAAGTATTACGCATAATTAATTCAGAAGAAATTTTAAATTATTCTTGAAACCACATGTCTAAGTGAAACTGTTTTACCGGATCGAGTTAATATACAACGATAAAAGTACTCGAAAAAGAAAACGAATGGTGTTGTAAATTAATATTTATAATTTAATATATATAATTATTTCATTCGTAATTATTATCTTTCTTTTATTAATACTTTTTTAAAAACATTACTCGTATCATTAAGCATTTAAATTGTAATATTTCAATGCGTCATATTTATACATATATCATTTATTGCGTTATTCCTATATTAATATTAGACAAGCTTCAAATATTTCTATTAGAAATTCAAAATTTATTTGAAACATAGGTAGATTCGAAATTGAAACAAGATAAGCAAAAACAATAAAGGAAAGATAAAAAGTTTATCCGCGATGCTTTAACAAGTACCTACCGAGTTAGCGGGCAACTGTTTCCATTGTCGGGAAATAAAATTCTTTGAACGGAAACAGTTCCTTAATGAAATAATGCATAAAATCAAACAGGTGAATGAAGCTTTGAAACAGATCGATCCAATCAGCGGTTTTCGATGTCCAGTGTCGGTCGTAGTAGAACGTAATATTCGCGGCTTAAAGAAAGATAGCCAATTAGAAAAGTTGGCGAGTATCGTCGGTCGGTACTTGGGTACGTGTGTTTGTGGGAGTGTGTATAGGTGACGGTCGCGAAATATAGTAGCAGCCATCTTATATTTTGTGTCGGAGAAAAACAATTTGGCCGTACAAATGTTTCGCGATTGTCCGTGAAGCCGCTCGAGAACGGGAGGCGTGCGCTCGATGAGGCGTGACGTTTTTCGACCCTAGCTCGGACCACTACATTAGCAAAGGTTCGTAGATTGCTGCTTTCTTCCTTGGCTACGAGCAAAAGCGACCCCCACTTAACGAAGCGCTTACGAAGAATCCGGTTTCGCAGTCAAAATATTCCGCCGTTTCCCTCGTCGCTTTTTTAAAAATAGAGTTGCCTGCGTTGCTTACTGCTGGGTTACGTTCTGTTGACGACGGCATCGTACCGTCTTCGTGTGCTTCGCGTAAAAGTTATGCAATCAGCTGATCGTTCAGCTACCTTCTGTCACTTGTCAAAGATAAATGTCAAAGCGATTGGTCTAACCTGACACGCGTATATACGAGTCGGACATGCATGAAACCGGAATTACGAGTGTATCTACATCGTCGCAGATATTCATACCTCGAGCAGTGTCCTAAATGGCAACTTATAGAGGTTCCCTGTCATGCAGGTGGATTGGTACGCAGGATATGAGCAGCTTGTCAAGCGCAACCTGACTCTGCTCCCCCAAGAAGAAGCAGCGCAACAGCAGGAGCCACAGTCACAACAGCTGGCTCAGCCGCAACAGACTGATATAATGACGTCCATGTTTGAACAACAAATCAAAAGCGAACCCATGGGGTTCTATTCTGTTGCGTCGAGCCGCTCGGATGGTTCCAATTCTATGGTTAATTTATCGGACGATCGCGAAGACCTATCACAACAAGAGGATCATCTTCAATCCCAGCAGCAAGCGACGCTACAATTAAGCCAGCAACAGGGTCAACAACAAACACAACAGAGCCAACAGACGCAACAGAGTCAACAGCAGCAGAGTCAGACGGTGCAACAAGAAGTTCCAAGCCGCCAATCGACAGGTCAACAAACGGTTAAAGAAGGTTCCCGGTCAAAACCGCAACCTTGTAAGGTATGCGGCAAGGTGCTATCCTCTGCTTCGTCGTACTATGTACATATGAAACTTCACTCGGGCAACAAACCATATCATTGTACCGTATGCGAGGCAAGTTTTTGTCGGAAGCCATACTTGGAAGTGCACATGAGGACGCACACAGGAGAACGACCTTTCCAGTGTGAGCTGTGCTTGAAAAGGTTTACTCAGAAGAGTAGTCTTAATACTCACAAACGGGTACACACAGGAGAAAGACCTTATGCCTGCGATATTTGTCAGAAACGTTTTGCGGTGAAAAGTTATGTGACAGCGCACCGTTGGAGCCATGTCGCAGAGAAGCCTTTGGTGTGCGACAGATGTTCGCTCACCTTCACGTCCAAGAGTCAATTCGCAATACACATCCGTACCCACACAGCAAGTACCACGTACGAGTGCAACATTTGTGGTCGTACATTTGTACGTGACAGTTATCTCATACGGCATCAGAATCGAGTACACCGTGATATGAATCAAAGCAGTACAAATCACAATCCACCTACGCCACAGAGTACAGGCGATGGGACACCAGGTACAGACTTCGAGAGTCCAGTTTGTGATTTACGCTACAGCGAAGGGCCTTCTTCGTTGGATGGGTTAGCAGGTTCTAAAGGAGGCATCGCAGCTGAAATCGCAAGTTTAGCCAAGCAAAATAATCTTCAACTTCCTCTACCGCTGTTACATCCGCAGACTACCAACTAGTGTTTAGACGGCAGCGTGTCCGAGTCCCTACCACAACACCAATCACCGCAGCAAGTAGTATGTCCCACCTCGGCGTCTTCGCCGTTCACACTTAATTCACCTGTGTCTCACGAGCACACCACACCGCAGAGTGTCTACCAAACGACGGGCTCATCCAGCTCGCTGGACAGCCTCAGCTCCCAACTCTATCCGCAAATTTCATCGTCCCCTATAGAATCATCGGAGTCGCATCATCAGTCGCATCAACTGCAACGCGGCATCCCTCCGCCAGGGCTTCATCCTGCACTCTATTTATACGCTCAGTACTCGAATGCGAGTTCCCCGATCTCGTACCCCGAATATATTCAACGCAACAATTGAATTAGCCAGTTTATGCCAGCAATGACGATTTTTACCACGAACGGAGTGGACGATCAGCGCGAAAAATCACGGACTCTTCGATCGCGTGTCATTTAATGGTGCTGGTTAAACAAAGTGCCTAAAAAAGCATCCGCTTTCTGGATCGTGACGGATGCTTATACTCGATCGCGGATTGATAAACGCTAAAAAGAATTTTCACGCACCGAGGTTATATTTCGATTCTTTTTTTACTATTTTCCTTTTCTTTTTATAACGGAAATGAATGGATCAATTGTAAATTGATTGCCGTTTTGCACGTATCTCACCGATGCATTTTGATCCATCTAATGGACAACCACGTTGACGAGCGTATTTTAACGAGAATTAAATAGCACCGTTCGAAGGGACTTCTCCTCGTTTTTAACCGTTCTGTCGTGGTACATCGATGTTAGCATAAACTAAACAAAAAAAAAAAAAACCGCGAGTAACGTTTCTACACGAGTTTTCCAAGTTTCCGCACTTCTTGATTTACCTGTTTTTTCCAATCACATCTGCGAGTACATATACATATATATATATCTATGTGTGTATATATATTATGCGCGAGAAACCATTACACATACACATATTTATATTATATTTTTAAAGGAGTTTAGTCACTTGGATCTGTGATATAGATAGTAATTATTGTCTACAATGTTTAAAACTATTGGTTTACTATTTTGATGATATCAAAACAAGGAAAAAAAAGAAAGAAAGCAATGTCACGGAGCGATGTAGCTATCAGAATTTAAACGGACATTGGTCTCTACCGAAGGTGTTTGGTAGACACCCTACTACTACTTTTACAGAACAAACAAAAACAACAACATTACTATACTAATGCTACTACTACTATTACTACAGCTACTAGTACTACTCTTACTAATACTATCATTACCACTTCCACCACCACCGCCACTACCACCACCACCACCACCACCATTTTCCCAACTATATATTACTCTCGCTATTATTATTACCACTACTACTACTACGACTACTACTGCTACTGTTATTATTATTATTAGAAACACGCAAACGTTACTTCGTTTTAGCGCGTGTATCGATAGGACCTGTAACTCAGTCGTCATGGTTTCTCTTTAATTTATAATTTTAAGTTTGTTCTTCTTCTTCAATTTTGTTTCCTTCCTTCACCACCTTCTTCGCTCTTTTCTTATTTCCCCATACTAATTTTTACTATACCTCGCGTGTCTGAGACGATAGATACGTGTCTCGGTGTTAATATTCTTTTACCACGTAGGACTTTACTCTGTACAGCTTTGAATCAGTTCCATAGGTGTACTTACTTTTCACATATCGAAGTGTATTGTACACACAAGATACATATTGTACATACGTATACATATACATATGGGTGTATTATAAAACGACGAGCGGATGTGCAGATCGTAAGATACTAAATACTAAGAGTGTAATAGCAGGGCTGTTGATTTTTCTTTGACTACTATTAGAGATTAGTTTTAGCGATTATTATTATTACTATTATTATTACTACTATTACTATTATTATTATTACTACTGTTCTGGTTATTACGATTATCAGTAATCTTTTTATCGCTAACGCCACAAAAGCTTAAAACGCAAAAAGCGGGGGAACCATGACAGCCGCGAGTTAGAACTCGAAACAACAATTTTTCGTTTCCTTCGAACATTTTGCGCACAGTTCAGTGCGGTGTCCGTTCGTTTCGCCGATCAAACGAAAATAGACGAGATCTCGAATTGTGCACTAGCGCGAACACGCGTAGAACGTGTGCGCGCGCGCCAAGTGATTTTGAATCGACAGCGGTAAAACAAAAGGTCTATGGATTTATGTCGATTAGAACTGTGATGGACAACTGCGCTCGCCAGGCACTTATCAGTAATCAATTCAATTTAACTTACAATATTGAAAATTACTGAATTTGCATATTTCAGCATCCTCAGATTTTTAAACGATCAAATTTGTAATTTCTCAAATTCAGAATTACCAAATTTTTTAATCGGAAATTTCTGAGCGCTGAAACTTTTACATCGTCAAATGAAAAATTTGCAGGGTTAGGTAAAAATTTGAAATTTTTATCGCGACTTCGATATCTTAGTGCGTGCAAGTGTTCGGCGGGCGCGGATCTGGCCATCAACGATCGAGAAAAGGTAATCAAAAGGAAGAAACGTAACAGAACGGAACCAAAAAAAGCTAAAAAATCGCAAAACGAGAGAATAGTAAAAGAATCGCGCTAGCGTGCCTCGAACCTTCTTGTATCGTAGGTCCTTCTCGACGATCTTTTTTTAGTCTTCACGTTGAACAAAAAAGGAAGAACAATTCTCTGCGCGCGTATGCCTGAGGCTTTTGATTTAAATGAGACGCGAAGTCAAGTCACCGGGCAAGACTGATTTACTCGCAAGGGATTGCGAACACAGAAAGAGGAATAGGAAAAAAAAAGAAAGAAATATTCTTTGTTCTCCTTGTTTGTTGTTTTCGTTGGTATTTTACGTGCGCGTGGATGTGTACATATATTTCTATTTTATAGAAAAGCGGGGAGACGAACGACGCTTTCCCGTTTCTTCGCGAACGTCGTAGAGAAAGACGAAGAAAAGGGAAAATGTCGGTAATCGCGTTTTGGCTCGGGAAACCAGGTGCAATGAGAGAACGAGGAAAAGAAAAAATGATAAAAGCGATGATCTTCATGCTGGCTAGTCATTGTACAGCTCTATGAGATGCTAATCGTACTACAAAAGCTGTGATTTAAAGCCTCCGTGCATATGGCCGCGCAGCTCCTAATTATTATTATAGTGATAACATATTTTGTAGCTTGTTACAACTGTAAGTACAGTAGGTAGCTAGTAGGGATACCTAAGTAAAACAAACAAAAAAAAAAAAATGAAATAAGAAGAATGAACAAATTACAGTTCCGAATTGATCGGTCGATTCTTCATTCCGATCTCTTTTCTTTCTTTCTCTTTTTCATTTCTTATCCACCCCACTTTCTCTCTTTTCGGTTCTCGTTTCGATCTTTTGCTCCCTCTTGTTCTTATTGTACCCCCTTTCACTTTCGATTTCTTCTTTTGTTACGCGTGTCTTCACGGTGCTGGGTAACGAAACGTGTCATTCCGTGAATATAGAAGAATAATGTCGGATTAAGCAACGCGGTTTGCTTCTTTATGCTTTCATTTTAGATGTTTATTAGTTGTATTCGTAAGACAATGCAAGAATACACGAGAGTAGATTTTAATTCTGTTTTAGATTCGTTGTTTTATGGCAGTGATGGGATCGGTGCAATGTCTTTTAAAGGTCTATTCTAAATTTTTCCGATTCAGAAATTTCGAATTTTTAAATATGGAAATTCTCAAGTTCTCAAATTTTCAATTCTTTATTCAAGATTTTAGAAATAAGGGGATTTGAGAATTGAAGGGTTTTAAAATTTGCGCAGAATTTTGGAGATTTCAGAATCTGAACTTTGGGAATTTGGAAATTTGAAAATTTTGAAGTTTAGCAACGTCGAAAAGTTCCCAAATTTCCAAATTCGCCCATCACTGTTTTACGAGGTAATTACAAGTTGTTGCTTGTTTTTTATATATTTAAGAAATGTTTATCTTTTTATTAGCTGTGAATTCATCAAATTATGTCAAGACTGAGAAATTTCCAATAAATGATTTTTTTTTGTAGTATTTGTAGATTTTTCTTCGCTTGTTAATACGATATTTTGACTCGTTGGTAGAAAAGATGTTTGTACGATAAGAGAGTAAACCCAAAGCCGAGGGTTTTCCATTCGACCAATGATGTATTAAAATTAATTTTCTACGTTCTCTTCTTTTGTCAATATTTTATTTGTAGTTAAGTGTATACGTGTAAGTTGTAATGTTAAGCCGGAAAGAAGAAGCGCGAGCGGAGGGAAATGATTTTTCTCAATAAAATAAAATCGAGTATGCGAAATAAAACTTTTTCTTTTATTTATGTGCAATGACTTGACCTCACGAATATTTAACCTAGTATTATTTAAGGAAACGTATCATAATTCTCTTCGACGATTATTTTATCAATTTTCACTAACACGATCCGGGTTTCATTCGAGTTTCATTCATCGAGTTATGACCAGATTCAGTATTTTACCAGTATTTTGAACGACGGAATTGACTGATTTCTGTCGGCAATGAGATTCATCGGACGAGCTTCGGTCGAACAAATCGCAAGTTTAAAACTAATTTACGTTCTTCAAGAAAAATCATTTTCTTTCAAGCTATGCTTCACTTTTTTTATATATGTGTAAAGTACATTTTTGACGCGTAGAAAATTAGCAGATATTTTTGCATGCGGTTTAATAGAATAATGGCGGACAAAAGGATTGATCTAACCCATTCGTAGTCAAGTGAAAATGGAACCTATTGAATGCTAACGAAATATGTTTAAAATTAAATTAAGTATATTTAAGAATATATTATAGGACAGAAAATTAAGAAATTTCTAAATTTCTGTACGCAAATTGCAATATCTTATAAAACATAATCAAACTGTATCTGTTTTATAACCTACAAATTTATCTGCCTACGAATGGGTTAAGAAGAAAGATTGTCTCACGGAGATTAAGAACAAGGCGCATCGAATCGTTATCCAGCACTGGAGCACACTTTATGTCTCCCTGAACATTTTAACGATCTCAATAATTCCGACCGCTACTTCGCGGACGTATTCTCTTCGAGTTCTCTTTCGTTCGTGTTACGCGTATCAAATGATCCGTGTATTATTTCGTCAGAAGAGAGGACATTGAGTAGATGAATAGGTCCTTTCTTCGAATGAGCACACGTCGGACCAATATGTAAGAATATTAAAACAAAAATATTAAGAAAGAGAAAGAAGAAGATCGCTAGGAAAAAAAGGGTAATACAACAAATACGAGACAAAATACAAACGAAAGAAACAGAAACAAAAGTATACTTCAGAGGTATAATTAGGAAGTCGCTAAAGAATTCATCGATATCATCCTTACTTTTTTTTTCTGGGATTATCACGCGTAGAACTACGGATATCGTTTCTTAATATGTTGATTGCCACGATTGTACTTTGTTAAATTTGATTCGTTTCGATTTGGTTAATTTTGTTCGAAACAATGGAAGAATGGAGGTAATTCAGAATGGAGACTCGATAACTTCCTGCGCTGGGGGCTCCTGGGGCGGGATATGGAAGCTAACACAGTTTCTGTGTAAATTTTACATTTTTATATTTCTAAAATTCTACGTTTAGAGATTTCTGAACTTTTTACTATTCTAAATTTCCGAATTACAATGTTTCTAAATTCCCAAATTATCAGGTAACCAAATTTCTGAATTTCTGAATTTCTGAATTTCTAAACTTCTAAACTTTCTAAATTTCTAAATCTGAGAATCTGAGAGTCCGAACCTGACAATCTAAAAATGTAAAAATCCTTGAAAATGAGAAACTGAAAATTTGACTGTGGCAATCAAGATGTTAATGAGAATCGTCTTCTTTTTATTCCTTTTCTGTCTTCTCTGTAAGCTCCGCTTTTCTTCGTTCTTTCCTGTCGTTAGAATCGAGAAGAAAAAGAGAAGGTTATTATTCGAACGATGAAAGGGACATAAGAGAGAAATGGGTTATGAGGTGACGCCGAGATGAAAATGGCTTGGAGAATACCGATATTCCGTGCAATGTGATTGTTGTGTTATCGAACCGATATTTTTTACATGACCGTTTTGCAAAGTGATTATAATTTATATATACATGTATGTATATCAATATACGTACATTACGTATGTATTTGTTGAACATATACAGGGTGTCTCAGTAAACTACGTTATAGCGCAATATCTTTATTATTATTAACAGTACAGAAAAATATTTGAGAAATTATGTCATTCAGACACGTACTGTAATGCAAGGTTTTTTTCAAGGTTATATTTCTCGGGACATCGATATTTTTTAACAACCCCAAATTTTTATTTATATTCCATAAAATATTCTACAAAAGTATTAGAGTACAAAATAAAAAAAATAACTCGTGAGATGTTTCAAATTGTTTTTAATCAAAGATCTCAGTCTTGAATTTAAAATATCTCACAAGTCATTTTCGTATACTGTACTCCAATACTTTTTCACATGGTTCTCAAAATATCTACGTAAATACGCAATTTCCTTTCAGGAAATATTGACCAAAAATTAATTTGAGGTTAAAAATCTCAAAAAATATAACCTTGAGAAAGAACTTTCATCACGATATATGTTCCTTTGAATTCATCCTTCAAGTATTTCGCTCGGTTAACAATAATAGAGGTATAATTGTATAACAGAGTCGAGACACCCTGTATATTTTATTGTCTTTGTACGCGATTAAAATTAACACGTTTTCATTTGTCCATTCAAGTGTACATATTATGTTACGATTAATAACTATTTCGTGCTCGTTCGCCCGTGTCAGTATTATTGCGTTTCTCGTCGCGAAATCTCGATGCATGTACCGATGCCAACCCACGAGTCGGCGCGTGAAGAGGTTGACGTGTTTAGAGCTCCAATTGGTCGGAATAGAAAAATGGACGCCTCACACGTCTTTTCGGCGGTATATATCTCGAGCGGTCGCGTACCAATTAGGCCAGAAACAATGACAGTCTTTCAAGTGAGATAGACTTGCAGTTATTGTCAATATTCTCATTTGCCGAAGTGCAACTGGAAGTGTTCACGGATAGCTTTTACTTTGATCGCCAACTGATGGGTTGACATCTGTAGATCAGTTTCATCTCGAGGCAATTTTATGGTGTGTCAATTACCATCGCGTTGATCGTTATGGAGAGTCACTGGTACCATTTGAGATTTTTTAGAACAATAAAATCTTGTAGTCATATTGGAGATATATTTTGAAGTTATTTTGCGAAGTAAGTTTGTGTAATTTGGTACAGAAGGGTTAGGGTTTTGTTCTAGTTTGTGAGGATGGACGCCATTCCTCGTGGATTATACTAACGTTATTTGTTGATCAAAGATTTCATTGCGATAGGATGTAACTGGTAACGTGGAGAAACCTATGTTGATATCATATTACAAAATTACGTGGAATAGTAATAAGGACAGTTATTTGATCCATTCTGTGAGGATACGTGGCTGACTCAAAGCGGAGCGAACTTTTTCGAAGATCTGGTTTGAGCCGTTAATCGACCTGTATTAAACTTTTTGATTTTTTCTATGTTACGCTATATCAATTCTTATATATTGTAATAGCAAGGTAACCTTTTTATGACTTAATTTATACATTTCTAAATTCACAAACTTCTGTATTAACAAATTACCAAATTTCTAAATATAAAAATGACGAAATTTGCAATTCCAAATTTAATAACATTTCTATATTAAAACTTATTCATTATTTTCTAATTACTATGTTCAATGAGCCTTCTAGGGTCATTTTCACTTAAAATTTTACTTTCCTCCTTTATTAAATTACACTAAGTTTATAGTGTTCATAATCAGTGACTCCCACAACATTCAACACATTACATTAACCCTTACCTGAATTAATAGACAGCTAAAGTTTCTCGAAATATACATAAATCAATTTTGATAAACAGTATACTTTCAAAATAAATTTTCAGAAATACTCAAAACTCTCACAAAACGTATTCAGACCTGACATATTTCATAAACTAGATACTCTATGATAAACCTATCGTGACCGGATAAGGGTTAATATTTAAAGTGCGAAATGAGATGCAGCTAAGTTCTCCGCGTGACCGAGGATAACTTTTTACATCACACAATATCTAACGTGAAGTGCAAAATTTTTCTCGTGGCAACTGATCAACATCATTTTTCACTTTCAAGTATATGCAATATACAGGGAAATTTTTATATCCTTAGTAGCAAATCAAAATGATTACTGATACAATCGTTGTTAGGCCATGAACGTTATTCTGTCTGATCATTACATTATAGATTCTGACAAATGTGGGGTGTCTCTTTTAATTGGTATGTGGAATAATTCTCAAATTTCGATGTTCTCAGATTCTCAAGTTTGTGAATTTACACATTCCTAAGTTTATAAATTCTAAAATTTCCAAATGACCGAATTATCAAGTTTCCAAGTTCACAAATTCTCTAATTGTGGGATATCCAAATTATTAAGTTTCCAAATTCCCAACTTCTCAAATTCGTGCATCCCCAAATCCACACATGCCCAAATCCACGTATCTCCAAATCCACGCATCTCCAAATCCACACATCCCCAAATCTACACATCCCCAAATTTACACATCCTCAAATCCACATATCTCTAAATCTCCACATCCCCAAATCTACACATCTCCAAATCCACGCATCTCCAAATCCACACATCCCCAAATCTACACATCCCCAAATTTACACATCCCCAAATCCACACATCTCTAAATCTCCACATCCCCAAATCTACACATCCTCAAATCTACACATCTCTAAATCTCCACATCCCCAAATCTACACATCCCCAAATCCACACATCCCCAAATTTCCACATTCGCAAATCAGCACATTCTCAAATCCCTATATGCCCAAATCACCACATCCCCAAATCCTCAAATCCCCACATCACCAAATCTCCAAATCCCAAAATTTTCAAATTCTCAAACCCGAAACCCTAATATTTGCAAACTCATGAATTCCTCAAGTTTCTAAAATGTCCAAATCTTCAAATGTCGGATACACAGTTAAACGAGACACCTTGTGTCGTCGAGAAACGACAGAATTTCGCGCAGGGCCTGGCGGCATCAGTCTCGAAGCAGTTCCTGCTCCATCGAGCCCTTTCAACCCTTCAGTCGGGTGCTTTCTCACGCCACCTATCTGATCGGCTGTAGGACACTTCTTGATACACTCCATTTCGCGCAGTTTAACAGTTTCGCTCGTCTCCTGGTACGAACGGTTCGCAAAGTGTAATTAAATCGACCTCACCGAGGGGGTGAGGCCAGGATGGGGCTGGGTTAATCAGCGAAGAGTCGAGGGTGAAAAAAGGTGGCACGTGACGAGGGTCTGGGTGGTATACGAATTTAATAAGAGCGAAATCAATCTCGGTTCATTACGGAGGATAGTTAACCGACGAAAAGGAGGAAGCGAAGGGAAAAAAATGAGCGTTGGATGACGGTAACGCAGAGGCTGCGAAAGGGATGGGTGATTAACAAGGAAAAGAAGAGAAAAGACAGAGGTAGGGATAAAAAAAAGAATAAAAAAACCAAAACGAAGCCTCGAATAATACGAGTTTGAAAGATTACAAACGATGCTCGCGTCGTTCGACATTGCGCCTGTACCATTTTGCTTCTTTAGCAGAGTACAATGCCATTTATTTTTGTAATACGTTTACGTAGGATAGCTATTATTTTTTATAGAGGTTTACCGTGCTACCGTAAGTCTTATAGAGGCCTGCGTAACGAAGGGACAAGAAAAAGGCAAAAAAAAAGAAAATTAAGTAAAAAAAAATCATAGCGTAGGATTTTGTCGTAGAAGTCGCGGATCAACACCCGTGTCGTCGTCGGGATTCGACACATGAAAATAGGAAATAAAGACACGCACTTCTAGCACTGGCTTTTTACTTTCGTACTACGACCCGGTGGTCCTCGGACACGTCGGTGGTGGGCAACGGTGCCCTGTGGGCGCGGCGATGCGAAGCTGAGGTACAGGGTGCTGAGAGATTATCGATTTTTCAACTTGGTAATTTTAAATCTTTATACTTCCGAGCTCTTGAATTTTCAATTCTTCTATTCTTGTATTTACAAATTTTCGAATCTCCCTTTCACATTCCTTAATTTTCCATATTTCTTAAAGTTCTTAGAATTTAAAAATTTTTTTTTCCAAATTCCCTAAGTTCCTAATTCCCTAAATACCAAATTCTTCAGATCCCATATCCCCTAGATTTCAAACCCTTAAATTCCAAATTGCCTATTTTCCAAATTCTCTAGGTTCCAAATTCCCTAGATCCCGAATCCCTTAGATTTCAAATTCCCTAAATTTCGAATTCTCTAGATTCCCAATTCCCTTAACCCCAAATTTCCTAAATTCCCAATTCCCTAGATTCCCAATTCCCTGAACCCCAAATTCCCTAAACCCCAAATTTCCTACATTTCAAATTCCCTAAATTCCCAATTCCCTAGATCCTAAATTTGCTAGATTCCCAATTCCTTGAACCCCAAATTCCCTAAATTCCAAATTCTGTAAATTAAAAATGTTCCTTTTACCAATCCCACAAATCACTAAATTTCTAAACCTATAAATTTGAAAACTTGAAATCCCCGCATGACCCTAACACCTCGCCACTGCACGCAGTTGCGCCCGCGAAATCGTCAACGGGCACATGATTTGCCCGTCACTGATCCGCAATGACGTTTTCTCGCAAATAAACGTTTTCTAGCGAAACAAGCGATCGCGTGAACCGTAACCGCAGTATGAAATCTCGTCTTGTCAGTTCGAGCTCCTCATTGTGAACCTCCTGTCGTATTTTATTAGGGGAGGAGGGAGTAAAAATGGAAACCAGCAATAACAGAAATATGCAACAGATTCGTTTCGTTTCCGCAAAAAGAAATCGTGTCCGTTTCGATGGTAATTTCGACCTTTCCGAGGACGGTTTTTTTTACCCGTCGATGATCGATTGTCGTCGAAGCGGCGCAATGCGACCTAGACTATAGGGAACACGCAATACTTCCACCGATTTCGCTGCTTCTCCTTTGAACCAATCGGAATTCACGGATAAACCTCTTGACGTGAAAACGGAGTATGGCTGTTTCCTTATCGAAGGAAATATGAAAAGAAATCATAGCCAGAGACACTATTACAATTAATACATTGACCAGTGTATGATATTTAAGAATAATCGTGTCTGATTTACTGTAGTGTATTAGGCCTTTGGATATTATCGGTTGTTTACTGAAAATTAATTAATACATAGACTACTTTTTATTTCTAATTGTAATTGATGTGGGTATGTTATAATTAACACCCTTACTCTGATGTTAAATTCGTCAAACATTTTAATGAGTAGCAATTTTATTTTTGACTAAACACTCTGTCTCTTATTTAATTCTTATTTAATTCAATTATTTTTTAAATACTTCAATTTATACAAAGTATTCAATAAAATCTTGTTAAATGATAAACAGTCATTTATCATTTGGCAAATAAAAATCTGCTACTCGTTAAAAAAAGTAGGTAAGAGTCAAATTTATTCGAAATATGTCGCGTCAAGGGGTAGTCCACGAATCGAGCAGCGAGATCCTCGAAATCAAACAGCCACTAAAAAGTAATAAATATAGTATACTACACCTTGATGCCATTATAATGTACGAACCAATTAAACGCAAAGCTATCAAGAACAGTGCTGCTAAGATGTATAAATAAGCGAAAGAGAGACGAGTCTCTCTCTAAAATCGCAGTGCTGCGAACGGATCCTCCGTTCGAGAGCACGCATCGATATTTTTCTACGCGACACCGGAAGTTTCGATACTTCTCACTACGCGTTTCGTCTTCAGAGATCTCCGTTTCGAACGTCTTCCCCGGTCTCAAACTTGTTTCCATCGTTTTCGTTCGAGTGAGGATTTTTCGTTAACGATACGGGTTTCTCGTTCAACTTATACACACATGTACACACATAAAATTACTGTGTGCGTCTGACAAGTTGGCGCGCGAGCTAATTAAACGAACTAACAGGATTTCTGGTACACAAAAAAAAGCGAATTTTAATATTGAGTCGATATTGAACTTTTACTAAATTTAATTTTAATTTCTCGTTGAAATTTATTCAATAAATATTTTGTAACATAATGTTAGAATGTTCATAATATTATGAAGTACTTCATAATAATTACTTCATTGATATAATATTCATTGCAACGCTTTTAGAATCATCTGCAAGGCTGAAATGAGAGTCGGCCATTTTGATTCACAAGCTGTTAGCTTGCGTATTTTAATATTTTCAATAGAATTCGCGTTGTTTTCGACTGCCAACTTATCAGACACGAAGAGTACACGTATTCACGTACACGGACAATGGTCAGCCGCAAAATGGGGTGTTAATTCGAAAGAAAAAAAGAAAGAAAATGGGCTCGAATGATCATTTAGGCCATAAGTACAAGCGTAAGATTTTTTATTGCTAATATTTTCCCTCAGGTCGAGTCTCGAACGGTGCCTAAAAAGCTTTGATTAAGGAGCAAATAAAACAAAGAATAAACAAAATGGTTAAATAGGAAAAAAAAGAAGCAAGTTCTGAATTGCGTGTCGATGAACACTTTTTTTTAAACACACGGAAAGAATAAAGTGAAGGGTTGTTTTATGTCGAAGAGCGAGATCATACAAGTAGATACATGATTTAGAGAGAGGATGAGAGAGAGGATGTTGATGAAAGAAAGATGATTTATTTCATCCGTAGAAAATTTCTGATAAGATACGAAGATATTAAAGATACAGGACATACCTAATTATACATACCGTCGATGCGTAGAAAGTACCGTAAATATGTATTATATACATGTATGTATATGATAGAACAGTGATGGGCAATTGAACCCTCGAGGGCGCACGGCAGATCGGGTATCGATGGGTAGACATTCAATCTGGAAATTTGAAAATTTTCTACGTTGTCAAATTTTCAATTGTCCAGAATTTCCAAAGGCATTTCAAATTTGAATAGATCTTAAATTTACATATCCTCAAGGTCCAATTTCTCGAGTTTCGAAGTACCTGTTTACTGGAATTTTAGAATTTTCAAAAGACTCAAATTTCTAAATTTTGCTGATATCTATAGTGGTAAATTTAAAAATCCTAAAATTATCAAACTTCCCTTCTCAAATCTTAGTTTCAAGATATACTACAATTCCAAATTTGCAAATTACAAATCTCTGAATTTGTCAGATTTTGGATTCTTCAGAAAACTTTCAAATCTTAACATTTCAAATTAGTGAATTCTGAAATCCCTACATTTTCTAATTCTCATTTTCCTACATTCTCAAATCCTCATATTCTTAAATCTCCAAATTCTCAAATCTCAAGATTCCCTAATCTTCAATTCTTCACATTCTGAGATCTTCAAATCTTCAAATAGCCAATCTCTAAATTTTCAAATCTCCAAATCTACAAATCCCCAAATCTTCAAATCTCCAAATCTCTAAATCTCCAAATCTCTAAATCTGCAAATCCCCAAATCTTCAATTCCTTACATTCTGAGATCCTCAAATCTCCAAACCTTCAATTTTCCAAATCCTCAAATCTCCAAATCTCCAAATTTTCAAATCTACAAATCTTCAAATCTCCAAATCTCCAAATTTCCAAATCTCCAAATCTATAAATCCCCAAATCTACCATTTAAATCTACCACTTCTTAATTCCCCAAATTCCAAAACCGATAAATCTCCAAAATCTCGAAAATAAAAATTTCCAAATACACCATGGATCGCGTACCATGCTCCCTGTTGCCCTCGAGCTTTTGTGGGCACACGATTTGCGCATCACTGTAATAGACCCACAAAATAAGCGCGAGTGTGTAAGTGTTGTATACGTACGCATGTACATGTATGTTTATGGAAGTGTTCGTACGAATGAATTCGCGTGTACGTATGTGTGTGTGGAAGATCGAAAGGATTATCCATTTAGGATCTCGAAAGCATACAGAAAGCAGCGAAAATTGTGCTGCGATTGGTTGCAGGGTAATTTTTCTCGGGTGAAAATAATTAGGTTGTCGTACATGGTCTTCTATTCGATTTCTGAAGCCTCGTTTTTTGGGAAAATACGCTGTTCGAGTGAGCGATAGGCATTCGGTATACTCACAAGTTTTTGAGCTGTTCGATCAAACATTTTGGACAATTTTGAGAAAAAGTTGTCTTATATGTCTCGGAAGTTTTGAAGTTTTTGGTGCATGCAAAAGTTTTAGTCTCTTTCTTTCAACATGTAATTGAAGGTATAATTATATGAACTTATTGAAGCTATTTTGAGGTACAAACTTCAATTTGTGTTTCATTTGATGCGAATACGATGATTTTGTTTTATATATGATATCAATAATAAATACGTTTTACTATTACCGCAGAATAATATCAATAAAAAGGAACTTTAAAAATTGTTTAAAAATATGTAGAATATACATCACATTTAACATAAATAGTTTGAGGAGGAGCAGAATATCGTAAATTGGTTAAATTGTTGCTGCATTGTTATAATTTTTTTCTTCTTCGTCTCGCAAATCATGTATTCATAGGATTACACGATAAAATTTTAAAACATAATCAAAAAGAGGTCGTAAAGGATGAAAGTACTTCGACCATAATTGTCCCATCTGATACATACATAAAAAATTAAGCAAACAGTTGCACAAAATTTTTCTCATTTTAAAGAAGCTTGAATTGACTAAAACTTTTGCAAGTTTCTAACAAAAATTTCTTGTGAATCGAGTACATAAAATTGTACTATTTTATCAATAATTACAAAGACATTGTCAAAAGAATGATACACGATGAAATCAACATTAATCGACATTTTTCTCTAAAAAGGAGAGATGCTGTTTTATATTGCTAAAACTGTGTATCGAGAAGAAGAGTAAAAATTATAAAAGAAAAGTTAAAAAGCAAGGAAGTCGAGTATCAAATTATATCCTCTCGAACAAAACCGACCCACGACCTTGCGTACATCGTATGCACGCGAAACCTAAATCCAAATGCCAGCATGCTCTCTATTCATGTTTAAAGTGGTTTTCCTCGAGTACGAGGATTCGGAAAAGACTCGATTCCACGATATCATTTTCCATTTTTTCTCGTTTTCACGGAGAAAAATCATTCGACTACTGATTTTTAATCTTTTGCAGTCCTATATCATGTTTTTCAGTAACATTTTGTTCCAACTAATCTTGCGTCTAATATATTTATAAAATATATTGGATATTTGTAATATCATGATTGTATATATAGTCGAGAATATTTTAGACTTCTGCTAGGGAAAATGGCGACGTTGAGAAGGTACAGGGGATTGGTGAGCATCTTTTCTGAGGAAAATGGCGATTTAAGGAAAGAAAATTTGTGGAATCTGGTCAAGGTTGAGAAGTTAGGGATTTTTCATGTTGCAAGTTTTTGGATTTGTCAAATTTTCAAGTTCCTAGTCTCCAAATTTTCTTATTTTCTAAATTTCTAAATTTTCAGATTACCAACTTCTCGAATTCCAAAATTTCCGAATTTTCAGATTACTAAATTCTCAAATTTCCAAATTCCCTATATCCCAAATTCACTAGATCCCACATTCCATAGATC
The DNA here is from genome assembly GCA_036983795.1 of Megachile lagopoda. Classification (NCBI taxonomy): domain Eukaryota; kingdom Metazoa; phylum Arthropoda; class Insecta; order Hymenoptera; family Megachilidae; genus Megachile; species Megachile lagopoda. Next base: position 8,634,050 of record CM072787.1, read on the forward strand.
CTAAATTCCCTAGATCCCAAATTCCCTAAATTTCACATTCCCAAATTCCCCAATTCCCAACTCCCCAAATTCTCCAATTTCCCAATTTCTCAATTCCCAAATTCCCCAATTTCCAAATTCCCATATTTCCAGATTTCCACATTCTCAAATTCCTAAACCTCTTTTCCATATCCCCCAATTCTCAAATCCCCAAATCCCTAAATTTCCATATCACTAAATCCCAAAAGTTCCAAAAGCCCAAATTCTCAAATTCCCCAATTAGTCCCCAATATTTTATATTTCCAAAGTTTCCAAATTCCAAAATCCGCAAACTGTAAAATACTCGAAGACGTAAGTTTCCAACCCCTTAAATATCAAAATTCCGAAACTTGCAATCCTCACGATCTTCTCTCGCTATATGGCCATTCTCACTAGGAAGTCCTCCTCAGCCTTACACCGAACCTCACGGAGGTATTCTTTCTTGATATTTTTGAAAGGGAAAAATTCACAATCAATCGAACGGAACTAAATGGCAAAGAGGTAATTCGGACCGCAAATGGTTAACAGCACCAATTTCGTCGTGTTCTGTTTAACCGGCGAGAATAAATTTCAATCTACAGATCTAATATAAAGGACAATGAACAAGTAGATAGGTCACACCGATACATGTATATGTACCTCTAAATAACGTAAGAGACGAGAGTACGCACTTTTGTAATAGTAGTTTTGAAAGAACGAAAAGCGATAAAAACGATAGCGTATAATTCTATATATAAATATATTATAAATATATATATATATATATATATATATACATAAAGATATAAAGATGAAAAGAGTTGACGCTTGATAACACCATAGTTTTCACCGACATATCCTGGTTAAACACATCCTCTTTACGTACATACTGCATACCTAGGCTCTTATCGCAAAAAAACGATTACTACACGAAGGTATAAATAAGGTATTTTAATGAACAAACAAAAAAAACGATAACATTACTATGATTACGATTCTGATTATTTATCGTTGTTTATTATTTACATTATGATTAATAACGAGAGTATAGGATAATCGCGTAACGATGGTACAACTGAGGCAAGTATGTACTGTACATAGCTGTCACCCTCTGCCCCACCATGCGACTATATAAATATATAAATATATAAATAAACAAATAAATATATATATATATTATATATATATAAATACATTTAAAAAAAAAGCCATTATATTGCAAAACATTAATCATTGTTGTATTAATGATTATTTTCAAATACTGTCATTATTGTTATTATTTTAACGTAGATCATTGTAATTATTATTATTATTATTACTATTATGATTACGATTATTGTAATAATTATTAGTACCGTTATGATCATTACCATGATAAGATGTTACAAGAAAAAATGAAACGCGTGTAATTTTAATTAGCGAAAGTTAGATCCTCGCTCGAAGCACCAACAGATTGGATACAGTTCTATTTTTATTTTGCATCGAGTTGGATTCTACCTCAGTTTTATTGTTACAATTATCGGAGAAAGAAACCGGAGGAAGGAATGGGGACAGTAGATGAAAAGAACATTGGCGTAAGTAGGCAGCTATCAAGGTGGATTTGATCCTCTCTAAAATGTAATATGGACCCTTCACAATATGGGGATGTAATCTTCAGTATGTGGCGATTTAATGAGTAGTAATTCAGCGCGTGGTAATTCTACACGTAGAAATTCAACGCGTGGTAATTCTACGCGTAGGAATTCCACGTGTGGTGATTTGACGCGTGGTACTTCGGCGCGTTGTAATTCTACGCGCAGGAATTCAACGCGTGGTAATTCTACGCGTGGTAATTCGGCGCGTGGTAATTCGACGCGTAGGAATTGAACGCGTGGTAATTCTACGCGTCATAATTCGACGCGTAGGAATTCAACGCGTGGTAATTCGACGCGTAGGAATTCAACGCGTGGTAATTCTACGCGTAGGAATTCAACGTGTGGTAATTCGATGTGCGGTAATTCTACGCGTAGGAATTCAACGCGTGGTAATTCGATGCGCGGTAATTCGGCGCGTGGTAATTCGACGCGTAGCAATTGAACGCGTGGTAATTCTACGCGTGGTAATTCGATGCGTGGTAATTCGGCGCTTGGTAATTCTACCTGTAGGAATTCAACGCGTGGTAATTCTACCCGAAGGAATTCAACGCGTGGTAATTCTATGCGCGGTAATTCGGCGCGTGGTAATTCGACGCGTAGGATTTCAACGCGTGGTAATTCGACGCGTAGGAATTCAACGCATGGTAATTCGACGCGTGGTAATTCAACGCGTGGTAATTCGATGCGTAGGAATTCAACGCGTGGTAATTCTAACTGTAGGAATTCTACGCGTAGGAATTCAACGCGTGGTAATTCGATGCGCGGTAATTCTACGCGTAGGAATTCAACGCGTGGTAATTCTACGCGTGGTAACTCAACGTACCGTAATTCGACACCTTGTAATTCAACGCGTGATAATTCAGCACGCGGTGATCTAACTCGTGATACTTCAGCGCGTTGCAATATAACGCGTGCCATACAACACGTGGCCATACAAAGCAATCTATCAGATAATCCTAGTTACGCCAATGGAAACGATGTGTCTATAATTTTGGAACGTATGGAGGTGTTAATTATTCGTTACGTTTAACGAGAATCGTCAAAGCTGCAGCGACCTCAGCCTGTGATAGTTACAAAGGATATTATTTAAATTAAGAATCTGCTGTGTGTCGCGTGAAACGTATAGATCGGCTATAATAATAGGTTCGACAAATCGAACTATACAATTTTTGCGATTTTTATTATGGAGATGTGTACGTTCCCGTTTTAACGTTGAGAGCTCATTACAAGTTGAACGAACACCAACACACGGTTACGTATCGTTTTGATATTGTTGTCGATATTAGATTTTTAAATTACATTTTGTAATGAGCTTCGATTCGTATACGTATACATGCGTTTTAAGAAAGTTACGATTAAACGGACTTTTGTTTTTTATTCGATGCGATATAGTAGGATGTAATTTGACTCGAATCGTAACGATAAATGGATATTAAGAATTCATAGATTCTTTCGATTTGTGTTGTATTGTACAGGGTGCGACGCTAAACAGATGTTACTAGATAGGGTTCAGGGTGGACCTGGCCCCGCCATAAAATAAATTTATTCCATTTAATTCTCCTTATTTTCACTAAAGTAGGCCAAGGAGTGTTTATGCTTCATTAAATCTGAAATTGCCATAAAAAAAATAATAGCACATTTTACAACCATCAAATTTCATAAAAAGAAAGATATGGGCCAAGCGATTAAAAAGTAATTGTACTGTCCAGACAAATATCTACTGCAACGTTAATTCTTTTCCTGTTTGGACCACCAATTTTGCCGCATCCTGTATAATGCAATATTATATGTATATTAGATCGGTGCGAAAGGTTCGGGGTTAATTTATAAATTTTAGACATACGAAACATTAATTATTAAGCATTTGAATAGTTCATTTCCAAGTTTAAGCTTTCTGAAATGACTCCTGCAAAAGAGACGTTAAAAAGAAATTATTGATCAAAAATGGCGTACCAAAGTTGATAGTAGCTACTTTGCTTCATAACATTGTCTCGAATTTATGACTTCAGCTTAAATTTAAATATGTGATAAACCTTTCGCATTAACCTGATGTTTCGTAATTTTATCTATTAGGGGTATACAAAAATTTCCATCAATTATTTTAGTGAATTTTCTATCTCGATATTTTTTATTAACAATATTTTACTAGCCATAGAAATATTAACATATTCGATTCGAAGATAATAAATGCAGATTGCTGCCTCCTTGAAGAGTTATTACACAACCGATTCCGAGTTAACCCATCAACGTCCAGAAGGAAACGCGCAATAAAATTAAGTGAACACAATAACGCCATAAAAACCAGGTATACAATATAAACTTTCCCTTTTGTATGTAAAGAAACGGTATATACTCGAACCAGGTACAAAGTAAAATAAAACGAGGTACTCAGATGAATACGACGGACGTTAATAGGTTAATAAAAGAAAGTAGCTTTAAATACGATGGAATGTTTTGCATACCCTTAATATAACCGCATGTGATAAAGGAGATAGAAGAAGGGAGTGTAAAGGTAAATGTAACGAGTGTCGTCGAGTGCTTTAACGATATATAACGTAACAAACGCTGTGCGCTTGTGATCTTCAAGAATTTACGTGATTTATTCTTTCTTTCTGTTAAAATGATCCGTTCTATTTTTCATTGTATGCTGCGACATGTGAAAGAAACGGCTCGAAACGAACGAGCTTCCGTACAGTATGTTCCTTTATTAGGCGAGACACGCAATGATCATTTATAATTAGCTGTAATACGTACCGTCTGCCTGTAGGGCTTCGTAATAATTTTTTCAGTATATTTACTGTATTGTGATGTTAACTTAAGCCACGGGGAACGTGGGAGAATTAACTGGAGGTCGCTGTAGCAAATCCTACAGCTCTGAGTCGAGAGGATCTCACTTTCTGATTTTTTTAGCTTGTCTGAGGAATGTCCAACAAGCGGATGTCGACTATTCTCGACGAATAAGAAAATGAATAAAAGAAATTAATAATAAAACGAAGAAGCAAAATGTACCCCGCATAATTATCTTCGAACGATGAGATGCGATGATTTGGGAACTGTACATTGTGATCAGCAAACAGACTACAATGTAGTTTGTTCGTAATTGAATGAACAAACGAAAACACTTGTGTAATAAAGTAGATATCCATAAAAATTCTTTGATAAATCGATTTCTTCTGATCCAATCTACACTTTGTCATACCTCACTTAATACTTCTACCTAATACCTCTATCTAATACTTCTTAAAGATAAAGATATAACATGTACTCGTTCCTCGTATTTTGTACAATTTATTTTATAACAGGATTACATTCAAAATATTTGTCTTTTATTCCATTTCAACGTCGACAACGGCATCCTCGACAACAACCTGCTCCGACGTTACCGGAGCTTGTACCGTGGGCAACGGGTCCGGAGATCGAGTGTAAGTATTACTGGTTAAATGTTCTTTAAAATATTCACCACCCCTCTCTTCGTATTCCTTCTTGCTTACTAAATATTCCGGGAGGTTTCCATTCAAGCCAAAATCCCTAGCACCGTACCACGCGTCTATGCTGGAGTTTTTGGCGATGTTTATTTGAAAATTGGAACCGAACGGCCTGATTTCACGGAGCTCGCGATTTAGCCTCTCCAATAAACCGGGAAATTTTGTCGGTCCACCGGTGAGGAATATGTTTCCTACGAGACGCGACTGCAGTTCTGGTGGATACAGCTTCAACACGAATTCGATTGTTTCAGCAATGCCTGCTTCCACGGAACCGATCATGGATGGCTGAAACAATATTTCTGGAGCTCTTAGACATTCCACCCCCACGTGTAACTGATGAGTTTCTCCGGGAACTATGGGAACGTTTGATCCAGGTCCGTCGAATTCTGGATCGTGGTGGCGTAACACGTCTTCCAGTTCAAGCAGCTTTTCTTGTTCCAGCTCTGAATCTGAATCTCCACCTTCCTGTATCAAAATATGTGGTATTGCTTTGGATTACTTGGTAACTCTTCAATGTGGTTAATGGGTCAAATAATGATCCCAAGAAACTATCTATCCGAATAAAGGTTAGAAATGTAAGAGCGAAAATAAATAAAAGTATATACGAACCCTATTTATAACTTTATAAACGTCCCAGTCTTCATCTCTCATACCAAAGTCATCATCACGTTTCTCTTTTCTTGCTAACTGGCTTATTATACGCATTCTTTCCTGTGCAGCTACTGTTCTACGTTTTGCCATGTCTTGTCTTCGCTGCCTTTTCGCCATACGTTTTTCTAATATTTCTTGCCTAAGATATGTCAAAAATTGTATTTCTGTATTATAGTAAAGATAACAATAAAAATTGGATTACCTCTTCTTTCTTACACCTGCTATCCACTCATCAAAATCTTGTTGATCTTTTGGTTGTAAACTTGATTTGATTTTTGGCTTCTGTTCTTCCATCGTGATATTTTCCTCTTGCGAATTAGCCGCTACTATTTTTTGCCTAGTTCTTTCTACCTTTGCTTGCAAGTTATTAATCATTTTTATCAAATCCGCTTCATTCGCCAGCGAATAAGTTTTTAACGCTTGATCAAATTCGTCTGTTTCACCTTCCTCTAATAAATCTTGGACGGCTAACAACTGATTCAGCTGCTCTTCATCTTCTGCTAACTATAAGTAATAATTACTTTAAGATCTTAACAGAAATGAAATTAATTTCTTTTATTTATAAAAACATTACTAACTCTCTCTTCTCTTTTCCTTGCATTTATTTCCATTAATCTCCTAGCTAACTCGCGTTTTCTCTCTTTCTGTTGTTCCACTGTCAAACCAGGAGCATTTGCAGGAGCAATATAAGGTAACTGTACTCTTAATACATTTGCATCGTAATGATCTGGGTCTGCCCATTTAGAAATTTCTTCTTGATAATTTAAAGCTATCGTTGAATGTTCATGAATTAATTCCTGCAAAATAAGAAGATAAATATTTGGAAATATAAAAAGAAGAATGCAAGATGTGTCATTTACAGACCTCTGCTCTACTTGGTGTTATAGCATTCACATGCACTGGATATTTAAGCTGAAGTAATCTGTGCATGTAAGATGTAATATGATATCCACCAACATTGATCCTCCTTGAATTAACAGGATCTGCTTTACCATCTAATATAGGTATTATATGAGTAGTATGGTATCCAATACTAATTATTAAACCATCTGGTGGACAGTTATTGTGTTGGTATGAAAATAAACAATCTACTCCATATGCAATAGCTGGTACATTATAACATTCGAATAAAAGTTCTGCCATCACTAAAAGAAATATAATTATTAAATAACTCTCAGACTGTAGCAAAGCATAATATAAAATGTATCTTACAATTTCTTGAATAATTAGGGTTGAGAAATGCTTCAGTTAAGATAATTGGATGATTTACTGCTCCTTCTGTGTCTATTCCCATATGACTGAAGGTGTAATCAAATATTTGTTCCTGGGCTTCAAAGTGTGTTACTACATTGCGGTCAAATTGTGTTTTCAACTGGAATCGGACAGCTTCAATGTTTGCTATGTCATTTCCAACCTGAGGCTCTCCATCCTTCTTACCACGTTCCTTTCTTGGCTTTGCAATAAGATTTTTAAATGTTAACTGAGGTTCTTTCTCCGTTGCCCATCCAACTCTGCAGTTGTATGATCCTAATGCAAAATATTCGTGAATTATATTGTAAATGCATATATCATATAAATTAGTACACTTCTCTAACCATTATCAATAACAAGAGGTGTTGCTTCAGTTTTTACTCTGTCCGGGTAAGGATGAATTATGTCTGGAACAGCTTTTACATCTTTCAATTCTAGGATCTCCATTTTATGTAAATTATTACTGTTCGTTAAAAACTGATTTCAAAATTGATTCAAAATCTGTCAACCAAGGGGAACAAGTTCCTACCATCCGCAATAACTTGAACGTATTGGTCTACAATATATCTAACCTATAAAATGCATTTTCGAAATGGATGAATAAAATTGTCGCAAATACATGTCTACTTTTAGAACCAAATACTAATTTGCTCTAGAACGTTTTATAAATATAAACATGTCGAGTTAGTCGGAAATTGCAAAAATTGTATTTGATATTTAATTCCATTAGTTCCTACTTTTCACCGCTAGATGGCTAGGCTTTTTTTGGTCCATGATGGAGCCTAGAACTCATTGAGATAAAAAAAAATGCAATTTTTTCGGGGAAACTTCGGAATACCGCCATGTTCCGATTCTGTCCAAATTTTGTAAACAAGTTCCTTCTTTAAAAAGGAAACATCTCTTATCATTAATATTGATATTAATCAATAAAATCAAGATTAATTGCGTTTTTACGAAAATTAAACAAGTGGCGCCATCTCTCCGGCGAACAGGGTGAACTACACACTTTTGAAACTGGTGTTTAATTAGTTCTCACTTCCATCGCTAGGGGGCAGCACATAAGACGCCATCTAGTGGCAGCGTGTAGGAACTAATTAAATACCAGTTTCAAAAGTGTGTAGTTCACCCTGTTCGCAGGAGAGATGGCGCCACTTGTTCCATTTTTGTAAAAATGCAATTAACATTCACAAACACTATCATGGTGTTGCGCAAATACAATTTCACAAATGCTTGTGAAACCGTACGGGACGTATCTGAAAATTTTAATTAATCACTCTGTGCGGCTGTAGAATGATTGATTCTTTTACATGTACAACAGAGGTTGTCAACATATGGGTTCTGATACTATGGTGGGTTGGAAGAAAATTGGGGATTTTGGAATTCTAAGGTTTTTGAGATTTTAGGACTTTGAAATTTTAGAAGTTTCGAATTCTGAGACTTCCAACTTCGAAATTTTAGAAGTTTGAAATTCTGAGACTTCCATCTTTGAAATTTTAGAAGTTTGAAATTCTGAGACTTCCAACTTTGAAATTTTAGAAGTTTGGAATCATCAGATCTTTGATTTTGGAATTCTTGAATTCTTAGACAGCAGGATTTTAGAACCTCGGATCTTTGGAACTCCGAAATTTTGGAACTTACGAATTTAACAACTTTCGGAACCTCTCAGAATTTCCGAAAACTAGAAATCTCCTTAATGCAAGCCGTTCAATATTTATGTCTTCCGGTTTTATGAAAACCCACCGCTAATTACTTTCACAAATTGTACACAACCAGAATAAGTCTGATTTTCCGCGAAACAAAAGTAGCAAGTCATTCACATATCTTATCTTTTTCAGAAAGAAAGAACTCAATTTTTCACAGTAACTTCCCCCATCACTTCCGTTACGCAAATTTCTTTCGGAACTGGTCCGATAACTTGCTACCCGGATCACTGATAAGCCTTGTGACCAGGTAACAGTTGTCGCGGGGTGGGTTTGTACACCCGGAAGCCGTCAACAGACAGCAATATCGGTACCGATAATATACTTACGTGCAAACGAGAAATGCAAAAAGAATGAAAAGACGTAAAGCGGGACAGAAAGCCGGGCGAGTCTTGAGTCGCCATTATGTACAGGATGTTTCAAAATAAAAAGTGTTGTGTAAAGAAACGTAATTCTGTCTAGAAAAGATTAGGTTAATTTGTACAATAAATGTTTTTCTTGAAAATATTTTTAGGGAAGCTACAAATATATGTATGTGTAAATATATTAATATAAATTAGTGAATATATGTACTTTTCTGTGTATGTGCGATTGTCTATAAGGTTCTTCAAAAGAGGTGGAGGGTTTTATGTCTTTGTAGGCACAGGAATAATTTTTTTAGGAAGACAAGTTTGAAGAATTGCATCGTTTTGGGAATAATTTTAACATTTCAAAGATTTGAAGTATTAGAATTCACAAATTAAAATATTTCAAGTTCTATAAGTGCTATAATTTAAAAATCTTAAAATTCTGATGTCTCAACGTCGTAAAAATATACAATTTCAAATGTCAGTGTTTCAGAACACTAAAATTCTAAATTCCAAAGCTGTAAAATACCAAAATTGCAACTGTATGACCTTCCAAATCTTGAAAGTTCAAACTAAAAGAATTCTAAAGCTGTAAAATCTCAAAATTGCACTTCACAAACTCCCAGTCTTCAAAATTCCCAAAATCTAATTATTCCAAACCAACAATCAACCAACCTAACCAACAATTCTAAATTCCAAAGTTGAAAAATCTTATAATTGCAAATTTATGATCTTCCAAATTTCTAAAGTACAAAATACCAAAATTACCAAAAACCATAAAATCCTAAAATCACAACTTCACAAACTTCCAACCCTCGAGATTCCCAAAATCCCAAAATGTAATAATTCCAAACCTAAAATTCTAAATTCCATAGCTGCAAAATCCTATAATTGCAAATTTATGATTTTTCAAATCTCTGAAGTCGAAAATACCAAAATTACCAAAAACTATAAAATCCTAAAATCACAACTTCACAAACTCCCAACCCCCAAAACTCCCAAGATCCCAAAATGTCACCATTACAATCCTAAAATTCTGAATTCCATATCTGTAAAATCCCATAATATCAAATTTATGACCTCCCAAATCTCCAAAGTCCAAAATACCAAAATTCCAAAACTATAAAATCCGAAAACTGCACTTCACAAACTCCCAACCCCTAAAATTCCCAAAATGTCACCATTCCAATCCTAAAATTCTAAATTTTATATCTGTAAAATCCCATAATATCAAATTTATGACCTCCCAAATCTCCAAAGTCCAAAATACCAAAATTCCAAAACTATAAAATCCCAAAACTGCACTTCACAAACTCCCAACCCCCAAAATTCCGAAAATCCCAAAATATCACCATTCGAATCCTAAAATTCTAAATTCCAAACCTGCGAGACCCTAAATTCTCCGAAAACTCGAAATTTCCCAAGTGTCTCTTCCCACGGAACGTCACAACTACCACAAAGGCCCAATAAGAAAGTAAGCATGAATCACCCTTTTGTATTCGAAATTGTCCATTTTGGGAGAGCGTGTAGAGGCTCATGTATGCAACGCGTGTTCCCGTGTAAGAAAAGCGGCGATAGCGGAGCAAGCGAGAAAGGAGTTTCGGCGAAAGGGGGGTGGGGTGTTGTGAAATGCAAGGAAAGATGCAGTGGTGGTGTGGCGAGCAGGCGAATCAGGACCAGTTTCAGGTCTGCACTCAGGTCATACCCACGTTTGCTACGTGCTGTCGACAAGTCACAAGAAGAAGATAAAGAGGACGAAGAGGAGGAACAGCGCGTGTTTCTTAACTTAAGATTAAGGGTTTCGAGAGAAGGACCATGGTCCGGTACGTGGTCACCAGTCTTTTGTTGCTCGGAGCGGTGACCTTCAGCAGAGGGCAGTTTAGGTGCCCGGAAGCGAAGGGCTTCTTCCCGGATCCGGAACAGTGCGATCTTTATTACGCCTGCGTGGACGGCAAAGCGGAAGAGAAACTGTGCAAGGACGGACTCGTCTTCAGGGACGACAACCCCAAGAAGGAGTTCTGTGATCTTCCGGCCAATGTTCCTTGCGGAGATAGAACTCTTCTTCGTAAGTTTCGATCTTCTTTCTTTGCTAGACGTAGATTAATGTGTCTAGCACTCTCTTGATTACGATATTACGATGCGATGTTGCAATGCTACAATTTTATAATACTCTGCATGGGGTGGTGTTATAATACTCATTCTTTGGTGTTACTCGTTGTGTACTGTTACAATTTCAATATTACAATATTTTATATTTCCAATGTTACAATATTTTAATATTCATTTTTTGTATGATGTGATGTTACAATATTTACATTCCATATGAATATTGATATATGATTCTATATGAATATTGTAATATGTTAAGGGATGTCGGGGACTAATTTTCTAATGTAACAATTCAGTTTGTTGTTTCAAATCATTATTATAATTTTAACGACAATTGAAAGCTTTTTCTATAATTTAAATTAACCCATCAAGTCTGACATCATTATATTCACATACAGTTTTTATGTGCTGGGTAAATTTTGACTCGTTGAATTATTCAAGGCTGCACAGATTTAAGATGTAATAAATATTTTGAGTGTAACTGAGAAGACTACAGTTTGAAATACTTATAATTGTAAATATAATAATTTAGAAGGTGCAATAAATTATTTGTCAAATATGATAAGGGTAAGAAGGGGTTGAATTCTTCGTCTACTGTCTTTAATTCAGAACTTCATTTCCGTAGTTTAGCAATTTTTTTATAATTAGTATATTAAACTAAATATTTAATATCATCCACCACCAGATTTTGAAACTTTGAAACTTTGAAAATGTATTTATGAATTGTAACACACATTACAAAATTTACAAAATCTTTCAGAAGCATAAATCCTACTAAATTGAGTCCTAGACAAGTACCATAATTTTGATGTATCCCATACGTAACCAACGCAGAAACTTCCGTGATCTATTCATAAACTCGCACGTATATTTTTCACGTATTTTGAGGCTCGTTTGAAAGGGCAAGTAGAAACTTGAATTTATCTAATCGAACAAGATATAATCACGGAAACATCACTTGTAGGAGCAAACTTATGCGAAACCAAAGGTGAAAGTTACGAGTATCGATATCGTGCGCGCGAGAATATTCTGGTCACAGTGTCTTCTTTTTTCGAGAAATTCCGAGCAACGTCGTAAGTCGCATTCCCAATGAACTACACCCTATATTGCACCCATTACATATATTATTACAAGAAATACATTTTCTTTTCCAAATTTTCGAACATTCAACTTCAGAAAATTAACTTCGAATAATTTGGTGTAAAATGTGCATAAGCATGTTTAATAAATATTGTAACAATTTTGTTATATTATTAAAAAATCTCTTGTATGGTTTTTAAATTAAAGTAGTAATATTATTAATATATTACAAGTACATAATAGTTATATTTGATGTATTTTGTAGCTATATTAGTAGTATTATATTTATATTGATAGTATTATATTTGAGAAAAATTTTAACACTGCTCTGTGTTAACAAGTTTCAATAGTTGAGAGATACCAATATCTTAATTAATCTAGTTCCACAATGATCAGATAATCACATGCAAATTTCTATTTCTCTAAACTTTCGAGTCTTAAAATATGCACGCTTTCTTCCACAGTCTCCGCGATACTTCATTTTCTAAGTTTCCATCCTTCATAAAACCCAATTTCTAATAACATATTACCAAAGGTGCCAGTAGACCAAAAGCTGTCTCATAATTCTAACCTTACTTTCTTATTTCTGCTATCTTTATTCCTACCACATATAGAGTCATCGTCGAAACGTTTCTGATCTAAAAATGGCGTTCAGGTACCATTTGATGACTCCGCACAATCTTCCTTTCGCGAATAAAGGAGTAAATTAAACGATTAGATTGGCAATGTCGGCGAACACGCGATAAATTAGGGTAAACCAGTTTCACCGCGCATTCTTTGCTAAATTCGTTTCCAACCTTGCTTCAATCGTTGTCCGCCTCTTCTGTTCGGCTCTTTCAGGTACCATTTTTTATCGGGCGAATAAATCTGCATGTTAATCTCCACCATTCCTGCGGACCCAAGAATCTCGGTGAAAGGACAAGAGTTCGATGTTTCTTTTACTATTTCAGTGATTGTACAAAAACCGGTATCACATTAAATAGTTACCTAAATGTTCGCCCGTTTTCTTCGCGAAAAACATTTTAAAATCTTGCGTTGCTTGTATTGGGTCGTAAAATGAAGAAAGAAAAATTTCTTTTAATATCTACTTAAAAAGTACATTTTATATGAACTACTCAAAAACTTCATTTTATATGAACTACTCAAAAACTACATTTTATATGAACTACTCAAAAACTACATTTTATATGAATTACTCAAAAATTACATTTTATATGAACTACTCAAAAACTACATTTTATATGAACTACTCAAAAAGTACATTTTATATGAACTACTCAAAAACTTCATTTTATATGAACTACTCAAAAAGTACATTTTATATGAACTACTCAAAAAGTACATTTTATATGAATTACTCAAAAATTACATTTTATATGAACTACTCAAAAACTTCATTTTATATGAATTACTCAAAAATTACATTTTATATGAACTACTTAAAAACTACATTTTATATGATCTACTAAGAAACTACATTTTATATGAACTAGTCAAAAACTACATTTCATACGATCTTCTTAAAAACTTCATTTTATGTGATGTACTTAAAAACTTCATTTTATATAATCTCCTTAAAAGCTTCATTTTATATGATCTACTAAAAAAGTACATTTTATATGAACTACTTAAAAACTTCATTTTATGTGATGTACTTAAAAACTTCATTTGATATACTCTCCTTAAAAACTTCATTTTATATGATCTACTAAAAAAGTACATTTGATATGAACAACTTAAAACTTTGAAAACAAATGTTGCAGAGGAACCGCAGCCAAGCAAAGGATGTCCACGCGCCAACGGGTACTTCAAACACGAGGACCCAACAGCGTGTGATCGTTTCGTGAATTGTATCGATGGCGTTCCTCAAATAATGCCTTGTCCTCCTAGTTTGATCTACGAGGACAAGGTGTCCAGTTGCGTCTGGCCGGCAGATGCCACCAGATTATGCGAGAACGTGAGGAGAGACGTTCTCGACGATGGCTTCGTTTGTCCCGAAGGAGATGTGTCTGGTCCTCTTGGTAGAGTCTTACCGCATCCTACTTATCCTCATCCGGAGGACTGCGCCAAGTTCTACATCTGCAGAAATGGCGTCCAACCGCAGAAGGGACAGTGCGAAACTGGTACCGTTTATAGCGAGGACAGCTTCAGGTGTACTGATCCGGAGAATGTACCTGGATGGTGAGAACTTGAGGGAAATTTTTTGATTCGATTAGGTTATAGTTATCAAGTTTTTAGGTTCTTATTCGTTGTTGAGGTATATGAGATTGCGAGTTTTTATGTTATCAAGTTTGCAAGTTTGTAGGTTTGCTAGATTTCAAGTTTGTAAGTTTGCTAGGTTTCATGTTTGCAAATTAGTTAATTTTTAAGTTATCAAGTTTTCAAGTTTATGAATTTTGAAAGCCAAGATTTCTAAATTTTTAAATTTGCAGACTTCCTTATTATCTAATTTTCTCAATTCCAAATTTCTAAATCCCTAAATTCCCAAATCTTCAAATCCCCGAATTCTCAAATGTGTACCTTCTCAAATTGGCAAATTTCCAAATCCCAAATCCTGAAATTTTCCAATTTACAAATCTCTAAATCCCCAAATTCTTAAATTCTCCAATTTACAAATCTGTACAACCTCAAATCTCTAAATTCCCAAATCCCCAAATCCCTAAATCCCCAAATCGCCAAATTCTTAATATTCCCAATTTACAAATCCCCAAATCCCTAAATTCCCAAATCTCCAAATTCCTAAATCCCTAAATCCCCAAATTCCCCAAATCCCTAAATCCCCAAATCTCCAAATTCCTAAATCCCTAAATCCCCAAATTCCCCAAATTCCCCAAATCCCTAAATCCCTAAATCCCTAAATCCCCAAATCTCCAAATTCTTAATATTCCCAATGTAAAAAATGTCCAAATCCTTAAATTCCCAAAATTTACAAATCCCCAAATGCTGAAATTCTTCAATTTTCAATTCTTCAAATCCTTAAATTAAAAAATTTACAAATTTCTAAATCCCCAAATCCTCAAATCTCCAAATTCTCGAAGATCGTCCCAAAATTAAATTAAAAAAAAAAATGAATGTCTTGTGAACGAGGAATCCTGATTTTGGTTTCTAATTTCTTGTTGCAGCGAGGACTACTACAAGAACAAAAACTGAGAACAAAGACAAGGTGCCAGTTACTCAGCGATACGTTTGTAACGCTTAATTATTATTATTTTTTTTTTTACACTTAGGAACAATAAACCCGCGATTCACTTACGTAAATGGGTGGCTTTTGCATACTCCTCCACGATAATTATACCTTTCTCCTTATGTAAACGGATATTACGCTCAGGAAATTTATAGCGTCGACAATTTTGTTGCCGTTTGTTGTAACGGGGAAATCAATAGTCGCCACTTAACATGTAACGGGGAGAGATTTAAATGGTATCCGAAGAAAGGTCCGCAGCGTACACATTTCTTTCCTTTTCTGTCAATAATTTCGACTGTAAAATACGATACTTCAATTTTATCTGGAAAATAAAAAATTCATACGTAGATGGTTGGTTCCTTATTTTTCCACGTTTTAGAAATTTAAGGATGGTTGTCTTTTCATTGCAGAAAATGGAGAAGTATCATAGAATTAATGTTCGATACATTTAAGTTTCTATCTGAGTATGGAATAAAATAAAACTCACCACAATTTAAAATAACAATTTCTTCTCCCACTTTCACTTTCGAAAAATTCAGCGATTTTTTTATTACACAAAATAGAAGAAAACATGATGCAGTTATTATGTGATTCATTTACGTATACATATACTTTTTATTTAAAAGAGAAATTGAATAAGTAAAATAAAATACTGCAACTTATATAAAAATATAAAAATAAGTCGTCAATCATTCCTTTCTTTTTGCTCTCAAAGAAATTCCAAGGCGAGTGTTTTCTTTTTATCGCAAGCATTACAGTCATTGTTAATGCATTTAAACACGTAGGTCTGCGAGAGAGGCTGAACAAGTGACAATTTTCGACTCGAATCATCGAAAATTGATCGCATTTGAATACAATAGGCCTCGCATAAAATGATTTCTTACGTGGGTAGACAATTTCACTTAATTCGTCCGATTGCAACCTTTCTCTTTACGTAATTTATAATGCGCCACGTGGAAATGCATTCTCCAGACGAATGACTTACATTTCCGTTCATAAATTGTTTCAACAACTTGTAACATTCGATACAAAATTCAACACTCATTCCTTCTAATTATTATTTAATATATTTATATTTAATATAAATACTTCGTGAAAGTTTTTGAAAACTTGAAAAATAAAAAAGTTTCTAAACTGAAAATATCTTATAGTATTGCGAAGCTGATCAGATAATTTTCTATCTAACTTCATAGCGAAATTAGCATTGTAAAAACTTGATTAACATTGTTCCATGTATTTGTTCTAATTGGTGTAATTAACGAATGACGATTTGAAGTGTTGATGTAGAATGTGTAATTTGACGTGCGAAGATTTTAATGAGTTGTGTTGCAACACGTAGTTGTACAGCACATAACGATCTAACATGTAGTAATCTAATGCGTAATAATATTACGCGTAGTAATTTAACGTGTAGAAGCCTAATGCGTAGTAATTTAATACGTAAAAATCTTGTAGTGTTGTAACGCGTGGATAGTGGTCTAATGCGTAGTAATCTAACTCGTAGGATTCTAATAAATAGCAATCTACTATGCAGATAATAATCTTATGTGTAGTAATTTACCGTCTAATAATTCGATGTAGTACTCTAACGTGTAGTAATCTAACACGTAGTAGTCTAACGTGTAGTAATCTAACGCGTAGTAATCTAACGTGTAATAATCTGTCGCATATTAATTTAATCGCGTAGTAATCTAACATGTAGCAATCTAACGTGTAGTAATTTAATCGCGTAGTAATCTTATGTGTAGTAATCTAGCATGTAGTAAATTATGCGTTCATTGTAATCTAGTATATAGTAATTTACCATGTAGTAATTTAGCGTGTAACAATCTAACGTGTAGTAATTTATTGTGTAGTAATCTAACGTGTATTAATCCAACGCTTAGTAATCTAACGCATAGTAACCTAAGGTGCAGATAGTAATTCAACGTGTAGTAATTTAACACTTATCTAATGCATAGTAATCTAATACTCTAGTTAATACTCTAACACGTAGTAATTTCCTGCCTACTAATTTAATATGTAGTAATCCATGTAATCATCCGACGAGTAGTAATCAAGCATGCACTAATCCAACGCGTAGTAACCTGACATAATCTAACATATGGCCACCCACACGACGCTATAACCTTCAAATCTTCCTAAAAATCCCCATATCAATACCTCTCTCCTTCAAATAAAATCCACCTCTCCTCACACCTTTCTCTCAATATTATATTTAATATCACTAATCATAAATTATGAAGGAGATCAATACCTCATCTTGAATATCACATCTCAGTACAATAAATTTTAATCGAATTCATGTGAACAGTGTAAAAACTTAAAGGTAGAAATTTGCGAAGTAACGTTTTGAAAACGTTCGTATTACCAAACGTCGAGCATATTCGACACAGGATCAAGAGCTGGATCGATCATCGATCAGCGACATGACCGTGACGTGTTCGTTTCGTTCATCTGACCGGTTCACCGATAATGCTGATCGTGAGTAGCAAGATCGCGAGTGGTATTCGTCGGCTTTCACTATCCATGCCGGGAGATCTGGTTCCCCCTTCGGGCCCGAGGTAGCGATAGCTGTTGCGTAAGACCAGCTAAGACCCTGAGGGGGTAATCGTTCTTCACGTTATATGCTACATCGACAGCTGTTACAAAATTTATCTATGCATATATCTACATTCAGGAGTACATGTATATCTTGCACGTATATCTTAATACATAAGCAGTCTTAGGTAAACTAGACTTAGGTGCACTTTGAGTATGGCACACTTAAGTACCATACAAAGGTACTTAGGTACACTTAGATTATTAGGTACATTATTATTAGGTACACGACTTAGGTACGAGGCTGAGGTTCAAATACTATTAGAACATTTGGATGGGTTAGGTTCAGTAACTTCACAAACAATATTCAATGCTTGTTACTTTATTTTCATATAATTTTCATTCTTACTGACTTAAATTCGTTGGTAACGATTTTGTTTGGACTTAGTAAGGACAAGTATGGTCCACACGTTTATTTCTGTTGAAATATGATTTTGTGAGTCGATGAATGTTCTTTGTGTCGGATCCAATAATTTGTTATAAGGTCAGAAGACTCAAATCGAAATTCTGTGACTGATTTTCATTATTGAGACACTAGTTTCAGTTTTGAGAATGTTGCGTTACACTCTGAGTGGTTAAACCGCATTTTGGGGTGCTAGTTTATATTTTCAGGAGTTAATATTTTGGAGAGACAGCAGACTCACTCTAACCTTTATTTACATCCATGGGTAAACGTAGACACATAAATAATACTAGATAGATGAGTGAATGTAGATACCTAGACAAATGTAGATGCAATCATATCAGGTAGATCAAAATAGACCTAGACATAAATGGAGCTAGATACCCAAGTGAACGTAGATATGAAGGTAAAGTTAAGTAATGTATATGTAGGTATCGGAGCTGGGGATGAAATGGCTGATGTAAATATAGGAGTAATTACATTGGTAGGTATAAGAATATAATTTCGTAGGTAAACGTAGATTTGTACGTTATTATCTGATCCCTAGGTCCACATAGATACGTAGACTATAGATCTAGAACATATGCAGGTGCATAAACGTGGAAAACCTTGATACACAAATGAACATAGGTATACCTAGGAACCTATAAATCGCTTCATAAGTAAATTTAAATTCATAGGTAGACCTAACTGAACTCAAATAACATATATAGATTGATGGGTACATGCAAACCTAGACGTGGCGGCGTACAAATAGACCAAAAGCAGATGTATCTTCCATCGTTCGCCATCTACCATCGAACCCCAGCACCATCGAGTCCGAGGTGGCCAGCTGTTCTCCGTTCTCTCTCGTATTTTCGGATAATCGGGCAAAGCGCGCGAAAAGAAATCCGGCCGAGGAATCGTTCGCTCGGCTGCACTCGCCGTTAAACCGAAGCCGCACGATCGCGGTAAGAAACCGCGGAGCCGATCTGGTGGGGTACCGAAACGGTCGAGCAAGCGTACAAAGCAAGTGAAGGGAGAAGTTGTCCCGAGGTCGATAACTAAGTGTCAGTAGTCAGAGTCAACCCGTGGAGGATTAGACCGAGCCGAGAGCAGCAATGAGCCACCCGAGGATCGTGACCCTTTTGGCCCTGGCGGTTTTTTTGCTCTCCGGTAAGTGTTTCTGCGGCGATCGGCGTTCATTCAGGAAGGTCGCGTTTGGTGAACCGGTACGGTTCCATCCTCTTCAGGGTTCAGCATCCGACGATGCGTCAGGTGCATCGGCCGTTCTCCAGGCTGCATCCCCGCAGGCGTGTGTCGCTGCATCTGGTACCGTTCGTTCCCTCGTGTTACGACAGTCGTAGGATTTCAATAGCTTTCACTGGGCCCGCCAACGTGATCCTCTCGCCATATGGTTACGTGGTCTATGATATAATGGCGGAGCCTGTCTGCCGTTCACGCCTTCGTGTCTATTATTTTCAAATTCATCTATCGTCGGCTACCATCTCGTAATCGGGCTGCATTATTCATGCACGCTGTCTCCTAGACGGCTCGTTCATTGTCCCTTTTCCCGCGTCTTCCTATGTCTTTCCTCTTCTATTTTTCCGTGTCGTGCACCTCGGCTCGTGTCGCGAGAATGCTTTCTGGATTCAATTAGAGGCGGTGGTAATTTATGGTTGCGGGTGATACTCTTTTCTGTGCTATCCGACTGGGTACAACGATGGTATTTAACGATCTATTGATCGTTTATCTTCGATCGTTGCTCGCTGTGCTCTTTAGATTCGACCGATGATATTAAGAATCTTATTTGAGGATCCGGGGTGTTTGAGTGTCTGGAAATCTATCTGAGGATCTATTCTATACGGAATCTACTGAGAGTTCGTCTGTAATTGCGATCTGCATACTTAGAGATATCTAAGGATCTATGTAGGGATCTATCTACTTAGAGATCTGTTTATTTACAATTTGAGATATTGAGTATCTTAAGATTTGACTTTCTATAATACTGATCTAGGTGGGAATTTGTCTATAATAGGGAGCTAAGTATCTGTGAATTTGAGGCTTTCAGAGACCCAGCTATTTAGGGATTTATAAACGTAGAAACTTGGGAACATACGAACTTGTGGTACTTCGGGATCTAGCAATATAAGGATCTAAGTGTAAAGAGATTTAAGATCTGAGAAATCTAGATCTAGAAATCTAGAAACCCAGAAATGTAGAAATCTAAACACAGAAATGTAGAAATCTAGAAACTAGAGATGTAGAAATCTAAAAACCTAGAAATCTAGAAATCTAGAAATCAAGAAATATGGAGAACTATAAGTCAGGAAATCTAAAGATCTAGGAGGAATATAGGAATCTAGCAATCTGAGAATTTAGAAGTCCAGTAATCTAGGGATCCAGAGATCTAGATATGTAAACCTAGAGATGTAGGTATCAAGAAATGTAGGAATCCAGGAAACTTAAGATCAAGGAAACTTGGAACCTAGAGGTTCGAGAGTTCAGAAATTTAAGAAATCTAAGGATTCTAGAGATCTAAGAATTTAGAAATTCAAGGATCTAGGAATCTGAGGATCTACGAATCTAAAAATCAAGGAATTTAAACATCCAATTTAAAAACTGAAAGTTACACGTGTTGATATAATACCAACAAATGTTTTTCGCCTTCATGCTGCTACAGTTCCATGTGATAGATGATCACGTTCTTTCCTTTCTCTTTCAGCATTGATAACGAACACGTTGACTTAGATCCGCACGATCTAACAACGATATATCGTTAAGGATATTCAAGTTTCTCCTTCCACCAGCGACAGGATTGCTCCTCGTCCTTATTTCGTTTCCTTTCTATTTTGACTATCGGTTAGAAATCTTCGGGAGATCAAATAGCTCGAAATCGGCGACGATTTGCAGCCGCTACCGCGCATTCCATCCAGCATTTCTTCGGCGTAAAAAGAAGCGTGGACTTTCCACTCGACGATGCACGAATATCGTCGCTACGTGACTCGCCTCGATGATTCGACGTGGGAATTTAAATCGCGAAACTTCGTCATTTCCTCTCGGCTCGCTTCAGAAACTGCATCTTCGGATGGTAACTGGTTTCGTTAATCGTTTTATCCTTCGCTATTGTGAATTTTAATTGTTTTTTTATTACGTCGTAACAGTTCTATCGCCAGAATTTATGAGGCAGGTTTCTGCGCAGCGGAGATTGGTAAGTTTATGAAAGTGACTTTGACATCGTCGATCGCAGATCTGGTAGATCTTACAGACATTGCAAAATTAATTCACTCGTAAAGAAGATACTTTTTCTCTAGACTGATCTTATATATTACAGATATAAATTTCACTTGTAAAGGAGAAATGTTCTGTTTTTCTGTAACATGTTCTATTGTGTAATGATTTAATATTTAATTTTCTAATTTCTATTGTATAGGTATGTACATGTTTTTAGAATCATCGTTGAAGTTTATTTAGTAATTTTGTGATAGGATGATTTTTGAAGTATTGTTTTTTGTTACGCAGTCGAAGGAACTACTCTTCTGGGTGCACCACCCTGCCCAGACCCATATGGGATCCACGCGTACCCCCACCCTGAAAGCTGCAACGCTTACTTCCTCTGCACAAATGGCACCCTGACCCTCGAATACTGCGAGAATGGACTACTTTTTGACGGTCACGGATCTGTGTACCAACACTGCAACTATTATTGGGCTGTTAATTGCGGAGATCGCAAGGCTGACCGTAAGTATTGTATATCACCTTACGCCCTCGATTATTCCTATCGATGTCACATACGTATATGTACGTATTGCGAAATGATTGAAGTAGATATTAAATACAGGACATTCCAAAAAATCTATACTTATAATCTGTAGCAACACTTGTTAGATTTTATAAATTATTGTTGGTATTCGAAATGATATGACGGCCATTTTGGTTCAAATTGCCATTTTGGTAATGGTGCTGAACGATGCAATTATAGATATCTATTGTAAATTATTTTATTTGTTCTTTGAGAGATTCAAAAGGTAATGAGTAATGATATAAAACAAATAATATTTTAATATAATAATTACCAGATATTATTTATTCTACTAAAATATTAGTAACTTTAAATATTAGGTTAAATTTTCATTCTGCGAAGCTTAATTCGTTCCAATTATTATTTCAAGTGAGTCACACTCGAAGAGAAACAGAAATTTAACTAAACCTAAACAAAATTGTAACTAAAAAATAATTTTAACTGAATCTAAACTAATTTGTAACTAAAACACAATTTCTTTAACTAATTTCTAAATCAGAAATAACTTCGAGTAAAATTAAAAATTTAGATATAGACAAAAATGTGCATACATTTCATTGAACATGTATTTATTTTATTGCAACATTTTGTTCATAAAAGTTACCTAACAGAAAAAGATTATAACGATATTTTAATTACCATTCCTTAAAAACGATTAGCAAAAATAAAGATCAATATCGGCAGCTTCTTTTCGTTATTACCAAACTTCTCCGTTTAAAGGGTGAAAAAGAAGATAAAATTTATGCTGGGCATACGTAACAATTCGTGCAAGAAAGTAAAAGTTCCACGGCAAAGTAATTTCGGTAACATTTACCGTGCTTTAGTAGGTCACGTCACTGTCATCCATCATGAAGACTTGCCACAAATTACATCAATTATAACGATGTGTTCTCCGCTGCTCGCTCGCCTTTTAACAGCGATGTAAATCAGACAACTTATTCCATAAATTCACTTGTCTTGTTTGTAAATTAGTCTGTAAATGTAACAATATTTTGTTACATTCGTAACAAATATTGTTACATATTTTATTATCAAGAGACACTTCTTTGGGTTACTTGAAATTTCTATGTACAGTGACATTTTGAAGAATACAAAATTAATTATAGAATCAGAGACTAATTCTTTGTCAAGTCTAACGAATTGTGTAAAATTGATAATGCAGAACAGTATACAAATTGATAATACAATGCTATATTTCATAAGTTTGTCTGTAATATTTCGTGTAAAAAAGTTTTAAATGAATTTGAAGAAATGCTATCAGTGTATTAGAATGTGTATTCCAATAATGCAGTGTGTATTAGAATAATCTATATTCTGGTATAGAATTAATTATTGATATTTCTAATTTTGGCAAAAGATGCGAAAGAATTACAGGTTAAATATTTTGTCGAACAGAGCCTAGAAGCGAAGTAACCTAACCTGAACAATAGTTATTATGATTTATGTCTGCAAATAACAGTTCAACTTCTCAGCAAGTTGACCATGAATTCATCTAGGAAGAAAATATCGCGGTTCTATTTACACTTTCAAGGTCAAATACCTTCCCAACTAGATGTGAAAATATTTCACGTATTTATTGCTCAGAAGAAAAAATCCATTAGAATATACAAGTTTACATACATAGTTCACATTAATATTTACTATTCTGCAAAAGAATATTTTATTTGAAATGTTCAGTAATTTTTCATTTAAACTTCATATCATTAAATAACTAAATAATGTAAAATCTTGTTCGAAATATTCACCTGTATCTTTTCAATAAGAAATATGTACGCTTTCATGAAAATTATTTGCAGTGACCCCACTCAGCACCCCCGGCTGCGAATTTCAGTTCGGATTGTACCCCATCAGCGATTCATGCAGCACGACTTATATCAAATGCGTTCACGGACATCCTGAAGAAGTACATTGCGATGCAGGATTAGTATACGAAGCAAAGAGTCACAACTGTGTGTGGCCTGATCAATTGTTGCCCTATTGCAACCCGGAGGAAATAGTTGGATTCAAGTGCCCTCACAAAGCGCCCTCTCACGGTGCAGCTGCCAAATTCTGGCCATATCCCAGGTATGTACAAAACTCATTTTTATTTTTATTAAAATAGATAATTCATCAAAATTATATTGATGGTACAAAGTCTTAGGCTGTTTGATAAACAATCTGCATAATGTTGCATAAATATTTTTCATCAAGTTCAAATCAAGAATGGAAATTTGAAATGAAGAGTACAAATCTGTTATAAGTGCCAAGGTTAGGGAATTATTTTTTGTTTAACAAAATTTATTGACAGAAAGTATCAATATTTGTTACCTAAAAAAAGCTATGAATTGTAATGACACTTTCATGAATATATTCACCATTTCATGAATATATTCATTTATTCACATTGATCTTTGCAAACACTATTTCATAAATAGAAGGGATTTTTTAAAAAAGTGGCACTAGCAGACTTTTATTTTTTACTCTTTAAATCTCGAAGTGTATGTACATTCTTGAATACTGTATGTACACAAAGAAGTATCTAACAAATAATAGCAGTGATAGAATGTGGTAATACAAAACAACATGAACAAAATTTCTAAAATCAACAAATTGTTAAAAAGATTATAAGCATGAGTAGTGACTCAATGATCCCCGTTAATATTAAATTAAATATTAAAAAATAAATAAATATTAAATTTCTTTTGTCTAATTTTAAATAATTATTTAACCGATCTAACACAGTCATTTCAAATGTCTCAACAAAAATAATACAAAACAAAATTCCAACAAGTTGAGGTAATAAAATAAGAGGGAAATGGATACCTGCTTAAAAAGGATTCCAAATAAAATACTACACAAAAACAGGATATCCTTCTCGAATAACACCGGAGATTCATCCAAAAAGAAAACATTGCGTGGGTCTCTTTCGAAAATAAATGGAGTTAAATACTCAGCGAATTCGCGTTTACTCAGCACACAAATTAAAAACCGGTCCAGCTCCGGATATCGGAGGGTTTGACCGCCTGCTGAGAGAAGACACGTGTTTTACGATTATTTTGTTTTACCATCAGCTCTGTTAACAAATGCACCGTGTCCTCCTTTTTATTTACATTACAATCGCGATGAGAACCAGACATGATATTACTCTTGAGCGCCACTATAAATAAATGGTTGCCTTTGAGCGATGATCAAAACACGGTCATTACGGTGTATTAAAATTGATTGTGGACAAGTTTTATCTACGACATTTTTTGTTGTACTTGATTATTGTATTTAAGTGCGATTCGAGTTCTAACTTCCTCTAGAAACTTGTTCTAATTTTTGGCTAGTGATAGGTACATTTTTTGAAATTCAAAGTATGTGATTAGGGAATAGCTTAGTAGACTGTTATAAGCTTTTAAGGTTTTTAATTCCCCAAATTCGCAACTCTTCCAATTCCTATCTCCCCAAATTCTCGACTCTTCCAATTCCTATCTCTCTAAATTCTCAATTCCCCAAATTCTCAATTCCCCAAATTCTCTAGTCCCCAAATTCCTACATCCCCAAATCTACATATTCCCAAATTCTCAAGTCCCCAAATTCCTAATTCCCCAAATCTACATATTCCCAAATTTCCAAGCTATCAAATTCTCAAGTCCCCAAATTCTCAACTCTTCCAATTCCTATCTCCCCAAATTCTCGACTCTTCCAATTTCTATCTCCCTAAATTCCCAATTCCCCAAATTCTCAATTCCCCAAATTCTCTAGTCCCCAAATTCCTACATCCCCAAATCTACATATTCCCAAATTCTCAAGTCCCCAAATTCCTAATTCCCCAAATCTACATATTCCCAAATTTCCAAGCTATCAAATTCTCAAGTTCCCAAATTCTCAACTCTTCTAATTCCTATCTCCCTAAATTCCCAATTCCCCAAATTCTCAATTCCCCAAATTCTCAATTTCCCAAATTCTCCAGTCCCCAAATTCCTACATCCCCAAATCTACATATTCCCAAATTTCCAAGCTATCAAATTCTCAAGTCCCCAAATTCTCAACTCTTCCAATTCCTATCTCCCTAAATTCCCAATTCTCCAAATTACTGAATCACTAAATCAACTCCTCAAATTGCCAAATTCCCCAAAATTCTAAATATCCAAACAATGTAACATCAACCTGAAACAGTTACCAAATGAAGTACTAACAAATGTTCACTTTTCAGATTCCCAGTACCAGGTGATTGCGGAAGATTAATTACCTGCGTCGACGGCCATCCACGACTGTTAACCTGCGGAGAGGACAAGCTTTTCGATTCCGTATCTTTGAGCTGTATGGACCGCGACGAACTGCCTCACTGGTACACCTATTAATCAAAACATTCTATTCGCATTCTATGAACACAGTACAAACACCATTCTTTTCTGTTTCAGTGCCAATAACCTCTAAATTAGTTAGAAGCGTCAGTGAATTGCATCAACCATCGAGGAACCTTGAAATTTTTGAACATTCGACTCATTTTCTCAAGCTATCTCTTCCGTTCGTTTATTTATGAGAAACAACACGAAGTAGGATTATATAATTTATTTGATTCTGAACCATCAAAAAATTTGAACGCTTAAGTAGATCTCTGTAATTATCACAAATTTATTTCTATCTCCGTGTAAACTTAGTTACCATTTCGAATAGAGAAAAAAGGAAAGAAAAATAAGCAATATGTACAATCAGTATTCGAATAAAAAATGTGGACATGCGTACAAAAAATATACAACGTATACTTTATTCCAACGTGTCTACATTCGTACAGGTGTGAACGTTTCTGATCGACTTACCTATGATTAACGCGAGAAGACGGTGAGAATGGCTACGAGGAATATTTACACTTTGACTAAATAAACAAACAAATGATAAAAGAACGGTCGGTGAGAGCTTAACGATTAAAGGGGGATACAATCAAAATGTGTACCTTACGATATTACATACATCGTTTAACTTAAAAGTACGTGCAGAAACGTCGACGATTATCGTCGACAAGAAAGGACAGAAGAGAAGAAATCTGTTACTTCCGGTAACAGAGTTTCACGTATTCTAGAACGAAGCGGTGAATATACATAAAACGTAGAATTTAACAAGAGTGCTCTCGTGGTACTCGTTCAATCGAGGAGAGCTGTTTCACCGATCGGTGAATTTTTTGTTTTGATGCCAAGAATATGGCGGTTTTGAAAGAATTTTTGAAGCGTTCCTCGCGAATGACTCTTAAGTCGTGTTACTACGTATGAGTTACTACGTATGCAGTTTATGGAGAGAAATTGTGAATACTATAGATCAGAGGTCATTTTAGAAAAAAATATTTACATATCTTTACGTTTATGTAAGTCAATAGCGATGCTTCTATTAGTAATCTGTTTTTACTATTTTTATTTTTGTTTCAATTTTGAGTCTCTATTTTACAATTAAATCTTGAATCTCTGTTCTGGAATTTAATCTTGATTACCTATTTTAAATTCCAATTTGAATTTTTGTGTCAAAGTTAACTTTTGAATTTCTACTTCAAAACTGAATCTTGAACTTTTATTTTAACTTTGAACTTGAACTTCTGTTTTGCGTTTAAACAATGAATTTCTGTTTCAAATTTCTATATTGAATTTTTATTTCAAATTTAAATATTGAATTTCTATTTCAAAATTGAATCTTGAACTTTTATTTTATGATTAAACTTGAATTTCTGTTTTGCATTTAAATACTGAGTTCCTGTTTTAAATTTAAATATTGAATTTCTATTTTAAACTTAAATGTTGAATTTCTATATTAAGTTTCAATTTGTATTTTTATGTTACAAACCTAAGTTTAAATATGAGGTTAACATCCCAAAACTTCAATATAAATTTCCATTTTAAATCAGTCGAAATGACCTCTGCAAGACATAACATCAAATGTTATAATATAAACTTCATAAATTATCGTAAACTTCAAGATACCACAATTTTCCCTTAAAAGCCAACCCAAGGTCACAAACACTGACAAAAACGTCTATCCTCGATAGTTCTTTGCACACGTAGAAACTCGACTTAAGGTCCCACAAAAGAATTTCGCGATTTAGTTTCTGGAACGAGCTCGAAGAGGAATGGGCAGTGCACCAGCAGGCAGAGGCGGAACACCAGGTGGAAGATTCTCTTCTTCCGGTTCTTGTTCGTTCCTTCCTTCCGGGAGATCACCCTCGAGGTTAGGTGGTGTCGTGGGTACGTCGCAATCTTCCGTGGGTGGAACAACGCACCTCAACGACCTTCTATCGAAGACCAACATCGCTGGACATCTCTGCAATCGTGGATAACCACCTTGACATTGCCAGTAACGGTTGCAAGACTTGCCCAGGGGCACATTTCCGTTCGCGTCGTCGTTGCAGAGTGCTGTTGAAAGATTAAATTACGGATTGTTGAATCATTTTGCAATGAGAAAGTCGTTTTGCAGAATAACCTTCACAGTAGCTGAAGGGAAATTATTTTGAGAAATATTGGAAATGTTAAAGATGTTATTGACGAAGAAACATATACAAAATAGTTATATAGCAGTAGATGGTGATATATGAGACATGTCTTTAACTAGTTGAGATGCATCACCAAACAAGGGTTGAACATTTGAAAATGAAGAGAGATTTTTCGAAATGAAATAAAATGGCTGTAAAAGACAACACGTCAACTTTCTGATAATCATTGTGAAGCTGCAGTATACAATTTGATAGTGATTTAGCTCACCAAAAGAAATTTTCAAGCTCCGTACAGTTTTTCAGAAGCCTCAGTCTAAAGGTTAACAAGGGTATCCTAAGAGGTTATAGCAGTTTAAAGATTAAGAAGGGTGTCCTAACAAGATATAACAGCTCGCACATTAACAAGGGTATCTCAAGCAGTTGTAGCAGTTTAAAAATTAGCAAAAGTGTACTAACAAAGTATAGTAGTTTAAACATTGAGAATTTCTATCAGGAAATTTTGTGTATAATTGTGCAATAAGATGGAACTTACTATCTTAACAATTGCAATGTTAATTCTGTGTTGTATCTTCTATATGAATTATAATATAATAACTATATGCTATTTTGAATTTTTGCTGTGTTAAAGTAAACGTAGCCTAGTTTGACCAGCAAATTTTCAGGAAGTGGTCTCCACAATGAAACATAATACTGTAGTTAACCTTGGTACTGTTACAAAGTACAGCAAAAAAGTATTCGCATAAATAGATGTGCAAGGTGATTGCTGTTCATAAAAATCTGCCACGTGATGAACGTTGCGTAACGCGACATGGTTCTACAAAATGGAGGTCAACATCCTCGAAAGAAAGTTTCATCCGAGAATATTCTAGAGCCATAATTTTGAGATGACTTATAAACGGTTGCAAAATCCTTACATAAAGTTACAAAATATTTACAATAGCTTTCACGTAACAATTTACAATAGCACACTCGATGTTTCGTCACCCAAATTTACATTTCTCCCATTGTTTACGGAATCGATTATCTGAATGAAATTTTTGTGCGTCAAATTGCCAAGCGATTCGAGCAGACGAAAGCAGGCGAGACTTACTTCGAATGTTAATTAACCATTCGCCTCTTTTTCTCCGGGGAGGGCAGTGACTTCGAGCAACGCCTCGAGCAAAGAAAGAAAGAGGCAGGGACACACGTGTGTGCGTTTTTCTTGTACGGCCACTTTCGAAAGTGAGAATGATCGCGAACTTTGCTATGGTGTTTTGCGAAACGCAAGAAACTGCCTCTTCAAAGTGGAGGAATAAATAGGAAATTCTCCTTTTCGCAATTTGTGAAATTAAAAGTAGGTGTGGCAAAATTAGAATTTGTTACTGGTGACACGGTGAATTGCTTTGCGGCGATATAGCAAGTTGACGAGCAAGTTTATGTGATGATACAGCAAATTTTGAGTAAACAGTTCATTAGTGATATTGCAAGTTCCCAAACGGTTTGTTAGTGATACAGTATATTCTCAGTAAACGGTTCAATTTGTTAATGATGATATAGCAAATTCTTAGCAAATGGTTCTGTTAATGGTAATCTAGCAAACTGTTAATAAATTGTTCAATGTATTAATGATATAGTAAATTGCTAGTAACACACTTTGTAAGTGGTGATGCAGCAAATTGTTAGTAAGCATCTCAATTCTTACTAATTCTTACTAATAACTAATTCTGTATTTGTTAATATACAAACAACATCATACCACAAATAATGTGTAACATATTTAACATTCTCACTGTACTTGTATGTAATATTTCATTCTACTTGTTCATCAAACTTGTAGTTTTCATCAAAATTTATATTATTAAACACTATTCAATTTTCAGAATGAAACAGTGTTCCCAATCACCAAATTTTTACATTTTTACTCACGATGTTTCTGGCATCCCTCGACGTTTTCCGGCCAATCACAAGACCTGGCCCTCTCGTTATACAAAAGTCCACCGATGCAAAGTTGTTCGGTGGCGGTACCGTTCCAGCAGGTCCAATACCTCGTGCAAGAAGTCTCATGACCGAAAATGCCATACAGCCAGTCGCAATGATCGGCCGGGATAGGTGGATTCGCTTGACGTTTTCCGTCGCAGTAGTTCGCTCTCCAGGGGTAGTCGCAACCCTCGGTCACACCTCGATGTTTCCCAGCGAATACCAGACCATTTGGACAGTCGAACAACTCTGGACGTCCATTAACGCATTCCCAGTAACGATCGCAGTATTCTATGTCGCCGACGACTCTGGACTTTGTTTGACAAGGATCTTCTTGCTGCTGCTTCTGGGCGTGTGATCCTGAAACAATTATAGTTTATTTAACTCTTATGTTAAGGATGTATGTTTATTGCAAAGTTAAGGATTACTGTTGGGGGTTGATGTTTAACCCTTATGTCAGGGATTTATGTTTACTTCAACGTCAAGGATTACTGTTGGGGGTTGATGTTTAATCCTTATGTCAAGGATGTATATTTATCTAATCAATACGTTGAAGGTTGAGGTTTGACCCTTAAGTCAAGGATTTATGTTTACTTCAACGTCAAGGATTACTGTTGGGGGTTGATGTTTAATCCTTATGTCAAGGATGTATATTTATCTAATCAATACGTTGAAGGTTGAGGTTTGACCCTTAAGTCCAGGATTTATGTTTACTTCAACGTCAAGGATTACTGTTGGGGCTTGATGTTTAACCCTTATATCAAGAATGTATGTTTACTTAATCAATATGGGGGATGATGTTTAGCTCCTGTGTTAAGGATTTATGTTTATCTGATCAATATGTTGAAGGTCGATGTTCAACCCTTATGTCAAACACTTATGTTTACTTCAACGTTAAAGATTACTATTGGGGGTTGATGTTTAACCCTTATGTTAAAGATACATATTCACTTGAACTCTTTCCAGACCAATGTCATATAACATTTTTCTTAAATGTTCAATTCAGTTATTCTCATTCCAATATCCTCATATGGTAAAGTATTCAAAAATCGTTTATATGAACATAACCTTACTTCTCATTGCATTGTACGTGTTTAGAACACATTAATAACAGAAAATTACTTCCATCGATCAGAATGATATAATGGTGGTTAAGTAGACAAGGTTATGATGTATGAAGTAATATAATTACTCAGCAAAATAACAAGTCTACTCTACATTTCGCAGCTGATCTACTTCGTTATCTACATAACAAATTTTGCTAACAAATAAATATATTATTTTATATAATGAATAAATAAATTATTCTATACAGTATTTTATACGATAAACAAATTGTAACTGAAAGTATTAAATGTAGACTAATGAGTGACAATAAAGAAGTGATTGAGCTACTGAAACAACCCCCTAGCCAACTTGATCATCGTTCAAGCTTCTTTCATCGCCACCGTTCAAACTTCTTTCGTCGAGTTAATAAATTCCACCGAGAAATTATGTATGATTCCATTGAGAAGGCCAAATGACTGGCGATATAATATCAAGTTGCACGACAGCACGTTACTTCTCTTCTTTCGATTCAGGAACGCGTTCCCGGCGACCGTGAGGCATAGTAACACGATTTCTTGCTTCGATCCGATCGAACAATCGTGACTCATCGTTCGTTGGCACACCGATCCTTTCTTCGTGATCTCACGTTCGACACATCTTTTTTTTTAATGTCAGAAAAGCTTAAAACTGTGGGAATCTCGGGACGCAAGGTTCCGTGGTATTTATAATTCGGGACACCGGTATGCAAGGTGCATACGAGGGGATAAAAATATACGTAAGGTTCGTACGATGCTTTTGGTCACTTTTTTTGCTAAGACTTTCCGGTTTATTAAGGGACACTTTTGCGAATTTTATTCCTTGACACAGGACATTTTTATGTAGTTTAAAAACACTACTTTATGAATTCAGTTGGTCTTTTTTAAAAATGCAAGTAATTTTGGTTGTACAAGTTTGACTCCTGAATTTAATTACGTGGTTCAGGTATGCCCCATTTCATTCTTTTGGATTAAATTTTTTAAGACAAACATTTCTTTACTTGTACATTTTTTTATTCAAGAAATATACTGTTTAAAAAGAAATAGTAGTTTTCCATAAATAAAATTTCATGTATTTTAACAAATGTTAGAATGCGTAAATAAATTTAACTCACAATCGAGAATATTAAGTAAAATTTACAGTATAATTTCTGCACTTTCAATATTATATAAAAATTCAAACTACACATTAAAACGTAAAATATACTTTATAAGTGCAATTTGTCAGTCGTCTAGAATTTTCCTGTTACATCGCAACACTTGCTTTCTACAGTCATTAGCAGATAGATAAAATATAATTATGCATCGCAGTTTATAACGTCGTCATAATCTCTAGATCAAACATAAAATGCAGTAATGTGCATTATGCGTTGCAATCCTCCGTGTGATACTTTCCCAGATGTGAATTATAAATGGAAAGGTGTTAATGTTCGTTATAAGCGTTCTGCGTAATCGTGTGAAAATTGCGATATAACCGGTGTGTATTATAATCGGCAAGAATATACGATTTATCAATGTCTATTTATTCTCTTCGTTTAATTACAATGTTGTAACAACTGTTTCCATTGTTATTGTGTTCAAACTGATTAAAATAATATTATTTAAAATTTTAAAATTTAACGTTACCAGTTGAGTGTTCAGTGAATTTTTAAGGTTAGTTTCATGGGGGAATTTGATGAACTTTGGGATTTCAGGAATTTAGGGAATTGAAAAATTGGGGACTTAGAGATTTAATATATTGAGAATTTGGAAAATTGGAAATTTGGACTTCTGCAAATTTTGAACTTTAAGAATATGGGGAATTTGGTATTTGGGGGATTAGAAATTGGGGGAATTTGATATCTGGGGGATTACATATTTGGAAATTTTTAAATTTGGGGTCTTGGGAATTAGGGATTTGGAATTTGGGGAATTTGGTATTTGAAAGATTAAAAGTTTGGGGAAATTGGTACTTGGGGGATTAGGAATTCGGGGAATTTGATATCTGGGGGATTAGATATTTGGAAATTTTTAAATTTGGGGACTTGGGAATTAGGGATTTGGAATTTGGAGAATTTGATATTTGAAAGATTCAGTTTGGGGAATTTGATATTTGGAAGATTAAGAATTTGGGGAATTGGGAATTGGGGATTTGGAATTCGGGGAATTTGATATTTGGAAGATTAAGAATTTGGGGAATTGGGAATTGGATAATTGAGAATTTGGCAAATTATAAATTGGGGAAATTGGGAATTGAAATTATAGGACTTTGGGAATTTGATATTTGGAACACTCAGAATTTAAGCAATTGTGAATTGTATATTTGAGAATTTGTCAAATTACAAATTGTTTAAATTAAAAATTTGCTAAATTACAAACTGGGGGAACAGGAAATTAACTTCGTCGATAATTTAGCAATTTTACAATTTGTATAACGGAGAATTGAACAATTTCAGAACTTGGTAATCCAGAAATTTCTGCGAATTATTTCGAAAACCATCACCGCTAATAGCTTCAACGCAGTGTCTCAATCTCTCAGATTCATTTCGAGTATCTTAAAACCACGAAATCGTTTATACCACAGAATTATACGCAGCCGGTTGTAATATCTCGTGTAATGGGCGTAATTCGGTCGCTGTTCTTAAAGACCAGGTAGAAAAGTAAATAGTAAAGTAAGGTGGGAAGGTAGCTCGTGGTGCGCTCCCAAGAGAGCACGCTACGGGCGCAAGTGAAAGTCCCTAGCCTTGACTTGCAACCTTCATGGTACCCCTTTCCTCCATGCTCCATAAAATGCGAGATTCGGTTCGTGACGTTCTATCTAACTATCGTTCTCATCCTTCATCGCGATTACGAGGATCACGGTGAATAAAAAAGGGCGCGACACTTGTTCGATTTTTATCGACACTTTCTCGAACAAATACTGCAAGGTATAATTAGGTAACTTTTCTTACATCCGTCATTGGTGAATTATTTATGTTCACTTCTCATGAAATTTATGTTTATTGTTATTGATTGATCAGTGCTCCTAATGGATTAATGTCAGCAGAAAAATAAATGCATGAGTTGCAAATTTATTTGTTCATAGCAAGGTTTTCAGTTTTATTCTGTACTTTTTGATATTTCGGTTATTGTACTATTGGTGTATCTTTTTAGTACTATTTCTACTACTACTGCTTCTTTTAGTACTAATATTACTCTTTGATACTACACATTTGATCTCACTTCTTTGATACTGCTTTTCTGATACCACTTCTTTCATACTACTACGATTTCACTTCTTTGGTACCTCTTATGATGATTCTTACTTCTTCAACACTTCGAGTAATAGAATTTTTGCATGGGACTAACTTATTTTAGCGAAAAATATTTTGCTGAAACATATGCTATAAATTGATTTACCGGTGTTCTAGAATGGTTACTAGTAGTGCATGAAATAATAGAAAAAACAGGAGTATCCGGTTTCACCCGCCTACCAGGTTCTACCCTACTTTCCCCTAGATATTCCTGTTATAACGTTTAGGGTACTTGCGGGTCTAGTAGTCCTTCCGGTTGCAATTCAGGCTTTTTCATTAGGTGACATATTCATGTCACATTTCTTCTTTCGAATTTATATCAATAGTGGATTGAAAGTTTACAAATTCCTAAATTTTAATCCGTAGATCTTGAAATCCAAAACTGCTAGATTTCTAAATATTTCTAGGTTCTTGTATCTAAACCTTCAAGTCTTTTAATTCTCTTATTCCATCATCAGCTTCAAAAATTTACAAATTCCATGATTCTTAAATATCTACGTCCACGTTCTTCAAAGATCTGTATATCTTCAAAGATTCAAGTCCTCAAAAGTTAAAAAAGTTCCTAAATCGTGTGGGAGGCATTTTTCTCTCCGCAATATTTTTCCCTGGAGAAACCAGATTTGAACCGACTGCATCTCGTTTAAATTAATTTAATACTTAAAAACTCGACCCTTGTAATCCGTGGATGAGTAAGACAGGGAGATTATCCTGTTTTACACCTTCCAGCGTGTGTCCTTGACATTCAGGATTCTATTCTAGGTCCACCATCTTTCCTCGAAAACACGTTTAACACAAAAGAAATCCACATTTCTCGTCTTGCATTCAGTGACCAAATTCCAGTGCATCAGAAAATGATATTTTTTAATGTCGTGTGACTAGTTTCATTTTAGTAAAAAATATTATGTTTGTTATTTTGTTTATGTTTGTTACAATCTTTGTTTGTTATGTTTGTCTTAGTAAGCAAATTCAAATACATCAGAAAATATCTTTCAATATCGTGTGACTCGTTTCATTTTAATACATAATATTATGTTTGTCATTTTCTTTGTTATATTTGTAACAATGTTTGTTCGTTATATTTGTCTTAGTAAGCAAATTCAAATGCATCAGAAAATGTCTTTTCATATCGTGTGACTCGTTTCATTTTAGTAAATAATATTATGTCTGTTATTTTGTTTATGTTTGTTACAGGGTGTATTATTTAAGATGAGTATCTAAATTATTTTTATGGTTGTCAGATGCAGGAAAAATGACGAGAGATTTATGAGAGCGAATTATCTTGAAATTTTATTATTGTTATGAAATCTGCGTTTCGAAATTAGAGAAGTTAATATTAGTTATCTTTTTTTTATTTTTAATAACAATTTTTAACGGGTACGTGTTATTCAGTTTATGAAGCGTCGAGATTTTTCGTCGAGTAACGGGGAGATCGCATACCTGAGGAAAATCGAGCGCACGCCTCTGACTATCCCATACCTTTCAAAATGGATTGCTTTGCCGCCTTTCAGAAGTCTAGAATGCTCGATAGAATGTTGTTTCATGCGAACAAGCATAAATATAATACACACAAATCCGCCGACGAATGTTTTCAGATTAATTCGCTCACACGACAAGAAATATTTAAAGAAACTATTCAATAGTTGGTTAATCTTTTGAAACCTCGAAAATAAATTTAGGTTTGGTACCTTAAGTGAAGGTCGGTTTGGAGAGAGGATTTAGAAAGACAATTATAAGCAATTACTTCGAGGAAAAATGTTAAAATAATTTAGAAATATTGCTGAAGAAAGAAAATGGGAGTATGGAGCAGTAATAATATATTTAGTACAATTTCAATTTTTTTAAAATTCTCAACAAATCTTAAATGCTTGCTGGCAAATGTAGAACATTTTATTAAACTTATTAGTGCAAAATCTTGCTTTATAATTCAGAATTATACTTCTATAAAATCAGTTTATCATTACAATTCTAATTACGAAGATCTTTCTTATCTTCATCGTCTAATTACGAAAATAAAAGTATATCAAAATTATACTGTCATTGAAATATCATTGAAAACTTAAATTATATTTCTTCATCTAATCACAACAACTTGATTACCCAAAATACACGATCAACCAAATTTTCATAATACACCATCAAATTTTACATAATGAATTTTGCAAACAAATACTTTACTTAACCGTTCATGAAATTACATAAAAGCACAATAAGAATTTTATAAAATGTACCCAGATAATTATTAAACCAGGTAGAATTAAACTATTAAACATGAAAGTATCACCACGTATTGGCAGATGTCATTGCTTGCCAGGCATTGAAATCACTGGAAGATCGCAGTCTGCTAATTTTGTAGGTGCACAGATCGTCGGTTAAACGGCTTAGTTATGCAACAGGGATTCCTATTAGTAGTGTCATGGCAGCAGGTTACTTTCCCTTCCTTTATGACTTCTAGCGAAGAAGTAAGTGCTTGTAGTCAATCAGCTTTTTGTCTTCAACAATAAGCATCAAAGTTAACAGTGTTTCAGCGAGAAACAATTATTTATACTTCTTAAACCACCAATTATTTAGGTTTTGCAAAAATAATCATTTTTTGTAAAACTAATCATTCAGGTTTTGTAAAATACTAATCATTTAGGTTTTATAAACTAATCATTTATATTTTGCAACCCCCTATTTGCGTTTTATAGACGGCAATAAAGTTTTTTATCGATCTCTCTCATTTTTGTGCTCGTCAAGTATGATTAGCTACTTATTGTTCGAATGTCAAGAGATAAGAAAATTTAACTATTGCATAAGTACTATTTGTCGATAAAACTTGTTAAAAGGTTAAATCATACCGTCAGAAGATGTAGTAATGGTGGTTACGTTCAAGACATAACTTCGAAGTCTGCTATCAAGCTGAGAAGTCTGACACTTGAGTGACTGTTTAATAATTTTGTAGCTATTATTATTCGTAGTGATTTATTTACGGAAGTCCTCTCAAGTTCAAATGGTATTACGACAGAATACATCTTGCCATCTTGTTAGTTAGCTAGATTTGTTAGCAATCTAACAAATTCATAAACAAACTGTTACATATCAAACTGAATACAGGTAACGAAAATAATTGTTTACAAAAATTAGCAAAGTTTGCTAAGAAATTCTTTTTCTCATAGAAAATTTCTATAAGAACTGAGTAATTAATGATAGCATTAATTAAAAAGGGAGAAAGATTTTATATTCCCAATTTCTTCCTAAAATTACTATAACATCATTATGATAAAAAACTAAAATAAATCATTCTGAAATAAAATGAAATAAATAAAAATGTTCATTCTGAATCAATTTAATTCGATCAATATACAATAGCTTTCAATTAAACCTTACAAGAATTTTCATTTAAATGTAAGTTTCCATGCAATTGAATACAGTTAAGTGAAATTGTGGGATCCATTTATAGAAAATGGTATTTGTTGGTTGGAAAGTTAATTTCGCTTCGAATAATGGGCTACTCAGATGTAAAATTCGTCGAGCTTATGGTTCTCGAATGGATCTAGAGAATTTGTATAGACAAGTACGCAAATCGACCTTTCTCTCAGCTATCCCTGACGATGTAACTGCACATAGATGTTGCATGCATTCGTTTATGCATATCAGAGAAGTCATGCGTGACTAAACCTGTTTCCGTTTGATTATTATGGGACGACACTGTGCTTCATCGCATATCTATTTTCTGACTACTTCGTTCACTTTCCAATCGATATCGAGAACGTCGTGTTCTAACGAATTTTTTATTGATTTATGGGATCTTTTAATTGGGCGAATGGTAATTTGTTCAGTTGCAAAGTTGGGAACTTGGGGATGTGGAAACGTGAAGGTTTAGGGAATTATAGAATTTAGTTTGGGAAATTTGGGTGTTTGGGGAATTGGAAAATTTGAAACTTGGAATGTGGGGATTTTGGTAACATGGGAATTTGGGGATTTGAGGAGTCGGAGATTTGAGAGTTTGGGGATTTGAGGAGTTGCAAATTTGAGAATTTGGGGATTTGAGAAGTTGGAAATATGACAATTGGAAGATTTGAGAATTTGGGGTTTTGAGAAGTTGCAAATTTGTGAATTTGGGGATTTGAGAAGTTGCAAATTTGAGAATTTGGGGGTTTGAGAAATTGGAAATATGACAATTGGGGGATTTGAGAATTTGGGGGTTTGAGAAGTTGCAAATTTGTGAATTTGGGGATTTGAGAAGTTGCAAATTTGAGAATTTGGGGGTTTGAGAAATTGGAAATATGACAATTGGGGGATTTGAGAATTTGGGGGTTTGAGAAGTTGCAAATTTGAGAATTTGGGGGTTTGAGAAATTGGAAATATGACAATTGGGGAATTTGAGAAGTTGGAAATATGACAATTGGGGGATTTGAGAATTTGGGGTTTTGAGAAGTTGCAAATTTGTGAATTTGGGGGTTTGAGAAGTTGCAAGTTTGTGAATTTGGGGATTTGAGAAGTTGCAAATATGAGCATTTGGGGGTTTGAGAACTTGGAAATATGACAATTGGTGAATTTGTGAATTTGGGGGTTTGAGAAGTTGGAAATATGACAATTGGGAGATTTGAGAATTTGGGGATTTGAAAAGTTGCAAGTTTGTGATTTTGGGGGTTTGAAAAGTTGAAAATTAGAGAACTTGGGGATTTGTTCAGTTGCAAATTTGAGAATTTGAGGATTTGGGCTTCGAGAACTTGAGAATTCGGGGTTTAGGAAATTTGTAAATTTAGGAACTGTAGAACTGTAGGAATTTGTGGATTTAAAAAATCTCTGCATTTCAAGTTAGATAAATAATATTTCGGAATTTGGAAATTTGAAGAATTACAAGGATTGAGACCTCAGTTATTTAGTACTTAGACAATTAAAAACCTAGCAGAACTATCAAGTTTACACATGTAATCCCCTAAAATGAAAAACACATAAACAAAATGTAAAAACCACAAATTCAGATCAACCTATCATATATTAATAGGCGAGTAAACCCCGTACAAAACGGTACAATTCTCCGCAAAGAAAAATGTAGTCTGACGTTTTAATGATCTGCTTCCTGAATGTGGAAATGATTAAACATCAACGGCCTTCCCTGGACCCGTAGAGAGTTGCACGAACGGTTGCTATACAGACAGAGAGCCCCACCTTTTCGCGTTCCTTCCGTAAAGTGCAACGTTCCACGTCAAAAGCCAACTCGTGTAATAAACTGCACCGATCGGGACACCGTTTGCTAGATATGCAACAACACTTCCCTTTTCTTCATCTCTATCTAATCTTTTTTCCTTCTCACGACGTTAACTCGTATTTGTCGCTTTGTACTCAATGGTAATTAAACGTCACTATTTTTCTTCAGCATCTTATTACAATTTCTCAAACCTTGTTATAACTATTTCTGTGACAATCAGATTTTGTATGGACACTTTCAAATCGTTTACTGTAACTGGTCTGGTTTCTTTTGTGGAAAAGAAGTTTTATCATTTTTCTGATATGGCGGATTTTATGTTGTTGAAATCGTTCGATTAACAATTTTGTTTGTTTTTTAGGAAGGAAGTTTGTGGTAAGGTGTATAGGTAGTTTAAAATTGTTCACTTTAACTAGATACCTTTTTTCTTTTTTCGGACAGAAGTTTTGTAATTATTTTTGTGATATGGCGGATTTTATATGGGTGTTTCGAAATCGTTTGATGAAATTAACAATTTTGTTTCTTTCCCAGAAAAGAAGTTTTATAGTAATTTTTGGTATGTAAGGTTTCATGTAGGTCCTTTAAAATGTTCACTTTAACTAGCAACCTTTTACCTTTTTTCTAACAGAAGTTTTGTAATTATTTTTGTGATATGGCGGATTTTATATGGGTGTTTCGAAATCGTTTGATGAAATTAACAATTTTGTTTCTTTCTCAGAAAAGAAGTTTTATCATTTTTATGATATGGCGGATTTTATGTTGGTGTTCTGAAATCGTTTGATGTAATTTAATAATCTTGTCTGTCTTTTGGGAGGAAAATTTTATAATTTTTGTGGTATGTGAGATTTTTATATAGGTACTTTAAAATTGTTCACTTTAACTAGCAACCTTTTACCTTTTTCTAACAGAAGTATCATAATAACTTTTATAATACCTAAGGTTTTATGTAGGTACTATGAAATCGTTTGACGTAATTAACAACCCTCTTTCTTTCACCGAGAAGTTTTATAATAACTTCTGTGGTATACTGCAATTTATGTAGGTACCTTGAAATCTATCATTTTTTGCTGTAACCGTTAATCATTTTATTATTAAGAATGTTAGTAGAGAATTAGCCAACGTAATTATTGGGCTTTTATAGGTTAAGTGTCTTGTTGGCGAATTTCGAAACATACAGTCCCGACTTCACGATTTTATAAAATAAAAAGATAGTAACATGACACTCATTCGTTATATTTTTCCATTTGTACTTTCAAAAATATAGTACGAATTATATTTATAAAACACCAAGTTATTTATGCAGATAATTAAATATTTAAATTCAGAAAATGTATTTTGTTTGTCGTGCATTTGTAATTTTATTTTTATGAGAATGTATGAAATTTTCATTTTGCACTAGTTTTGTACAATATCTCCATTTTTACTGATGTTCAAAATTTGTTTAAAATACTCCATTTATTTTATATCGTTTTATTATTCACGTGTGTTTATTTGTGCCACACTTTTTGTGCAAAGAATAATTTTCTTCACCGAGAACGAATTTCTCTTCGCGCTCTTTTTCCAACGATAATGGCGGTTTTTCTCCGGAATCAGCGTTTCCGGTTCCAGAGAGCCGGAAGCGTCTCAAGGTTTCCAAAGGAAGTATGGCAGACCAGTTTTGCTAGCGAATTCCGGAGGAAGGAAAGCGACCACGGAAACTGTCCAGTGTGAATAAATAAGTAATTCGAAGATTACGTGGGACACCGGTTATCTTGCTAGCACGAAAATAATCTCTAATAAAACTGAACGCTACGATAGAAAGTGGAATCTCTTACGTAAAGCCGCGTAGCTGTAGATCGAAGGAGATCGATGCATGGTATCTTGTGATTCAAGATGGAGAATCTTTGAAGATCGACGTTGTAACGCGATTCGAGATTAAACGAGATGTTGTGGAAGAAGATGGACGACTTGTATGGTATCTGACATGTGTATTCAGATACATTTTATCTGACTGTAATTTTATTGTAACGTTATCTGAGATAAATTTTATCTGACTGCACTTGCAAATAATTTATCGTTTGAACAAATAAAGTATGTAATTAAATCAAACATTGGGTTACAACATTAATCATTAGAACATCGAGTAGTCTCCTAAGATAAATTAGATAAATTAGAATTAGAAGTGTGAGTTCTGACTTAACATTCAAATCCAGGTTCTAATTTAAGATTCTGTGAGTTATATCAAAATATTATTCACGAATAATAAATAGGAATGTGACAAAAATATTTGTGAAGTAAGAATGTATAATTAAAAACAAAGCAGAATAAATTATGATACCTAGTATTTTACATCTTAAAATAACCAGTTTGGAAACCTTTCGGAATACGTGGAGTCACAATTTGCATTCTTTTGATTATAATAAGTTCAATAAACGTAGATTTAAGTACCGATTAAGATACAGTTCAGAAAAGAATTTTGAACAATTCTTCAGATGATTAAAATATTTTTTATAATTTTCTTCAAAGAATTTTAAAGAATTTGATTTGTAGTGAGATTTTAGCGACGGCGATGTCCGCCATTTTGGTACAAGGTATCTAATTTTCCACGAAACTGAGAAAACAGTTCATCAGTTTGTCCGAATTGATTTCTCCGGTGCTGTACGTGTGGAGCAGAGTGAAAGTATTGAAAAATCATGTAACAATTACTCCGTCAAACGAGGACCAAGTATTTATTTAGAAAGAATTACGAAACTTGAGGAAGTACTTTTACCTCACTCGTGTTTCGTAACTGAAGAGGCTAACCGGACAAGTGACATTTTGCGAATTGTTGTGTTTATTGGGTGGTACGTCAAATGTGTGTACACTGCATTTTTTTAACAATATATCAATCTTTTGGTAATTTTGAGATTTGCTAATTTGAGAATTTGGAGATTTGGAGATTTGAAGATTTGGAGATTTGGAGATTTGAGAATTTGGGGATTTAGGAATTTTATAATCTGAGAAATTGATGATTTGGGGATTTAGTGAATTTCAGAATTTGGGGATTTCGGTATTTTGTAATCTGAGAATTTGGGGATTTAGGAATTTTGTAATCTGAGAATTTGGTGATTTAGGGATTAGTCAAATTGACAATTTGGGGATTTAGGGATTTAGATAATTTGAGAATTTGGGGATTTACGAATTTTATAATCTGAAAAATTCGTGATTTAGGGATTTAGTCAATTTGAGTATTGGGGGATTTAGGAATTATGTAATCTGAGAATTTGGTGATTTAGGGATTTAGACAATTTGAGAATTGGGGGATCTAGGGATTTTGTAATCTGAGAATTTCGGGATTTAGGAATTAGTCATTTGAGAGTTTAGGGATTTGAAAAATTGGGGAAGTTGGAAAGTTGGTACTTTGAAAATTTTGATACATGCAGATTTAGTGATTTCAGGGTTGATTTAGGGACTTACGGATTTGGGGATTTGAGGATTTCGTGATTGTAATCTTCGCAAATTTGCAAACTTGAGAATCCAAGAATCTGGAAATTAGGAAACACGATAATTCAAAAAACAGTAAATTCAGCAATTTGAAAATTTGAGAACTTGAAAACATAGAAATTCCAGAACTCGAAACTTCAAAATTAACGAGTCCATAAACATGCAAATCTCTCATGATTAAACTCTATAATTTTCAAACGCATCAGTTTGATATCGTGCTAAACATCAATCAGAATAAAAAACATCATAAATTATTTACGACAGAATTCAATCTACATCAGTTTGATTTATGATTGTTGAAATCGTGCCGAGAGTAAAAACTTTCTTCCCGGGAGATCGAGACTATCGAAAAATCGATCAGCGAACTTACGGTCCGCGGATGCAAAATGTGCGGAGGAGAACAAGAGAGAGAGAGTAATCTGTCCGTAGAGCTACTTTCATATTTTCACTCCCGAGACACGGGAGAAAGTTCTCGAGATGTGTGAAACACGGTGAATGGCCGTCATTGTTTAACGAACACGCGTGTAATAATTGTACGAGGTGGGGGCATTCTTTGAAGTTACGAACACCGTGTTAGACGATAATGGAGATTGTGTAACGAAAAAAAAGTAGACCGTGTATACACGTCCATAGCGTGAGAAAGAAAAAAACTTAACCATCGTTCGATCGCGATCGGTTAACGTTAACCTAACCTAAACGGCCAGGTTAACCTAACCTAACAGATTATATCATTCAATAGCTGACCATTTTTGTTATTATGCGCTGCTCTTTGGACAATATTCTTTGCAACAAAGATTTTATGAAAATTCATTTTATAAACATTGATTTGTGACAATCTTTTATGGAATAACTAATTATTGTAATAGTAGTTTAGAAGATAAATAAAACGGGATGACCAAGGAATTTTATACATAAAAGTATTTCATAAAATATAGCAGTTACACTGTTTTATAATTTCTTATATTTTATAATAAAATTTCAAAAATATTTCAGTTCCAGTCAGAAGACAATTTTGCAATTACTGAAACTAAAATTTGATAACTTTAAAAAAGTCATGAAAGTCATTTGTTACTGAAGTTTAATTTCACATCAAAATTTTACAAAACAATGTTTAGTCAAACAAAAATAATTTTAAGCATCTGATCAGAATAAAGTATCACTCAGTGAGTTCGTACAATTGTACAAATAAAATAGTGATTTATAAATTACAATTTATAAACGATTCATAAATTACAACATATAAAGATGTGTAACTGCAAAAGTTATCAAATATAATTCGCAAG
This sequence comes from Megachile lagopoda, assembly GCA_036983795.1. Lineage (NCBI taxonomy): Eukaryota > Metazoa > Arthropoda > Insecta > Hymenoptera > Megachilidae > Megachile > Megachile lagopoda. The sequence continues at coordinate 8,678,955 of CM072787.1, forward strand.
ATGCAGAGTCCGATCGCGATCGAGTAATGGTTTAACGTTGATGGTATCTGTGCCACGGCATCGGTGAAATTATTTCGATCGAGTACGATTAATTTCTACGTTGGTTACACGCCAAGGTAACCGGCAGCCGATTTTACGGCTAATTAATTGCTGAAATTACCGTCGATTTCACGCGGGACACGACAGATCGCGAGTATTTATAATTGAAGCATCGCGAGAGCGTCGACGAGGAACGCAAACGCGAAAGTAGGCCGACGCGCACTTTTTTAGATCCAGCGGCTGCAAGAAATGCGCTCGTCTGATCACAGAAAGTCCGTTTTCACTTGCACTCGCGTCGCGTAAAACCGCCTTACCGATGCTTTTTTCTTCCTCCATTTAATTAACAGTAAAACTAGCAAACCGGTCAAATGATCGCTTTACAAGTTTCTTGTTTCGAGTTACAACATTTATTGAAATGGTTATCTCTGCGTTGATATTCATTAAAATAAGTAATTAATGCGTGTATTAACTTATAAGTATCGTTTGCTCATTTATATTTTAGTTATATTTATTTCAATGTTTGTGTTGATTTCTTTAGAGACGATTTTTTAAGGTTAGGTTAGAGAACGTTAGAAAAATTATTTTATATAACTGCCTTTATGTGTACTTTATATACTTTACATAACAGTGCTTTATATAACTGTCTTATTTGTCTTAAGTAAAGAAGTGAAGAATTGTATAAAAGATTGCAAACTTTTTGGTAAGAATAAGAAAGTAAAAATATTGATATAGGAGAAAATGAAGTCCGCATATATGGCCGCCGGGCTGTTGAATTTGAAAGTGTACATGTCAGTGTTCTGGTCACAAAAATTTAACAATTTTATTATGTTTTTAGTGTTTGTTTATTTGCAGTCATTAAATATTCAGTTAATATTCGATGTTCAATTAAATTCGATCAGATATTCAATTTATATTTCATGTCCCAAAATATTCAATTAATATTCAGTGTTCAATTATATTTAATCAATTATTCAACTAATATTCAATGTTCAATTAAATATTCAACCAATATTCAATGTTGAATTACACTCGATGAAATATTCAATGTTATTTCATTAAATATTAGATGTTCCACTATATTCAATTATACATCCAATGTTCACTTACATTTAATTAAAAAATTTATTTCCGATTGTATGTAAAATAATTCATAAATCAAGTTATACTAACAAGTACTAATATGTACTGCTATCTGCCATATTATGAATTTGACATTATCCAGTAACTAAAGGAAGACAAATTAAAGAAGACCTGATACGACATTAATTCCATACTATTAGCCAGTGAGAAAGTTAATCATACTTCGTCAGGAATTTTTAAGGTTAGAAAGAGAAATGATTAGATTCTTTACGTAATATTTTGCTTATCTTGAATCGATGATTATTAAATAAAACTTGCAGAGTTGTTAATACATGAAAGAAAGTGATAGAATTGACATATGTAGTCATTGATCGTTGAACTGAATATTAAACGTATGCAAACGTTTTAATATTAAACATACTTTTTGATATTAAACGTGTGTCCTTGATCAACGCATTGTCACAGAAATTCAATAAATAACAAATGTCAGGTGTACATATTAACTAACCAACAAACTTCACTAAAAATAAAATTAACTACTTCTCAGGATATTAAACCACGGGTGGTCAAAAACGTTCATACGTAACTGTATTTAACCCCCAAATGGACAATCGAATACCCAGAAACCGTTAATAAAAAATTGTGATCATAAAAATCTGGAAAAATTGCACGAAAGCATCGGAAGAAATTGTAAGATCCACTTGTCCGCACAAGAATTAAACACTAACGAACAAGCACACGCACAAACAGTTCCTCGTATCGGCCAGTAAATCGTGATTTATACAGACAAGTAATTCGCGTCGGTCGAACGGCTTAATAAAACAAAATGGCAGTATACGTCACGGAGGGTAGAATCGATCCAGAGGATACCGGGAAGAACCGAGAACGGGAAGAGGAAGAGGAGGAATAAAAGACTCACCGTGGGCAGCCAGGAACAGCAGAAGAATCGAGAGAACCTCGGAGGACACCATTTCTGACTTCTGTCCGACACGGCCTTGAAGAAGACCAATTCGATTCGATGGAATCTACTCGAATTTCAATCCGGCGGTTGGTACCATTCAAAGGAGGGTCTGAGAGATGCCAAGTGGTTGCTATGAGAACCGAAGAAGCTCGGCTGATGAGTTTTCGTGTCGAGACTGGTCACTGGGAGAGGCGTTTGGCTTCGTGTCTTATATGAGCTCCCCACTCTTCCGGCAGGTCCGATCTCTGCCGCATAGGAAGGCCTCACCATGGAGAACACACCTGGTTTCTTCTATCGAGGACTCAGCTTGCTTGCTATCCTCATTGATGATACCGAACGATGCTTTGTATATACGAAAGCTTGCTACGCTTCCCTAGGGAAAATTACGGTACTGGGGAACGAGGTACCTGCTGGGCTTCTGGTTGCCACTCTTGCGGAGTTTACACATTGTTAACGTCGGGAATTGCGGATTTAGGGATTTGCATATGTGAAGGTTTGTTTGATTGGGGAATTTAGGGAATTTGGGATGGTGGGATTGTTGGGGACATTGAGTAATTGTGGGAGTTTGGGGGATTTGGAGAATGCGGGGAGTTGGAAGTATTCGAAGATGTGAATTTGGGGAAATGGGAATTTGGGGAATTGGGAATTTGGGGAATTGAGAATTTTGGGAAATGGGAGTTTGGGGAATTAGTAATTTGGGGTATTGAGAATTTTGGGAAATGGGAATTTGGGGAATTGAGATTTTGGGGAAATAGGAATTGGGGGAATTGAGAATTTGGAGAACTGGGAATTCGGGGGTTGAGAATTTGGAGAATTGAGAATTTGGAAAATTCGGAATTTGGGGAAATAGGAATTTGGGGAATTGAGAATTTGGGGAAATAGAAATTTGGGGAATTGAGAATTTGGGGAAATAGAAATTTGGGGAATTGGGAATTTGGGGAAATAGGAATTTGTGGAAATAGTAATTTCGGGAATTGTGAATTTATGGAGATAGGAATTGGAAGAGTTGAGAATTTGGAGTATTAGGCATTTTGGGTAATTAAGAATTTTTCGACGTATGGAATTTTGAGACTTGAGAATTTGAAGAATTAGGTAAAGTTAGAAACCTAAAAATTTGAACATCCTTGACTTACTCAATTTGTTAAATTACAAGAAACAACTCTAGGAATTTGCAAGGGAAACTTGAAAATTACAAACCTGGAAATTCGATATAACAATTCAAAATATTGTAAATAAAAGGCATTCGAAATTCAAGAAACTAAAAAATGTTTACTTCGAAAGTATACAAACATAAAATTTGGAAATAAAGAACTTATTAAGTTCTTAAGTATGTTTATTTAATTTCCTTTGCAATCAATAGAAAGTACCAAAAAACTTTATCGTCGAGTGCGTACATGTTCAGTGCATAGCATGACAAAGTATTAAGAGCATCGTAAATGTCCTTCAGCGAGCTTTTTTGCTTTCCAGACATTTCTTCAGCGTCATCACGCTGTGCGGCTATAAAGATAATGTGGTACGATTAATATTGATTGATTGATACGTTGATATCTCTTTCTTCCTTTTTTCTTGTTTGCGATTCAATGTTACCCGAAGCAAAAAAGGAACTTGTTCTTGCGTAATGGATGAGTAATTTGATTCATGTTTTGATATGGATCGTTGGAAGGAATTTTATGGGAATCAGTGATCGATCAGATCGATCGGGATCACTTTCTACAATTATTTTCTTATTTTATGATGATAATCAGCTACCTTGTGGCTTGGTTTTACGAAATATCCTGCAACTTTGTCCTTCGGAAAATTTCCGACTTCTTCGAATTACGATGGGTAATTGTGTGGGAATGTTTGCGGAATATGGCATCCCATGATTCAACAATTCTGTGATTTTTATGTGTGTGTAGTGGCAGTGTTATTTAGTAAGGTCATTGGTGAACAAGTGGTTTTGGGTAATTTGGGAACTTGGGAAATTGGAAAATTGGAAAATTGGGGAATTGGAATTTAGGGATTGGGAAATTAGGAATTGGGGATTTGAGAATTGGGGAAATTAGGAATTGGGGATTTGGGAATTGGGGATTTGGGAATTGGGGATTTGGGAATTGGGAATTTGGGGAATTGGGAATTTGGGGAATTGGAAATTTAGGGAATTTGGAAAATTAGGAAGTTGGGAAAGTGGAGAATTGGGGATTTGGGAATTGGGGATTTGGGAATTGGGGATTTGGGAATTGGGGATTTGGGAATTGGGGATTTGGGAATTGGGGATTTTGGAATTGGGAATTTAGGAATTGGGAATTTAGGGAATTAGGAAATTAGAAATTGGGAAATTAGGAATTGGGAAATTAGAAATTGGGAAATTAGGAATTGGGAATTTAGGAATTGGGAATATAGGAATTGGGAATTTAGGGAATGGGAAATTAGGAAGTTGGGAAATTGGGAAATTGGGGAATTGGGAAATTGAAAATTTGGCCTTTTAACTTGAAAAAGTTAAGATTTGGTAATTCCTAAATTTCTCACACAGTAATTGTTTCAATATTTCCAGTAAATTAGAACAATATGCAGTATCATTGATAGTTACATAGAAAAGGTACACTTCACTGATTTCCTTGACCTTGATATGTGCATGGTCTCAGGGTCAACGTTCTGAGTAATTTCCCCTACAAATATAGCCATGTCCGACTTAAGCTTCCAAGGTGTCTTTATTTACAAAAACTAACTTTTGCTATTGTATATTAACAATCTTCATATATGACATAAATTATGATATTACGAAGTAACCCACTTTGTATATTGAACATCTTCTCCTCTATAAATAAATCCTCCATAAATAACTATAAATTCTCTATGAATTACGATAAATCCTCTATGAATAATTATAAATCCTCTATAAATAACTCTAAAACCCCTATAAATAACAAAATAAACAAGTTATCTAAAACAATCAACGTGATCCCAGTAAATATTAATAAACAACCTGATCTAAAAATTGTCCAGACATAATTTCTACAGTGTCCAACCACAATAATCGAGAATTCTGTGTTTCTTGACCGATCCCACGACGGCTGTTGCTCTTGTTAGCGGTGCGATATTCTTTTGCGTTTCAGCGATCTCAAAAGAAGGCCTTCACGGTTTCTTTCCCCGATTCGAGTCGCTTCACGTGATAACTCGGTGAAAATAATGGTGAAACACTGTTGATCGTTGAATAAAATTTGCTGACACTGTTTTTCATTCTTATACCCTTCTGTGTATGTGTACCTGTCTTGTACCTCGGCTCGTTACGCTTAGACACTTAGGTTAGAAACCTGGGTAACAATCAGTGGGAAATTAAGAGCGATTGGATAAGACTACTGCGTGTAATTTATAAGATGTTTATCAATGAAATGCATTTGAGTGTGTAATCTCTGTGGTTAGATAGTATACAGCTGAATTGTTCCAACTTTTTTCCACTTTTTCGCTGTAATTATAGTTTCGTAATGGTAATTAAATCAGAAAATATCAGTTTCAAAGTTCTGTTGGTTCTACTCGGTTGGACAATTATTTCTCTAAATTAATTTTCTGATTTTCATCTTTTTCATCAAGATTCTTACAGAGATGGTTGTGGAAGTTTAACATCGATGAATAATTTTAGAATTTTATCTCTATGGATCTAAAAATAATTCAATGAAACTGTTTACCAAATTGAAACAATTAATGATACAAAAAGTAAATCAAATTTTTACAAGGCTTACATTGTAGAAATATTGGACATTTTTAAAAATCAAAACAATTAATGGTACAAAAAATTCAATAAAATTTATATGAAGCTTATATTATAGCAATATTGGACATTTTTAAAAATTGAAACAATTAATGGTACAAAAAATTCAATAAAATTTATATGAAGTTTATATTATAGCAATATTGGACATTTTTAAAAATTGAAACAATTAATGGTACAAAAAATTCAATAAAATTTATATGAAGTTTATATTATAGCAATGTTATATATTTTTGAAAATTGAAACAATTAATGGTACAAAAAATTCAATAAAATTGATATGAAGCTTATATTATAGCAACTTCGAATATTTTTTAAAATTGAAACAATTAGTGATGCAAAAATTAAATGAAAATTTATATGAGGCTTATATTACAGTAATGTCAGACATTTTTTAAAATTGAAGTTAAAAAATTTGCAATATTTTTGAGTCATTTAAAATGACTCAATATTAAAACTCATATAATTCACTAGAATTTTTGTTGAGGCTTATATTATAACATTGTCAGATATTTTTTAAAATTGAAACAATTAATGGTACAAAAAATTCAATAAAATTGATATGAAGCTTATATTATAGCAACTTCGAATATTTTTTAAAATTGAAACAATTAGTGCTGCAAAAATTAAATGAAAATTTATATGAAGCTTAAATTACAGCAATGTCAGATATCTTTTAAAAATTTGCAATATTCCTGAGTTGTTAAAAATGACTCAATTTCACTACTCGTATAATTCACCAGAATTTTTCTTGACACTAAAAAGTTTCTAGTTTGAAGTTTCTACAAAATAACAGTGATCTCGCAACAGGTGACGGAAAAAGGAAAAGTCGCATCCTGTTGAACGAACGGTAACGAACAAAATTCTGCAAGAAGATTCACCGTGCATGTTTGTTTACAGAGAACAAAAGAAAAGACTTTCTATAACGAAATGTATATCCTTAAAACGATCGAGAGCCACCACACGGTTTCTTGCTTTTCCATTTATAGGGCCGCGTCGTTGTGCAACAAAGTGGATCGTAAAGACAGAGCGTTTAGAATTTATTATTAATTCCACGGGAATGAATAATGGAACGGTTTCTCTGTGCCCCCGTCTCAATTCGGTCCCTACTCTTCCGTTCCTTTCACTCGTTTCCTAGTGATACTGTTGACGATTTTGCAAAACCGATCGGTCACTAAATATTTACATAATTTCGTGGAATCTCCTCGTACCTGGTTCGAAATATGTCGCTTTCGAATTGGTGCGCGTGAAAAGCTCCGACGAAGTCCGGCCGATAATTGAACACGTTTAACAAGTCATTCGAAATCAAAAACACTTTGTTAATGCTTAGAAAGCGAGCATAGAATTGCTCGATGTCTTCAACGCTTTCGCTGTCGTTATGCGGCGGTTTGCAACAATCATTGGGTCGATTAGGAGGTAATCGATGGTGAAATAAATAATTTTTCGTTATGCAATCTCAGGGATTCTCTTCGTTCGCGGTTAATTGTGTTAGAAGAGTACGAACAAGTACAGCTCGCATATTTTTGCATATTTTTACTGTACATACTTATATAGATCGATATACAGTTATCAAGTGATTCACGCTGTATAATTTATACGATTTATTTTCACGATAATTTATACGATTTTGTTTTTTTTTCAGTAAAACTATTTTCCCAGAAAGTTATTCTTGCAAACTTGAAATAAAGAAAAAAATTTGTATACATCTTTATAATCGTTTTAAGAAACAATTAATGTCAGTTAATGAAATTTTATTACCTTCATCATTTAATATATTTTAATAGGAGAAAATCTGTGCTACAATTCTTAATTAACGACTGTTTTGGAGATAAAATTATGCTAATCTCAAAAGTGTTCTAACCTCAAACATTTCGAAACTTCATATTTTAATAATGTACCAAGTACATTATACCGATACATTAATTGGTAATACTTGAATTATTCATCATGTTTATGTTATTAAAGCAACAAAATGTAATAATTCTGCAGAAATAGAAGTTTCACAGTCGTGTGAATCATCGTAATTGAGTGACGTGTGAATTAGATGTCAGTCGGAATGGAAGCTTTAAAATAATGAGCGAGAAAGTAATTAAACTTGATTAATTGCTCTTGACGCTTCCTCGGATTATGAACACTGATTAACGTTCATTAAATTGATTCTGTCATTCGGGAATTAGCAAATAATAACACGAAGGCGTTGAAAGATATAAGTGCTAATTGATTGATATTTATAAATATTTAAACACAATTTGTTAAATTAAGCGGTGAACGTATGTATTAGCAATTACAAGAGAGTGCAATTATAAGAATGTTACTTTGTATTTTAAGGTGAATTTCAAACTTTGTATTTGGAAAACAATTAAATGTTAATTGTTCAAAATTTTAATATTATTAGAAACCACTTAAACAGTACAGATAATACTACTAATAATTAATTTTCAGTTATTTGTACTCCAAAATGGTGGTTTGATTATTCATGTTAAAATAGGGCTTTGGATTACACAATTTATTTTTTGAAAAATCATTTACATCATATGGAATGTTCATATAAAAAGAATTGTATACTTCAAAAAATTGTAACAATTTTTAAATGCAGGAAAACTGAAAAAAAATTTGTAAGGTATTAAGTTATTTATATAACTATAAATTGATCAAATGTTCTACCACCAAAGATCCATCAAATGTTAAAAATATGTTCCTAAAACGTTTTCTTTGTGTATTACAAATAAATCAAAGTCCTGCTATTTTGCAGAGAATCTCTAGTATAATTAGACATTATCTGCCATCTTATAATGGAATATTTGAATCGAGCGAATTTACAATGAAAAAATAGAGGAAAGATTTCGTAAGGAACCGAACATACTTCCCGGAAGGAGGAACACTCGAAGCTCAGTATTTAACAAGGACTCTCACCTTGTTCCCTTGTGCAAGAAAACAGAGGACGAGCTGTTACTAAACAAGGATTATCTCGATGCTCGGTGAGAATGGTCACAAGAGGAAACGAGACACATAAGAATGAAACAATGGTCGCCATGTTTCGAAAGTCTCTCGCGGTGTGCGTTTGTAGCCCCTCGTTCCCCTTCGTTCTTCCTATTCTCTCTATCGAATTTAACAATTACTCATTAAACCCTTTAATTAATCGTGTTGTTCGATTATACGAGGCACCTTGCACTTCGATCGGGAAGAGACGATGATCCTAACCTATAGGTTAGCTATCAGCACAGGTTTCGAGATGTTTCTACATCTTTCTTGTGGATTATTGTGCAACTTGTGGATTATTATAAAATATTGACGAGGATTTAGAAATTATGATTTGGTGCATTGAAATTGTTAATGAGAAGAAATTTTATAATTTGTACTAGCATGGGAACTTGCTATAACAGTACTTGAAAGGTTAGACTAGGTTAGGATGTTTTTACAGTGAAATCCCTATATCTACGTATTCAGGTATTTAGCTTGAAGAAGTAGAACAGCAAATTATTTAAAAAAAATAAAGAAAGAAACTAAAAAATAAATACATAGATATTTTCCAATTAAGTATTATAAAATTTCTGTTTAACAGATTATTAACAATATTTTGAAAGTAACATCTTGTACAGTTTCCGTTTTGAGACTAAAAAAATACTCATTAGAATGCGCCTAAAGGAGAGGCAACTTTCCAACGTCGCCGCAAAACTGGTTGCAGTTTCCTGCTGAAAACATCCACATCATTTTATCGCACTTCATCTCAAAGTCCTTCAAATTAATTCCATTTTTTAAACTCTACATTTCTCTGTTCACACTCGTGACCTCGAAAAATGCACTAATTAACGTAAAAATGATTAAAGACAAGCACGCGATTAATGTTACCATAAATCATGTCCCACTTTCGATCATCATTACGTCTCTCTGAAGCAAAAAGAAGTAATTATGGAGGAAATGCATGATGCTTTCTAGCATGCTGCGTTTTTCGTTGAAACTTTCAACACCTCACGATTATGTAAATATTGGCTCTGTGCATAAATCCATGTTTGATCTTGCTAATCTACGAACAAGTTTTTTAGGAAAAACCGAAGTGAGGTTGAACCTTTTCGCTTCTTTTAGGAGGAAGTAAGCGTTGATTAAGGAAAAGGTAAATTATTGATTCAGAGAAAGGTAAATCATTGATTCAGAGAAAAATAAATCATTGACTAAAGGACAAAACAAATTATGAAATCGGAGAAAATGATTCATGCAGAAAGAAGTAAATGATTCATTCAGAAAGAAGTAAATTCAGAGAAAAGTAAATAATGCAATAATGCAAAAAATGCTGGAAAAAAATAAAGCAAGATGATGACGTGTGTTGACGTAATAAAATGTTGATTGTTAAGAGAACTGTTTGTGCATCTCTGGAGAAAATTGCACAAGTCCGGTGGCAGTTTCTTATCTTTCATTTTATTATAGGGTCCTCTGTACGCGTTGACAGATTAATGGCGCGACACCTCAGCTATCTCGGTCGGATGACTCGAGCGTATTTTCGTATTAGAGTAACACTTTAATTAACATGTTGCATGCTGAAGTGAAATCCACCATATTTCATGCGACACAATGACTGCTATTATTTATGCAAATGTGAACACAAAAAGTACACACAAGTATAAAACTGTAACATTCGTAGTACTAGACAGAAAAGTAATATTAACTAAAATCAGGAATTGTGAAGATTTAAAAAACTTTACTGTAAAAAGTATAAACAAATCCAATTATCGTTACACTACTTTTGTTGAATCTAGATATAATTTAATTCTTCGTCCTCTTTATCCTCCATTTGATTCTTTATCCTAACTTTATTCCTCCATCCTGAAAATGCAGTCCTAGTTCTAGTATTCTTCCAGTTATTAATAGAAATCCCAATTTCAGCTATTAAAAATATTCGACGAAGCAGTAGATGAATGAACGAGACAAAGTAGGATTAAAAATAGATTAAATTTGAGAGCCTCTGGGTTAGCCTGAAGTACAGAAAGTGTTGTGAGTCTGTGGCTCGCTATGACCCGGAGAGCAAGGACCTCTGGTCCTTGACGAGTTCGAGTCCACCACTTCTTCTCTTCTCTTCTCTTATTTTCTGCTCTTATCTTTTATTTTTCTTCGTTGCCGGACCCTCCTGCGGTACGTCTCATCCTGTTGGTCCTTTGCTTCCTTTTTAATTGTTTTATCGCTTGCTCCATCTTTCTCCTCGCCGAAATATATTCGCTTCATTAGATCGTCTAACCGAACCATGGGAAATCCCGACTTGTGTCGAAAATCCCATCCATTCTCCGATTCGCCTACCTTGCATTTTTCAATTCTTCTCTCCTTTGGTCGAAAGACTGTACATTTTATACTGACTTAATTTACAATGATTATTTATGACTATTTAAAATATAATTACATATTTGATACAAGGTTATAGAAGTATTTTATTCATAGTTATTTCTAATTCCTTTTTAGGTGTATCAAGGATTTTAGAATTTTATATTGAAAATCATCCCTCAACTCAATTTCTTAATCCTTGACATGGTTTGTCCACAACTTCAATAATAATTATATTTAAAATGTTTTTTCTTTATAAACAACTAGTAAAGTATAATGTTAACCAATGAATGGCAATTTTAGAATTTTATATTGAAACTTATCCCTCAACAACTAATTTCTTAATCTTTCGCATGATTTTTACGCAACCCCTATAATAATTATATCTAAAATTTTTGTTTACAAACAACAAGAAAAGTATATTAAGCAATGAATGTCAATTTTAGAATTTTATATTCAAAATTATCCTTCAATAATTAATTCCTTAATCTGCTACATGATGTTTACACAACCCCTATAATAATTGTATCTAAAATTGTTTTTTTACAAACAACAAAAAAAGTACAATATTAACCAATGAATGGCAATTTTAGAATTTTATATTGAAACTTATCCTTCAACAACTAATTTCTTAATCTTTCGCATGATTTTTACACAACCCCTATAATAATTATATCTAAAATTTTTGTTTACAAACAACAAGAAAAGTATATTAAGCAATGAATGTCAATTTTAGAATTTTATATTCAAAATTATCCTTCAATAATTAATTCCTTAATCTGCTACATGATGTTTACACAACCCCTATAATAATTGTATCTAAAATTGTTTTTTACAAACAACAAAAAAAGTACAATATTAACCAATGAATGGCAATTTTAGAATTTTATATTGAAACTTATCCTTCAACAACTAATTTCTTAATCTTTCGCATGATTTTTACACAACCCCTATAACAATAATATCTAAAATTGTTTTCTTACAAACTAGAAAAATATAATATTAAGCAATGAATGTCAATTTTAGAATTCTATATTGAAAATTATTCTTGAGTAATTTGTTCCTTAACCTATTACATGATTTGTCCACAACCCCTATAATAATAATATCTAAAATTGTTTTCTTACAAAGTAGAAAAATATAATATTAAGCAATGAATGTTAATTTTAGAATGTTACATTGAAAATCATTCTTGAATAATTTCCTTAAACCCCTGACATTTAATCAACCCTATCATTCCACCATATCAACCCTCACCATTTTTCACCTGTAAACCACAATCATCCGATCATACCGAGCTAAAATACAAGCTTCCTCGCAAACACAATTTATTTCTTACCACGCTCGATTAAAATTTGATCACGTAAGATTCACAAAAACGTGCATGAATCCCGACACGTTCGCACCTTGTAACAAGGATGTTGAACGGGTTGCAAGAATGGTGTAAAACGATTAAACTCCTTGTTACTGCAAGCATTGCTCAGTAGGTACACAATAACGGTACGCATGTGCGTGACAATCGTCGCAAAAGCATGAAATAAAACGCTGTCACGCGAGCGAAGGTAGACAGTAGTCAAAAGAAATAACTCAACGTGTTTATGAAGCTTGCTTCGTGGATCTTTTATTTTATCTGAGCTTTCCTACGAACCTCCTCGGTGAATCCGCAGCTGTGTACCTTTCAGATGCAACGGAAGAATGCAAGCCTGCGTAAAGGAATTTGTCTTCCTGGAATTAACGCGTTTCTTGGTAATTTTATATCTTCTAAATATTTGAGGTTCGTTCTCTTTTCAAAGGGGACTTTCAAGGATTTTTTTTTTTAGAATCAATTGTGTTGAGTCGGTGTAGTGATGTTCACTTAAGTAATGGCGGTGTTCATTTAAAACTATTTCTTTCTGATGCTAAGATATTTCATTTTGAATATTCTTGCGTATGGATGTGTTGAACATGTACAATTTTTCGCTTGTAATTTCTCCACCTTTTAAATTTATATTATAATTCGTAGATTTGCAAATTTGTGAAGTCCAAAATTTATTTCTACACTCTCAAGTATCAATATTTTTAAATTTTCAACAAGTCAATTTATATTTGTAAATTCCTAAATTACCAAACTTGACGTACCCAAATTTTCGAACCACAAAATTAATTTTCCAGCCAAGTACCTTCAACCACACCTCACCGTGTCGAGCCACACTTCAAGCATCAATAAACAATTAAAATTCCTGCCAATTACGTAGAGGCACTGCAGTTCTAAAGCAATTTTCCCGCGAACGAAAACAAAGTACAAAGAATATTTACGATGCTTCGAGGAAGCCAAGGGTTTCATCTCCACTTGCCTCAACTGTTACAAAGTATCCTGGCATTTAAGAATGCACTATTCCGAAGGAATCGCCGATTATACCTGAAAAATACCATCAGTCGTGAGTTTCTTTCGGGAACACGTTCATCCAGCTATTCTATATTTATCAAGGACCGTTTCGCGCACCTCGCGAGTGTTTTTTATGCAAATCCATTGAACGGTTAGGCATTGTGACCGGTCGTTATTCACGGTGCAGAGGTGACCCTAAAAGAATTAATATCGACGCCCTTTGTGAAGGCTGCGTGTTCCTTTTGGTGGGCCTCGCGAATGCCTGAAATCTTTTGGGTGCACTCTCGGACGCGAAGAAATAAAAATACGGACAGCAATGAAAATGCAGAACCAGCGAGAGGATACCGTAATGCTCGTTCGAATTCATCGGAGCGTCTCGTTAGTCGAGAAGAACGTAAAAGGTGGACCACCCTTCGGAGTAACTCGAAGATCGTTCTTTGTGGAGTGTTTTAGAAAGAGGGGAATAAATCGCGGGAAAAGATACGAGCACTTACCGTAATCGACGCCCGATGACTCCCTGAATTTTCGGCGATCGCCGGACAACGATCGGCCGGAAGAGGCTTCGATCGACGATCGTATTTTTCGGGGACTCGTGCTTCGAATGCCAACACGTTTGTACATGTTTCGGAGGTTTTTACAGGTTTCTACTGGTTTGTTGTTGGCTATTTTGGTGCAAGAGTGTGTTGGATGATGTCGGTAGAACTGTAGTGTGGGGTCTGCAGGGATTCGAAGACGGGTTGTAGGGGTGGGAAGTTGGGAAGGTGGAAATTTGGGGAGTTGGAAGGTTGAAAATTTGGTGATGTGGAAATTTGGGGATTTAGGAAGATGGAAATTTGGGGAATAGGGGAGTTGGAGAGTTGGAAGGTTGAGAATTTGGTGAACTGGAAATTTGAGAATTTAGGGAGATGGAAATTTGGAAATTTGGGGAGTTGGGGAGCTGGAGAGTTGGAAGGTTGAGAATTTGGTGAACTGGAAATTTGAGAATTTAGGGAGATGGAAATTTGGAAATTTGGGGTGTTGGAGAGCTGGAGAGTTGGAAGATTTAGAATCTGGTGATCTGGAAATTTGGAAATTGGAATTTGGGGAATTAGGGAGCCGGAAATTTGGGGATTTGAGGAATTGAAAGGTAGAATTTGGTGATCTGTGAATTTGGGAATTGGGAATTTGAGATTTAGGGATTTGCAAGATTGGAATTTGACAAATTGGAATTTCTATGGATTGGGGATTTAGGAACTGAGGGAATTGAAAGTTGAGGAATTTAGGAATTTGAGAAATTAAGGAATTTGGACATTTTAGAACTTGGAGAATTTACAAATTTGGGGAATAGGAAATTTGGGAAATTAGGATTTGGAAATTTGGGAATTTGGAAAGTAGAGAATTTGAAAATATACGAATTTGGGAATTAAGGGATTTGGATATTTATGAATTTGCAAATTTGTGAATTTGAGTACTTGAAGATTGAAATTAAGAATCTAAAAATATGCAAATATAACATATTTATGCATATTGTAAAATTCGGAAATAATTGTTTTCAAAGTATAAAAAATAACAGTAACAGAATTTCTTAAATTTCCCAAATGTACATACCTATGTAACATCACTCAATAATACATATACAATACATGCCTTGTGTACATATAATATAGATACATAATAGATCCATGCATAACATACCTACATAACATATCCACGCATTCTACATAACATTAACATACCGTCCGCATATTTCTTGCATAGTTGAATAAATTTTATCGGCACAAATATCCGCAGACTAGTTACAACACTAATAGCAGGTACACGCGTAGATACTTTGCGTTGCTACCGAAAATTAATGCAAACGATTTTTTCTCTGTGTAAAAGGCGCGATTGGAGTTTGAGAGAAAGTAAAATTACGCCTCGACGGCTACAACTTTCCTCGGGAAATACCAGAACCAGAGCTTACGTGAAAAGTTGAATTATCTCGTTTGACACGGTGGTTTTCTTGCAGGTTAATCCTGTTACAAGAGTTGAAACACAGTGACGGACAAATGAATTAGTCAAACTGTTTTCTTGTTTAGGTTTGTGCAGAATTGACTAACTCATTATAAAATAGGGGTTATCAACCACCGAAAAATTTATATTTTATGTCCACTTAAGAATGCAATAAAATTATTTAAAAAAATAATGTATGCAGAAAATGTATGTAAACTATTTATTCGTACAGCATCGATTTATATGAAATATGTAAAATACGTGAAATGTAAACAATTTATTCATATCATCATCAATTTATATTACATATGTGACATGTGTGTAATACGTGGAATGTGAGAAATATGTAACACATGTGATATATGTAAAATTTTTTAAAATATGTGATGTATGTGACATATGTGAAATATGTGAAATGTAAGAAATATGTATTTGCAGAACAAATATGTGCAATCTAGTGTGTCAACTAATGAACAAGTAAGTAGAAAGTGACACGTTCTGTTCTTGTTCTCTCACCGTTTATGTGCATTCCTTAAATAACACGCAATTCAGTTGAAAATGTAAGTGTTAAATGATAAAAAAGTAAACAGTCGCTACCGACAGTATTAATAATGTTTTATACAGGGGAAATTAATATATGTTGGCCACAATAATCGAAATTAAGTGTTACATTATTTCTTATACAAAAAATTGTATTAAAGGTGCAACTGATTCAGATACGTCGCCATTTTGAGTTTAGTGAGAGTGAAATTTTTAGGTTATCTAAGACTTTTAGGTTATTTTTCTTTAAGCCAGTACAAATGTATAAATATACAGTAATATTTGACAAAATTAATGATTATTTAATAATAAGATTTGACACAATTTAATATTTCTTACAATTTAAATTTCTAAATAAATATTGTACATACATATGTAATAAGTATTGTATATAATCGTCCAACTACAGATTTTATAGGTACAAAAAGAGAAATTTTAAATATATAATTGATGTATTCAATAATTGCATTATACCTTCTTGAATAATTTCTAAGCAACGTGTTTATTTTAAAAAAATCATATGAATTCTACTAACAAATATTTAACCAACACCTCCCACTTCTTTTTATTCTCCTCTTCCTTCATTTCTAACAATAAAATTCCTATTCGATCAGAAAAAAAGAACCAACTCCCTAGGAATCTGTGCGTTTCGTTTCTTCGCCGTCCTTTCATTCGTCCCGACAAATTAGAACAGACTCGGAAGGACACGCACGAGAAAGAGAGGCCCAGACACGATAATAAGATCTCAAGGATCAAAGGGGACGACTGAAAAGAGCACTTTCCTGTCCGTCACGAGCTGCCAAGGAAATTGAATTGTTCCACGATGTTGCTCGGAGACTCACGTGCGAGTAAAGAGCTGCTAGACAGCGTTTAAATATGCGTGATTCAAGCACATCCTTTCGAAGGATATCGCGGTCGTATTTGGACTTAAGTGGTGGATCGTGTAAGTCGCGTCGAATTTATGGCCCGATTCGACACCGTGCGAGAGTAATACTTTATGCAATATAGTGGTTGGCATTATCGGTAAAAGAAATTAATTGTGCTGAAAGATGAATGAACGCTTTTCATTCCTATCGCACTGCCATTGCATTGGGAGACATTTTATTGGATTGATTAGACTGTTAATTGAGGGATTGATATATGCATTGAACACTTTTTAGTAGCTAATTTCTACATTTTTAAATGAACAGTTTCTTAATTTTGAAGTTTGTAAATTTGTAATTTTTTACATTTGCAAATTTGATAATTATGATTTTCTAGAGTTCGAAATTTTGAAACTTACAAATTTAGAATTTTATAAATTCATAAATTCATAAATTCATAGATTTACAATTCTTTACATTTTTTAAGTTTCAATTGTTCAATTGAATTCTTAGTTTCTCAAATTTTTGATGCCCTAGATTCCCAATTCTTTATTATCCCGATTCCCTAGATTTCAGAATTTGCAAATTTCTAATTCCACCAATTCCCAATTCCCTAAATTTCCAACTCTCTAAATTCCCAATTCCCTATATTCCCAATTCCCTAAATACCCAATTCCCTAAATTTCCCAATTCCCTAAATACCCAATTCTCTAATTTCCCAAATCCTAATTTCCCAATTTCCTAAATTTCCAATTCCTAATTTCCCAATTCCTAATTTCCCAATTCCTAATTTCCCAATTCCTAATTTCCCAATTCCCTAAATATCCAATTCCCTAAATTTCCCAATTCCCTAAATACCCAATTCTCTAATTTCGCAAATCCTAATTTCCCAATTTCCTAAATTTCCAATTCCTAATTTCCCAATTCCTAATTTCCCAATTCCTAATTTCCCAATTCTCTAATTTCCCAATTCTCTAATTTCCCAATTCCTAATTTCCCAATTCCCTAAATTTCCAATTCCCTAAACTTCCAACTCTCTAAATCCCCGATTCCCTAAATTCCCAATTCCCTATATTCTCAATTCCCTAAATACCCAATTCCCTAAATTTCCCAATTCCCTAAATACCCTATTCTCTAATTTCCCAAATCCTAATTTCCCAATTCCCTAAATTCCCAATTCTCTAATTTCCCAATTCCTAATTTCCTAATTCCCTAAATTCCCATTTCCTAATTTCCCAATTCCCTAAATTCCACAATTCCTAATTTCCCAATTCTCTAAATTCCCAAATTTGCAGAGTTCCTAAGTCCCCAAATTCCCAAGTATCTCCTAATACCCAAAGTCCCTAGTTACGCCAATGGCTGATCACGAACAAAGTATCCACTGTGCCGAAACGATAATGCCTCAAGTTCTCGCCCACTCTTTCCTAATATCGGCTCGTTAGCATTCCGCGTACAGTGTCATATGCATTATTCGTTAACGTAGGAAGACAATACGTACAACATATAACATTTTTATAGCCGGTTACATATTGTACATATTACCGTAGCTGTCTAGGAACATACGCGGAGAGGCAGGGAAGATCTGCGAGCTCCTGCGTGCAGAGATAATATGTGAAACACTGTGGTTATTCGTGACGTGAATTCGTTAGCTGTTAGACTCGTTGAAGCTTCATAACTTCGTACAATCTCCGCGATCGTACACGGCTCAAGCTGTGTTTACTAAGCAGATTCACGGATACGTCAACAAATCACGGATGAAAAAAGAAACTTCTCTCTCCAAATATAGCTGTACGCACACGTATAACCTCGTTTATTCGACTCTTCGTTGAACACGCGATATAAAACGAATGTTCGTCACTTAAGCATCAGGGTAATTACTTGCGCAGATGAAGATAACTAACACGTTCCTGCTCCAGATAAATTAACAAAAATGCAATTAAACGACATTAAACCGGGTATGATCGGTATCAATTTCTTACCTATATAAAGTATACGTTCGTATGATTTTAAACCTGCTTCGTGTAAATGTTTTCCAGTTCTTGCCTGGTTCAGTTTTTCTTCGACTTTATTTCATGTTCGTTTATTTTATTTTCGTAGAAGTCGTGAAGGACACCGTCGCTTAATTATTAAATTTTTTGAACATAATGTGTGTATATTATAAAGTATGTATACGTAAAGTATATAATAGGTACATTAATTACAAATTCAATAGTGGTAAATTAAGAATTTATGAATTCACTTGTACTACATTTTTATGAATTGTATTTAACTCTTACTTATATTTAATGCTTATTAATGAGAATAGGATTTAGGCATTCAGGAATCTAGGTACGTAGGAATTTGCATATCTAAGAACCTGAGTATGTATCTATTAACCCAGGTACCTGGAGACTTACAGACCTAGAAATATAGAAATCTAGGTGTCTAGGGATTTAGGAGTTTAGATACCTTGAGATCTAGAAATTAACGTATTTAGGTATCTAGGGATATAGCAATGTAGCGATCTAGGAATGCAGTGATCTAGGTGTATAGTGATCTAAGTAGCCAGTGACTTAGGAATCTAGAGGTTTAGGTACCTAGTGATCTAAGTATCCAGTGATCTAGGTATCTAGAGATCTAGATAGCAAGTGATCTAAGTATCTAGTGACATAGGTATCTAGGGATCTAGGTACCCAGTGATCTAAGTATCCAGTGACATAGGTATCTAGAGATCTAGGTACGCAGTGATCTAAGTATCCAGTGATGTAAGCATCCAGTGACCTAGGTATCTAGGGATCTAAGTACCCAGTGATCTATATATCCAGTAACTTAAATACCTAGTGACCTACGTATTTAGGGTTCTAGGTATCCAATGATTTATGTATCCACTGACCTACATATCTAAAGATCCAGATATCTAGCTATCTAAGTATATAGAGATCTAGAAATCTAACGATTTATCTAAGAATCTAGGTATCTAGGTATCTAAAAATCTAAAAATATCGATATCTAAGAAACTGTACCGTATTTAGTAAATATATTACTCTCTCATAAAGTCACTCAGGATTATAACATTGACTCTGAACATTCCCTACCCGATACTGATCTGCAGACCAAATTATGGGTCATGTAAAAAATATTAAAATTGACGCCAGAACATAATCTGACATATATCCAACAAGCTTACACCGTTATCATTTATTTCACCGGCCGAATTAATCTCGTCGATCCTTTCTCATTTTGCCAACCGAGTATCGTTCCTCTCCCCGTTCAATCCTGCTGCAGGGTTTTGCTCTTGTTTCGGTCAGGTTCCCGTTCAAACCGAGCAGCCCGCAACGAATAGCCGCAGAGTGAGACTGAATAGTCGAAGAGAACCCACGGTGTGCTATCCAAAATGAACGAAATGGAAAAACAAGGCATGGTAGCCATGAAAAACGTGGGCGAGAAATAGCGGGCCGAGAAGAAGATACAACTTATGAAAGGAAGGGAACAGCAGAACTAACACGACATCAATTGTGTATTATTAAATTTCTTGCTTCGCTGTCTTATTTCATTTCGGGTTCCATTGGGGGATTTAGGGATTTACAGTTTTCAAGGTTTCAGAATTTTAGAATTTTTAAATTAGAGGATTTGAGGATTTGAGGATTTGAGGATTTTAGGGATTTAGGGATTTAGGTATTTAGGTATTTAGGGATTTAGGGATTTAGGGATTTAGGGATTTAGGGATATAGGGATTTGAAGATTTGGGAATTTCAGAATTTGAGGATTTAGAGATTTTGGGATTTTGGGATTTTGGGATTTTGGGATTTAGGGATTTTGGAATTTAGAAATTTAGGGATTTAGGGATTTAGGGATTCAAGAGTTTAGAATCTTAGGAATTCAGGAATTTTGCAGATTTGTAGATTTAAGGATTTGGGGATATGAAGATTTAGGGATTTAGGGGTTTAGGAATTTGTAGATTTAAGGATTTGAGGATTTGGGGATTTAGGTATTTAGGGATTCAAAGATTTAGAAGCTTGGGGATTAGTGGATTTAGGGACTTTGAGCCTTGGGAATTTAGAAATTTATGGATTCAGGAATGTAGAAAATTAGAGATTCGCAAATTCGTGATTGGAGTATCAAGATTTTGGGATTGACTCATTCAGAGATTTAAGAAGTTCGGATTTCAGAATGTAGGAAATTTTTACATCTACACATATCAAAGTTTAGGTATTTGAAAATGTTCGCACCTACAAGTTGCACATTTGAGAAATTTAAAACTTAGGAACTTACCTCACAGATGATAAATCCATATCTCACATCAATCTAACCCACTCTAGTCCCAACATAATAACCCAATACTACTATGAACTGCAAATCAGAAAAATATACCACAAAGATTTTTAACGATGCAATTATACGTAACACCCTATAAAAATGAATAAAATTAACTAAGTGTGAGGCGAATGATCTTGGTGAACATATCAAACGTAACTTTACCTTTCCTCATCAATATTTCAAAAGTATCCAAATTCTGTCCTGACCATATAAAAATAGAAGGTGTGTCTTCCGTGGGTCGCAGTTTGTCGACCTCCTCGTTACTAGATAAGGACACAAATGTAACAACCTGAACCGAAATCGTGCGAGGGAGCAACAAACTGTTCATCGCGAAAACACTGAAAATATCGTGTCATTTAACTGTTTCGGGTAAAATGTGAACCGTATCGCGCATGGAAAAGCAAGTGCTGAGGTCACGCGTGACTCACGAGCGTACGCGGTATTCTTGCCAAAAACTCGTGGGTCCATCGAGCACGGATTTCAGGATTACGTGGATTCGTTCGTCGTTCTTGTATCTTTATTTCTATCCCCGTCTCTCTCTTGTTTATTCCACGCCGAAGGAATCTTCCTTATTGCCGTATAATAAAAAAGACGACGAGGCCCGGTCCTGGCAACGCAACCTGCTCCATAAAATTCACGCAATATCCCGAAGCCGGACACCAGGAAAGGAGTCAGGCTCATTTAAGGACCAGTGTCCTGTCTGAATATCGGAATGCATTTCGGTAATGAGTATCCCTCTCAAAGAACGAACTCCAGAGTGCATTCCAGCCGCAAGATTCACAAGTTCAACGATCGAGATTTTTGTCTGTCGCGAGTTGCGTCAGTTGCCAAGGACACCGGAAGCCCGACAGATTCCGACGTTCTACCCGAATCGTGGAATCGAACTTGGTCTGTATTTTAATCGCTCGTTCGCGCGGAGATCAGTGACTTTTGTCCTTCCTGTGCGGAATAACAAAAGTGGGTTTCTTTGTCGTGTGCGGACGTTGAAGTGTAGCCTCGGAGTCAGAGGTTACTATCCGTGTCTACGCTTGGATACTATGTTATTACTCTACTACAACGTACTGTGTTATACCATCTGTAAAACATTGTGCTTTCTGGACATTATCTAGATAGACATTATCTACGTTCAAAATCATGGAAGGATTTCATTTGAGTGGAAGATTCAAATCATTCTTGATTGCTATTTAAATTAGGAAGAAGCAAATGACATCTTACACGGTTTCGAAACATTTCGACGAAGACTATTGGTCTCAAAGTCTAGGAATATGGTTGTGAATTTCATTTCAAGTTCATCTAATGACTCACTGTAATTGAGGATGATTACCTGATGACTCGTCTAATGATTTAATTAAAGTTATCGGATACTCAATTAAGATCATGATGATTCAATTAAAGTTACCTGCTGATACGAGATCTAATGATTCGATTAAAGTTACCTGATAATTCAATCCAGATCTAACGATTCAATTTAAGTTATCTCATGATGAAATGATTCGTTATGAAAATAATGTAGATGTACTTAAATAATACACTCCAAATAGTCACTCTATGATAAAAGGTATAAATCCTGTACACTCTAAATTGTACTATGAGTTTCCAAGTTAACGTTACTTTATCGCAAGACCAATTCAAACGTCCGTCTCAGGATGTACCGTACCATTCCCAACACGACATATCAACGAGTAAAAGCTCGTTAAAACCAGCAAACACACGAAGTTTCCTGTTGGAAGAATCAGCGAGAACCGAAGAAACTAGGGGTCACCCGGCGACCCCGCGATCCTGGTTGCATCAGGACACCGTGGCAGAATACCAAAATTGAGCGGACTGCAACTGGTGACAATACCGTTACAGAGTGTTCGAAAGGCTGGAGAATCCAAGTACGTAGATCCTGAAGGGACCTTGACATCCTACGCGGTCGTCCGCTACGTCCACCACCATCTTTCGACCATACGACAGTTTCGTGAACGACGAATGATCATCGGGTAACCACGTCGGACCTGACCGGTCATTTCGAATCTCCTCCAATAAGAGTCCGTACACCGAAACGCGTCCTTGTGGCGTCTTCGACCCCGGTGACGAGCAAGTGGAGGGGCATTTCGCCGGCAACGCCGAAGAGCGTTGCAGAAGCGTGCACTTCCTGAGCAACAGTCCACCGCAGGGTCCTCCTGCGCCCGTGTAATTGGGGTCCTGAGAAGCTACTCCCTACGGGAAGAGCAGAATGGTGGGGGATGCCCTATGTAAGCCCTCGAACCGACCAGGTCCAGACCATCCAGCATCAGGACATCGCGCAAGGACTCGGAGGTTCGCGAACGATCCCTCAACGAATAACGCGAGTTCAACGTGACGGTCGCATATAGGGTGCTTGTACCCTTGGATTTATCGATGATCAAACGGTCAGAGGTCACCATGAGGTTCATCTTGATGGTGTTGCCCGCTGTGCTCGCACTCGCAGACGCTAACAGACGATCGACCACCGCTGCAGTCACCGCGGAGAACATCGATGCCAGGCAACGGGCACACCCTCGACATCAAGGTCAGTCCTTTGATTCGATTTTAATTATTTAGGCATCGAATGAAATTTTCGGTCATTGTTTGAGACTTTTTCAATCGTGTAGGATACTTTGTTTTGTTGGATTTTTTGTGAGTGCTCTGGGGATTTCTGTTGGGTTTGTTCCTTTTTGGGACGAGTTGGTGCTAAATGATGATGAGGTCGGAGGACGTTTCAGGGTTTTGGAACGTAGTCTGGTTGCACTTTCTGTGAACTCATTTGGGGTGAATGTTTTCGTTAACCAATTTTTGTGTAATATTTGTGTGATTCGATGTTAATTAAATTGTACTATCTGGGTAATTGAATATTAATATCGGGGATTTAGGGATTTAGGAATTTGAAAGTTTAGAGATTTGGAGATTTGGGAATTTGGGAATTAGACATTTGGAAGTTTTGTGATTTGGGAATTTGGGAATTTGGGGATTAGAAATTTGGGAATTCGAGGAATTGGGAATTTGGGAAATTCGAAATTTGGGGAATTGGGAATTTGAGAAATTGGAAATTTGGGGAATTGGAAATTTGGGAAGTTGGGAATTTGGGGAATTAGGAATTTGGGGAAATAGAAATTTGGGGAATTGGAAATTTGGGGAAATAGAAATTTGGGGAAATAGGAATTTGGGGAAATAGAAATTTGGGGAAATAGGAATTTGGGGAAATAGGAATTTGGGGAAATAGAAATTTGGAGAAATAGGAAATTTGGGGAATTGGAAATTTGGGGAAATAGAAATTTGGAGAAATAGGAAATTTGGGGAATTGGAAATTTGGGGAAATAGAAATTTGGGGAAATAGGAATTTGGGGAAATAGAAATTTGGGGAAATAGGAATTTGGGGAATTGAGAATTTGGGGAATTGAGAATTTGGGGAATTTAGAATTGGGAAATTCGAAATTTGGGGAATTGGGAATTTGAAAATTTAGAAATTTGGGGATTTGGGAATTAGAAACTTGGAAATTTGAAATATACATAAGCAACAATGCTAACAAAGTTATAAGATCGCATATTTTATACTTTATGATAGATTTAGAAAGCGTATGGGACCTCGTGGATCTACAAAAGCTGGATAACCGTGGCGGCAACTGGAAAGATCCTAATACCGCCACGAACCTAACCGGATCAGAAGATTCAGAAGAGGTGAACACGAGACAACTTTATCCGCTAATTCCTGGTCCTGGAGACACGAACGAGCTACCAGGACCTATCACCATTGCACCGATACCATCTATAACACCACCACCTGGATGTTACGCTCCGAGGGGACAATTTCCAAGTCCTAAAGGTTGCGCCAATTATTTGAATTGTTGGGACGAAGTGGTTACAGAGCAAACTTGTCCTGATGGTCTACTCTTCAACGATATTACCTTGGTTTGCGACTACGACTATAATGTGAACTGTGGTAGTCGACCTCTGCCTACGCCGAGTAAGTAGATGTACTGTTTCATTATTTTGAAGGAAATTCTTAAAGTTTATTGTATTTGTCGTTCAGATTTAGTGGGAGATTTGTTTGTTGTGTTGTACTGTTTTTTGTTCTATTAATATTTTATTGGTTTTTGTATGCTTTTTAGTTGTGTGACAATTTGGAAAGTTTGTTATTTCGTTGTTGTGCCATTTTGCTGTTTTACTGTTTTACTATTTTGCTAGTTTATTATGTTTTTAATTTACTATTTTAGTACTTTGCTACTTTACTATTTTACTATTTTACTATTTTACTATTTTACTATTTTACTATTTTACTATGTTACTATGTTACTATGTTACTCTCTTCCTACTTCACAATTTTACTACTTTAACATTCTATTATTTTACTGCTATGCTACTCTATCATTTTATTATTTTACTATTTGACTATTTTACTATCCTGCCACATTTACATTTTGTTACTTAACTATGTTCCCATCTTGGTGTTCCATCATTCTACTCTCTTATTGCTATGCTATTCTACAATTTCCCTCTTTAATCGTTTTCTTAAAACATTTAATTTACATTGTAAAACAAAATTGTTCTTCCTAGTACATGCCCTAATTTTACCACATCTCAATATATTTTACACATCTCCATAAAACAGATTATTTAATCCCATGTATTATATTAAAAGTTTGAAAACTACAGTTCTCTTAATTGAAGTTGAAAAATTCATTTCAGACTTGCATTTAAAATTTCATTTCACCTTGAACGCACTATACAATGTTGAACTCACTGTACTTTTCTTACATCATGCAATAATGTTTGCAGAACTGCAGAAGCATGATAAACAATTTTTTTCCTCATTTAACGACGTAATTCTTTTCGCAGGGCCGCCAATGCCGCCGGGGTCGAAACTGTGCCCCGAACCGAATGGTCGTTACAGAAGTGCGACGAACTGCTCGGAGTTTTACGTTTGCGTCTACCGAAAGCCCATCAAATTCGCCTGTCCTCGTGGTCTGGTCTATAATGACGTAAGAATTTCATTCTCGGGTTATTCCTAGCTCGCTGGCGGAATTTTAAGTCGCAAAATGACAGCATGCGTCATGCGAGCGTGAGAATCACCACTCGTACTCCCACTTGCCCTCCGTACACGGTCAAAGGCTACTTCCACTTCCGTGTCGCTTCTTGAAATTAAATTCTAGTTTCGAAAATCCGGTTAAACAATCTCTAACTGTAATTTGAAGTCGTTGACATTCACACATTTCAGAATTAATTTAATGTAATTTACACGAGAAAGTATTTGTATCTGCATTATACGTAACAATTACATAATACGTAAAAATTATGTATTCATTTTTGCTTGTGGTTGAAATATTCAATTCTCATATTCAAAGGAGACAGTAAGACTAAGGTTAACCTTTAAGAGTCAGTATAATATCGATTGTATATCAACGATCTCCTAGAGTCAGAGCGATTTATAAAATTTGTCAAACTTCATGAATTTTAACACCAAAACTACCAAAACGTGCAAATGACCTCCAAAAGTTTCAAACTATAAGTTCCACGATGTGTTAAGAAGCTTTTCTTGAAATCTAGGTTGATTTTCATCAAGGTGAGGAATTAACGTGTGTACAATTTTTGTCAATTTTTCAACTTCATTTTTAATTTAAAATTAAGGGCCCGTGTTAAATGAAATTATATAATTTATTGTTTATATGATTTGAAATAGAGAACGTGTTCTGTGTAGAAGAGTCTTGAAACCGCATCTAGCATTTGCTAGCGCAAATTGTAGTCCGTTAAAGTACGTCTAAGAACACGTTTGCAAGCTATGCTAATGAGGAGCACGCTAGACTCTCCATTTTAGGAGTACCATCTTCTCCCCGTCCGTGCCTTATACGTCTACTTTATGCAGCCCGCGACCTCTCATTTCTGTAATTTATTGCTTCACAGTTGCTGGGTGTCTGCGATTACCCGTACAACGTCGATTGCAAAGGTGCAGCGACTCCTGGACCCACGCATCCAACGGTCCCTTCGCAAACACAGTCACCTGTTCACCCTTCTTTACCTCCGCAACCTACTTATCCGACCTCGCCACCGTATGTGCCTTCACAACCACCGTATGTGCCTTCACAACCACCTTATGTGCCTTCACAACCACCTTACGTTCCTTCGCAACCACCTTATGTACCTTCGCAACCACCTTATGTTCCTACACAACCACCTTACGTTCCTACACAACCACCCTATGTTCCTTCACAACCGCAGCAGCCATCTTATGGACCGTCGCCGCCATCTTATCCCAACAATCCCTGGCTGAACAAAGCGGAACCAGATCCGTGGCACCAACGACCCGTAGCCTCGCAGCTAGAAATCGACAGTCAGAATAAAGAGTTGCTGGGGGTGCAGGATTCGCAACAGGAAATCGAAAACGCGTGGACTTTGTTGCAAACCATTCCTGCGAGTCTGAGCAAGGTTCCTTGTAACGACGGCGATATGCATAGATTGAATGGTGCTTGCACGAACGTGGTGGTCTGCAGAAACGGAAGGCCGCAGTTGGTGCAGTGTGTGACGGGATTGACGTACGACAGGCCTTCGGATACTTGCAAACCCTTCTCTATTGCCAAATGGTGGGTACATTTGGTTGTGTGGTGGTTTTATGGGGTTATTGAAATGTGTAGGGTGGGATACAGGGTTAGTTTAGCTTCGGTTTGGTTAGGTAGGGTAGGTTTTCTAGATTGAGTAATGAAGGTGATGTTGATGTTGGGTTTGATGTGGTGGTTTTATGAATTTGGGAATTTGAGGATTTGAGAACTTGGAGAATTTGTGAGATGGGATGTAGGATATGTGGGAATTTGAGAACTGGCCATTTGGGAATTTAGAGATTTTGAAAGTTGGGAATTTAGAGATTTGAGAATTTAAGTATTTGGAGAAATTTGAATATTAGAGAATTTGCAAGTTTGGCGGTTTAGGTATTTGGGGTTTTAGGCGTTTGGAAAGTGAGGAATTATAGAATTTAGGAAGTTGGGAATTTAGGAATTTTGAGATTTAGCAACTTGAGGATTTAGGAAGTTGGAAATTTAGGAAGTTGAAAATTTTGGAAATTGGGGATTTAGGAAGTTGGTAATTTAGGAATATTGAGATTTAGTAATTTGGAAATTTAGCAAATTGGGAACTTAGGAATTTGGAGATTTAGTAATTTGAGAATTTAAAAACTAAAATATTAGAAGGTGGAAATTCCAATATGGCGGGCACATAATTCAATTAAATATTAAAATACAAAAGTAAATGAACTGTTCTCAACCAGAAGTACAAATATAGTTAATAAATTATTCTTCTTTTTTCTGTTTCAGCTAATCAACGAGTCACTTACCGTTAGTACTTAAGCTTTGTATTAAATTCGCTGACTATTTTTACTTAAATAAAGCATCGACTTTTCCTACAATCTGAGTTTACTTCAAATATCCCCTTGATTTTCCATTCGTAACAAATTTTTAGAATAATATATTGAAAGTACTAATCTTTGCAACATTATTGTTAAGTCTAAATTTCAAGTAACTACAAAATTATCTATTCTTAATTATTTATATTTAAAATGAACCATTAACTACACTTGATATAAGTTTAAATTAAAGTTTCTTTCAACTACAACTGTGAGACCACATATAAGTATTGCATAAAAACTTTTTACAATTTCCTCCTTGTCTTTGTACTGAATTCACCATAAAAATAAACCACCCCAAATATTAATTTAATCCAAATTTCAATTTCAATTTTTACATTAATAACTTTGAATGTAGAAAATGTTGTAATGATTGATCAAGTAAGAAAACTCCATTATCTTCTGGCTGGTAACGGAGAATTCGAAGAAACAAGAACTAAATAATTCCGTTCTCCACCATAAGAGCGCGACACCATACCGTCGCGTTCTCCAAAAGCGTAAAACAGAATAAGAGCACGATATTTCATTCGAAGAGAAAGGATATTACGCAGAATATACTAAAAATAGATTTTACCACACGAAACCATAGAACGGAATTACTTTTTTTTTTAATCCTTCGTCGACTATTTCTTTATCCTTGAACAAGAAGCGCCAACGTCGACTTCCGATTGTCGATCAAACCGTCGCGGCGTTTTTCGAACATTCCTTGCTAGTCGAATTTTACGACTCGAAGAAAGCACGCAAAACCAGAAAAATCTGGTAAAAATTTGGAAAGTGTTTAGAAACGAAAGTAACGAAAGTCGAGTCCACGTTTCACCCGGCGCTATCGTAAAATTTCGGAATTACGTAATGGTAGATTCTTTGATAATGACGCACTCGCGAGAATGTGGAGAATGTTATTTTTGTTAAAAAATTAGGAAAGTAGAATAATTCTTATTAGAATATTTGTTGTATAAGAACTTAAATCACTTATGTATTGAATTAAAATTTATTTGACCTGCAAGGAATTAATATAATGAATAGCTTAAATAATAAATATAAGAGTATATTTGAGAAGAGGTAAAAGTAAAAATTATCAAAATGAAGAATAAATTGTTTAACCTGCAAGGAATAAATATAGTAAATACTCCAAACAATAAATATGAGAGTGTTATATCTAAGAAGAGGTAAAAGTAAAAATGATTAAAATGGAGAATAAATAATTTAACCTGCAAGGAATAAATATAATAAATACTTCCTACAATAAATATGAGAGATTTATATTTAAGACGAGATAAAAATAAAAATTATTTAGACAAAGAATGATTTATTTAACCTACAAGGAATAAGTACCCTAAATACTAAATACGAGAGTATTATATTTAAAAAGAGATAAAAGGAAAAATTATTGAAAAGAAGAATGATATAAAAAATGGTGAAGAAACGAAATTGAATTTCTTTGAAAGAGAAATGATGAAGAAGTGATTGAAATTGAATGTTGGTAAAAGAGATGATAGAAAACAATAAAGTTTGTAAAACTAGTTAATTAATTTCACTGTCGTTGGAGTAACAGGGTTAAGAATAACCTTAATCCGTTCCTGAATCGAACAGAACACACTGACAGGAAAGAGATATCACTTTCCCGGCTTTCTTGGTGCCACGCCCGACAAACGTGCTTTTGTGCGAACTTGAACGAAACGCGTGTACCCTAATGCATACTAATCAACAGAGGAAAAGAAGAGGCGTTCTAAATTCTCATGAAATCACCGGCGATGAGCAGAAGCAATTTCAGCCATCTTTTACGATGCTCATTAAGGAGAAAACGAAAGATTAACGGAGCGAGTACCGATAGTCCACTTTTTAAACTGTCTACGCTCAAAACATTTATCTATTATTATCTGTTATTATAAATTCAGGAGGAAAGAGTTCACAATTGCTTACAATATTAGAGCACCTATGTGAACTATATTGATATCAATACTTTATCTATTTTATATTTTTTATCATTTCTGGAATCTGAGGAATTTAGAGTTATTAAATTTTTATGTTTTAACAATTATTGAAATTATCATTGAAGATGATACTTTGTTGATACGTTGTTTTATTGTTAATAGAAATTCATTTCTGTAGGATTTACTTTCGTTAACATTTAAAAATATTAAAAAGTTCGACTTTTAAATTCTTAATACTCGAACATTTTTAATCACTCGTAGCAAATTATGAAACAAATGATAATTTATGAATATCATTATTATCATATGTTAATAAATATCAAAGTACAGCATTCCACTTCTATTCATAAACTTTTTTCTATAAAATACCTTTCATTTTCCGTATTTTATAATTTTAACTTCAATTCGTACAATTTTTAAGGAATTAAAATTGCAAAGGCAATTATTCTCCGCGTAAAGCTATATAAATGTAATACATCATTAAAGTGTAAAATTAAAGAAACAAAAGTAATTGTTCATAGAGAAAGCCTCGTTAGATGTTAATTTCGATGAAAGATTCGACTTGTAGTTTCGATTACAATGAAACGTTCGAACATCGTGTAATTATGGCCGAAATAGAACGAGGAAGTTGATTATTCGATTACGTCACAGAACCAATCAACGCTAATACTCCTGATTCGAAATCGATAAAACTTGAAAACCAACGTGGATTACGTGCTACGACCGGCGAAACGTGCTAGATTCATGCGTTCAGACGTGCAAGAGACACGTGTTCACACACTTATGGCGGTTCCCAATTGACATGTTACGGTTCTCTTGTCGCACCATCTTGTACGAACCATCCACATGTGGAGACAAATTAAAAACTCAAGAATGAATTACTGAAGATCGATAAATCTTCAATTACAAATTATTGACTTATTGAAATTATTGAATTATTGACTGATTATTTGTCGTAACAACATGTTTGTAAAAATACAATGACGAATTTTAGAAATGCAATTTTTGGTTAGACATTAAAGAAAGTCAGATAACATCCTTTACCTTAAAATATTGAAAAACATTCACTAATGTATATCATTTTTACTGTTCATATACTCCATGCATATAAAGCATATATCAACATAAAATACTTTCTCAAATTCAGCTGTCTCACAGGATTATAAGCAATAAATAGTGGATGAGAAAATCATCTTATCATTGAATTATGCACATACATATTACTACCGCAGGTTCTGATTAATTAAAACTTTCAAACCGAGCCGAATATTTTACATGAATCAAGATAGTGCAACAACTAGGAATCGTTGCATTAGGAACGACTGTAATTTACACAGTCGAATATTATATAAATGGGAGTGTAGGATGAATGTAGCCTATGAAAGTTGACAGTAAAAGTAGCTTATCTTTCTATTACTGGCCTTTTCATGGGATTGGTAACTTTCCTGAATACCGTACAGTTACTATGTAACACCAATTAATTAGAAACGATAGCCAACTCCAAATTGCAGGCGTCCACGCTATGTTTATAATCGAGTTAACTTGTGCTCTTGTTATGTACAATGGCAGCAGGTTAATTTGTAGAGAGTAATTTTTATATGAGATTTGGAGTTGGGGATTTGGAATTTGAGAATTGGGGAATTTAGTATTTGGGAAATTTAGGAATTGGGGGATTATAGGAATTGGGGAATTTAGGAATTGGGGGATTTAGGAATTGGGGAATTTAGGAATTGGGGGATTTAGGAATTGGGGAATTTTGGAATTGGGAATTTAGGAATTGGGAAATTTAGGGAATGGGGGATTTAGGAATTGGGGAATTTAAGAATTGGGGAATGTAGGAATTGGGGAATTTAGGAATTGGGGAATTTAGGAATTGGGGAATTTTGGAATTGGGAATTTAGGAATTGGGAAATTTAGGAATTGGGGAATTTTGGAATTGGGAATTTAGGAATTGGGAAATTTAGGAAATGGGGGATTTAGGAATTGGGGAATTTAGGAATTGGGGAATGCAGGAGTTGGGGAATGCAGGAGTTGGGGAATGTGGGAATTGGGGAATGTGGGAATTGGGGAATGTGGGAATTGGGGAATGTGGGAATGGGGGAATGTGGGAATTGGGGAATGTGGGAATTGGGGAATGTGGGAATTGGGGAATGTGGGAATTGGGGAATGTGGGAATTGGGGAATGTGGGAATTGGGGAATGTGGGAATTGGGGAATGTGGGAATTGGGGAATGTGGGAATTGGGGAATGTGGGAATTGGGGAATGTGGGAATTGGGGAATGTGGGAATTGGGGAATGTAGTAATTGGGGAATGTAGGAATTGGGGAATTTACAGATTGGGGAATGTAGGAATTGGGGAATGTAAGAATTGGGGTATTTAGGAATTGGGGAATGTAGGAATTGGAGAATGTAAGAATTGACAAATTTAGAAATTGGGGAATTTAGGGATTTGAAGATATGAGAATTTGGAAATTTAGGAATTTGGTAACTTGAGAATTTGAAATATAAGAGTTTAGAAATTTAGGAATTTAGAAATATGAGAATTTAGGAATTTAGGAATTTGAAAAGTTGAAAATTGACGAATTTCGAAATAAATTATTTGCACCGAAACTTCCAAACCAGTTTGAGAATCACTGAAGTATATTTACTCTTACGCAAGCTCTCTACTCTTTTCATTCAGCTATATCAGCATCTCATTCACAAAAAAAGTTTCGATTAATCGTACAGCAAAATTGACTAAATCAAACTGAAATTGAAAATTTCACTTAATACAGTTTCGCGTCATCGAAGTACTAAATCATGCTCGTTACGATTTAAATTTAAATAATTAATTCATTTCTTACTGCGCCGTTGAACATTTATTCCAACATTCACGAATATAGAACATTTTATTCCATCAAATTTATTGTATCCTTGTACAATCTGCACGCGAACCATTAATTATATTTGTAATTACTCGAAGCATCAGCACCATGTGCTGATTCAAGAAAGTGTAATTTATTAACACGAATTTCCGCCATTAATTAGGTGCATCTGCGGTCGTGCTGTGAGTTACATCCGCTGTCATTTTGAACGTCGCGTGTGCTATTTCAGGAAATTCAGGAGTTTACAAGTTCTTGTATTTAGAAATTTATAAATTTTGACATTCACAAACTCTAATTTCCAAATTCTAAAATTTGCAAATTCTCTAACTTCCAACTTCTGAAGCTCACAAATTCTCTAATGTTCAAATTCTGCAGTTCATAAATTCCCTAATTTCCAAATTCTAAAATTCACAAATTCTCAGACCTAAAAACTTACATATGGAATATATGGAACATATGGGAGACAAATATGAAGAGAGAAGTCCTTTAAAACTTAATCAACTTCTTCAAATTATCCTATCATAAGTTTCAAAATTACTAGTTGAAAGACCTCTTCCTATATTGCCTATTACCACAGTCTCACCCACAGCAATATATGAAGAGTCAACCGTAATTGTAACTCATCCCTGATCCAACGTCCATCACCACAATAATCTTTATACATTTATCCTCAGAAGTATCAGATCTGTGTTTCTCTAAATATTTCGCATGATTCTAACATTTCTCAGAAGTATCAGATCTGTGTCTCTAAATATTTCGCATGATTCTAAAACATTTCTACGCAGTCAGGTCATGCACCCGTCAAGGAACATACGTTGTTTCAGGGCCGAGTTTCCGCGAAGCCATGTGGGCGTCCTAACTGCATTTCTCGTGCGTGACACACGCGAAAATACGCGAACCCGAGGTACGCAAGGATTTCGCTTGATAAGCTCGGACACGAACGATTCAAAGAGTCTGTGCGATTAAATAAAAGCGCAAAAGACAACCGAAGGAAGATTCCGTGGGTTTCCGCGCCCACGTCTCGTCGTTGCATTCCCCTCCCCGGCATTTCTTTCTTTTTTCGCTCGGTGCAAGGCGAATATCTCTTGGAAGTCATTGTTTCTAGGTGTGACTTGAATTCCTTGGATTCTCTCTTTCTCTAACCGTTCCTTTCTTCCTACCTTTCTACCTCTGTGTCCGTGTTACTTGCCAGCGGTCCTGTTTAGAAACGCGTTCTGCCTGTTCCATTTAAAAGAAAGGCCACACACGTGCACAGCCATCGGAGAACTTGCGCCTTCCATTCGAAAATTCTTCCATTCATTTTTACTCTTTTCGATGGAAATTTTCGTTTATTTCGGTTTTATAGGTT
This sequence comes from Megachile lagopoda, assembly GCA_036983795.1. NCBI lineage: Eukaryota > Metazoa > Arthropoda > Insecta > Hymenoptera > Megachilidae > Megachile > Megachile lagopoda. Next base: position 8,713,654 of record CM072787.1, read on the forward strand.
GTGGGATGTTTGCGGGTTATTTGTATCGGTTTTATAAGTTATACGGTGTTTACAGATTTTTATAGGTTATTTGCATCGGTTTTATGGGTTATTTGCATAAGTCTTATAGGGTGTGATATTTATTTGCGTAGGTTATTTGCATCAGTTCTATAGGCTATGAGATTTATAAATTTTTGTAGGTTATTTAGTTTTATAGGTTAAGACATGTAGCAATCCTGATATCATAAATTATAATTAAATTCATTCTTCGAAACTACCATTGAGAACTGATTGGTTTTTGGTTTTGTAATATAATCTGGATATTATGCAAACTGGATAAATATGCAAATAATTAATACCAGCAGTTGTTACATTCTTTTTAAGCATGTTAGAAGCGTATTAGACTAGGCTGGTGAGATTAGATTAGATTGGATTAGGCTAGGTTAAATTAGGTAAGGTTACATTAGGTTAAGTTCGACTGATTAGCTCAAATTAAGTTACATTAAAATATATTAGGTAAGATCATACAGTGCAGTTAATTCACAGTCTGAAGACAAATTTTATATGAACTTAAATATTTAAAAGTGTAAGTTAGGTTAGGTTAACATATGTTAACTACATTAGTTAGTATATTAATAATACATGATAAAAAATATTAATCTTAAATTCAGAAGTAGAACCATTAAATTTTAAATATATCTATAATTACAATTAAAATTTGATCATAAAATTAACCTAACCTAAACCTTGTTTCATACAACACCATATCGACATTAGAAAGTACCTTAAAAATAATTCTACAACAAAAAAAAAATATAAAAATTTGAAATATGATTATCAACTAAATAATCAAATTAAAAGAACGAAGTTAAAGAAACATAATCGAAAAAGAATACAATCTGGCGATAACTCAACTGAATCCTTAGGTTCTCCAACCTACTTCGATCGAAGGTACAACTAGGTCACCTTGCCGGAGGTTTTGCAACTCCGGTAGGTAGCCGTCTAACAGAAGTAAGTATATATAGACTTAACAGGGACGGATCGGCACGGTGCATACACCATGAACTGAAAATCCGGTTTTGGGAAAATAAAGAGAGGTTCCGAGGAGCCCCAGGGGACTGTCTTTCTGTCAGCTTCGCAGGGGCCATGCTCGGGCAAACTTTCCTCGAATTCCTGGAACGCATTAACCACAGCCCACCGTCTTGTTCATTCTTTGTTCGCTCGGATAATTTTAACATTGCACAACAATAAAAATAACTCCTCCATGTTCTATTACCATCAATTGCAATCCATTTGTGAAATTCCTAATTTCTCTGTAATATGTATTAAAATCGTAAGAGGATCTTCTATAATTAACTTCGACATTTTATAATTGTAATACAACTGCAAGTGCAACTGTTTAAAAGTGCTAAATTTGAAAATAGAAATCGTTAAATAATTACAATCGTAAAATACCACGTTATCCATAATGTACGGTCAGAAATGTTAACATCCTTCAAGCAGCATTCAATAATTCATTGGTCTACGAATTTCCTTCGGGATGACAATAGGTTCTTGGCAAAGTCTCTTTTTAAACATAAGGAGAAAGCTATGAATTTGAACAGCGATCATTGCAACGTCGATGATCTGTATTTCTCGTAGAAAATAACGATCGGCATCTGGCAAGGTCGATGGCGTCAACGACTGTCGTTTGACGCTTGAGAAATGGAAGGCCACTTTCCCTTTCTCTTACTCTTTTCAACAATAAGCTCCTCGTGTTTCGATCAAATAATATCGTCGAACGAAATACCTCAACTTGTCGCACGGAAGCTGGTTACCTTAATGTCACCGACGGGTTCTGAAGGTATTTAAACAAATATTTGCGCTCACACAGACGCGGTGTAATCGCGCGTTTACTTTCCAGTGAAAGACCCCGTCGATATTTATGTAACTTATAATTTGCACACGCAAGCGCGCATTTTCGTCGAGGATTAATACAAATAATTCTAGCCTCCTAGATTCGACACTTTCAGGAAATTCTTACGTGGCTGATTGCGAACGGGACGTAACTACTTACTTCCTAGGTGACAACTCATTTAGCGAGAATTCTACCGAGATATTCAGTGGGATTACAAAATCTTTTACTGGAAGTTAGCTGGTTAGACATCTAGAAACTTAGGTTGGAACTTTGATCGTCAATTTTGAAAGTACAGTTTGGACAGATAAAAAGAGTTTGCACATTTATAAATGTAAATATTTTCAAGTTTGGTAGTCTCTGAACTTCTGAATTTGCTGACTCAAATATTTCAGGATTTACAACAGCTAAATTGTTAATTTGAAAAGTTATACATGTAAACATTGCAGAAATAAATTATATAAGGTTGGATATAACAATATATTTGATATAATCTTCCATGTGTAATATCATGAATACGAATATGAATATTATTCAAACAACGAGTAAAATTCTTTGTATAATTTATAACTGCATATGTAGGAATAAGTACAATTATAATTGCACAAAAATTAATAAGTATACCAGAACGACAAAGCTGAAAGAAATGAATTGAGAAGTAAATACAACATCGTGTACCGAGATACGACGAAATGAAATGAATGGTCACGGTTGTTTGTGAACAAATGAAGAGACGATGAGTTCGTTTAATCCGGGGCCATATCTCGAGACGAAAAGACGAAGAAAGCAGTATTCCACGTCGATTCGAACGGTGAAAGTCGTCCAAAATGTCACTGGAGTTTAACCTTACCGCGAATACGTACGCACAGCTGAGTTGCTTATGGCAGGCGAGGCGAGAGGAACATGCATATAATATGTCGTTGCGTAATTCACCTTCTGGCACCATAAACGCATCGGGATGAAGCGGCAAAGGTACGTGGTTTCACTGTAAGGTCAAATATAGTAGTATTTTCTTAATAAGTGTACCGTCAAAAGAAAAATTTTTTCAAATATTATTTTTGAAAAATTAGTTTTTGTTCATATTGTGCTTATGTGAGGAGTTGTGTCTGTAGTTATAATTATTGATTCAGTCAGAGTTACTACGTTTATTAATTTAGTCAATATTACACTTACTAATTTAATCAGAATTATTACAAATATTTAGCTAGAGTTACTGTAATTATTAATGTAGTCAAAGATGATCAATTTAGTCAAAATTATTATAAGTATTAATTTAAAATTATTATAATTATTAATTTAGTCAGAGTTACATTTATTAAATTAGTTAAGGTTACTGTAATTTTTAATTCGTTTGTAGTTATACAAATATTAATGTATTCATAGTGACTACAATCAAAGAATGAAAATAAACTCTCTAAACGTGAAAGACACAAAAATAATAATTTTATCAAAATATCTATTGGTAAAATATATCAAGATTTATTCGCTAAAAAACTATGCAGCAAAATTTTCATCCAGATTTACAAGCATTCGCTATCATGTGGACACTCTTTTTATGCAAAGAAATATTTTAAACTTCTTACAGTCACAGCGAAAGAATTTTCGATACATTTTGTCAATAAGTATACTTTTTCAAACAAAAAGTTGTTTTCTCCAGAAATGTAACTTTGGAAATTATAGCCCTGTTTGTTATCGCTCTTCTATTTGTAATTGTTGTTAACCCGATGACGAGGAAAAATTTAAATGGCGAGTTAAACGCGCGGAATTTAAACGGTGTTGAGATGTTAGTAACGGCATCAGATGGCGTCAGATGCATCCTTTAAGAAATTTTTAGGTACGTGTTATTTAGAAAGTTTCGTTCGTTTAAATGTTAAGTATGTGCATAACTTTGATCGTAAATCTTTTGCTTCGGATATTTTATTATACATTTTTAGTAGTTGATGTTGCGGTGACATAATTGATACAGGACATTAATATGAAAATTGATTTTTAAGAAAATTAAATATGAATAGTGGTAAAGAAAAATTGTTTATGATGATGATAATTTTAATAACCTTTTTGATAATTTGGAAATTAGTGGATATTATATTACATAATGAATACTATAATATAAACAATTGATATCTACTATGATATTTGTATTTATGAACTAAGTAATACTTTTTTAATTAATTTAAGTCTATCATGGTAAATACTATTTATTTCAATAATATTATGTGTGTTATAATTACATTATAATGTAATTGATGAATTAGTATATAACTTACTATGTTCTCACCCCTAAGACAAATTTTTTAGAAAATATTTTTAAAAATGTTCAAATTAAATTTTCTTAAAAATGAAATCATTTATCAGGAAATCCTAATCTAAATTTTTCGAAGAGATTCCTTTATTTGTAAAAACAGTAGTCGCAATTATTGTACATGTTATGTTATATTATGCAAAAGTTGACATTAATGACAAAGTTAGATAAGCATCAAAGAATTAGCATAATTGAATAACATGTATAGTGAGAGATATAACCTCTTTGCATATTGTCATGCGAATAACCGTGTTAAACAATTTCATATTAATTTCCTATTTCCTTACTGTCCTTAACACGTTGCTTACTATTGGGGTCATGGATGACCACTGTTATGCATTTAATGGAGTTCAATAACTACGAAATAAAGAAAGACAGAATAATTTAAGTATTATTTAACTTCATACATATAGAAAGTATTTTTTAATATTCATGTTAATGTCTGGCATAGATATTCTGGAGATTTTCAAATTCCTAAATTCCTGAATTGTCAAATACTTAAATTCCCAAATCTATCAATTTTTACCAATTTCCAAATTCTCCAATTCCCATATTCCCAAAATTTTTAAATTCTTAAGTCCCTAAAGCCATAAATCACTAAATTTCCAAATCTGTAAAGCTCCAAATTCTTTTCAAATTCCCTAATATTCCCAAAACCCTAAATTCTCGACTTTCTAAATTCCCAAATCCCTAAATCCCTAAATTCTCAACTCCTTAAACTCCTAAATCCATAAATTCTCAACTAAATAAATTCCCAAATCCCCAAATCCCTAAATGGCTAGATCTCCAGATTCTGAACTCTCTAAATTCCCAAATCTCTAAACCCCAAATCCCTAGATTACGAAATCTCTAAATTCCCAAATCCCTATATCCCCAAATCCCTAAATTCCCAACTCTCTAAATCCCCAAATCCCTAAATCCCTAAATTCTCAACTCTCTAAATCCCTAAGCCCACAAATCCCTAAATCCCCAGATCCCTAGATTACGAAATCCCTAAATTCCCAAATCCACATATTCCCAAATCCCTATATCCCCAAATCCCTAAATTCCCAACTCTCTAAATCCCCAAATCCCCAAATCCTTAAAACCCCAAATCCCTAAATTCTGAACTTTCTAAATCCCCAAATCCCTAAATTCCCAAATCCCTAAACCCCCAAATCCCTAAATTCCCAAATCCCTAAACCCCCAAATCCCTAAATCCCCAAATCCCTAAATCCCCAAATCCCTAAATCCCTAAATCCCTAAATCCCTAAATTCCCAAAATCACAAACATGTAAATTACCAATTTGAAAATCTAAATAACCCAATTTCCAACTCCGCAAATTTCCAAATATCCAAATAATCAACCTGTAAACTTAAATCACCAAATGACCAAATAAGAATGAAAAAAATTTGAAAGTTTAAAATCACTGCACCCACCACACGACCCGATGGCCCATCATTTGCCCATCACTGCAGCGGCACATAAATTACTGGAATAATTAAATTGCACGACCGTGACACAAATTTTTCGTCCTGAGAAACTGGAGGCCGAAAAGACCCTGGTGGACGGGGGATTAATGAACGTAACGATTAGCTAGCTCGTGTGTCGAGGAACTTGGTGTAGGTTTTCAGTGATTGAACAGCTAGTTTAAAAGAAATTACGATTCTAGCTGCATGAGAAAAGCTCTTTACGTTAAGTAATAACTGCATAAATCGTGTGTAATGCCGCGAATACGTGGAAGATTGATTAATCGAGGGCGAATTGTTGCGATAATCCCACGATCTTGCATCGAGAATAAGCGTCGTGTGAAATCGATTCTTGGAACGAAGCGTGCATTAACGTAAAACAGTTTTCTTTTCTACGTGATTCCTATTTCTTCCTTCTTTCTTTCGAACGTGCCATTAAAATACATCGTGGGTTGTTAAAATACATGCATCATGAGAGCAATTATAGCGATAGGAGTAATAAAGGCATCGCAACAAGTGAAGTTATCTAGATGGGAGATTTAGGTTACTGAATATTTGATGTAAACGGTTATGTAACTGCCTTTACTAATTTTCAAATTTATAAATTTCTGCGTTTCAAATTTGCAAATGTACTGATTTAAGAATGTTTATATCTCCAAATTATGAAATTTTCACATGCACAAATTACTAAATCCTCAAATTGCCTATTCCTCAAATCTTCAAATATTTAACTTTCGAAATAGCTAAATCCTCAAATGTTCAGTCTTTCAATTTTCAAAGTTACACATTTACAAATCCTCGAGTGCACAAATTACCAAATTGTCAAATTATCAAATTGTCAAATTGTCAAACTGACAAATTGTCAAATTGTCAGATTGTCAAATTGTCAGATTGTCAGATTGTCAAATTGTCAAATTGTCAAATTGTTAAATTGCCAAATTGTCAAATTGTCAAACTGACAAATTGTCAAATTGTCAAATTGTCAGATTGTCAGATCAATCAAATTCCCAAAGTCCCAAATTTGCAACTTTCAAAACCTCTCAAATTCCTAAATCCTCAAGTTCCCAATTCCTCAAATCTACAAATCCACAAATCACCAAATTCTTAAATCACCAAATCACCAAATTTCCAAATCTACAAATTCCCAAACCCCCAAATCCCTAAGTTCCCAAAATCCAAGACTTACAACTTCCCAAATCTCCAAATAACCAAATCCTCAAATCCGCAAAATCCCAAATTCCCAAATCCCCAAATCCCCAAATCCCCAAATCCCTAAGTCCGCAAGTCTACAAGTCCACAAATACCCAAATCTCCAAATCCCCAAATCCCCAAGTCCCCAAACACCCAAATCTCCAAATCCCCAAATCCCCAAACACCCAAATCTCCAAATTCCCAAATCCCCAAATCTCCAAATCCACCAATCCCCAAATCCTTAAATCCCGAATCCCCAAATCCCCAAATCTCTAAATTTGCAAATTAAATTATTAAATGCAAAATGTCGAAACATAAAAGTCTTGCAAGATTCGACAACAGAAAGGTACCTGAAAATAGCACATATAACATAGTAGTTTTATACACTCGAAGTTTAAAGGTTGATGAAAATGATTACACAAACCTTTCATCAACGTTTTTAATAGAAAATGGCTGGTTGCCAGTTATAGCAAACAATGATCAATTTCGAAACGTAGAAAGTCCGACACGATCTGATGACAGAGATGTGCCGCAAAATGGCACTTATGGCATATTAAGTTAAAACTTAGAGTTCGATGAAAGTGATTGGATAAATAGTTAATCAATATGCTTCCTACAATATGGCTGACTCTTAGATAAAGCTAGAAGACCTATTTATCTTGAAATAACTTCCTCTTGTATACAAAATTTTCATTTAAATAAATACATTTTATTAGTTTAACAAGTTTTTTTATTTTAGGACTTTCAGAGTTGGTCTTTTAAATTAAAAAATGTTGGAACCTCGAGGCTTAAAGACTTGAACTGTTTAGGAGCGTGAATTATCTTGTAGCAAAACTGTCAGACTTTGAAATGTTTTAATTTCATCATTGTTGAATTTTGGGACTCCTAAATTTTGGAGCTTAAGTGGTTCAGGACTTTGTGTTTGTAAATTTGGGACTATTAAAGATACCTGGACTTCATAATTCTTGAAGAAGTGAAACCATAGAACCTCGGAACATTATAATTTCTGTAATCCCTAAAATTTGGTCGCGTTTGTAGTCTATATTTTTGAAATTCAGCAAAGCAAGGAAAAGGCAGTGAAAAAGAGTGGAAAAGAGAACCGAGTGGAGATGCATGGATTGGAATGCGGCATCGGTTGTCCAAGGAGAACCACTTCGCTGCGCCCTAGATATTCCCCAGGTATCCGTGGGCCTGCTATGTCTTTCGCTTATACGATTATCGAGCGGACAATTATCGAGCGCGTGATCGTGTAACGCGGTCGGCTAATCGGCCGTCGAGTACCGGTATTGAATATATATTTAGACGGATTTCTTCCGCGATTCGATCAAAAATAACGCGTACCGGCTCGCGACCGGTAAATCGGCCGTCGATACGCTTCGCGCGCTCCAAGAAACGCACCGGCGTGCTTCGGCGTGAAAAAGCGGCGGGAAAAGCGGGGTGAAAATGGGAATCGAGAGTTGTTGCTCGTTTTGCATACACTGGAAAGGCGTGTATGCGGTTCGTTTGCTCTTGTTCTCGAACGCGTGCTAGCTTTCTCTTGTCGTGATCCGAGGATATTAGGAATTCGCGGTGCCTAATGAGCTAATAACGATGATCGAGGTGCGAACTAGCTGGCTCGAGCGAAGCGGATCGCGAGGAGGATGTTGAGGATTTTTCTCCTCGCAATTTCGTGCACGCAAGCATTAATCCTTGCTGCATTTCCAACGAAAGCGTACACGTGCGATTCTTTCCTCGCGTTTCATGACCGCCCTGTCAGCCATATTTGGATGACGCGTGGTTTTACATTTGTAACAGTCGACCGTTATGCGAGAAGCGTACTTGACTAATCATTATTCATTTTATTTGACGAGAATTTTCTTCGACTTGATGGAATATGTAATAAAGGAAAGCTGAGTATCGCAGCATAACCTAATCATTATTAATTTTAATGGATTTGAGTAGAATTTCATTGGACTTCGTGGAATATGTAATAGAGGAAAATGAAGTATCGTCTGAATAATTAATTAGGTCTGTTGGAAGTAAGGTTAGGGTTATGATTTTTGAAGAATTCAATATGGCGGTCAAATACTGTAATTGAGAATGGTTTGAGAATGGTGAATCCTTTTATTTCATGATCATAGTTCGCAAAGTCATAAATTTTCTCATAATTTCGTAAGGATAAGATCTCAACCTTCCAAAGTTTCAAACTCTCAAAATATCAAGCACCTAAAGTACCAAATTTCCAAGGTTCTAAACTCCTAATGTTGCAGACTTCCAAACTCCCAAACTCTCAATGTTCCAAACTTCCAACGTTATAAATTTGCAAATATCCAAGCACCCACGCATCTAATCCTCCAAAGTCCCAAACTCCCAAATTCCTAAACTTCCAAAAATTCTGAACTCCTCAAATTCCAGTCTTCCCAAATTCCACTCTCCCCAAATCCCAATCTCCCCAAATTTCACTCTGCCCAAATCCCAATCTTCTCAAATTTCACTCTCCCCAAATCCCAATTTCTCCTAATTCCACTCTCCCCAAATCCCAATCTTGCCAAATCCCAATCTCCCCAAATTCCACTCTCCCCAAATCCCAATTTCTCCAAATTCCACTCTCCCCAAATCCCAATTTTCCCAAATCCCAATCTCCCCAAATTCCACTCTCCCCAAATCCCAATTTCTCCAAATTCCACTCTCCCCAAATCCCAATTTCTCCAAATTCCACTCTCCCCAAATCCCAATTTCTCCAAATTCCACTCTCCCCAAATCCCAATTTTCCCAAATCCCAATTTCCCCAAATCCCAATCTCCCCAAATTCCACTCTCCCCAAATCCCAATTTCTCCAAATTCCACTCTCCCCAAATCCCAATTTCCCCAAATCCCAATCTTCTCAAATTCCAATCTCCCCAAATCCAAATTCCCCCAAATCTCAATCTTCCGAAATCCCAATCTCCCCAAATTCCATTCTCCCCAATCCCAATCTCCCCAAATCCCAATCGCCCCAAATCCCAATCGCCCCAAAGTCCCAAATCCACAAATTCTGAGTACCTCAAAGTCCCGAAGCCCAAACGCTGCAGAATTGAAATTTTCCCGAATTCAAGAGCAAATTGAACGACACATTCATCCGATTGTAACCGAGCCAAAGTGAAATCTAAAGCAGGTTTCGAGTTTAATTGCTCTCAATAGTATTACTTAAGCTTACGCAATACGTCAATTCGTGATTTCTCTAATTATCCACATGATCAGATTCCATGGTACAACGTTGTTTTGCACTTGTTACGCTTCATTCAAACGTATATGCTTCGTGAATGGTGATGGATGAAATCACAAAGTCCTTAGAAAAGATAGATTGTTTTTTTATTTTGATCAACGACAGCGTTACGAATTTGTCACGATCGCAGTAACTGTTTTACGGTGACGTGACGGAATACGGAAACAGACACGTAAGTACGTGATACGTGGAACTATGGTTACCGAGGTGTAGCAACGGTTTACTTAGAACTGGTATAACTATTTATATTCATTAAGTCCGCTTGTGTATGCGTCTGATCATAGAAATAGTTTTGCGATCAGATCATAGTAAATGAGAGTACTTAATATTCTGTTTCAAACACGTACTCAACACAAAAGACTGTTATCACGTTGCAATACAATTAGTGTGTGATTATTTTAATATTACTGCTCTTATTGTTAATATTTTATATAATATGTAGTATGTAATATTGTTACTTAATATAAAATATTGTTAGTACCATTCAGTATCACGCTATTGCTTTATAATTATTATGATATTATAGTACTTAATGCGGAACATAGTAATTACAATACAATAAGTCATAAAATAAATCGATACAATTGCATTGAAATTATTGTAGCACTCCACGTACTGTAATTTATATTATTTACCTTTCGAAAGTAAACGCCATTACTCTATCAAAAAGAAAAGCAGAATCAGAAGATTTGCTAAAGGCAAACCGCTAAAGTAAGTTGAGAAACAAGCCTTTGGGCTAAAGTTATGCGTTCACCTACATCCAATCTTATCGTAAATCTCGTCCCGTTACCGAGCCAACACTCCAGGCGAATTTTGTAGCCAACGTATATCCTTGAATCGTAATCACAGCGTGAGATAATCGATCCGATAATTGTTATTTAACTAGGAAAGTACCGTTGACAGTACTAAACAGCGATACACCGGGAATTGCAACTTAAATCGTGGGAATTAGGTACTTTACTCGCAATCATCTCATAATTCACATTCGTTGTTGCGTTATTCTTTTGCAGCTAATTAGCTTCATTGAGTGCAACGAGTCAGGAAGTGTTTAATCAGATTTATTCCATTCATTGTTTAAGGAATAATTAAGTTTATTACGTGACAAATTGTGATGATTGCTTTTATTGGTGTAATAAGTAGGGATTAGGGTGGGTTTCGGCGATATAACGCGTGGCATTACGCGTGGCGATACAACGCGAAGTAATTGTATAATATGTAGCGATGTAGTGTGAAATGATACGACCTGTGATTATACAGTGCATGGTGAAGTAATATGTGGTGATACAACGCGTGGCAATATAGTGAGTGGCGATATAACGCGTTGTAATACAACGCATGGTGTTACTAGCTCGTGACGATACAACACATAATGATACAAAGTGTGGCGATATAACGCGTGGCGATATAACGCGTGGCAATATAACGCATGGTAGTGCAACGCGTGGTAATATAGTGCGTGGCAATATAACGCGTGGTGGTGCAACGCGTCGTAATACGGTACTTCGCGATATAGCGCGTGGCGATATAACGCGTGGCAATATAACGCATGGTAGTGCAACGCGTGGTAATATAGTGCGTGGCAATATAACGCGTGGTGGTGCAACGCATGGTAATACGGTGCGTAGCGATATAACGCGTGGTAATACAACGCGTGGTGATATGATGCGTGGCGATACAACGCGTGGTGATATGATGCGTGGCGATACAACGCATGGTGATACAATAACTTGTTTCTAAGTTAACAAATTTTAATTTCTCCAGTCGTCACCAACGTCAATTATCATATACTAAATGTATCGGTACTCGACTTGAATTCTTCATTAAAAATTGTGCATGCATTTATAACGAACGAATTGAAAGCATGAATTTAATCCAATTATCAAACATTGTACATGTATGCATTGTTTCATCATGCTTAAAATATTATATTCACGTATGCGTGTATTACACTACACGTGACATAACGAGCATACTTCTTCTAGCACGTTGTAAAATCTTACATAATGTTTTACGAGCAACGATTAACACGTTTTGCGTGACAATAACATAGAAATCGATGTCCAACAATCGGACAGTTTTGATTGTCATCGAGTGTAATACGAATTTTTATTCCAACGCGTTGCTATAACGTTACGATCATTGCGAAGCGGGTTAGCAAATGGTTTGCCGCATCAGCGAAGTGCATCCACTATAACCGTACCGATTCTGAATACATAGACTTCGTTCGCAAGGATTCCCCCTTTCCATTTGACTAATCGAGCATGAGATCTAATGGTTTCTCATTATAATACGTTTATAACAGGCTGCTGCACGATTTCGAGATACTGAAATAGAATTGCAGGAACATAAAACGTGGAATATAAATTCGGACATTCGTTAACCTTTTCAATGCAAAAGAGTTTCTAAATCATTTCGTTGAAAGTTGCGGTGACTCGATGAAAGCATTCGTGTAAGATACTCAAAGGTCTCAAGTTTGAACTCCTACATTCTCTTCAAAATATCTCAATGTATATAATTCAAAATTTATAAGATTGCTAATTTAAATGTTTGTAACTTTGAAAATTTGCTAATTGGACTATTTGTAACATTGAAGATTGACAAACTGACTGTGACACACGTGTACTCATAGAAATTATGAGGACAATAGTTATGTAACTCGTCTGGCAAAATACCAAAAGAACAGCTGCAATTAATTAAATCAGGATACATATAAGCTTCATATGTTTCGTAATGAATTGTTTTTAAATACGTATGGAAATATCATACTAGAGATGAAAAAGCAAAGGACACTTGATTTTCTCAATTTTGAGAACTCATCTTGTGTACAGAACCTGCATAGGTCTTAGTTACTTTCGCCTGTCGAAGTTCAAACATAGTTGCTTCCATTCATCAAAGCCTCAAATCTAGTTTCTTTCATCCATCACAGTCCAAACCTAGTTGCATTCATCCATCAAAGTTGAAATCCGGTTTTAATCATCTATCAAAGATCAAACCCAGTTTCAATCATCCACTATAGTTCAAACCTAGATCCATTCATCCACCACAGTTAAAACCTGGTTTCTTTTATCCATCAAAATTCTTGTTGTACCTTTTTTAACCATCAAAGTTGAAATCTAGTTTTATTCATCCAAAGATCAAACCCAGATTCGATCATCCAGCATAGTTCAAACCTAGATTCATTCATCCACCATAGTTCAAACCTGGTTTCTTTTATCCATCAAAATTCTTGTTGTACCTTTTTTAACCATCAAAGTTGAAATCTAGTTTTATTCATCCAAAGATCAAACTCAGATTCATTCATCCAGCATAGTTCAAACCTAGATTCATTCATCCACCAAAGTTCAAACCCATCAAAGCCCAAACCTATTAAAAGCGACACCAACTAAACGACTACATCGCCATAACGCGATTTAGTAAGAGTTGAACGCGATCGATGAGTCTTTTGAGCTAAATGAAAGCCGTGAAGAACGACAGAGTCGAAAACTGGGGGACACTTAAAAGTCCTAGCGCGCAGAGTTCGTTCAGAGAGAAAACCGTTTGAACGCTTCGCGGAATAAAATAGCCGGATTCTCGCGAAAGGGAAAAGACGTGCCAGGCAGACAGACTGACAGACAAACCCGCGGATTTACGGACGGAACGTGAATATCTGGGCTGATTTCGAAATCGTTGCGAGAACTTTCTTCGAACGGATCGTCTATAGGGAAACTTGCGGATCGGAGCTTCGTTAATTGTCTTTGCCTCGGATTATGGAAATTTTCGTTCGGAATGTGTTAACGAGCCATACTATTGTTCTCTTTCTCTCTTTCGTTGAATGTTTTTACATACTTTTAACATTCACAACATACTTTTTCGCGCAATTTTAGATAATAACACCTTTCGTACATTCATAAATCATGTGTAGGTTTTAACACGTTCGTATAACGCGATCTTAAAGGTGATTGCTTGTAGATTTTGTAATTAAAAAGAAGGATAAAATGTTGAAAATTTACTTTCGAACGTGTATACATTCTATGATCGTTTTTTGATATTTATAATGTAGACAGAAAAAAATGATTTATTTGCTGTATTTAATGTTACCATAATATGATAACAATTGAACATAGATCAGGAATAAATTTTGTCGTATGATGATTACATGTATTTTATCATTTTATTCTTTGTTTCTGAAATGAAAGTTAAGGAAAGTTTGAACCTAAGTACAGTATGATTTTGTGGAATACAAAGTATTACAGTAATGTAGCGGAATAATGAAATAATAAAATAGTAGTATAGTCAACATTTTGTCTGCCATGTAACTGTGAGTGACACTCGAATTGCCATACATATACATTATTAAAAATTATAACAGATCCAACATTTTATCAAGAATTTGTTCATTTACCTCACTGAAAATACTCGTGTTAACTTTCTGGAACTGTGGAAAATAAATATAAGGATATTGTGAAAATATTTGATGAGAGTTGCTAAAAATAAAAATACTTCCTAATACAATTTTCAACTACTTCAATGTGGTAGTCAGCGTGTTAAAAAGTAGAAGAGTGTAAAAATAAAGTAGTAGTACAATGTAACAGTGAACAGTGTAATAGTACAGTCATATGGAACAGTGAGAAGATAAAATAGTAGGATTAATATACTAGAAGAATAGTACAGTGAAATACTTGAACAGTAAAATAGTTAAACAGTTCCTAACCCCAAACACCAAGACACTAAATCAAATAACAAAACATCCCTATTTGCACCTAAATTAAAAACTAGCCTACTCCCTCCACATCAGCAACCTAACCTCTAAATCTGCACAAAAGAAAGTACAAGAAATCGCAAATAGAATAGCACAATCCCTAAATTTTCATATCCATTACCAGCGCATAATCCTCTTCATCACAATAAAAAATTGCATCCCACGTAACCCACTTATTACGACGAGCTGAAATTCGAAAAGAATACCCTGGAAATTAGCATGATCCACGAGGAAGAAAGATAGCGCGTGAAATTACGGGTACCGGTCGTTTCAATACAATGGTACAATGTTAGCGTTGCCGGCGGTTGATATCGGGCTACATGATCGCGAAGGAAACGCGAAATAGAAATGCAAACCGCGTTCAGGGAGGAGCTTCTCTCTGATCGGCATTCTCAGAGCAACGTGCCGCCGACGTCGACGTCGAAACGTTCAAGGAACTTAAGCAAGTACTATAACCCGGTGTCAACAACCTCGGCCACCCTCTTTCACCCGCGCCGAAGAAACCGTGATGACTTTTACACGCCCCCGTCTCTGCTTCTTTTCGCCGGTAATGCCTATCGATCGCGACATCGTAATATTTCGCGAGTGAGACGTTATGTTGCGAGGCGTTGTATACAGACGCGGATAACTATGACGTAAACGCATTGTGTAACGATCCTGATTAATGAACCCCGGCTATTTACAACAATGTCGGCCGCTGCACGATAGCCTAGTCACGATCCATATTGTTATTGAAATGTAACATACTAAGATAATTGAACCGTTCCAGATACGACAATAGAAATTACAGAAATAGGTGCTGAAATTTGAAAGTGATCGAGGATTTTTATGGTTTGGGTGTTGCTGATTGGATGTTGCGATATGTGTATTGGAAATTTACTGGAACAATTTGAAAAGGGGACTTGGGGATCGAGAGTTAAGAAATTGGGAAATTTGCAAATTTGGGGATTAGTAAAATTGGAAATGTACGCATTTAGAACTTTGATAATTTTCCAAAATACTCCTCCAAATTTCTCAAATTCCAATACTATCAAATTACTAACTTCCAAGTCCTAAAAATGTCAAAAATTCCAAATATTCAAAACCTCAATCCAAATTCTCAATTGCAAAATTAAAAATGTTCAGCTTCCAACAAAATTGTTTCCAAAAAAAAAGCATAGTGATGTTTTAACCTCGTTGTACATACATATGATGGAAGAAAATTAAGGACACGTCCCGAAAGATCCCACACGAAATTATTAATCATCGATGAGATCGTAAATCGTGCATATAAGTACAGAAGCCAAGGTGCAGCTTTCGGATGCTGAACGCTCATCGCAGCGTAGCACTCGACTTTCACTCTTGTGACTGGGGCGAACGATGCACCGAACCAGATAAAAGCATGTCGGGTCGTCTGTGCACCCCGTTTCATCTTCAATCTCCCGGCAACAGTCCTCTCTGCTAACGCGTTCAGTACTGCTTATGCAATTCGACGTTGGCACGGTTTATTATGCTGCACGATTTGCATTTGAAAATTTGGGGATTTGGGAAATTTAGGAAATTTGGGAACTTGAGGAATTTGTGGAATTTGGGAAATTTGGGAACTTGAGGAATTTGTGGAATTTGTGGAATTTGGGGAATTTGGGAAATTTGGGAACTTGGGGAATATGGGGAATTTCGGGAATTTAGGGAATATGGGGAATTTTGGGAATTTGGGACCTTAATAATTTGGGAAACTTTAGAATTTGGGGAATATAGGATTTTAAGGATTTGAGAATTTAAGAATTTGGGAAATTCGAGAAATTTTGGGGATTTGGGAGACTGGGGAATTTGGGAACTTTGGGAGTTTAAAAATTTGGAGAATTTCGGAGTTTAAGAATATGGGAAGTTTGGGAAACTTGGGAAACTTGAGAATTTGGGGAATTTGGGATTTTTGAGAATTCTGGGATTTGAATTGTAGAATTTGGAATTTGACATTTGGAAAATTTTAAATTTCAAACTTAGAGAATTCCAAGAATTTGAGTAACCTTTTTAGTAACTTCAAAATCCATATATCTGAAAATTAAGGACCTACAAATTTGACCCACATTTGTCACCCAAAAATTTGAAACTTTCTATAATTATATATTTATGAATTCATAAGTTTGAAAATTTGTAACTCTAACATGGAGTATCCACATCTATTGCGTGTATATGCATCCTACGTCCAAAATCCCCCACGCTGCATATATGGCCAAATCATCAAGGTATAAAACCAAGAACTATAGAAAGTTTTTCAGCCACAATTAAAGTACCGCGTCCCTAAGAGAGCTTCTCGAAGATGAACGACCTCGTAATGAATACGAAACATAGATTTGTTAAGATGGAGTGCAACGAAACGGAGTGGAAGACTTATTAAGAATCTCTAGAATAATGCTTCACGTGCATTGAACTCGCTAAATCCATATCCGTAACGAGATCTGCCAGCTCGATAAAAGGCGGAATAATGATTCGGCATCGTCCATACGCAATCCCCTGCACCGTTTAGATGAATGATTTATCGGCAGCGAACTGTCGTGTCATTGGCCATAAATAAAAGGTTGTAAGGACCCACACGGTTACGTCGATTACGAATATAATTATACCGCATCGGGAGCATAATTCTTCGAATCGAGTCTGATACACCGTGGTCGGTTCCGGTGACGCGAACGGATGTCGTTGGCATACAAAAGACTCCATCATAACGGTAACCTTAAAAAACTGGTGACTTTGTTCGACGAAAACATCGTAAATCATATGCAACGGTAGACTTTGATTAGAAAGAAAGAGTAGATACCTTTTAAATTTAAAATTGGGGAATCGAAAGGAAATTAGGTTGTTGGACATTTATAGAATTGTAAATTAGGGAATATAGGGATCTTTACATGATCTGATGATGTAAATGAATATTGTAAAATAATACCTGTGATGTATCAGAAGTTGAAATTTTTGTGTAGATACTACATGAATGTGAATGATTATAACACAAAATGGTGGACGATCAGTTACTGTGAATAGTCGAAGTTAAAACCAAGACTTAAAATTTGAATAAAAAATATAAGGTTCAATGTCTTGAAAGTATGATGCAAAACAATACTTGCGAGGCATATCAATGTTAAGTTTGAACTTTCGTACAGGTACTACATGAATATTTTATGAATAGTTGTAGTACAAAATGGTGGACGATCAGTTACAGCGAACAGTCGACGTAACCATAACTTTTAGTATAATGTTAAGTTTAAACTTTGGTTCCGGATACATGAATATAATACAAAATGGTGGACAATCCGTTACAAAATAGTCGTCATTATTATTACAGCGCATTAAAAATATTTCAAATGATTAAACCTTGAAATAAGATCTGAATTTAACATGGGAAAAACAACTACAAATAGGATAAGTAATTTCAAGAGATCAATAAAACTCGTTGAATCGTATCAAACCTATTTGTATATCTCTCATTGATGTAGTTTACGCAATAATTCGCTGGAGTATCTCTTTGAATCGGCATTAAAAATCGCGAGGAGCTATTCAAGAATCTTCACCTCTTACGTTTCGCGTTTGAAATCATAAGAAACACGGTCTGAATGCAAACGATCCGATTAATCATAAGGAACTGTAACGCTGTTATTTGCACCCCGTTCATCGCTTAATCCGGCATTCATGTTTCCAGCTATCCTTGGTGGAGAGACTCGAGCAACGTGTTTCCAAGTATATCGAGAAGCAAGCCTTCGACGACGAATTTTTATCGCGAGAAAGGCTGGAGAGGTTCGATTAACGACGAACAAAAGGAAATTAATGTCACGAGGAAATGGATTGTGTGAAGTGAGAAAAAGAAGAAAAATATACTGGGTGTGGGGAAGAATTTATTGGGATATCAAGAGGACTAAGTGGTTTTTCAAATTTCCTACAATATAAAATACTTAGAAGTACCTAAGAATATCGAAATATATGCAAACATTTCAAAACATTTATGAACACCTAAAAATACCTAAACGTGCCTAAAAATATCTGAAGGTATCGACAAATACCTAGAAAGGACTTGATCATTGAAAGTACCTGTAAACATTTAAAAACATCTATGAACACCTGAAAACATCTAAAAGCATCTACAAATGCTTAAAAAGGACTTAAGAATATTTGAAGATACCTAAAAAAGCAGTAAAAAAATACCTTCAAGAATATGAACAAATAAACACAGAAGGATCTAAAAATATCTTTAAAAATTTATTTAAAGTACCTAACTGTACCGATCATATTTAACCCGTCCAAAAACACCTAAAATTACCAAGAAAGAAATACCTGAAGGTACCTAAAACTACCAGAAAATGCTTCAAAACATCGGAAGAACCTAACAAATACTAAGGTAAACTTTGGATGCCAATGCAATTATGATATGTATATGTATAAAAATCCGTGAAACATCCAAATCACCTAGTCCCCATATTCGTCCTGCAAATCATAAATTGCAGTGAGAAATACTTCGCAGACATCGATATATCATAAACGTATAAACATCCGCAGGCTACATATGACACCTGGAGTGCGCATATTTCTCAAGATACCCTGTATACCTTGCAAAGGCGTTGAGCAGGGATTCAGGGCAAGGTAACAGCAAAACCCAGGGGGAGGACGTCCAGTTGTCCTGCTTGAATCGGCTGACTTAAGGAGATCAACGAGCCGAATATTAATCAACGAGAGAGGCGCGGCACCTGCATCCTTGGCACGTTGCGGCACGTAACACCTACTGCTACCGCAATAAAACACACGGTGCAACTATACCGTTATCCGGAAGGTGTTTCTGCATTAGCCATCCGGTGCCGGACTCCCTTCCTCCTCCGAGAATTTCGTATTCGGGTGTCCTCCGCGTACTTAGTCTCGTCACGTTCAACCCTTTGCACGTGGACTTTTTGCTGCAACTCGAAGCTGCTTTGACACAAGTTAATTCTTTAGACATTTATGGATTCTTGTTGGTGGTATTAATCACTGTTAAGACATTTGAAATGTCTCTAAGACGTTTGAAATGTTACATGGACTTCATTTTTAAATGATGCAGAGTACAACGTACTTCTTCTAAATAAAGACATACGTGGAGAATATACGTATGGAATTTTTTCCACATATATGGGGAATTTTTGTATTCTTGTGTTTTAGGATTTTTTAATCAAGCTTCGAAATTCTCACATTCTCAATTATGACATTTTAAAATTAGTTAAATGTGTATATTTCCACATGTCTAAATTATCAAACCCCTAAATCCTAAAATTTGCAAATTCTTACGTCCCCAAATTCCTAGTTTGTCAAACTCAAAGATCCCCTTTCTATATCCACAAACTCCTGATACCTCTGTCTATATCTATAGATTGCTATATGCCTAAATTTCTAGCTGAAGTGCATTTTTTGTTCAACCTTTCACTTTCTTAAAATATGCATCGCAATGGAGCGTTAAAATGACTATTTTCGAAAGTGGATCCCAGACATGAAACTTTCAGAAGCTCTCACATAGATGAAATAACTACTGTGACCTTTCAGGCGCCATTCAAGTCGCTGTGACAGGTGCAAGTCACCTCTGGAGTACAAAGGATTAAAGGAGTGTTCTTACAAATACCTAGGGTGTATTTATAAAACGATTATAATAATTATATAATTATTCAATGACCAACAAACATAGGTTTTACAATGATGCTTAAATATCTTGAATATTTTGTTTTGTTGTTCAATGACTTATTTGTACAACGGATTATAAATTGTATAATTTTATAATTATAAATTTGTATAAATTTCTGTTCATCAAGTAAATTCTTTTAAACGAGGCAAATTGAAGACAGAAGCTTTTACCGGAAACGCAGCCGATAAAAGAAGAGTAACTGGCTATACTTATATCTCGAACGAGTTATCGATAACCGGACAAGCGATTTCCTTACGACGATGAGCCACAAAAATGTTATTTCACCTCGTAACCATTAAGTGCGGACGGGAAACTCCTAATTATCCAGCCCATAAGAGCATTATAAGCTTTGATTTCTATCCACTTTCATGGCCGTATTTAATTCGCAAAACTGTGGCCTTGATTGTGGCTGCGACCTTTACCAACAGGCGCTGTATATCACTCGCCGTTATTAAAAACTTGATACGTTTAATCAGACAGTAACTCCGATTTTATCGTTATTGTAATCGGATTTCAGTTTACTGTTCAAGATTAGGGGGATTTGATGATTAAACGAGGATTGTTTTCGGATGAAAATGAAATATACAGGAGATTTCGGATGGACAGCTTATATTATTTCAGGGTTTTACTATTTTAGTATTGATAACAAGACACCAAAATCCAAAAATTTCAACGTTTACAGGTTCAAAATCTGAACATCCCTCTTCAAACTACCTAATATTTCAAATTCCCAAACTATCAAAAATTCTAGAATTCTAAAAGTTCTTAAAGTACCACAATTCAAAATCTCCAGCATTCAAAACATTCCAAAGTACCAAATCACCAAACTCACAAAATTCTAAGATCTCAAGAGTCCACCAACGAAAATTTACGTACTCAAAGTCCCGTTTCGGAGAACTTCAAAAACAACTAAATTGTCCCATCATATCCGCAAGTGAATTCCCCATACTCGTAATAATATCACCTGTGATATGTCAGCCTACATACTATCTAAAATTGATAGAGTAATTGGTAAACGATGTTTATGGAGCCACTTTCGCCTTCGTTTACTTCGAATCGCGAGGATCCAAGGTCGATCAACCCGCGAGATCGATACGTAGTTTTTTGCCGTTCGTTAGATCGCTAGATCGTGGACGTGCACGTAAGCGTAAACACCAAGCAATGCGATTTATTCGAGAAACTGGATTAAGCGGAGCGAGAAAGTTCCGTTGTCGTCGAAAGCGCCCCGCATTAACATGCGCCTGTCCTCCTTGATTGAAACCGTCACAGAGATACCTTGAATTAGAATATCTTCGTACGTTTTGCTACTTTTCTTCGTACTTTTTCTACAACATTGTGAAATTTCGAAAATTCCTTTCGAACATGGGAGTGGCTTGGAATATCGAAGAGAACACGCCAATTTACAAGCTCACCCGATTTTTTTGAGCACCTGCTTAAAATTATTCTTGAGAGCGGACTTCTTGCGCGGGAAGATTCGACAAAATGGCGGATACGTGACATGATGATGATTTTAGCGAAAATGGTGATATATAAGATTGTTGTGGTACTTGGTTAGTGTACTATAATTTCGGTTCTTAGTATTTTGTTTTATGGGAGGTTTTTTCAGTTTTTAAATGAAACTTTTATGGCTGCGATTTTGGCGGGAAATGTCTGATTGTTAGGTTAGGATCGTAGAAGTATGTTCTTGAACCTACAAAGTAAATTTGAAATAAATATAATGAAAACTATGAACCTTACAACTCTATAAACACATAATTAAACAGTGACAATAACAGAATGGTTATTTAATTAACATCATCACTGAATGAACGTGTATTTTTTAAATGGAAGACTGATCGATCGCTTTCAAAATGCAATTCCACGAAACCAATCTTCGCCGCAAGGTGTAAGAGAAAAATGTCGAAATAGTTGCAAAATCCTGAGAACTTTCTTGTAGAAGAAACGCAACAACTGACAGAAATGCGAATCGATGATGTAAGGAAATAAATGTCAAATCGTTCGAATCGTCCGCGTGTGAAGTCTTATCGAAGTCGACGAAATCATTTTCCCCGACGAAAATTCTATGGACAGACGTACCAAGGTTAAGGAAACGTTTTTAATTGGACGATGTTGGCCAGGAACGAAAGATATTCTGTTAGATTATATCATGGTCAGTATGGACTTGATCCTAATGAACTTTCTATTCGTGGTAGCCGAAAACTGAGCCACGTAACAAACGGTTTCTCCACAAATTTAATATACCTCCTAAATATAATGAATTTCAAAATTAGATTTACAAATTTCTAAATTCCTATGTTTCTGAATTTCTACGGTTTTATATTTGCGACAAGTTTCTATATTTCTAAAATTTATAAGTTTCTAAATCTCTATGTTCACAAAATTTATAGGCTTCTAAAATTTCTAGATTTACAAAATTTAAGTGCTTCTAAAATTTCTAGATTTACAAATTCCTAAATTCCCAAATTTCTGCATTTAGAAAATTTACAAGTTTATTTTCTAAATTTACAGATTTCCACCTCTTTGTATATTTACAAAATTCACAAACTTTCAAATTTCGAAATTTACAAAATTCTAATACTTCCAAGAACTCAAAAATCAAGCTTCGAAACTTGCAGACCTCATACTGTCGAACTAGAGATTTGTGCACTTGCAATATATCAAATTCTGCTAAGAAACCATAAGTCCACATTTAACCACCATTTCATCCACAGGTATCTCGTAGATTACATGACTTGTTTACATTTTACTCGGTACCGTCATAAACATCGACAGTCTGCAATTGTCCTTGTACATCGTAATTTTCCTAGAGAAATTTCCTAGTAAATTCCAAATTCCAAATAGAAAATTCCAAATGTGTTCGTTGCAATAATTTGTAATGCCAGACATTTTGAGACGCGTTCTTTCGTGCACGTCAATGAAAATTTTTTTGGTCACGACTGCAGACAGTCATCGTGGTATATTACATACTATATAAGCTTCCATCGGCTATATTGTCATTGTACCGATCTGTCGGCGTGTACGTGAGCTATCTGGCCATCGAAATTCGTCGAAGCCGTGCAGGTGCGACTGTTTTCGTACACAGACAGCGTACATTGTATGGTCGTACGATTTGCAGAATACTGACCGATCGTAACGTGATTATAATAATAATAATCGTAAGGCCAAGCGGTTAGGCGATATAAAATAACGGAGAAGGCTGGAAGGGGGCGAAGGTCGAGCACGAGCAACGTGACTCACCGTGACACCCAGTCCTGATACACCACCCTGTTCAACATTCCGACAGAGGTTAACCAACAGATACCAGTTAGCGATCGCTAACTCGATTCTAGACTACCGATCGACCAAATATAGACCTAACGAGACTCGAACGTTTAGCCATCTCAGAATTTAAGGATTCAGGGATTTAGATGTTTGATAGCTTCAGAAATTCGGAACTTGGCAATTTCGGGGGCTTGCAAGCTTGGAGTTTTGGAAATTTGGGTATTTGGGGAGTTTTAGGAATTTGAGAGTTTGGGACTTCACATTTCAGAATTTGGGAGTTTAGGAACTTCAGCATTTGAAGATTCGAGAACATGGGAACTTGGGACTTTGCAAATTCAGGAAATTTAGGAAAGAAAGAGTAGGAAGATCAAGAACATTAGAAAACTTAGGTGGTTTAGGAAATTTAACTAACTGTCCACATGCGTCTCCACGTCGTTTGTCCACATGTGACACCCCAGAAAATTAGTATAAAAATTGACAATCCCATGTGTCCTTCATCAAAAATATTCTACTAGCAGAAACTTGGAAACTATCCAACTAGTTTTGGTAGTAGCGAGCAGGTCTAATCAAAATGCTTTCGACATCCTCTCCAGAATCTGTGTCTGCATCTCCAAAAGGAGCAAAGCCGTTGCGATAAAAATCAAAAAGTGAATTTTGAGGTGGATCTTAGCAAAAACCAGCTCGGATGGAAACAGGTCTGGTCCGGGATAAAGGTCTAGAAAGAATAAAAAGTATCGGGAATCATCGAAGCAGAAGATATCGGGTATAAAAAAATGATTTTAGCATTTAAGGCAATGCAACGGGCAAGGATGCGACGGTGTCGAAGAGGGGGGCAGAGGAACGAAGGAGAACAGAGGTTATTACGGGGGCCTTCTGTTAGGTCTTCGGGTGACATTTTCAGCGGAGAAGAATAAAGGAAAAAGGAGAGGGAGATCAGACTCGGGTGAGAGGGAGAGAAAGAAGAAACGTAGCGAGGTACCAATGTACCTCTTCTTGAAGTGACGAGGAGAAGAGAAGGAGGTTCTGCAGGAGGTGGAAGAGGAACAACACGTGACCAATCACTTATATAAAGGTGGAGAACGACAGGGCGCAAACACACAGAGTTCTCTCTGCACGGTGGAGCCTGTGCTCGCAATAGTGACAGTAATTTTTTTTTTTTATTTAAATTTCGATCCCGAGAGAAGTAACTCGATCACGACACCACGCGGGAAGACACACACACGATCGTTACCATGAGGACGTACTACGTGATTGCCGCCATTCTGATCGCCGGTACGTACCCGAGATTAACGCGATTACGAGGATTGTAAAATCAGGGTGGATTGTAGAATCGGAACTGGGTGGAGATTGTACGGAACGGGGGATCAAAGTGTTACTCGAGGATTTATCGTTCTACCGGAAGTGGAGGACTATCTAGTGTGTGACATATGCGTGTGGATCACAAAGGGAGTGAACTCTTCTTCCAACGTCGCGATTTTCACGATAGTACCTTCGATTCCTTCATAATTAACGTTCAATATTATGGACAGGATTATTGTGCGTTCGCGTTTTCTCCACCGTTTGTCTCTCATGGGTCTTTTGTGACTGTTCGAGAATTCATTCACCATATTGCATCGCTTCATAACTTCCATCGATTTAGGCTCGATTCACCGACAGCCATTTGTATTTCAAATCGTAGCAATTTTATGGAAGTGTACTATCAGGTGTATTGATTAGTAATCTACATTTTCGAATTTAGTGGTTTACGAGGAAATCAAACTTTTATCCTAAGAACGATACTTAAAGACACTTTAGAGGAATCGAGTAGCAGTGTATTTTGAATTTGAACTGAATGCATATCTGACTAGGGGATACTTATTGGCACACCTAATAATTACTCCACAGTAATCCACCTAATAGTTAGGTTATAATAACTTATTTAATAATCACTCCACATCAATTCATTTAATAATTAGTCCATTATAATCCATTTACAAGAATCCATTCAACAATTGGTCCACATAATAAATCCTGTAGCAATTAGTCTATAATAATTTATTTGAAAATTAAGTTACAATAATCCATTTAATGAGTAGTCCATAATAGTCCATTTTACAAATTGATCCATAACAATTCATTTAGTAATTGGATCATAATAATTCATTAAATAATTACGTCATAATAATTGTCCATGCAACAACTATACTTTAATAATTCATTTAACA
Organism: Megachile lagopoda; assembly: GCA_036983795.1. Taxonomy (NCBI): domain Eukaryota; kingdom Metazoa; phylum Arthropoda; class Insecta; order Hymenoptera; family Megachilidae; genus Megachile; species Megachile lagopoda. The sequence continues at coordinate 8,739,581 of CM072787.1, forward strand.
ATCAGACTATAATAATGCGTTTAATAATTGGTCCATAATAGTCCACCTAATAATTGATTCATAATAATCCATTTAATAGTCAGTCCATAATAATTCATTTTATAATTAATCCACAATAATTCATTTAATAGGTAGTCCCTAATAATTCATTTAATAAAGGGTCCATGATAAATCATTTAATAAAAAGTCTATGATGAATCATTTAATAAATAGTCCATGATGAATCATTTAATAAATAGTCCATGATAAATCGTTGAATAGTCCAAACAAATTTATATAAGAATAAGTTGACACAATAATTATTTGACATAATAAAATGAAGTGCCTCATTACAGAGTCCATATTTGAAAAGCAAGATTACAATACGATACAACGCATGAATAGCTAGGGAAAGGAAAACGAGTTCGCTGTGCGGTTAAACAGTATCCACAATACAAATCAATCACTCGTAACGCGACTAGAGTAAATTTGCACAAAAGCGATCCGGTATAAAGCATCTAGAAACTTCTCTGCGTGTTTCTCGGCCGTTCTTCGCGTCAACAAACCCCGAGCACCTTTCCCGAGGCTTTCATGAAAGAAAAATCGGCACCGTTCTTCCGAACGATCTACCGGTGGAACGAGATCAAAAAGGCGTATTCGATTTCCGTGCGCGGAGAAACCTTCTCGTCACGCCATTCTTTTTGCACGCCGACAGGATAACCTTGGCCCAGATCTTGACCCTTCTTTTTATCGCCATCGTCGTCGATTGCCGAAAAGGGGATCGGGTCCGGCTACTTTTGGGACCCGAGCGAAAGTGAATAAAACAGAGACCAGGGTTCTCGGGGCCGTATATACACGAAAGTACATACGTCGGCCGTGTACATATGTACACACGCGTGTGTGTACGCGTGTGGAGGAGAGCTAAGTGAACGGGATGCTGGGAGGGCCCAAGTCACGAAGCCGTGGCGGTTGCTGGTAGCTTGGGCCTGGCTCTGGGCCCAAAGTGAAAGCGCCTGGCGAAAGTCACTTTGTGTCCCTTACATAAGACGTTTAGGTTATTCAGACATCATACTTTGTGCCGGAGAAAAAATAAGAACAACTGATTATTAGGTGTAATTGGCGGTCGCGAGATGCCACGATATAAGGCCGGTATTAGCATCGGTAATAAAAGGAGTGGAACGGTGTCGACGTCCTGCGTGCCTCTTTGTCTCGGATTCTACCCCCTCCTTCGTGGAACCACCTCCTTCTACTTCGGGATCGTGAACACGCATTGTGATGAGAAATTGAATGGCGGAGGAGGATGTTTGCGGTCTGCAGTCACCTTATTGTTTAATTTTCTCGCGAAAGCAATACCCAACCAACGGTAAAATTGAACCGCGATTACCGGCTATCTCTGACACCGATTAAAGTGTTGTTGTGCAGCCTCTGACCACAGAACACATTTTTCTGCACGATTGATCGAGGTTGGAAAACGCACTGTAGATGAGCTCGAGACGAGGTTTTGCACAATCTTCAGATTTATTTGGGACATCTCGATTTGTACCTGATGGTTGTTCTTCGAACTGTAGGATTACTTGTACCTGACAGTTTGTAGTTTGGGAATTTTAGGAATTTGTAAAATAGTTCCCCCTCTTTAAAATCCATTAGTTAGACAGGATCTCGATAATCTTGTTCTTATTACTTTTAATACTTCCTTTTCAAGTTATGTAATGGTTGCATTCATTTAGCAATTTTCTGTTGATTCATGATTCGTAACTAATTTCCAATTCCTGATTTATTATTTTTCTTTGCTAATCGACTTGTGCCTTTCAATTTCTTAATAATTAATAACATTCAATTTACCAATTTCTGTCTACAAATTACATCAACTGTTATCCTCAGTCATCTCTTTGATTACTACATCATGTGTAGATAAATATCTACATGTATCTATAACTTTGAAAAACCATTATATAATAAATAATTTCACCAAATTTATTAAATATTGTCTAGTAAAAAAAAAACTACATGAACAGGGTTTATTAAAAAATTTCCTAACTAACAATATTTTTTTTCATCCTGACACTCAAAGTGTTAATCCACTATTAAAATGAGGAATGAAGTGTTACCAACACAAAATGACTAAACGAAATCGTTTCACGATCAAAAAAACATCGAATTGCTTTCTCCATACACACCTAAAAAAACAGATTGAACTTACCTGAATGGAAACGAAACTTTCTTCGTCCTCCTTGTATTGAGTCAAAAAGTGCTGTCGTTTTTCAAGGAGAAATTCGATTACAGGTCTAACATACCTAACTGGAACCTTATTACACAACATATTGTTTATCTAATGTGAAAGAAGAATTATTGATCGTTTAACCATCTTGCTCTTCTAGTATATGGATTACTATTTGAAGGATCAAAAGTCTCAAATAAGTTTGTGAGGGAATATTTCCAACAAAATTTTGCAAACTGAAATTCACACTTGCAATCATTTAGTGCAACCTTACTGTATATTATACATATGTTTTTTTTAATTTAAATGACGTTACCTTCATGGAAATATAAAATAATATTGTCAAAATCAATTTGTGTATCTTCCATTTTACCCACTTACAATACATGAGAAACTCCATTATACTTGCACAGTTTTTCTAATCAAATACCCTAAACTTCAAGGCCATAAGTATGTACTTGTTGAAAGAGAATAAATGTCATTTACCAACAAAAACGACATAACCTTCTAGTAAATATAATAGTAGTTTTCATAAACGTTGAAAGACACCACCTTCAAGAAGAAGCTACTACATGATATTCTTTAGTTGTTTGTCCTGACACTTTCACATCATCGACATATTAATATCATACGTTTACATGACATAAAATCATACGTATACTTATATCAAATCATATGTTTTCACGTCCTACCATACATTTAGAATACACGTTCTTTGAGAACCGTTTCCTTCTTAACGCGTTAATTTACAATGTCCACAGGCGCGACCGCCCAAGAATCCTTCAAATGTCCGGACGACTTCGGCTTCTACCCCCATCACATATCCTGCGACAAATACTGGAAATGCGACAACAACGTCGCGGAGCTGAAGACGTGCGGCAACGGTCTCGCTTTCGACGCATCCGACAGCAAGTTCCTCACCGAGAACTGCGACTACCTCCACAACGTGGACTGCGGCGACAGGTCACAATTGGAACCAGCGATCAGCACGCCACATTGTCCGCGTTTGTACGGAATTTTCCCCGATGAGAAGAAATGCGACGTGTTCTGGAACTGCTGGAACGGAGAGGCGTCCAGGTATCAGTGCAGCCCTGGACTTGCTTACGACCGTGAAGCTAGAGTCTGCATGTGGGCTGATCAAGTACCTGAATGCAAAAACGAAGGTTCGTATAGTCAAAGACAAATTTCTTCAGGGACAATTTTGGGAGAAAACTTGGGGAGAAGAGTTGGGGAGATTACTCGTTAATTTTTAGGAGTGTTCAAATTTAGAGACTAACGCAGATTTGGGGGGTCTTGAGATTTAGGGACATTGGGATACAGAGAGTCATGGATGTGGGAGTTTTGGGATTTTGCCGGCTAGGAATTTTGGGATCTACAAATTTGGAGACATAGATATTTCAGAAATTTGAGATTTAGGCATCTGTCGATATGGGAATTTAAGAATTTTGCGATCTAATTTGGGGGTGTAGGTATTTGGGGCTGTAGGAATTTGAGAATCTTGGAATTTGGGAACTTTGGGATTTGGAGATCTATGGATATGGGAATGTAAGAATTTCGCGATCTAATTTGGGGGCGTAGGTATTTTAGAGTCCTGGAATTTGGGAACTTTGAGATTTGGAGATCTGTGGATATAGGAATGTAAGAATTTCGCGACCTAATTTAGGGGTGTAGGTATTTGAGAATCTTGGAATTTGCGAACTTTGAAATTTGGAGATCTACCGATATGGGAACCTAAGAATTTGTAGATGAAGGATCCAGACATTTGTGAATGATAAAATTTGAGAATTTAAATATTCAGAAACCTAGAAATTTGAAGATTTAAGAAGCACAAAATTTAGAAATACAGAAGTATCAGTCTAACATAAGTAAATATATAAAGTAATCTGAAGCATCGGTTGTATCTCTGCAAGTATTATTCATTCATTACGTTGCTCGTCGATAACCGATACGTGACAGCAATCCCCAGGCACATCCTGTGTTTCTTCATCGTCATCTTCAGCGCCAGAATCGAAAGCCGTATATACTCTCGTTTTATTGTTCGCCGGTTTACAACGCGAACGATTACAGAAAATAAAGAACATTCGCCTCTCTCTTTCGTTGGTCTATCTCATCACGTTTCATGTGCTATTTATCGCATTGCGCAGAGGTCGCAGGAGGTTTCGCGTGTCCGGCCGCTGGCGAAGTGAGCGGAGCATCCGGCAGCTTCAGCAGACACGCCCATCCTGAAGACTGCAGAAAATATTACATATGCCTGGAAGGTATCGCCAGGGAATATGGTTGCCCCATCGGCACCGTCTTCAAGATCGGAGACGCTGACGGAAGCGGAGCCTGCGAGGACCCTGAGGATGTTCCTGGATGGTGAGTTCATTTTATTGATTTATTATACAGTTATACATCTAATATATAGACATACAAAATTAAGAGAAAGAAACAACCTCATCATGCGTTAGAATATAAAGTACAAAAATAAACACGAATTAAATTACACATAACTTGAAGTTAAATTTAACAACATGATTAAGAACATGTTAAATCACACATAACTTGAAGTTAAATTTAACAACATGATTAAGAACATGTTAAATCACATATAACTTGAAGTTAAATTTAATAACATGATTAACATTTGAAATAAAATAAAAACAGTGACATAAACATAATACATCGCAAAGTATAAAAGGAAATTCAAATATGATTTCAATGACCTTTAAGTTAAGTATAAGCACATGGAAAATAATCGGGATAATATAAAACCAATCGATTAAACATACTATACTTAAAGTACAAAAATAAACATAAAAGAAAGTACAGAAACCTTTAAATTATGTGTAGTAACATAAATAATAATTGAAAGAGCATAATCTTGTATAAAATGCTTTTAAAGAATGTATTCTTTACGAAGATCTGAAACCAATATGGCGTCGAAGGAAGAGGTGTATGCAGTACATCTTAAAAACCGTAATACACTTATTAATTACAATATTTACTTTTAATACATTGTTCGAATCTGTTGGACCTTTTCTACAGAAAATTATGAACCTATGTGTACCAGAAAACAATTATTATACATGGAAAACAATTATTATGTATGCATCGTGATTGATCTATACACGCAATGCGCATGCGCCTTCCCCTGACGCCATGTTAGCTTTTTAATCGGATAACATTTTCAGAGGATCTGTGTTTAATTATATAACCACGGTATAAAGTATGAAATATAAAACTAAATTTAAATAAAATGATAATCACGAAGAACTTGAAGTATTATCTAAACACTGCAATAAATAAAAATTTCTTAAAACAATCAATAGACCCAACACAGAAATCAATTTTACTCATCTCATTTTTGTTTTAGATTATCATATTAGTTACAGTGATATAGTAATTAATGTATAAATTATTGTATTAATTAATGTACTAGTCAGTGTATTAACTACCGTGTTAGTGTACTAATTAGTGCATTAATTAGTGTGTTAAATTTTTTACTCCTGTATTGAAGTCTTAGCCATATATTCACATGTTATATAAAGTGTTCATAGGAAACCAACGCTAGATTATTAATATTTCTTACTTATAACATTTTCAAGAAACATCTATGACCCATCGTGTACACGCGATGTCCTTTATGTTCTCTGTAATTAACACTATATCTAGATATATCCTAAATATATTCTAAAGGAAAGGATTACATTGTTATTTAATTCTCTCTACGTGTTCTTACGAGTAGAATTAAAAATCCGTATAACCGCAAGTGAATCCCAGTCACGACCGAAAGAAAGTAATTATATTACGAAACCGGACAAAATAAGCCTCGTTTCGTTCTTCGAAAGTAATCGGAACGCGAAAGTGTAGCGGTAAAGTTGCTCCAGGAAACTTCACGGTTTGAACTGGAAAAGAAATGCTTTCATTTTTCTTTTTTTTTCGAAAGGGATTTTTAAACTTCCTAGTATGCTTTCTCCCGAGCTTCGAGGAGCGATAAAGAAAGTGAATTTCAACGGATCGGGAAGGTTTCAGACCGGGTGTTATGTAAAGACGAATTCTGGATAAACCAGATAGTCCGTGGGTGATTACGGGTCTTTAAAACTCGCGAATACGCGGTCTGGACGTTCGTAAGATATCTCAATTTTTCCTAGAGTGATGTAATTAAATTCAAGAGACATTCTGCTCTCATAACTGGTCGATAGGTTTTGCGTAACAGCCATAGTAAATGTTGGTAACATAATATTTACATAATATTCGTTGACAAGATGCATAACGTGTACGAATGTTTTATGACTGCAACGTGTTATTAAAATTGTGGATACTTGTAGACACGTGGTGTATTTTAATATGGTATATTCTATTATTATATGTGTCGATATTATATTAAAGGTTAAGATTCATATTTAAGCGCGAGTTGTGGTGGTAGATGAAGGATAATGCAGGACGCTGAAATGTAGTAAACCGAATTGGCATTTGAAAATTATAGGAATTTGGGGATTTAGGAATTCGAAATTTTTAAGTTTCGGGATTTGATAATTTGAAGATACAGGGATTTGGGGTTGTCGGAATTTGGAAATGTAGAGATTTGGGGGTGTAGGGATGTGGGGATGTAGGGATTTAGGAATATAGGGATTTGGGGATGTAGGAATTTGGGGATGTAAGAATTTGGGGACGTAGGGATTTGAGGATGTAGAGATTTGAGGATGTAGGAATTTAGGGACGTAGGGATTTGAGATTGTAGAGATTTGGGGTTGTAGTAATTTGGGGTTGTAATAATTTGGGGATGTAGGGATTTGGGGATGTAAGGATTTGGGGATGTAAGGATTTGAGGATGTAGAGATTTGAGGGTGTAGAGATTTGGGGATGTAGGGATTTGGGGATATATTAATTTGGGGGTGTAGGGAATTGGGGATGTAGAGATTTGAGGCTGTAGGGAATTAGAAATGTAGGAATTTGGAAACGTAGGGATTTATGGACGTAGTAATTTAAAAACATAGAGATTTGAAAATTGAGAGATTTCAAAATCTAAAAGTCTAAGAACTGATCGTTAATCAATATCCACAAAAGCATTCTACCTGCACATTCGCCAAATGTCACGTATCAATCAATAGTATAATGAATATACATGTAGATATAGCATTAATATAAACACCATATTGAAATATAATAGATATTCGTATCCCACTGAATCACAAGTTTTAAATTACCATATCATCTCAAATTTACATAAACCGTAATCAGTCACTTCAATCTAAATACGAAATAGGTATCATCAAAATGGAGACTTAAATTAAAATTGATTAATGACAATGAATTTCCAAAGAACAATATTATATTTAATTAACACGTTTTCAATAAGGTCTAATTGTAAGGCTAAGGTATGTACACATGGTTCTTTCCAATGGTTGGAATATTACAATAATCAATGGTGTTAATTAACAACAAAATCGTCTAACAAATGGAAGTAATTAATTTATGACAAGATGACTTTTTCTATAATATATAGTTTGTCGTTAAGTAAAAACTATGATAAATAAATTGAATTTATATTGAGTATATCTTGAAAATCTTTGGATATTTTCTCGACAGACTATATTTCTCGATTACACGTGCACAAGTGTACTAAACTGATTGTATGTGCGATTCTTCTTCACGAATGTAATTAACTGAACACAAGGCTGCACATGAGGCAGGTAGTGATGGGCTAATCATTTCAAATCCTTATTTCTTCGAACTCGTGTTTTCCCAGATTCCACTCTTTCGAAATCCCAATTTTCTCAAATTCTAATTTTTCCAAATTCCACTCTCCCCAAATCCCTATTTTCCCAAATTCCACTTTCCCCAAATCCTAATCATCCTAAGTTCCAATCTCTCCAAATTCCACTCTCCCCAAATCCCAATTTTCCCAAATCCCAATTTCCCCAAATCCCAATCTTCCTAAATTCCACTCTCCCCAAATCCCAATTTCCCCAAATTCCAATCTTCCCAAATTCCACTCTCCCCAAATTCCAATCTCTCCAAATTCCACTCTCCCCAAATCCCAATTTCCCCAAATCCCAATCTTCCCAAATTCCAATCTCCCCAAATTCTACTCTCCCCAAATCCCAATCTTCCCAAATTCCAATCTCTCCAAATCTCAATCTTCTCAAATCTTCCTGAATCCCAATCCCTCCAAATTCCAAACTCCCTAAATCCTAACTTTTCCAAATCCCAAATGTTCAATCCCCTAATTTCCCAAGTCCCAATCTCCCCAAGTTCTAAACTTTCTAAATGCCGAATTTCCCAAATTCCAAACTCTCCAAATGTCATATTCCTCAAATCCTGAACTCCCCAAATTCCAAATTGTCCAAATCTCAAATTCCTCAAATTCCAAACCACCAAATCCCAAATCCTCCACTCCTCAAATCCCTCAATTCCCAAATTTTCCAATACCTCCATATTTCCTACAAATATGAAGAACCCCTAAATATTAGCAATACAAGCATCACAGTTCTCCACAAGAGAAATGACAAAACGTCCATCACTATATAAAATCCGGTGGAAGGTCACGCATGTCCTAACCGCTTTTACCGATTCTGCTTCACAGTGAGGATTACTACGGTGACTTGGACCTAAAGAGCATCAGGAAGAGCGAGCTGCTTACCGGAATTCAACACTCTGAGAACAGGAAGCCCCAGAGTAAACCAAGGCCCCCATCGGCACCTGCGAGGCCCAACGCACCCCTTCAAGAATAATTTCTAATCTCTTACACTCTTTATCCCCCCCCTCTGTCACGCCCTATCCTCCATCCATCCTCTCATTCCTTTTGACCCCGAAACTTTTATCTTCTACTCTTTCTCTCACACAACACACACGAACACACAACTCATACAATCTCGAGAGAACATGATGTTCGATACCTCGAAATATGTAACGCCGGGAGTCAAGAGCAATATTTTTATTCGATCGCATTCGAGACAGGCTTCGGGATTTAACTCGAATGATTGATTTTGTAGTTTCGTGCCTCGGAATGATAATCAAGGTCTGATTCTATCTTCATCGATGATGGCAACGTATGTAAACGATGGACGTTTTATTCGCGCGATTTTAATTCCACACGCGTTTCGATCGGTCGAGGACGTGGGGAATTATCCAGAGACTGATTGCACCCCACTATTGCGTGGAAAGATGGATAAAATTGTCCCGCATCTTTTTTTTTTGCTTTTATTTTGTTTTTAAGTCGTTGCCATCCGATGGCACTTGAAAGTAATATTGAAAATCGAATCGAAGGTCGAATCGTCTCATCGATGACTTTTTATCGAGTCGGACTTTTATTCGTTCAACCTTGTATCGAGAGATTTTTTCATCCTTGTATTCGATCGAGAATCTGGAAGGATTTCGAGCACCAGTTCTGTGAATATACTGTCCGTCGAATGTGATTTAACGAGTTCAATGAACAACGAGAAATTATTAGCAAGATTGGGTGAATTCGAACTTGTCCTTAAACACTCTTGGCCTCGGTCGAGCATGCTTGCGTAAACTAGACTCGTCCGTATATTTTTAAGTGATGTGAAAAATTCGTACAATAAATGATGAAAAATTCGTGAAAAACGTGTGTGTGCTTTCGATACCCTCGGTACCCAATCTCTACGTGTATGGTGTCATTTTTCTGCATTTGTTTCGTGTCGCTTTGGAGACTTAATTCCTGTCGATCTAACTGCATGCTTGTTAATTAAATAACTGTGATACAACTGTTCTCTTCTTTCGAATAACACACAGGTACTTTGCGCTATGGACTTACGAAGGTAAATAATCATTGATGGAAGTAGGTAGGAAGTAGGGTGAGTTATTTATTCTCCCCCTTGAGATTTTGATTGGATTTCACTGTGCAAGATGAGGGTAGGTGTAAGATATCCCATAAGATGTTTAAAACTTTTCATAGATACAAACTTGCGAATATTGTAATTCCCAAGCGAAGTTTGATGTTCTTAAATCTGTACATACTAAATCCCAAATTGTGCAAATACCACCAATCTGAAATTCCACCAATTCAAAATTCCACGAATGCCCAATCTCACTAATCCCAAGTCTCACAAGTCTCAAATCCCGTAAATCCCAAATCCCACAAATCCCGAATCCCTCAAACCCCAAATACGCCAAATCCCAAATCCCCCAAATTCCAAATACTCCAAATCCTAAATCCCCTAATCCCAAATCCCCCTAATCCCAAATCCCCCAAATCCCAAATCCCCCAAATCCCAAATCCCCCAAATCCCATATCCCCCAAATCCCAAATCCCCCAAATCCCCCAAATTCCAAATCCGCCAAATTCCAAATCCCCCAAATCCCAAATCCCCCAAATTCCAAATCCGCCAAATTCCAAATCCCCTAAATCCCAAATTCCCCAAATCCCAAATCCCCCAAATCCCCTAAAATCCTAAATCCCCCAAATCCCAAATTCCCCAAATCCCAAATCCCCTAAAATCCTAAATCCCCCAAATCCAAAATCCCCCAAATTCCAAATCTCCCAAATCCCAAATCCTCCAAAGTCCAAATCGCCCAAATCCCAAATCCCCCAAATCCCAAAATCCCAAATCCTCCAAATCCCAATTTTTCAAATGTTGAAATTCCCCAAGTTTATAGAAATGTAACCAAAAAGTAATTTTGTCTCGTGCACCGACGCCACACTATCAATAACTACCGAATAATCATTTAATTAGTAAAACTTCTCTGAAATACTCTCTGATTGTTCTAATCATCTAAATCTTTCAATCTACTCTACTAAAACTGAAACAATGTGGTCTTCGTGCTTAGGACCACTATTCCTTAATAAAATAAATAATGGATTTCGACTGAATCAATATTAAATTTTATAGCGAAGATTATTACGGCGATGTGGATCTGAAGGCGTTACGTAAACTGGGGTACAAGAAGTGACGAAAATGTCAGATAGAAGTTTAATGATTTTCATGACAGCACTAAAGATAGATGAGAAGATTTCGACTCGTCGCAATCAACTTCCTATCTACCGAGGATAAAGAAGACTCATCTGCTCACGATTGGTGTTCTGCCAGTACCTTTTTATTTCGAAATTTATTTTCACAAATTTTGAACTGTTTGGTTTTCCCGTGTACACAATTCACCAGATAATTCATTCATACACTGTCACGCTTATCAGTATTCCTGTTATGAAAGATTGTAATATAAGCTACTATGTAAATAAATTACTGTTATATATAAACTGTGTGTTATTTTGACATCATAACCCCTATTGATAAATTACACCTAATAATTGCTCTATACAATCTCTACATTATCATTTCTTTTATTTTAAACACCTATTTTGTTATAAAATACAAAATTCAATTGTTTAATTTTTGTTGTTATAATATTTTAATGCTAATGTGTTAATCATTCAAGTACTGTTACTGTTCGTCAAGTTACTGTACGAATTCCTGTTTATTTTGTGCGTAAATTAAAAGTTGCCCTCTAGCGGTTCGCAATCTCTACTAAAAATAATGTATTAAGATAACATAAAAGTGAAAGAGGTATACTCAGAGTCATTAACAAAGTTTTGCAGGCCCTTGTCATAAAAATTAAAATTGGGCCCTTCGTTCGTACGACGGCCCTATTCTTTCGTGACTACCGTATGAGCGAAAAAACCCGGCCAGTATCTTATCACTGCGCATGCACGAAAAAACTCGGCCAATATCTCATCACTGGTGACTACGTTCAGTACGTACCAGATATCTTGTAATTAGAAGTAAATTATGTATTTGCATTATAGTGTATAAATTTGTGTGTCTTATAATCGAATAACCTAATACAGATCTTTACTAAATATTACATAAAATAAAGCTATCTCTATCGTACCAAGGTGAGAAATAATTCTGACGTTTAAATACAAGAAGACAGCCGAGATATTGCATGAAAAACAATCTAACAAAAATGTTTAAAATCATGTTCTTTTTAAAAAAACGAACCTAATGTCTATTGTTCATTAATTGTATACTTTTCCATTTTTCGTTGTTTTGAACTATGAAGAAAAAGTTTAGTTTACTGAAAGCATAATTGTTTTATTCGTGCAGCTAAAGTTGTATCAATGATTTGAACAAAACAATGGAAGTAAAGGAGCATGTTTTGCAAACAATGCAGACACCGTTTACAGCGAAGAATTCGTCGCATCATAAGAAACAAACTGCAAATGAACATATAAATAATTTATTCAGGAAGCATTTTCCCATTGTAAATAATAAACATTATTCATTACCTGAGCCAAAACTAATGTTTAAGGACTGTCTATGGAAGGTGGAAGAATTACAAATTTTGAAGGATGAATTAAATAACGTAAAAAGCTATTTAGATAATTATGATGTTCACGAATGGCAGTTGCATACAAAATTAAGAAACATTGCAAAAAATGTTATGACACGTTTAAGAATCGACATTGAGCCAGAACTTTTAACTCAAGCATGGTGTAAATTTTATGAGATAGTGTCCAGCTTTCCTTTAGTACCAGTAAATCATATTAATAGTAATAATAAATGTTTTACATCTATTCATTTATGTGAAGCACCTGGAGCTTTTATTACATCTTTAAACCATTGGTTAAAAACTAATGAACCTGATATACAATGGAACTGGATTGCTATGACATTAAATCCATATTATGAAGGTAACCCATCATCTGCAATGATCGATGATGATAGATTCATAAGGCATACATTAGATCATTGGTGTTTTGGAGAAGACAATACTGGAAATATTATGAATTTAAATAATTTAGATGAACTTATAAAAGTATCAGAACCAGAACATAATATATTTTTAATTACTGCTGATGGCAGTATAGACTGTACAGATGTTCCTGCTGAACAAGAAGGTGTTCTGGCACATTTACATTTCTGCGAAACTGTTGCAGCTTTACATTTACTAGCTACAGGAGGTAGCTTTTTATTAAAAATTTTTACCACATTTGAATGCAACACGATATGTTTGATTTATTTATTGTCTTGTTGTTTTGATAATGTTAATGTGATAAAACCAATAACAAGTAAAGAAGGAAATTCAGAGACCTATGTAGTGTGTTTGAACTTCAAAGGACCAACATTTATTTCCCCATATTTAGAAAAACTTAGAGAACACTATGACCATGGTCCTGAACAGGCAATATTTAGTGAATCTGATATTCCACCTGAATTTATAGAACAGATCATAGAATGCAGCAAATTCTTTAAAGCACATCAATGTCTAGTCATAGAGAATAATATTATTACATTTAAGTCTAATAATCGTAAAATGTTACATGATCTGAAACAAATGCAATATATAGTTGCTGATAAATATATAAATGATTATAACTTAAGAAAACTGAAATCAGGGGAAATTGTAGGAAAAGCAGTTGCATTAGAAAAAAGTACTAATACTAATGAACATAAGAGGACATTACAAGGATCTTATCATCAACGTTGTGAACAACAACATTTAGCACCTTCAGAACGATTAGAAAGTTTTTGTAATGATTTTAACAAATTGAAGCTGCATGTATCATCCAATACATGTATGAAAGTAAGCCACTTTTTATGTTATATTATACTTGAACTTCTCTTTAAATTAATCAGAAGGTTTGTTACAACATATTTACAATTAAATTTTCTTTTTTTATAGTTTGAGTCTACCAAACTACCAGAAAATTTACATATATGTTCTGGAAAAATCTTTCATAGAATATGTAATTCAAAATTTTGCAGCAGAACTGCTTTAAAAATAAAAAATGGTGTTGATGACATTCTTATGAAGTTGGGTTACAAAATACAGTTTCCTTCCACAGAAAGTATAACAAAATTGGAAAATGAGGTTTCTAATAAATCTCAACATAAAATTCTAGTTTTTTCAAGTACAAATGAATATGATAGCCATGAAATAATTACCAAAATTTATGATGCAGTACAACGTCTCAACAGTGGGGAAACTTTAATTTTAATTGGTTATTCATTACTCACTTACCTTAATGTTGGACTTCTTTATATTTTAAGCTGTGCATTTAGTTTACTAAAAGTAACAGCTAGTAATGATGTAGGCTTAGAAATTACTTTAGAAAATTATAACTCCAATCTCAAAACATTAGAATTCTTACATGAAATTAAAGCTGCTTCTTTCAACATTCAAAAACAAGGCAGAGCTGTTCTGGAGATAATCCCGGTATCAGTTTTATATGAAGGTAAAATAATACTTCATTATTGTATTCAAATTACATTTGTATAATATTTCAATATTTCATACTATGTTTTTCTAGGATTTAATTTATGTTATTCAGTGGAAGAATATAATCATTGGGTTATAAAAACATATATTAATTATGTATTATATAAGGTAAAAGACAATACTACTGATGGGAAAAGTAATACATGAAATATATGCTGTGTAAAAAGCTAAAGTTGTATTACTTCTGGTATAATAAACACTAGCTACGTGTATGTAAATGGTGTATAATTTTTTTATGTGACCATGAAGTAATGTTTGTTACAATCAGTATGCCTTTGCATAATAATATTTAATACTGGTAAATATTAGACATGCATATTATCTTTTACATATGTAGTATCTTTTTTCTGAAAGAAATTTGTAGTATAAAATTAACTAACACAGTAGTATATTCTAAGTAGATTAGAAACAATAATCCTTGGCTGTCTTCTTTTCAAAATATTATATAGTTTCATAATATTTAGAAAACTAGTTTTAATATATAATGCATTTTCTTTTAATTTAGTACAATTATCGAAATGAATAAGAAATTTGGTACAATTTGCAACTATATTCGTTTATTTTCAACCGAACCTATTTTACCAAAAGTGTGTATTGTTGGTGCAGGACCAGCAGGATTTTATGCTGCACAACAGTTACTAAAGGCAAGAACAGTATATTTTATTAGAAAATTATAGCATAATAAAAAGAATTTTATTTAGACTTCTAGTGATGTAAAAGTGGATGTATTGGAAAAATTACCTGTACCATTTGGGTTAGTTCGGTTTGGTGTAGCTCCAGACCATCCAGAAGTGAAAAATGTTATTCATACTTTTGAGAAAACTGCATCTAATCCGCGTTTCCAATTTATAGGAAATGTTAATGTAGGGAAAGATGTTACACTAAAGGAATTGCAAGAAATGTATCATGCTGTATTACTGGTATAGTTATTAAATATTTGTCGCTGTTAAGTAATCTATGGTAAACAACATTAACGTTATTTTTTTAATATTTTAGGCGTATGGTGCTGAAGAAGATAGAACACTTGGTATACCTGGAGAAAGTTTAAATAATATAATATCGGGGCGACGTTTTGTTGGTTGGTATAATGGACTACCAGCAGATAGTAATTTAGATATAAATTTAAATGTAGAAGAAGCTATTATATTAGGGCAAGGTAATGTTGCCATAGATATTGCAAGAATTTTGTTATCCCCGATAGATAAATTAAAGGTACATTTAAAATTACCTATAAAGCATGGTTTTCAACATAATTTTATAATTCGTGTTTAATCATATTATTTTAGCATACTGATATAACATCATTTGCATTAGAAAAATTGTCACAAAGTAAAATCCGTAAAGTGTCTCTGGTAGGAAGAAGAGGACCATTACAAGCAGCTTTTACAATTTCTGAACTCCGTGAAATGTTAAAGTTAGATGGCTGTAGTACTTATTGGCGCAAAAATAATTTCTCAGGTGTAAGAGAAATAGTTAATAGTTTAGCAAGACCACGAAAAAGACTGACTGAACTAATGCTAAAACATGTTGAAGAAGTACCTCCAGAGACAAGAAATACAAAAGAATTTCATCCAATATTTTTGAGAAGTCCCGTAGAATTTTTAGGTTCTAATAGCATAAATAGTATTAAATTTTCAATAACTAAACTGGAAGGAGACGATATATCGAAAAAAGTTGCGATACCTACTGGATTATTTGAAGAGATACCATGTAACCTCGCATTTCGTAGTATTGGATATAAATCTGTTCCGATAGATGCATTAGTACCATTTGATGACAAAGCTGGTCGTGTGAAAAATACAGCAGGTAAAGTTCAAGATAAACTTTATGCTGCAGGTTGGGCTGCAACAGGTCCTGTTGGAGTTATATTATCAACAATGGCAAATGCACTTCATGTTGGTGCTTTAATAAGTAAGGAATTATCAGTTCTAGAAAACAAATCAGGTTCTAAAGGTTTATTTGAAATTCTTAAATATAAAAATGTACCTGTGGTATCGTACAGTGGCTGGCAAAAAATTGACAAAGCAGAACGTGAAAAGGGAAAATTATTAGGAAAACCAAGAGAAAAGATAGTTGATATTAATGAAATGTTAGAAATTGCTTTAAATTAATGAAGGTATTTTAAAAATGTATAGACTGTTTATATTTATATTCGGGACTATGTAATAATATCTACTCATATATAAATACATATTAATTTTTATAAATAAATTTTACAATTATACCATCCTATAGTTTCTTTATTTATGTTTTCCTTGAATATACATTATCAAGTATAACTGCTAAAAGATTAAAATATAACATTTATAAAAAGTTATGCGTGTTATGAAAATTTTAAACTTTGTATTTCGATAATTTACAATACATTAATATGATTCTGTAGAAGTATATGCGCGCGCGCGTGATGTAATGATGCTGAATGCTGACAGACTTCACTATCTCCATTGCATCACGTTTCACCTTCTGCAATAACCTTAAAAACAACGTTTATTATCGTGAAATGTATAAAAAAATAACGTACTTATATATACATAAATTGTATTACATTAATATAATATGAAAATAAAAGTTGTGGTAATTATGTACGAAAATGAACGATGTATATAACCAATATAAATACATAAACCTTAAATACATTTGTAAACAAAAATTATAAGGTTGATGTAAAATTCAATATCAGATTATATTGCACTTAATTATAATTTAATTGCGGTGATTCGGAATTATTAAAAATTATAAAATGAATGTACGAGAACCAAAGAAAAAACGGCGTGTCAAACTAAAAGAACAACCGCCTTTTCCAATTATAATAGGTAATAAAAATGCATGGACAACTTATACTGCTCAGCTTACAGAATTAGGATCATGTATAATTGACCCTAATGAAATTGTCGCAATACATTCCATGGTAATTATTCTTTACAATACCAAGTAAAAATTAAATTTTAAATTTAGAATAACAATTCCTTTCTGATTAAATTTGAATGATAACTGTTTTTATTTATACCACACAACATATACTTTCAGTTATACTTCATGTAATTTGTAATTTGTTTAGGGTTTCTTTGGTAAAGGTTCATTGTCTCGTGGTTTTCCTTCATTTGGAAAACCAAGGTATGGAGCACCTCCTGTTGTAAGAAATAGACAATGGGTTCGGAGGGAAGAATGGTTAAAACAATTTAATGAATTAAGTATGGTACCTAACAATAGTAAACAGACAAACTTAGAAGAATATGAATTTATTCATTCCGAAAATGAGGACAAACACAATGATAAATTTTTAAATATTTCAAGGAAAGAAAATACACCGGATATAATTGAATTAGATGCAACTGATTCTCCTGAAAAAAATGAAGAAACTAGTAAACAAACTGACAAAAAGGCAGAAACAAGTCATACAGAGCTTGAGTCCATAAAAGATGATTCATTGAATATTGTAAGTGAAAATATTATTGAAGAATGTATTGATAACAATGATGAGTGCATAGAAGATGAAGGGAAAGAAGAACCTTTTTGTTTCGAAGATTTTAATTTTAAAAAGGATGATGTGTATTTTATTAATGATGATGTAAATATTCAAAATGAATTACTTGTTCTCCCAGATAGTGATTCAGAGACAGAAAATTATTTAAAAGAAATAGAACCTAAGATTAAACATGAAAGTTTTCCAGTGCAAGAAACTCTGCATCTCACATTTGAAGAAACATTTTTTCTTTTGTATGGCTTAGGCTGTTTAAATTTAATAGACTTTGATGGTAATTTATTAGATGTTGATAGTGCTTGGCATTTATTTTGTAAAGCTGATAAAAATTTTGTGCCAAAATATGTTGTATATCATTATTTTCGAAGTAAAGGTTGGGTAGTGAAACCAGGACTCAAATATGGTGGAGATTTTTGTTAGTATTATATTCTTTTTGTGATCACTTCCATTTAGTGATGCCAATATAAATAGCTTTTAACATTTTAGTGTTGTATAAACAAGGACCACCATTTTACCATGCATCCTACATTGTACTAGTGGATGTTGTAGATGGTGACACATTACTTAGAAATGAAAATAAGATTATGCATAAATTAACATGGAGTAATCTATTAGGATTAGAAAGATTATCAGAGACTGCTGCCAAGGTAATTTATACAAATAATTTAGCATTAACTGAATTATGTATATTTAAAAAAATTTTAATTTTATTGTATATTATAAATTTAGGAAATACTATTTGCACAAGTTTTATGGCCATCTTCAGCTATAGAAACATCTAATTCATTTAATGTGGATATATTGTCAGAATTTTCTGTAAGAGAAGTATTATGGAGGAGATGGAATCCCAAACATAATAGAGATGCAGAAGAAGAAGATGATGATTCATATTAATTTTGTGCTAAGTAATTTATTACATTTACAAATAAGTGTCTGTACATTAATAAATATTACATTTTTATATGATCATATTCTTTATTATTTTATTTTTATTAATATACAAGTTATAATTTTTTATTAAAGAAAATCTGGTACTACAAATATGCATATTTACATTTCTGCATTTAATAAATGCACAATTTACCTTCAATTTATGATGTTGATACAGCTCTTGATCTTTTTGATTTTACAGGTATACCAGTCCTTCGATATTCACTTCTTTCTTTTAAATATTCTTGTGTACACTCTTCCTTGAATGCTGGATCATTAAACCATGTTGCTAAACATGATTTTAATGCAGTATTTACATCTCTGCATTTGATTACCATTAAAAAACTAGAATTTTTACAACAAGTGGCAAACTCTGTAAATTAAATATACAAAAAATTATATACATGTGAATATACATATACCTTTTGACAATCAGTACAATTTCATTGTTTCTATTTTATATTAAAAGTGCCATCATATTAGCATATTAATAAATTGTTAATAATACATTATTCAACATACCTTTAACTTCTTTGGCACATTTTTCTTCTCTTGCTTTATCTCTGATTTTTTGTGGTATAAGGACATCTTTTTCAACTTTTCTTAAAAAAGTGTCATCAGGGTCACCTAAAAACCAATTCGTATCAAATTACTGATACCATTACTGATATCATTACATTATTTAATATACTGTAATGTTTTATTATTTTATTTATTATTTAATGATATTTTAAAATGTTAAATACTGTAATTTATAAACAAAAACATTACTTTATTTGAAAATACTGATGTATCATGTCAACAACGCATCAGTTTTAGTATAGTTTATGGTGAAAAGCATACAATACAAAAATACGAACACATAACACGAATCTACCACAAACTGATCAAAAGTATGTATATTATTGCATGAGTAACTGCATGTTTTTAATAAATTGCTGATTGCAGCAAATTGAAGCTTACCCACGCCGTGTGGCCCTGCTCTTGTATTTCGTAGAACCGATCGTTTTTCTCCGCTCATTTTCACTATACTGTGAAATTCATCGTTCAAAACATTATAAATGCTTACAGAAAATATCAAGTGGTGGGAAACTTACTGAAGTCAGCCGCGTTGCGCGAATAAATGATCAGAAAGCGAATGATAATCGTTCCAATAGGCCGCGCTCGTGAGTGTGCACATTTGATAGTTGTCAGTGTATGTATTCTCGTACAAAAAAGTATTTACTTTGTACAACGAATGACTGATAAATTATAGTATATCTTATTAGTAGTTCAGTTTAATAAGTAAGTAAATAAATAAATAAGCCTTGTATGAATTATAATAGTACCGCACTTTCCTATGTGTTTTGCATGAAATTAACCTTATCAGAAATTGTCAATTGTGATTAAATAAATTATGAGCGCCAATAATTAGAATGTTTTATATTTCGAAATCATAATTATTTTCATGGTTGTGAAGAAAGAAGAAATAAATAAATATGGACCGATTATTGAGATTAGGAGGTACTATGCCAGGCCTCAGTCAAGGACCTCCACCTTCGGATGCTCCAGTTGTTGATACTGCAGAACAGGTATAATGTATTTCATTTTTAAATAGGACAGTTTTCACAATAAAAACTGGTTATGATCAAATAAACATCATTTATAATTCAATTAGTAAAGTATTTGGTTGAGTTTAAATGTGGTAGTGAATCTGTTTATTATATATCAATAATTTGCCTTATGTTCATTAATAAATTACTTGCTGTTATTAGGTATACATATCATCACTAGCACTTTTGAAAATGCTTAAACATGGACGTGCTGGTGTACCTATGGAAGTAATGGGTCTGATGCTTGGAGAATTTGTTGATGATTACACTGTTCGTGTTATTGATGTGTTTGCTATGCCTCAAACTGGAACAGTAAGCATGAAAGCTTTTCATTGTATCATCTTTGTTTTATTTGAATTCATTAATTATTGCAGTTATACTGTTTTAATATTAAATTTGCTACTGTTACATTATGCATATTTTCTTAGGGAGTTAGCGTAGAAGCAGTTGATCCAGTATTTCAAGCAAAAATGTTAGATATGCTTAAACAAACTGGTCGGCCAGAAATGGTAGTAGGATGGTATCACTCTCATCCGGGTTTTGGTTGTTGGCTTTCTGGTGTAGATATTAATACACAACAGTCGTTTGAAGCTCTTAGTGAAAGAGCAGTGGCTGTTGTAATTGATCCTATACAATCAGTAAAAGGAAAAGTTGTTATTGATGCATTTAGATTAATTAATCCAAACATGATGGTAAAGAAATAATTAAGTAAAGAAATAAGCTTAAAAACTTATTGAAAAATAAGATGAGATAAATATACATAAAATTACAGGTTCTGGGACAAGAACCACGTCAGACTACATCCAATTTAGGTCATCTACAAAAACCATCTGTTCAAGCATTAATTCATGGTTTAAATCGTCATTATTATAGCATTAGTATTAACTACCGTAAAAATGAACTAGAACAAAAAATGCTATTAAATTTACACAAAAAGACATGGATGGATGGTCTTACACTTGCAGAATATTCTGAACACAGTAGACTCAATGAAAGTATTGTATCTGAAATGCTTGAGCTTGCCAAGAATTATAACAAGGTATAGTATTGAAATAGAATGTTAACTATTTTTTCAAGTTAGGATCACAAATCAAATATACCTAACCTGGAAATTTGCACTTTTAGGCATTGGAAGACGAAGAAAAAATGACGCCCGAACAATTAGCCATAAAAAATGTGGGCAAACAAGATCCAAAACGGCATTTAGAAGAAAAAGTGGACACGCTTATGGCCACAAACATTGTTCAGTGTCTGGGAGCAATGCTCGATACAGTTGTATTCAAATAACTATTTCTTAAATCGTCATTTGCAATATATTATTGGAAGAAATATACTACATCTTTTTAAAATACGTGCGTCTATAATCTGTACCCAAGAAAGTACATATAATACACAATTTTTTTACTGACACATTTGTATTATTCCTACAAATGCAGAGTCAAAACATTCCGAAGTTAATTAGCTTTGCATTCCGATATAATTTGATGCATGTTATAGTAAATTAAGCCAATAAAATCAATGTTAATTGAATTTGAAAAAAAAATGGGATAAGTGGCGCCATCTCTCCTGCGAACAGGGTGAACTACACGTGGTGGAAACTGTAGGATCATTAGTTCTTATCTTCCACCGCTAGATGTCCTAGTATTCAACTTTAGAGCGAGAATCTCAAACTCCTGCGGCGTCTAGCGGTGAAAGATGGGAACTAATGAAACTACAGTTTCAAATACGTGTAGTTCACCCTGTTGGCCGGAGAGATGGCGCCACGAGTTCAATTTTCGAAAAAATTGGATTAAAATCGATTTTATTGATTAATATGCTATATTTTTATTATATATTTATTAATATTGATTCTATGCTGTTTGTAATATATTCTGTGGGTCCAAAGATGCGGATTATGCACTCAGAACAATTCGCACTCTATCTCGTCGATGATGTAGGGAATGATATAAAGATGGCAAAAAATTTTCTTTCGAGTCCCCAAAAACCATTCTCACAGATATCTTCTTTTGCAAAAAAGAACTTATTTGCAAAATTTGGTCGATATCGGAGTATGAAGGTTTTCCGAAGTTTCGCCAAATTTGCTTATTTCGCCAGAGATCACATTTCGTAATTTTGTCGTTCAAACAATGTGGAAGATGGCGTTAAGTGTATTCTCCTCGAAGCGCGTAGTTGTACAAAAGTAAAAAATAATACAAGAATACCGCTATCGCAGTATTTCTATTCTTAAAGGTTCCTATTTATACTCGAATCTTAGTTCCTTAGTTAATGCATCAATGGAGGTCAAATTTTTTCGTTCAAGCTGCACAAACTCCTTTTTCATGAAAAACAAAACGATCGAACATCGTTATTGTGTCGCGAACAATCGTGTTTCATGTATACGAAGCGTCATTGTCAAGCATAAAGAAAACTGGAACACGTTTATAAAGGGTTCGAAGTCGAGTAACCTGGTTTTATGTTAGCACTAGCAGTCGCTAGCGAAACGTTTTCAATTTCAGAGCGATATTTCTTATTATTATAGAGCGCGTGCAGGAAATAGGTAGACAATCGGTCATTAAGAGCGGAATCGTTGCCTTTGCAATCCACTTTCGAATTGAATCGTGCGATTCAATTATTAATTTCGTTTCTGTATTCAAATGTCAAGGTGAAAGTAATGCGCATTGTCAATTGTACAATTCCATATTAACTCGACATTTTCAAATTATATTGAATCTTTAATTGGCATTTCTACAAGGATTAAATATCGATACGGAATTAACTATTCACTTGTATTTTGAAATATGGAGTACCTTAAGATTCTTAAATTGCAATAGGTCTACTGCAGTGATTGTAGTAATTTTCAAATTTCCGATTTTTTACATTAGCAAGTTTTCAAATCCCTACATTCTCAAGCTTCCAAATTTTCAAATTCACAAATTTACAATTTTCTAAACACCCAAATTCTCAAATTCACAAATTTCTCAGATTTCAACCCCTAAATGGTCAAATCACTAAATCGCCAAATTTTCAAATTTTCAAACACTCAAAATGTCTTATACTACACAACTAAACCGTAAAAGAAGAAGTTAGTAGACCTTCATTACTGAGCACCCAGTTATGGCGAACGGTTCCTCATTCGGTCCGAATCAACAGAGCTTCGCGAACATCAACTCCTATTACACAAACGATTGAACCGTAATAGAAGCAGAAGTTACTGGAATTCTATTATTTGAACATCCAATTATGGCGAACCTGTTGTTACTCGACCGGTTCGGATAAACTGAGCTTTGCGAACATCAACTTCCATTATCCGAATGATTGAACCGTGATGGAAGAAGTTAGTAGACTATTATCTGAACATCCAGCTATGACGAACAATCTTACCCCTCGATTGGTTCGGATAAACGGACTTTTTACTATACAAACATCAATTTTATTAGATGAACTATTGAATCGTGATGGGAGAAGTTAACTTCATGGAGCTTTATGAACTGTTGTACAAATGATGGATGTTAGCTGTGTTAGTAGTGAACTGTGATGGACATCCGAGCATTCGGTTATGGCGAACTGTGTTGTCTCCCAATCACTTTTTTATTAGTCGAACTATTGAATCGTGATGGAAGAAGTTAGAAAACTTATCTTTCAATCGGTTTGCATAGACGGAGCTTTGCAAACGACTGTTATACAAGTGATTGAACCATGATGGCAGTTAGCTGTGTAGTTAGTAGTGCACTATGATGGAGTTCTATTATCCTAGCAACCAATTATGGTGAACTGTGTTAGATTTCAATCGGTTTGCATAGACGGACAACGATTATACAAATGATTGAACCATGATGATTAGCTGTGTAGTTAGTAGTGAACTATGATGGACTCTATTATCTTAGCATCCAGTTATGGTGAACTGTGTTGGATTTCAATCGGTTTGCATAGACGAACAACAATTATACAAATGATTGAATCATGATGGAAGTTAGCTGTGTAGTTAGTAGTGCACTATGATGGAGTTCTATTATCCTAGCAACCAATTATGGTGAACTGTGTTAGATTTCAATCGGTTTGCATAGACGGACAACGATTATACAAATGATTGAACCATGATGGAAGTTAGCTGTGTAGTTAGTAGTGAACCATGATGGACTCTATTATCCTAGCATCCAGTTATGGCGAACTGTGTTAGATTTCAATCGATTCACATAGACGGAGCTTTACGAACAACTACAATAAAAATGATCGAACCATGATAGAAGTTAGCTGTGTAGTTGGTATTGAATTATGATGGACTCTATTATCCGAGCACCCAGTTATGGCGAACTGTGTTAGATTTCAATCGGTTCACATAGACGGAGCTTTACGAACAACTACAATAAAAATGATCGAACCATGATAGAAGTTAGCTGTGTAGTTGGTATTGAATTATGATGAATTCTATTATCCAAGCATCCAGTTATAATTACAACGGTGTTATCTGGATCAGTTCGTATAAACCGTTTTGGAACAGAAAGAGGCTGTATATCCGTGTCCGTGCAAGATCGCAGGAAGTCACGCATATCAAAGCAGCTATCAGTCAGTAAGAGGAACGAGGAACGAGGCGACGTGTCTAAGGAGGGGGAGGCTTTCGAGTAAGCAGCGCGAGGGTAGGGGCTAGGCGTATAGCAAACGGCGTCGGTGGTGGTGGCTGTCGAGAGCCGGGCGAAAGGGAAAATGGTCGGGCGAACACTTTTTTTCTCCCCCATTTAGAGCCAGGTTTTTTGACACGGCGGTCGTTCGATCGACTTGCATTTGTCTCCGAGCATTCCGTCGACAAAGGTACACCACGCGAACACGCGCTTTGCCACACCGGTGCGATCGAGCCATATACCTCGCGATGATGCATCACGTTCGTTTGCATCTCACCTAACTCACCTCGTGCACTCCACGTTCAGTGATTCTTTTCCGACGAGAACTGTCCAAACCGACCGTATCCGCTTCACGTTGTGATTATCGACGTCCAGTGCGCGCGACAAGAAGGAAGAAGCCCCAGGTGTTTTGAAATGAAACATTGGATCGGACTCTAAGAAGCTGCAAGGTGAGCGTGATTCAAGTGCGACCGAAATGGGCTCCTTTTGTCTCGACATGGGAAAACCGTGAGTCTATGAGAACGAATCAAGGATATTTCGAGGGAAACGATGCACCTAGATAACGTTCCACTTTTCCGTACTTTGTTACGCTGCTTCCACCGCGAACGCCTACGCCGTCCTTAACACCTTTGCCACCTGCGACTTTCCATGGGCCGCTGCAGTCACACGCGACCCCCGTTACTACTACGAACGTACTCCAAAAGTACCTATGCTTATTCTATCTCCTGGCAATTTTTGCAAATCTCTGATCAATCATTTTTACATTCGTCATTGAAAGCTTTCGGAGAATGGTTCGCGATCGGAAAATCCTTCGGGATGAAAGGCGAGACGTGACGTAAAACGACCGTGTTTTCCTGGGAACAGGCGGGAAAACTCGTTTCAGCCGGGTGGCGTTCGCATGAAAAAAGGCGTCTGGAATCGCGGTGGTCGGTTCCGTGATCGGCAGAACCGGCTGTAGTTGCAGAATATTAGCCGACCGACCGCGGAATTAACTGACCGTTGCCTGTATAACTCCGGTAGTCGACTTTCTCGCGTGCAAACTTCTAGATGTTCCCCCGCGCTTTCTTACGTAAAAACCTGCCGCTTGCCAGAGCGGACCGTGCCGAAATGATCGTGGCCCGGCTAGCCCGCAGCGCCGTGCAGCTCGTCACGGACCCTTAAATCGAACAACAACGCTGAAAATTGCCGGCGAGATCAGCGTACCGTTCAGCTACGTGCTTTTCTTCAATTATTCTTTCGTTTACAGTCTTGTTCAAACTCTGCTTCACTTTTCTTGCGACCGTTTTCTTTCTTCTGATTAAATTGTCTATTGGAAAGCGAATGTCGAGGTAGTTGGCTGTTAGCGGATCACAATATGGTTCATGTTTTTGGGGTTAAGAATTGGAGAATTCGGGTGGAGAAGATGAGGACATCATGGGGTAGGAGAATGGTTAGATTAATTAGTTATCGGGGTCTTGTGTAGAAACTAGGGATGTGGGCATAGTTATGATAGTTGGATCATCAAGGTCTTCTTGTTTAGAAACTAGGGTGGGATAGTTATGATTGTTAGATCATTAAGGTCTTGTCCAGAAACTGGGGATAGATAGATATGTGGGAAGGTAGAAATATAGGAATCAATATAGGATCAAAGGATGTAGAGATTGAGGGATGTAGGTATTTAGGGACGTAAGGATTTAGAAAGATAGGTGTCAAGGATCGAGGTCGAGGGATATAAGGATGTAGAGACGTAGGGTACTAATGATATAGAAGTCTAGAAATATAAAGATCTAGGGTGATAGTGGTTAAGGAATATAAAGATATAGGAATTTCGAGATGTAGCGATATAGAGATCTTGAGATATAGTGATGTAGAAATCTCGAAATATAGGAGTTGAAAGATATGGGGTTATAGCAATCTAGTAGAACTCTGGAGGTACCAAAATTCAGGAATATGGCAGCAGAGCGATATGAATATAGAAATTTAAGAATTTAGCAATATATTTCTAATACAGTGTGTTAGTGTAACAACGAGATGGAAGTATAACGAAATAGTGGTTAAACAATGGACCAATAAAATAACAAAACAGTATAATAGTAGAAACATGAAAGTGACAAAGCAAACTAGTCATTAAAATGAACAACTGGTAAAATTGATATTGCATTACCTAAAAATTGCAAATATTTCTAGCAATAATACTATGTAACATTGATACCATCTACTAATTATGCCAACATTTTTACATTCCTATTACGAAATTAGAAGTATTTCATTTTACCGGAGTTTCGTACACTGCAAACGAATTATTTTATTAGTTTTCTATTATTAGATCGAATGATACTTTCAACATTTTCGCGATACGGAATATGCTTCACGATCGCGGCCTCAAACCGATACGTGCAGTTAGCGTAGTTCTAGTGCAGTTGCATATAGCGCCTAGGAGAATTTACTTTCGATCGCTCGCGTGCACGATCGTGGAAAGGAATCGGCTCGGAAACTGTTCTCTCGTGAACGTTTTTAGTTGGCGAACGTAATAGGTTACGAACGAATTAATGGCTCTCCTTTTTCTACGCGGCTCTCCTACAATCGCCTCCATTTATATTACATTCTATACAGCATTTAATACTCCCACTGCTACTGACGCAAGTTCTATTCATTCGATAACGGTAATTATCCAAAAATTAACGAGTAACGATATCATACAAAGTTCTCCTTTGTACAAAATTAGATATGGTAGCAATAAATGGTCTACGAAAAGAAAATTGCCAGTGTTTCATCGGTAGCGTGATTGAAACAGTCGAGGGGACGCAACGTGTGCGTCAGTAGGAGTGAAAGTGAGGTTCACTTGATGGAGATTATTACCGTTCTTTATCTTTCACTCGATCGAATATAAAATGATGATTATAATGACTACTATAGGCACCTTATTAGGAGAAAATTGTAAAACTGTTTATCTAATGTTAACTGCTTAGACGTTTAAATCCTTATTTAGGTTCTCCTTAACACATTTCTTGATCTAAACAAATTCTTCATTCCAAAAATATAAAAATGTACAAAACTGTATCGGAGCAAAATAAAATAATGAAAATAGAGTAATAATTTCACTTTAAAATCAAGTTATTTGTACAATAATAAAATATTTTCTGTAGCACAAATTTATTGAAAGAAGAATTGTGTAATACTGCAGAACATTATAAAAATAAAAAGAATTGTTGGTACAGCAAGAAATATTTTTGAATTATCATAATTACTTAATTATTTAATTTTTATTTTTCAACTATTTTCAAAAAGTGCATAGTATTGTTTTTAGCGTAACGGAGGGTATTATAGCGAGGTGCGTTGAGAACTGAAACGGGTTTGGGCGAAGAAAATGGGCGCGGAAAAGTTGAATGGATGATGCAAAAGTTGAATGAATCGCAATGCAACGCGAACGAGTCTAACGGTATTTCGAGTACGGTCGTCGATCCATGGCTGATCTTGATCTTCCTCCTCTCCTTCTTGATCTTCGCGTTGAAGAGGAAGGAGGATCGAAAGAGCTCACGATCATCACGACTCACCGTGTACTTGAGACGACCTCGTTAGATCACCGTTTGTCAAATCCTGATCATCTGGGAACCGGTTTCACCTTTGTTGTCGATTTTCATGATGACACCGTGTCTCTTTAAAATAAGTTACACAATGTCTCTGTAAGATATGTCTTCTTAAAATAAGATACATCATGTCTCTTTAAAATAAGGTACAATTTTTCTTATATATATCTATATCTCAAACAAGATATACCATGTCTCTTTATAACAAGATACAATGTTTCTTTCAAATAAGATACACCATGTTTCATCGAAGACCTAGTATAAGACAGGAGACAATGGTGAGAAAATGTGAGGCGGTCATATTTGTTAGGACACAGGTTATTACATTTGGATAAATTTTAATATTTGAGAATTGTATTACTTTGTAAGCTTGAGCATGTTGGAACTGAGAGTTAAATCCAAAAATTTCCAGACTTACAAGAATGAAAATTTGAAAGTATCCGAATGAAAGATTGTGTAAACGTATCACCACCGTAATCATTTTCCCCGAAAAAGTTTATCGTGTATCTTATTCGCCACAATTTAACGAGCAATAATAAACGCGTGTACCAAAAAACGAGATTGGAATATCGTCGTTTTTGCACAATCGACTCGCGTTATCGAAGTCCTTTCAAGAGATGCAATTATTTTTATTGGTGGTATTTTCGCAAACCGGTATCAAGCAGAATTTTAAGATATACCTTGACAGATTCAGGTTTCCACGGAGCAGAGGGTAGGGCCTGGGGATTTTGAAGCCTCTCGAAGGACCATGAAACAAACCTTGGCCTCCTTTCGAACCCGTTGCTTCTGAAGACGGTGCCAATTAAAGAGCATAAAACAAACAACGATATATATCGCAGTGTATTACGAAATCGATGCTCAAAGGATGAAATTCTATTTTCTATGCGACACCGTCAGTTCCTGTTATTTATAATGGAACAAATACGTGGCGGTTCTGCCGCAACAACGGGAGATAAAAATAAGGTTCGATCGATCTTTTTGATGTAGGAACAAAGAGGGTAATCGCGTATTCATCCTTGATGGCGTAAAAATAACCCTCGAGCAAGACAGAACGATGCGGTGTAACTTAATAATATCGAGGGCAATTTATAACCGGTGATATATTATGGGATAAATGATACAGAAGGGACACCGAAAGGGTCATCGCAAATATTTCGATGATTAAATATCTTACTTCAACCGCCATTTTATTTTGAACAACTGTTACTGCAGGAATATTCCTGTACAATTGCGGGTAATATTTATACTGCGAAATTGAAGGACTGCATAAAGAAAAGGTTAAGGGTTTCCATTTTAACCTTTCAATTTCTATAAAAAACATCGATGAAGTTCTTACCGTTTCCTTCTTTAAAATAACTACAAGTCTGACTGTAGAGATTAAACAGAAGTTGTTGAAATGTAAAGAAGTATTATAAAATGGAGGTTATGTTTCATCTGCCGAGCAACGATATGCATAGAAACAAAGATTTATGTATCTTCTAATATTCATTAAATGCAAATCAGTATTTTTGTTGGTACTAAACGTTCTTCAAGTTTATTTCGAATAAATTAAAATTTGTTTTAAAGTTCTGTTACAAAAATTCATTATTTTCTTTCTTATT
Source organism: Megachile lagopoda (assembly GCA_036983795.1). Classification (NCBI taxonomy): domain Eukaryota; kingdom Metazoa; phylum Arthropoda; class Insecta; order Hymenoptera; family Megachilidae; genus Megachile; species Megachile lagopoda. Next base: position 8,769,768 of record CM072787.1, read on the forward strand.
TTTCAACCAAGGAACCTCCTCAAGGTTTGATACATATAACTATAAAATTCCTGTATTTAATTAAAAATATTGAAAGAAGTTGTTGAATACATTACTTGTCTTTTATAATAGCTATTCTTATTGTACATTCTCGACCTATCGTTTTGCAATATTTTAATACGAGTTAAAGAACGTATTTCTTAAAATTGAGTAACTCGAAGCTTAATCAAAAGTCGAGTAGTTATCCGGTTCGTTTCAAAACCAGTTCCAAATAAAAAAACCCTTTCGAGCCACCTTGCTCTCCTTATATTTGTTTTTTTCGTTTGTTAACATATTCATGGGTTTCTTTCGCAGAATGGCGCGGAGATTTTCGTGGTGCACGGCGGTGGCATTGGTGGTGCTGCTTTTCGTCACGACCGAAGGTCTTCGTGAACGTGGCACTCAGGTAAGTAAAAAAGTTGCGAAACAGATAACTGTATATAAACCGTGCGAATAAAAAATCAATTACTTCTTAATTGAACTCAAACTACGGCCAACTTTTGATGTAGTTGGTATTATTTCGTAAACTCGAACGGTTATTAACATACATAAATGTTCTCGGGTGAGGGACAACGACTTAATTGGCGAATTTTTTATATTTTGTTTTAATTAAATGCATTCATAAACGTTTTATTCGAGGTCGAGTATTGAGGTTCACTTTTGATTTTAAAGAGTTTATTTTCCTACACAAATTGTGCAAAACTGAAGATTTTTAATTGGACAGATGAATTTATTCAAATTCAAACATTCTAAGTAAAAAGTAGTCGACATTAACTTTTCATTTAATTTTTATTAATTTACAATTATTCCGATTATGTATAACATTCATTTTCAGTAATCATTTACTGATTATTTTTACTATCTTGTTACCACCTATAATATAACAATATAGAAATTATTTATTATAAAAAGTATTTAAATGTCACTATGGCCATTCACTTAAAATGGCTATTTATTATAAAAGAAATTTGAAAAATGCTATTATGATTATTTGCAATAAAAATGATTTATATAATTCCATTAAGTTTCGCGTCATAACCTCAAATTTAAGTTACAAGAATCCAAATTGATGTGTCAGCAAGTCATCAATCAGCGATTTTGAGGGTTCAAAAAAATGCAACGAAGTTGAGGTGATTGACACGATAAACCACAATCCGTTTCGCAGTTTTCCAACGACACGATCGTTTTTTTCCCCCATTGCAAATGTGATTCAAGAGTGCATCGATTCCGTGTCAAGGATATTGCGTTGCATTTAATGTGGTGGCGGCGTTAATTTTTTTCCTCTTTCCTTTTCACGAAGGCTACCGAGCCACTGGAACGGATTAATCTTTATAATTCGACCAAGTCTCGTGATCGAATGTGCACGCTAGATAATTAACGACGCAGAAAGGAAGTTATTTGCGAAGATGGTCCACGACAATGGGACCTTGCCTCGAAAAGGAAATCCTCACGTGTATTCTACGCGTTTCTTCGTTTCCTGTCGTTAAGTCGCATCTTCAATTTGCTCGTTCCACTGTTTTACTTGGTCTCTTTATCTGTGACAGTGGGCAGCTGTTGTGCCCCAAGGGCAACGTGCATGTGACCTGCACTCGTGGACGTTCACTTTTCTACTTTTCCAATTTCTGCATTTCTACGGTTTTAATATTCGAAATTTTGGTCTTGTGCAATTTTCAAGTCTTCAAATTTATAATTTAACAAATTAACAATTTTCTAAATTTAATGATTTGAATTGTCAATTTCTCAAATTCTCGCATATTTCAATCGCCAACTTCTCACATCTTTTCTATATCTTCAATTTGCCAATTTTGCAAATAATCAAATTTCTCGATTTCCAAATTCGAAATCTTGATTACATAAATTTCGGAGTCTTTTTCTTACAACTCATCACTGCAACCAATTACACATAAATTCCCGTGAGCTATTCTCGGAGCACTTGATTGATCTACCGAATCACTTATGTCTACAAAGTTAATCAACTCACGTCACGTAACGCCGCAAAAAAGTTGTTTCCACCGTTTCGACTTATTATTTCGAAAAATGGCCGCAAAACGAGGAAATCGTGATAGGAGAAGGAATTAATTACGTTACCCGAGAAATAGAAACGTGACGTTCGTTTCTCGATAGAAAGTGACTTAAATCGTTAACTTCGCTTTCCATAAAATTAGCGTTAATGACGCCACGGTTTTTTCTCTTCTTTTCAATTTCTTCGGGATGCTTATGACCTCGTTGCATCTTTGACAATTTTTATTTCGATTTCCTAATTGTATTCGATTAACAGGTTAATCATCGTCGATTTCTCAATCGGTTTATCCGCGTTGCGATCTCGATGAAGATGTCCGACGTTTCGATTCATTGAAAGGTTATCGAAACGTGTTGCCATCGTTAAAAATGACGTCTCGAATGCTTTCATGTTCCGCGAGTCATAATCCTGTACTTTAGACACCACGTGTCGATCATTCGAAAGTTTTCATGGTAAATAGAAGTAACAGGATCCAAACGTTACGCTAGATGCATTTCTATCGCGAGTTTCGAGCGTTTGCTGTTCCACTCGAAAGGGAAAGGTTATTACACGGGATTATTAAACGTACTATGCGTTAAATTCGATTAATCTTCAACTATTCTTTCTTTTAAATAAACATTTCATTCGATTATCTCATCTTGTTTGGTAATAGCATTGTTTCAAATTACGCTTTTCGATTAGAGGAAGTGTTATCGATTTTGATTGGCCGCCATTTTGGTTACGCAAGAACCATGGCGCGAAATTCAATTTGTAAGAACGTTTCTTTAACGAAAAGTTACGTAGGTAATTATAAAATTAATTAACTTTGAGCAAACGAAATAATATTTAATATATTCTGATAGAGTAGAATAATGTATTCGAATAGAATACCAAAAATAAATATTGAATAAATAAATAAAATGAATACATAGAATAAAATATAAATATTGCCTACGTATATACATGAAAATATTAACATGCAATTAGTAAAACTTTCTACTTCTTCCATTTGTTACAAAGTAATGTTATAAATTGATTCGCAATAAATTATTCGCTATAAGAGAATCGAAGAAATGTGAATCGAGAATGTGAGAAGTGAAGACTTTAGAATGAAAGCAATTTAAACCGATGAGCCATAATACCTGTTCCTAACATAACTTTCTATGTAAATTTCATCGTAAATAACATAGGAGAACAAAGAATGGTATTCGATAACGGTGTCAACGACGCTATAGAATGCGAAATCGTTCGGAAGATGGAGTTTGCTCAAAAAATGGCGGGAACCTGCGATCGCGTTATGAGCTCGCTCGCAAGTGTATCGTATTTTCAAGTGCTTCGAGATAGTAGATAGGCGATATAGGGAGAGACTGAAATGGACACTGTGGCGAAGAAAGGAAGAAAATAGAGCTGCAGGTTCGCGTGGGCCACGCCTAGTCGTGCGCCGGTCTCTCCTGGCGAATAATGCAACGGGTGCTCGTAAATTTTCGGCTTTTCAATCGATCTAGATAATATTTATTATCGAACAATGACGACCGAGATTGGCTGGGTGTGGGACAGGACATGAATCGGGTCATCGATTCAACCGGATGTGATTATGCGTGTCATTGAACAAATAACGTTACAAATGCGTCCTGACAGCTATACATAATTGTCTCGTGTGCTGCTTTTCTTGAAAATTAGAGATTAGTTTCGTGTTTATAGTTATGGTTAGTAGCGCTTGTAGTTATGGTTTATGTTATGTTTGTTTTGGGGAAATTTATGATTAGGAATATTCAGTTTCGTGGTGAACTCGACAGATAATTAGAGACTGTTTACAATAGAAAGTTGTGTATGGTAGAAGTGTTGGAAGTGAAACTTAGCCTTTTGGAAATTTAGAAATTTAAAAATGGGAGATGGGAATTTGAGAAATTGGGAATTGGAGAATTTGAAAACTTGAGAAAATGGGAGTTGGCGAATTTGGGAATTTTAGAATTTGGGGTTGTAGAACTGGGGGATTTAGGTATTCGGAAACCCTTGAATTTGGGGACTTTGGAATTTGGTGTTGTGAAATTAGGGGATTTAGGTATTCGGAAACCGTGGAATTTGGGAATTTGAGAATTTGGGAGTTTGAGAATTTGGGGACTTAAGAACTTGGGGTTGTGGAACTAGGGGATTTAGGTATTTGGAAATGCTGGAATTTGGAAATTTGAGAATTTGGGGACTTTGGAATTTGGGGTTGTGGAACTAGGGGATTTAGGTATTTGGAAACCGTAGAATTTGGGAATTTGAGAATTTGGGGACTTAGGAATTTTAAATTGTGGAACTAGGGAATTTAGGTATTCGGAGACCGTGGAATTTGGGAATTTGAGAATTTAAGAATTCAGAAATTGAAGAATTTAGGACTTCAAGGATATGAGGATTTGAAAATTTGAAATCTGTCAATTTTGAGGATTTGGTAATTTGGCAATTACCCGTTTGGATATTGTAAAACTTACAAAGAGAATTGTTGAATATATAAATTCCAACAGAAATCTTACTGAACCTTAAATATTTGAAAATTGTAGAATCGAAGAATTTACTATACACATAATTATACCATCTCAGTAGCTGTAACCTAGATATTCAGGATGTTGAACAATGTGGACAACACTGGGTGTCGACATAAGCTTTAAGAAGACATGTCTGAATTAATTTGTATTTAGCTCTTATCGAAAGTAAAACAGCCAGTTGTCGTCCTATTAGATATTTTAATCCTTACTAGAGAAAGCTTAGCTGATACGCATCTGACAATTCACTTCTGTTCTCGTTTAATGACCTAATCCTAATAGACGTATCTGGTTCACGTGATTTGTCTAATATCGGATTCTAAGTTTCAGAGTTAAACATTTGCTTCAAAATGACAATTCATAATTGTCATATTTTATGTATTACATAAAATGATTCAAATGTATTTTTGATTGAATCTCGAACATAAGTTACCTAACCTCACACTCGGTTTTGTCATTTAGACTTACTTGTTCTTTAATTTTACTTGTTCTTTGCTCGAGCTTCAAAGCCAACCAAGTCTAACTTAATACGATACATAACGTTATTATTCAGACATGTTTATTATTGTTTAAACATCAAACTTAACCCAACAAAATCTAATTGTAAGTTCATACGAATATATAATACTATTATTCTCGTTTAAACTTCAAACTTAACCTAACCAAATGTAACTTCACATGAATACATAACATTATTATTCTACTTTTAAATCTGAAATCAAACTTAACCAAACTTCGCTCAAGTTAGGTTATAATAATTCAAACGATAAATTAATATGTGAAGTAATGTTAGGTCAAATTGAAAGTGTAAATAAAAGTACGTAAATGGATTACGTACGAAAAATGTCGTAAAGTTTGTTAAATTCGTTTTCGTCCACCCGTTAGACGGATCGGAGGTATCAAGCGTTTGTTAAACTTTATACGCGACTGCCAGTGCATTCTGCAGGATTATCCGGTCTATATTTCAATGCAACTTCTCGTGCTCGTTATTTAACGTAGCGTTCGTGAAAACAGGCGACAGGTCGGCTTAAAGTAACACCGTTACTTGCGCGTAATTACCGTAGAAGCGATTAATTAATACGACGCGAAAAAATGCGCGATCGTTCCAGCCAGTTGAGGAGCTATCTTGATAGGGATTTTCTAAAGGGGAGAAAGAAAAATGCGGTTGCGTTAACGTTCACTCGCTTCTTATGCCCTTTGTCATTTACAATTTTTCCTTTTCTTTGTTACGTCGTTATTTCTTAGAAATTAATTACGGTGTTAATATTTGTGGTGTTAATTATTGGTAAAAAATTTGGACAGTTGGGAATTCAGGAACTTGGAGATTTAGGGATTTAGGGGTGCTGGGGGTTTGGATATTTGGGAATTTGGGGATTTATGGTTGTTGGGGATTTGGGGATATGAGAATTTGGGTATGTGGGAATTTGGGGATATGAGAATTTGGGAATGTAGGAATTAGGGAAAATGAGAATTTGGGGAAACGAGATTTTTGGGATATGAGAAGTTGGGTATGTGGGATTTGGGGATGTAGGGATTGGGGAAAATGAGAATTTGGGAATGTAGGAATTTGGGGAAATGAGATTTTGGGGATATGAGAATTTGGGGATATGAGAATTTGGGGATATGAGAATTTGGGGATATGAGAATTTGGGAATATAGGAATTAGGGAAAATGAGAATTTGGGAATATAGGAATTTGGGGAAATAAGATTTTGGGGATGTGAGATTTGGGAATATAGAAATTAGGGAAAATGAGAATTTGGGAATATAGGAATTTGGGGAAATGAGATTTTGGGGATATGAGAATTTGGGAATATAGGAATTAGGGAAAATGAGAATTTGGGTATATGGGAATTTGGGGATGTAGGAATTTGGGGTGTAGGCAATTCGTGGTGTAGAAAATTGGGGATGTAGGAATTTTGGGATATGGGAATTTGGGGATATAGGAATTTGGGGATTTAGGGATTTGGGAATTTGTGGAATTAGAGATCTAGGGATTTGGGGATTTAGGAATTTCGATATTTTTGAAATTTTGGATTTCAAATTTGGAGATTTAGGGATTTGGGGATTTCTGAATTTGTAGATTTAGAAACTTAGAAATCTAGGGATTTGGGAATTTAGAAATTTGGGAATTTGAATGGCAGACCTAGGTATTTGGAGATTTAGGAATTTTCACATTTTTGAATTTTCGGATTTGGAAATTTAGAGATTTCGAGATTAAGGGATCTAAGGATTTGAGAATAAAGGATAGGGATATGGAGGTATGGGGGTCTAAGGAGCTAAGAATCTAGGGATTTAGTGACATAGGGATATAGAGATGTAGAGATTGTGGAATTTGTGAATTTCTAAATTTTAGAATTTGGGGTTAGAGGTTGAGAATTTGGTAATTTGTAATTTGGAGATTTATAATTTTGTGGATTTGAGAATTTGTATATCTAGGGATTTGGGAATTTAGGGATATACATCTTGATAATTTGGAGATTTACAAATTTCTTAATTTGTAAATAGGTGTCCGGAAACTTAGGATGAACTTGAGAATTGTGAAAATTACAGAAATCTGGGAAACACTATATTTCCATAATATTAATAACTATAAACCAATTCAGTAAATAACCAAAGCACTAATATCTGCATTACTTTATATAAATAAACGTAATAAATAATTCCAGCTACAATATTAGCAATGTAATTATAAATTACCTCCTTATGTGCACGATCTTTTGTTTCCAATACACGTCGCCATTTGCATATTACATAACACTTTTCCATCTCCACAGAAACAAATCGATTATAAGTTATAACATTCTAAACATAATTTCGTACGTTATTCATCTGTTCCGTATCGTGAAAGTTGTATCTATCGCAAAGATTTCTTAATAAACGGCAATTGAAAAAGAGCGACCGACTTTCCTGTCCAGTAAAAAGCATCGATGCGTTGCTAAGAGCGAATAACGCTTCATTGATAGTGAAATGTGGGACATCGCGTAGTTGTCGATGTCAAGATTGTATTTTCACTTATGATTCCGTTTTCTTATTTTGCAAATAATTTCAGCTAATTCGTGTTCGGAATTTAACATACCGTTACAACAATCACATGAACAACTAGACATACATATTAATGAAACAGTTGATAGCTTACGAACATTGCTGTATGGTTATTAAGATTTCTAGTTATGTAATTTTAGTTATGATGTTTTACAAACCTGTTTTGCATTGATAAGGACTCTTTTTCTACTTTTAAGAGTCAGCTTCTGTTGTGTAAGAAACGTTTGGTGAAAAGTTACGTGGAACATCTTTGTGTCTGACCAGCTATGGCTGTTTCTACTGCGAGGTGTTTGATGGCACGCTTTATTTTATTATAAAATATGTATGCACGTGTATATACGTACATATATCTTCTGGTCTTCATTATTTCTTTGTGTTATTTGTGGCAATAGTTTTGCTATGATTTATGTAGTTAATTACAGAGTTGCTAGTTTAGAAAGTTACACGTTTTCACACCTTCAGATGTTAGACAATTTTTGAATTTAGACATCAAATTTATTGACTCAGATTTTTATCAAATTTTAGTTTTGAATGCTATCTTTACTGTTCTAATATGGCGAAATATTAGAAAGAATAATTTGATATTATTATATTAAAAAGATAACATCTTCGAATGAAATAAAATAAAAAATGTTGAATTTCAAATTGATATATCAAAAAAATAATAAAAGTTATCTTAAAAAATTTGGATACAAACGAATACTTCCGAAAGAGTAAGTACCTATGAATACTTGTAAATAAAATAAAAAATGTAGAATTTCAAACTAGTTAAATTAAAAAAGTAATACAAGTAAATATAGAAAAATAATAAAAATACTTTTAAAATTGTGACTACCTCTGTATAAAATAAATTAAAAAATGTAGAACTTCAAACTAATTAAATTAAAAACGCGACACAATTCAACTTAAAAATAATAGTACAAATGTGTAATTTAAAAGTGTAACCTGTGAATGCCTGCGAATAAAATAAAAACTGTAGAATTTCAAAGTAATTAAATTAAAAATATAATACAGGTCAACAAAAAAATAAAGAAATGAATACTACCAAAAGAGTGAATACCATCGAACACAATAAACTATAATTAAAATCAAATTTCCGACCGCGTTCACATCACCGTTTCCCACCGCTAATTAATCTCTGAATTAAAGGACTGTTGCAACCTTGGTTCGAAACGGTCTAGAATTAAATTCGATCTTCCACTTTTGAAAAGATGATTGCAAACTAGAAAGTCGTTTCGCGTTTCGCAAATATACCGGACTTGAAACATCTCGGAGATACGAGTCGAAAAATACCACTCGGATTCCGATTAAGCAAACATTGCAGGCCTACATCGAAATATTAATGATCCCCATTGTTGGCCGATGGTTGATGAAGCTTTCAGACAAGATACCGAAGATAGCTCGATCCCGTTGAAAGTTAATGCGCATCATCCACGATCTTTAATCTAAATTACACATCTATTACGGGCGTTACTTCCCGTGTTACGGCATTTTGTATTCCTTGCTCGGTTTTGCGTAATCGAATCGCAACGCGAAAAGAGAAGCAACAGGATGAGGTCAGCGGATTTTGTTTCATCAACGAAATTCATTAGTTTTTGATGATAACATTGCTGGAACGATGTCGATTAGCTGTGACTTTCTGATTCAGGTACATTGCTCAGGAAATTTCATATTGTTGCTAAATAAAGTGTAACACACGCTTTTCTAGCGAATTAATCACGAAACAGATATTATTTGCGCTCGGTGTGTGGCGAAAGAGTGGAGATGAGATTTTCAAGGAAGAGTATATTGAGAAATACTAATATCGCTTGTTACAGGAATTCTTATTACTTTTTCTAGTTATCTGTTTTTATTAGTACTGTATCTAAAATTTTGGTGTTTATGCAATATGGAAGTACTAATCTTTAGTTTTGGGTAAGAATGGGTTCTCGAATTTTCAAGTGCTATAATTTATTTTAGTAATTTTACAATGAATGACCAAATTTATAGAATTTATCAATTTTTATGTCTCCTTAGTAAATTTGAAATTTTAGAAAATTATAAATTTGTATGTGTAAATTTGCAGATATAGACATTTATAATTTTCTAAATTTTCAAATTTACAATTGACTAATTCCTTAAACTTTTAAATTTCTTAAACACGCAAACTTCAAAATTCCCAATTCCCAACATTTAAAAATTTCTAAATACCCAAATCCCCAAATTATCAAGTTTCCAAGACCCTAATTCCCTAAATTACCAAATTTCTAAATTTCCAAAATTATAAACCCCTAAATTCTAAATCACCAATTCCTAAATTACCAAATTTCTAAATCCCCAAATTCTAAACCCCCAATTCCCAAAATTACCAAATTCCTAAATTCTCAAATCTCTAAACACCCAATTCCCTAAATTACCAAATTTCTAAACCCCAAATCCCTAAATTACCAAGTTTTTAAATGTCCAAATCCCCAAATCTTCAAATACCTTTTCCAAATTTCCTTTCTGCCAGCAAAATATTTTCGAAATATTATAATTAACGATATAAAATGCAAGATAATATGAAACTATAATATTCCTAGCATAGTCAAAGTTTGCTATATGGAATCAGGTTTATCGATAGCGTATAAAGTGTAGTAACAGGCGGATTAAAAAAGGCGAGAAGGCATTGTGGTTACGTTACGAGTAGAAATTAGTCATAGTTATGTTCTGTTACGTAGCCAGCTTTGATTTTATGGAATCCACGCGTGCTTTATGGGATCCTTATGATAGGAAACACGGAAAACACGAATCTTTGTTAGCAGTCGAAGGAATAGTGCTGGGAAACCTTGAATAATGAAAGTCAAACAATTATGAACACGCACCAACGGTATAATGATGACTCGTGGTAAGACCAATTGAAATTGCGCAGAAAATTGTTACTAACATAAGTTCAATAACCCTAATTGTCCATATTTCAAGTAACTACATTCACAAATTTCCGAATCTCTAAATTATCGAATTACTCAAATTACAAAATTTCCAAGCCCCTAAATCTCAACATTTTCAAATCACCTAATCCCTAAATCCTCCAATCGCTAAATCCCCTAATCTCCAAATCTCCAAATTTCCAAATCCACAAATCTCCAAATCCTGAAATCGCCAAATGCCTAAATTCCCAAATCCCCAAAGTTCCAAATCCCCAAATCCTCAAATCCCCAAATGCTTAAATCTCCAAATCCTCAAATCCTCAAGTCCCCAAGTTCTCAAATCTCCATATCCTCAAATCCCCCAATCGCTAAATCCCCTAATCTCCAAATCTCCAAATTTCCAAATCCACAAATCCCCAAATCCTCAAATCCTCAAATCCCCAAATCCCCAAATCCCCAAATCCTCAAACCCCCAAATGCCTAAATCCTCAAATCTCCAAATCCTCAAATCCCCAAATCTCCAAATCCCCAAATCCCCAAATCTCCACGTGTCTGAACCCTAAAATTTCTCCACCCATAAACCTGAAAACCTGAAAGTTCACGAATTCCAAAAAAAGAATGAACAAGACCATTGTCGAAGCATACTAAGAGTTCAGGTTTCTCTAGAATGTAGAACTTGTGGTATCGAGATATCAGCATACGTGAACCATTTCATAGTTGCGTAAGAGAAATTTCTGAAAATCCTTGGACAGAATTAAAAGGCGACAGAAGATCGACAAAGAAGATTGCGCAAGGCGAATCTTGTTTATTAATGTGGAACAGTTTTTGTGATGCTCGACGAAACTTTTGCAACATGCCGTTATTAGGCATCTTCCTAGTTGCATGTAATTATCGAAGACACAGCTAACAGAAGTGTAGAATAAGGTGCACGGTCCAAGGTCGCCTACTCTTACCACGGAATTTCTACTATCCTTATCAATCTTACTCGAAGGACACGTGTATCCTTGATCGATCCTGGTTTTATTCTGACAAATTGCATTGTGTTGGGAATTCGGGGAGGTCAGCTTCTTTTGTGGTGATTTGTTGCTATTTGTATTGTTACTTTTATTGGTACTGGTAATATTACTACTACTATTATTATTACTACTACTATTACTATTACTATTACTACTACTATTTCTATTACTATTACTGTTACTATTACTGTTACTATAACTGTTACTATTACTGTTACTATTACTGTTACTATTACTGTTACTGTTACTGTTACTGTTACTATTACTGTTACTGTTACTATTACTATTACTGTTACCATTACTGTCATTATTATTCGGTACTATTGCTAATACTATTACTGTTACTGCTATTATTACTATTATTATTATTGTCATTATTGGTTACCATTGCTGCTACTGTTACTGTTACTGCTATTATTACTATTATTATTATTGTCATTATTGGTTACCATTGCTGCTACTATTACTGTTACTGCTATTATTACTATTATTATTATTGTCATTATTGGTTATCATTGCTGCTACTATTACTGTTACTATTACTGTTGCTATTCCTGTTATCATTGATGTTATTATTACTGTTACTATTACTATTACTGCTACTGTTATTATTATTGGTTACTATCGCTGCTACTATCATTATTATTATAGCTATTATCATAACTGTTGCTATTAGTCTCACTACTAGTACTATTACTATACTATACTACATCATTACTATTATCATTTCTATTATTATTAATGTAAATTTTACTATACCATTATCATTCTACATATATTACACTATTCCTCGAGTTCGTTTTTGCAGTTATATTTAACACTGTAACGGTAATATTATTCAACAGCAATAATTTATGTACTTTTTATGTCTTAAAGGAGTATTATGCAACCGTGAATCTCGTTTAACACGGCAGAATGTGCGTTTGTTTAAAGTAATTAAGGAAATATGCACTTTAGAAATTCATTTACTTTATTACAGTACTCTGTATATTCATTCACATTAGTAAATTTGTAATTTCTGCAAATTTTGAAGTACACTAATTACTTAAATATAAATATTGAAATATGTAAATTCTATATTTATAGATATTCGAACTGTCAAAAATTACTCAGAAATTTCGAAATTTTTAAATATAAATATTTATGAATATAGAAGCTCTGAATTTTCAAACTTGAAGATATCAGATACAGGAATTAAATAATGTGAGAATTTAGAAGCTTGGAAAATTTGAATATTTATAACCACAGAAACTTCCAATTTTCAAACTTGAATATAGATTTCAGAACGTGATAATAAAAATATAAAAATTTGAGAAATTTGAATATTTATAAATATAGAAACTTCGAATCTTCAAATATGAGAATATACATTGTAACGTGATAATATAAAAACATACGAATATAGAAAATTTGTACTTGTCTCAGAACTAACAAAACTTGTAACATACCTAATTACAATTAACTTAAAAAATTCTAGTTAAAACAAGTAACTGTTTATAATAACACTTGAACAACTAAAGTCTGCAGAACATTTCACATGGTTTCCATGAATGTCAAGGTCAACATTCTCCACAAATCCAATCAAAATGTACATACCCTCCGATCCGATAAATAAGTGGTTGTATCAGATATTTCTTACGCAAAACTAAATGATCTGAGGAACGAAGAGAAGTGACGAAAGTCCCCGAATACACCTGCGATTGTTCAAGATTCCTTTTCGATTAGAAACGAAACGATAGCCGTCACTAAACCACAAAATACTTCGCTCGAACAGGTTAATGGCAACCGCTCGTACAACGATGATGCAACGAAAAGTGCACGTAATGCAACAGGTTAATGCAACGGGACATATTCAACGTAACTAAAACCTGTAGCTTGTTTTTACACCGCGTGCGAGTAAATATCTGTTTTTGGTGGCCATTTCACGGAGGTTTCTCGTACGCAGTTAACCTGCGCTACTTTTCTACGATTAATTATACCGCTGTAATATTAATCTTCTTGTACAAACATTAGTCTCGTTGTATAATTAATCGACTTCCACGATTAATATTACGGAGGTACTTGTGAATAGAGCTCGATGGGAAACTCATGGGAATGAGAATAGTTTGCTCGAGTAGAATAATTTAGTGCATTAAGTAACTTGTTATGAGGTTATCTATCGGTTTATCTGGGAAACGGAGAAATTATGACGGCTTCTGATCACCTGGTGACACGGTTTTTATACTTTTTGTTTAGTTAATTTAAAAATTTAGTGGTTTGGATGTTGGGGAAATTGGGAACTTGAAAATCTTGGAAAATTTAGGGAATTTGGAGGTATAGAAATTTGGGAAATTTGGGATATTTGGGATATTTGGGGAAATTAGAGAAATTTGGGAGATTTAGGAAATTGGAAAATTTGGGAAATTTGGGAAATTCAGGATATTAGGGGTAATTGGAAAATTAGAGAAATTTCGGAAATTTGGAATATTTGGGGAAATTGGGTCATTTGGGAAATTTGGGATATTAGGGGAAATTGGGAAATTAGAGAAATTTGGGAAATTTGAGAAATTGGGAAATTTGGGATATTTGGGGAAATAGGGAAATTAGAGAAATTTGGGAAATTTGAGAAATTGGGAAATTTGGGATATTTGGCGAAACTGGGAAATTGGGAAATTGGGAAATTGGAATATTAGAGAAATTTGGGGAATTTGGGATATTTGGGGAAATTGGGAAATTAGAGAAATTTGGGAAATTTGGGATATTTGGGGAAATTTTGGAAATTGGGAAATTGGGAAATTTGGTGATTTGAGAATTTGGGAATTTAGGAATTTAGGAATTTAGGAATTGGGGAATTTGGGAATTGGGAAATTGGGGAAGTGGGGAAGTGGGGAAATGGGGATGTGGGGAAGTGGGGAATTGGGAACTAGGAAAATTTGGAAATTTGAGAATTTGGAAGTTTGGAAACTTAAGAAGCTAAAAATATAAAAGTACATTTGCAAACCCCAGATTTGCACAGAAAATTTCATTCCAACCTGCTAATTCAGAAAACAATCCAAACACCAAACCCCAGAAATGAAAAATCCCCACTTCCCTACGTCTTCAAATTTCAAAATTCTCAAATATCAAAATTTCTAAGTTAAGAAACTCTAAACTTCCGTAAACAGAAGCGATATTACATATCACTTTCTCTATCCCACACCTCACTGCCCATACAGTGTCCATAGAATGTCCTCCAATGACCAGGCAACGTCCTCCAGTGCCCCCGAGTTCTTCCAACACATGTACCCATCGCTAATAAAACAAATTTCGATAACGACAAAATTAATGACAGTAAACGAAGGAAAAGAACAGCATGATTTTCAGGAAGTCAGACGAGGTAAACGATGCAGAAGCGGCGCTTTCTCCGATAGAAAACCTGATTTAGATTACGTTTGCACGTGCTTGTGCAAGGTGCAACATCAATCTGGGTGTACGCACGCGTACATACGCGTGCTTTTGCACACTCGATAATCACGTTGCATCTGAACGTTATATGCAATCGTGGTGCATACAAACATGTAGCTAAAACCAACCGAGTAAATTCAACAAACTCTTCGCGAAGGGACAGACAAATGATCCTGATTTACGAGCTGTTGCATCGACAGCCTTGAAGAGATTACGCTACGCGATATGTTCGACGCAATTAAACACATGAGAACTATGTACAATTAACGGGTTCGTTCAAAACTTGCTGACGTTTCCATTTTTCATGATTTATATCATTACGTTTGACAGGATTTGACTTTGGAAGGATTTGTTAAATTTTCAGGAAAATGCATTCTTGAACTCTTACGAATAAATATATTTCAATTTGATGTATTTAAATAAAAACTATTTTATTTACTGAATTTTTACTAGAAAAAATAATTTGTTCAAAGAAAGATAATGTTAGATATAATTTTCATTGAACTAACATTAAAATTAGGCTAGTTATGTGTATAATTTTAAATAATAATTTTATTTGAAGGAAGACAAGGTTAAATACAATTTTAACATAATTAAAATTGAAATAATAATTTTATTAGCAGACAGACAATGTTAAATACAATTTTGACTGAATTAAAAAATTACAATTAAAATTGAAATAACTATAATTATTTTAAGCAATATTTAAAGATAATATTAAAAAGAAATTAAGAAATATAATAAAATAAAAATTGTGAGCATCATATGGTAATCTTGCAGCCCACACGATATCTTCTCGATCGTGATTTCTTATTAGCACATATCGTTACAAAATGTTATGTAACTAGATTACCGTTACGAGCTCTGTTACTATTTATCCTGTTCGAAGTGGACGTTGGTTATTATCTCTGAAATAGCCGCGTGTCTCGTCGGGTTATGACAATTTAACCAGAAGAAAGATTTCCATTCCAGAAGAGATTCTCGTTTCCGCATTCTCTGTTAACTTCGCAGAAATCATGCGATGCAGAGCAGGCCAGAAAATTGAAAGAAACAAGCTATGCAATTATTTCGAGATTCATACAGTCTCGAATTGTAAGCCCGATTTCTCGACAATTGGCCGATTTAAACGCGATTCACGTCGATTGTTTGGCACTATCTCCAATTTTCCGTATTTTCCATCACAATTGCCGTAGCTTTCTTCTCACAACGGTGTATTACATTTTTCTGCTCAACGCGATTCACCTTTAATTTCATTTCCTTTCTTTTTCTCCTTTTTTTCCAGAAACAATGGTAATCGTACGTAGCGAATTTGCCTTCTTATTGCACACCGTTTCCTCGGCTGCATTCGCTTCCTGTTTCTTGTTACGTTCGACGAGTTCTACAATCGTTATCTTTTCAATTATTAGTTTCTCTTATCCTTTTTTTTTTCGCGCGGATCTTGAAGGACCGAGCAGAAAGAATATTTCAAGGCGAAAAGTTGCAACATTTTACGCTGTGTAATAGGAGATTGTCGCGCCGATGCCGCCATTTATGAATACTCGCTTCTTTATTGGTTAAAATGAATTTTGTATTTACAAAGTGTGCTACGTTTCTGAATTTCTATAGTTCTGTTTTCTTAAATTTATTACATTTCTGAATTTCTACATTTTTAAATTTTCAAATTTATTACATTTTTGAATTACTACATTTTCAATTTCTAACCTTCTACATTTTCAGGTTCTTAAATATTATAATTTTATTATTTTTACATATATTTCTAAATTTCAAGATTTACGAACCTTTTATATTTCAAGTCAATTTTTCATTTTCAGACTCGAAAGTTTTATAAATTCCTTAGTTTTTAAATTTTTAAATCTGTTATTTTTGAAAGTTCGCGCATCAATGTGCTGAATACAAAATGGCTGCCGCGAAGTGTAGCAAATGTCTGACAAGATTTAATGATACAAAAATATAAAGTAATACTCTACATCAATTTGTAACACAAACTTTATACAAAATGTTTATGTGAACAATTCATTAATATTCTCACTACAAAATGGCTGTAGCAAAATCTTGTTCCTCAAACTGCTAGAAAATAACTTATTTAACATTCATATTTTATATCATTGAATGGTCTTAAAATTGTTCAACACTGTTTATATTGAGAATTATAGTTTTACTATATGTTTTTATAATTTTAAATGTTAGTTTTACATGTTAACATTAAATGTTAACTTTAAATGTTAATTTTAAATGTTGACTTTAAATGTTAATTTTAAATGTTAATCTACGATGTTACTTTTAAATGTTAACTTTAAATGTTAATTTACGATGTTTTCCTCATCTGCATGTATCCTTAACTTTAATGAAAATTAAATTTAAAGGTACATACATTTTCATTGAATTTAAAGGTGCATATAGTCGCAGAAAGCATGCTGAACATTAAAAAAAATAAAAGCGTATAATTTAATTTTAACAAAAAAAAAATAGATGTATCTTAACAGTTCGATCGGGTATTTGATCCGCGAGATCTAACGAAGATCACGAATTAAAAGTTTTCGATAGCTTCGTCATTACGAATTATGCAAATCGTTCGGTCGTCATGAATTATGCAAAATTCATACGTTATATCTAATTCCGCTCCTGTTGGGTCAGGTTAGGGATAATAGCGATCCACTGAATTATGAAACGGTGCCATGCTAATATCCCAGAGATTGTTGAGTTGCACGGTGTTACATCTCTGACCATTACGTGTCGAAATCGCGACAATTAACCTGATTATACGAGCATGAGTGCGTGTGTCTTCGATAAAAACATGAAGATATGCCAAGCGTTTCACCTTTGATCGGAATTGATTAAACGGGAATCAAGTACGTTAGTGATTTGTCGTGTGAAGAAAAAGTCGATCACGAAAGAAACATTGTTGTTGATCAATACCTTTTTTTATATGTACTCTTTTTTTTGGGTACTAGAAAAAGTTTGCACCGCATAAAATCAACGAACGTTAAGTAACGATTGATTTGCAAGATTGATTATTTTATTGGAGGAAGGATATCGCGTTTATAGGTGTGTTTATAGTACAGTATTTGCGTACAGAAGTAATAGACACAATTTTATTTCTTTGAAGCGATGAGTGGAGGTTATTTAATTATGAGTTAATTATTAGGAGAGTATTGTATATGTACTTTTCCATTTGGGCATTTTGAGGATTTAAGTATTTTGGAATTGGGGAATTTAGAAATTCAGATACTGAGGAATTGGGGAATTTAGGAATCTGGGAATTTAGGGATTCGAAAATTTAGAATTAGGGATATTTAGGAATCGGGGAATTTAAGGATTGGGTAATTTAGGATCTAGGGAATTTTGGAATTGGCAATTTTAGAATTGGGGAATTTAGAAATTAGGGAATGTAGCATCTGGGGAATTTTTGAATTGGGGAATATAGAAATTAGGAAATTTGGGAACTGGGGAATTTTGGAATTGGGGAATTTAGAAATTAGGGAATTTAGGAATTGGTAAATTTCGAAGTTAGGGAATTTAGGAATTGGGAAATTTTGGAATTGATAAATTTAGAATTGGGGAATTTTGGAATTGGCAAATTTAGAATTGGGGAATTTAGAAATTAGGGAATGTAGGATCTGGGGAATTTTGGAATTGGGGAATATAGAAATTAGGAAATTTGGGAACTGGGGAATTTTGGAATTGGCAAATTTGGAATTGGGGAATTTAGAAATTAGGGAATTTAGGAATTGGTAAATTTCGAAGTTAGGGAATTTAGGAATTGGGAAATTTTGGAATTGATAAATTTAGAATTGGGGAATTTTGGAATTGGCAAATTTAGAAATTGGGGAATTTAGGAATTGGGGAATTTAGGAATTGGGGAATGTAGAAATTAGAAAATCTGGTACTTGGGAATTGAGAAGTTCAGAAATGTATTTTAGAAATTTAAAGATTTAGAAATCAAGAAATGTAAAACTATTAAAAATGAAAAAATATATGTAATAAATACACTTTCACATTTTATCGATCCTTTTGCATATTTCTGTACCTCTTCCTTTAAATAGAAGAGAAATTCAAATTTCTCTACTTTGCAAATTTCGATACATCACAACTGTATAAATATCCTCGGTCTACTTCCAAAGAAATTCGAAAACAGACTCACACCTTCGTAATCTTCGCATACGACAATAATTCCAGTAGGATCTTGAAAGAAACGTGGAAGTCGAGTGTCGGAAGTGATAGTTAAATCGAAAGTGATCGCATAATGTGACGCGATAATCGATCCTTTCTATATCCTTGTTCGAGTACGTTGTTTTCGATGATTTTTACACGCGTGTAAAGAAACTTGAATTTGCAAAAAAAACGCGCTCGAGTAAATGCAAATATTCCTTTCTCTTTTGATTTCGATGAGAGTTTCTTTTGCATCTAGTAACCTATTCAATTTTGTAGTCACACGCTGATCTCCGAATCCTGGGATTACATAACCTCTATAAATATCAAGAGGATGTCTCCTCAGGAATTTAGGAAGTGAATTCGAAATTGTCCTGCGTTTTGACGAATCTCTTTACTGAATACGTTAATAATTTTTTCATTTTACGACGTTGAACTTTAACAAAAATTTTAACTGAGTTAACGTGTATTATTTATGAGGTAAAATCTTGTTTTGTAGTCTGTATTCTTCAAGTTTTTAATGCGGTTTTTTGTACGTGGGAATTTGGATTTTTGCAGTTTTACGATTTTAGGAGATTGAGATGGCAGAATTTTACAGTTCTAGGGGTTGAAAGTTGTGGATCTAGGGACTTTAGGACTTGGACACTTGAGAATTTAAGGAATTTTGAATTTAGGGACTGCAGGTTTTGGGGATTTTTGAATTTAGAGATATCTGGATTTGGGGATTTTTAAATTTAAGAATTTTGGAATTTGGAAATTTTAGGATTTGGGGTTTTAGGATTTGGGGATTTTTGGATTTGGGGTTTTAGGATTTGGGGTCTGAAGAATTCAGGGACGTTAGAGTTTGGAAATTTTAAGATTTGGGGATTTTAGGATTTGGGGACTTTAGAATTTAGGGACGTGAGAATTTAGGGATTTTAACATTAGGTTCTATAAAATTTGGGGACTTCAGGAGTTCAGGGCCTAGCGACTTTGCAACTTTAGAATTTTTGCATTTTAAGACTGTGCAATTTTAGAATGTTGGTACTTTTTTGACTTTGAAGCTTCAGAACTTTGAAACTTTGCAATCTGGGAATTTTAGAATGGTGGACCATTGAGATCTTGCAATTTTAGAATGTATCTTTGTGATTTTTAAAGTTCAGAATATTTCAGTTTTGAGACATTGTAATTTTATAATGGTGGACCATTGAGATTTTGCAATTTTATAATGTATCTTTGTGATTTTTAAAGTTCAGAATATTTCAGTTTTGAGACATTGTAATTTTATGATGGTGGACCATTGAGATTTTGCAATTTTATAATGTATCTTTGTGATTTTTAAAGTTCAGAATATTTCAGTTTTGAGACATTGTAATTTTATGATGGTGGACCATTGAGATTTTGCAATTTTATAATGTATCTTTGTGATTTTTAAAGTTCAGAATATTTCAGTTTTGAGACATTGTAATTTTATGATGGTGGACCATTGAGATTTTGCAATTTTAGAATGTATCTTTGAGATTTTGAAAGTTTAGAATATTGGTACTTTGAGATTTTGTAATTCTATAATGGTGGGCCATTGAGATTTTGCAATTTTAGAATGTTGTACCTTTGACATTTTGAAAGTACAGAATATTACAGTTTTGAGACATTCTACTTACACGTAGAACATTAAAACTCCGAAACTCTGAAATTTTCAAAATTTGCAACTCTGTAATTTCTGAACTACGGTCTCTCAAACTTTACGTATTTTCCAACCTTGAGATTTTGAAATTTTATAACCCTGATATCTTATAACCCTTGCATTTTAACCTAAAAGTCTCAGAATTAATAACAGTCTCTTATTAAGAAGCTATTTCGAATCTCAGCTTACCAAACAGCCCATTACTGTTACACAAAAGTGTTAATAAAGAAACAATTATAAGAAAAAGTATGACTCAGAATGTCAACCCGGTACTCAATTAGTAGATGTTCCGGTTATAAAATCGTTTTGCTTCCTGCTCCGTTTCACTTCGAAATCGAACAGAAAATGAAATGTTCGCAACGCGATCGCGACAGATGGACGACAAGTGATCGTTAGGTATAATATCGATGAAAAATGTAGAGGCGATCGAACGAGTTTTGCAGTTGGCCGCGTACGATCGAAACGATGCCGACCTTTAGCATGATTTCGAACCGCAAAACCGAGCGTCAACTTTCTACAAGGCCTCAGGCAACAGAGGCTGCTTCATCATTTTCCTCCTCGCACGATTTATGATTCGTGAAACCGTCCGTAGTTTTGTCCTTTCTATAATAAATAATTACCCTCACAATTTTTAACATCTTGTAAATATATAAGGTTCTTTCGAAATGGTACAATGCAAAAATCAAAGTGAATCAACATGGGGAAATAAATAAAAATTATAAAATAAAATGTTTTCGTATATGGGCTGATCTTTAGAAAAAATTGAATTTAAACATTTTTTAAGTATTTGTAAACGAAGTTCACGGTGTACAAAATGAATCAATAAATTGTTTCTTAATTTTACAGTGAAAAAATATAAATCAGTAGATAGAATTATAAAATATTACTGAAAAAGGTATATTACTTTATGTCGCCTTATTAAGTTTGTTACTTATGTTCTTATAAGTACATTAAACTTTTATATGTACATCGATAATGTTATATGAATGAAGAATGACTGATGAATAATTTCGAATGAATGAATGAAAAATGACTAATGAATAATGTCGAATGATTGAATGAAGAATAACTGATTAATAATTTCAAATGAATGAAATAATGTTAAATGAAGCAATAATGTTCAATGAAAGAATAAGTAATCGAAATTGAAAATAAAGAGAAAGAGGATTTATTACAGGATTGTGGAAAAGTTTGATTAATCTGTTTGATTCGATGTATCTAGCTGCAAGTGCTATTGGAAAGATAGAAAACGAAACATTAAGCAAGATTCCTGTTGAAGGACATTTGTCTTTGCCGTAAAAAATTTATCCAGCAGTGAGCAATACACCAATTGGCGTAATTGAACAAAGCATACGATTGATTTTATTTCTTTATGACAGTGGTTCCCAAACTTTTTCGGTTTACTTTTTTAACATTTTCAAATTAGTCAAATTATTACAATATTTTTTAATTGTAGCGTTTTAATATGAATGAAGTGCTAAAATTTCGTGGTTTTAAATTTTCAATATTTTAGTATTCAATAGTTACAAGGTTTCATTATTCTCGAATTTCCGAATTCCTAAATTTTTAGGTTCCTAAATTCTCGAATACCTAGATTTCCAATTTCCCAATATTCCAATTTTCTAATTTTCCAATTTTCCAATTTTCCAATTTTCCAATTTTCCAATTTCTCAATTTCTCAATTTCTCAATTTCTCAATTTCTCAATTTCCTAATTTCCCAATTTCCCAAATTCCCATTTTCCCAATTTCTCAATTTCCCAAATTCCCACTTTCCCAATTTTCCCGTTTCCCATTTTCCCACTTTCCCACTTTCCCACTTTACCAATTTCCCAATTTCCCAATTTCCCAATTGCCCAATTTCCCAAATTCCTAAATACCCAAATTCTCATAATCCCAAATTCCCTAATTCCCCAATTCTAAATTTGCCAATTCCTAAATTCCTAATTTCTAAATTTACCAATTCCAAAATTCCCCAATTCTAAATTTGCCAATTCCAAAATTCTCCAGTTCCTAAATTCCCCAATTCTAAATTTGCCAATTCCAAAATTCCCCAATTCCTAAATTCCTAATTTCTAAATTTACCAATTCCAAAATTCCCCAATTCTAAATTTGCCAATTCCAAAATTCTCCAGTTCCTAAATTCCCCAATTCTAAATTGCCAATTCCAAAATTCCCCAATTTCTAAATTCCTAATTTCTAAATTTACCAATTCCAAAATTCCTCAATTCTAAATTTGCCAATTCCAAAATTCTCCAGTTCCTAAATTCCCCAATTCGAAATTTGCCAATTCCAAAATTCCCCAATTCGAAATTTGCCAATTCCAAAATTCCCCAATTCGAAATTTGCCAATTCCAAAATTCCCCAATTCCTAAATTCCCGAATTCCCCAATTACCCAATTCCCCAATTCCCCAGTTTCCCAATTCCCTAATTTCCCAATTCCTAAATTCCGAATCCTTAAATTCCAACCTTCCAACCTTCCAAAATTCCAAAATTCCAACCTTCTAAATTCCAAAATCCTAAACTTGAAACTACAAAAATCCTATACACTACCATAAAATATAAATAAACAATATATAACTTGAATAATTTCTAAACTTCAGACCTTAATACCTACAAAAACTTGAAGGTACACCAATCAAAATAGACCTACTGTAAGGACCTCTTTCCTCGACTTCGCCATTTTTCCCCAGACAGATTCCCGTTGCTTGTAAATGGATATACCATGCATATATTGGTTTATAAATGGTACCGTAAAATCTACCGAAAACGATCTTGCGAAATACGGATGCTAAGATACAGGTACATGTGAAAGGATCCGCTGGATCGTCTTACGGGGCCAACAAGGACCACACCCTACAATTTTCGAACCAGTTTTTTCAGGTCGCTTCTACCTGCATTAACATTTTATCTTCTTGTGCAAACCTGGAAGCCTTCATTCTCTTTTTTTTTAGTTTTCTTATATAACTTGCCTACTGTTTGATTAAATATTAGGTCAGCGCTTGCAACCATGATTCCCCGATCTATTCCCTAGACACTTCCTGCTAAGGATCTTTCTATGCATAATCAGAAGCTTTCAAATCGGTTGTATTTTTGTTTAATTACTTGTTAAAGGAAATTGATAATGTAACATACTAGGTTTACATTAACACCTAAGTTACTAGATATTTTATATTTAATATCAAAGTTACCAGGTATTTTATATTAACTCCAAAGTTAGTAACTATTTAATATTAATACCAAAGTAACCAGGTATTTTATATTATACCAAATGTACCAGATATTATATATTAATATCAAAGTTACCAGGTATTTTATATTATTATCACAAGTGCCAGACATTGCATATTAATACCAAAGTTACCAGGTATTTTATAATACAATAGTACTAGTCGTGCCAGGTATTTTACATGAATATCAAATTGACCAGCTATTTTATATTAAGAATATTAACCAATAGATTACATAAGAGTCATTACCATATTTCAAGCTTTAAATTGAGATACCATAAGTCTTTATGTCATCAACCCCGGCTTTCTATTTTCGAAATCATTTCATATGCATCAACCTAATATTATCGATCTATTATATGTATGATTGGACGTATCTGGATCAGTCGCAAAATTGAGTATTGTTCCACTAGGTTGACACAATTATACGCTGTACTGTATTGTTACCCTAGAATCGTTCCAACTTTGTCACTTTAATGAATCGAAGCATGCAAAATTGAAAACACGGTTAAAAATTAGTTCACTTCATTTATCCTTTTCACCATCGAAAATGGCGCTCGAGTTTCGCTCATTTTGTTCACGGTTCAAACTTATCGAGGATTTAACAATTTTCACCCTTTTATTAATATATGTTGTCATTTTTTATTTTATTGCTTTTTCCTTTTGCAATCGCGTACAAAGACAATACAGGGTGTCTCTGTTAGGTGAGTCTGATTTAACACAGTGAGGTAAAATTGCGAATCCTGGTCCAAAAAGGATGTAGTTTTTAGATAATCGACATAAGACATAAATAAAGAAATATCTAGGTTCATTCTTCGGTTAGAATAATTTTAGAAATCAGAGGAAGCAAAGAATCTAGACATAGACTTAGATATCTTTGGTAGACTAAGTTTGATTGCCTTACCCTGCCCGTGACTGTCACGGGATACTCTGTCAATGGGTTAAATTGACTTATCACTTATTCACGAGAAATGAATGAGTGAACATTATGTTTAATTCTGTTCATTATTTAACTGAGTTTTGATAAAAAGACTTCGTATTAGACGTTTAAACTCTCCCGACGCAAAGGTGCTTGATCGCGTTCGCACTCGGCTCGAAGCTGTCACTCTCGCTGGGCGCGCGTAATCCTCGCGCTCTGATTGGTCCGTGTTTTTCCTTAATAATTCAAAAACGAAGCTTCAAACCCCATTTTTGTAAAGGGAAATCTTGTTCAGAATGACGTGCCCTACCACCCGTTTCCTGTAGAATTGTATGTACGTAGAATTGAATGTAGACACCCTGTAGAATTATATCTCTATTGACATTGGTATATTTGCCATATTATTTTTTCCATACAGTTCATTCTCTTATGCCAGTAATTACTGAACTAACGAAATATAGTAATGAATTTGTTGACTTATCGAAGAAGAAAATCGTAATCGTTGGATCCGTGAGACTATTCTCTAGAACGATCTGGTGGAAACGCTGATTTAAGTGAAACCGATGTCTCGGTTCACGGAGTCAAACGACGCGGAAAATCACTAATAACCCCATGAATAATTCACAGCCTTTAATCAAGTGGTTGCCGGTAGGTCCGAGCTGAAGATCCGTTCTTCTCAGATCGCGTGATCGATTATTTCGTAGCTGGCAGAGCGGTAATCGGATTCACCGATGTCGGATACCGAACGGCGAAAGTAGATTTTCGATCGCGACCGAGATGCAAGGCTTCGAGGTTGAAACACTGTCGAAATCCAAGGACATGCGCTGCGATATTGGTGACATTATTCCAGTGACAGGGATCGATTTTATTCCCCTTGAGAGCCATTGAAATTTGACGTTCAACATTGAAATTTAGAAGACACGGATATCATTTTCTGTCGGACTAGTTTTACGATTTAAGTGGTCATTCAGACTAATGGCACTATTAATTAATTCGTGGTTTTATTCTAAACTTTTTTAGAGGTCTAAATGGTTTTTGTCAGAAAATGTAGGTACTTCTGAAATTTCGAATATTTGAAGTTCCAAATTTTTAGGATTGTAAATTTGATAATTTGAAATTGACAAATTATGTAAGAAATAGATTTTCAAATTCTGGAATTTCTCAAGTGTCTAAAATTCTGAGATCCTAAATTACCCAAACTTCTACAGTTCTAAAATTTCAAACTACATAATTCACTAATTCTCTAATTCCCTAGTTCCTTAGTTCCTTATTTCCCTAATTCCCCAATTCCAACATTCCCCAATTCCTAAATTCCCTAATATCTAAATTTCTATATTCTAAATTTGCCAATTCCAAAATTCCTCAATTTCTAAATTCTCCGATTTCGAAATTCCCCAATTCCAAAATTCCCCAGATCCTAAATTCCCCAATTCCAAAATTCCCCAATTCCTAAATTCCCTAATTTCTAAATTCCCAAATTCTAAATTTGCCAATTCTAAAATTCCCCAATTTCTAAGTTCCCCAATTCTAAATTTGCCAATTCCAAAATTCCCCAATTTCTAAATTCTCCGATTTCTAAATTCTCCAATTCCAAAATTCTCCAGATCCTAAATTCCACACTCCTTAAATTCCCCAGATCCTAAATTCCCTAATTCCGAAATTCCCCAATTCTAATTTCGTCAATTCCAAAATTCCCAAATTCCCAAATTTCTAAATTTCTAAACTTGCAAGTCCCCAAATCTCCAAATCCCAAGATTTCCAAATTCCCTAAACTTTCAAATCCCTAGATATCCAAATCCCGAAGTTCCAAATCTTCCTCCACATTTCCAGCTTAAAAATTTTGCAATTTCCTCGCAAATTTAACGAACGCGAAGTACACTAATTTCTGCAGAATTAAAAATCTTATCCAGAATCATAATGATTGCAGAACTCTTGCATGCACCTAATTAGAGATGTGCACGAAATTACCGTTCGGTAGATTTCGATCGAAGATCCTCCTGATCGGTATGAATCCGAGATCGTGACGTCCAATTACACGAATTAACAGGCAATTTGTAATTGTACGGGGGAGAGCTAGCAATGTTGCAAGGATGTTCGTTCCACTCGAGTAAAAAAATTCTAGATAAAAAGGAGATAATTGAATGCAGCTCGTTAGAAATGAAGTGAACAGTAATCTGATTCGATTCGAGTTTCACTTTTCTGAAGAAACTGGACGAAAGATGCATATAGTGGTAATTGTCGAATTTTTGTGGTCGGTGGAAGGTAAATGTACC
The DNA here is from genome assembly GCA_036983795.1 of Megachile lagopoda. Lineage (NCBI taxonomy): Eukaryota > Metazoa > Arthropoda > Insecta > Hymenoptera > Megachilidae > Megachile > Megachile lagopoda. Next base: position 8,796,914 of record CM072787.1, read on the forward strand.
TGAGATAATTGACACTTTGACTGGCACGTAATATGTAGGTGATATGGGATTAAATTTCCAATTCATAAATTTCTTAATATCCCAAACTTCTATATTTGTAAAATTTCAGAATGACGTCATTCACTAATTCTTTAATTCTTTAGTTCCCTAATTCCCTTATCCCCTAATCCCCTAATTCTCTAATTACTTAATTCCTCAATTTCCTCAATGTGATAATAAGAAAATTAAGTAGATGACTCGTAAATTTTCCAGCTCAACCTTGGGAAATTAGAATGAGGTTGTCCATTTCTAGCCGATAACTTTTCAACGACTCGATGGTGTTCCGATAACAATCTCCGTTGCAAGGTATTGAGTTAACCTCTCACTGTTGCCAGCTACCAGGGCTGGATCAATATTAACACGCTGATCACCACAGTGAGGACTGACATTTGTTGACAGATACACTATAATACAGTTTAGCAAGAACAAGAAGTACTCAATTCCCCTTTATCTCGTATATTCAATCATTCTTCATTTCGTACATTCAATTGCGGTGAAGATACTAATTTAGTTTAATACATTTGAACTGTTATGTAAATCACGTGTGTTACATTATATTACTAATGAACACAAAGTTGCGCACTTATATGGAGACTCTAGGAGCCGCCATTTTGATGAGGTCGTCAATCCATCGTTAAACTCGTTATTTATATGTTACTGTAATTATTATACTGTAACTATTTCTATGTTATGTAATTATATACTGTAATTACTGGCTCAATATTAATGGCTCTTTAAAGTTCTACAAATTCTAACAAGTTTAAACTCTAAAACCTGAAAATTCCCAAAGCTTCAAATTCTGAATAATTGCAAGTATTCAAAAGACCCATCTTGAAAAATGAAATTTTATTCCTAATGCAACATACAATGTGTACATGCATATTAGCTAAAACACCTCATAAAGTACAAGAACAAAACATGGTCTCGAAAGATCATAATCCGTCCCTGACAGCCAAACGCACTTTGTAGCTAATATGCACAGCTGTATTTGCGCTGCCAGCCAACTTGTGGCAAATAGAGAAAAGCGTTGTCCAAGTTGTTTCGAAATCGAATGAACGTAATTGCAACGTAGGAGGTTTCATTAATGTCCCCGCGGTACTCGCAGAATTAATTCCCCTGGCTATACCTTTTCAGTTGAAAATTGTTTCTCCCGAAGGTATTGTGTAATTTTATCGTCGCTGAAATGCCCTGAAATTTGCATTCTACATATTTTGTTATAATTGGCAGGAACAATAGATTCGATTCCTAGAAACCCATATTTCTCGAGTATGATTCACTTCTTTTTTTACGAATCTCGATGAAAAAGTACAAATCGATCGTCGAATCGAAAGTTTATTTCTTTGTTACAGTATCGAAGAAATTGTATAAGCGGTGACTTTGTAGCGAAACAATGTAGTGGTTTTTTTTTACGACGAGAGAAAGTTTTTCCAGAATCGCTACAATGCAGAAAATGATTATCAGAAAAACGCGTTTGGAAAAATTCGATAGCGAATCGAAATGCATTTCTTCGCGAAATTATTCGGTCCTTGAACAATCGTTTCGTGCAGTTACCTTGAGATTCTTTTATCGTCGCAAATACTTTCATAAGCTTTTTAAATTACGCGACGTAAAATGGTTCGACAAAAATATCTTTTACTGATCTCGTTTGCGTAATGTGTGCCACGAGAGCTTGTCCAGGGTACAATATTGTTGCGAAAATTTATTTCGCGTATAGAGAGTGTATGCAGAACGTTATTGTGCACTTTGTTCATTTGTCGTTCGATCTGGAGATATTATTGATTACGGATTTATGTTTGAACAGGTTTTTCTTACTCATACTTTAGTTGATGGTAGTTAGGTTGCGGTGGTAATTGTGAAATATGGGAATATAACATTTTTTACATTTTGAAATTTGGTTTTTTGGATTCAGGGGGTGGGAGGTTGAGAAATGGAAAGTTTAGATTTATGGATTTTTAAATTTTTAGATTTTAGATTTTTGATTTAGATATTTGGTAGTGGGAGAATTTAGGAATTTAGAAATTTAGAAATTGGGGAATTGGGAATTTGGGAAATTGAGAATTTGGGGAATTGGGAATTTGGGGAATTGAGAATTTGGAGAAGTGGGAATTTGGGGGTTGAGAATTGGGGCAATTCGAAATTTGGGGAATTTGGAATTTGGGGAATTGAGAATTTAGGGAAATAGGAATTTGGGGAACTGAGAATTTGGGGAAATAGAAATTTGGAGAAGTGGGAATTCGGGGGTTGAGAATTGGGGCAATTCGAAATTTGGGGAATTGGGAATTTGGGGAATTGAGAATTTGGGGAAATAGGAATTGGGGGAAATAGAAATTTGGGGAATTGAGAATTTGGAAAAGTGGGAATTCGGGGGTTGAGAATTTGGGCAATTCGAAATTTGGGGAATTGGGAATTTGGGGAATTGAGAATTTGGGGAAATAGGAATTGGGGGAAATAGAAATTTAGGGAACTGGGAATTCGGAGGATTGAGAATTTGGGGAATTGGGAAATTGGAAAATTAGAAATTGGGAAATTGGAAAATTGGAAAATTGAGAAATTGAGAAGTTGGGGAATTGGGGAACCGAGTAATTCGGAAATTTAGAAATTCCCTAACTTGGAAATTTGGGAAATTCAGAATTCGATCTGAGAAATTCGATAACTTGGAAATCGAGAATTCAGAAATTCAGAAATTCGGGAATTGAGAAGTTCGATAATTTAGAAACTTGAGAATTGATAAATTTAAAAAGATAGAAATTTACAATCTTGCAAACTTCAAAATTCCAAACTTTCACATCCTCAAATTTCCAATAACTCAAGCTACCCAAGGGAATGCATTTTGCTGAAAGTAATGCATGCAAATATATTCAGAAAACCGAAACTTCTTTCATATGATTAGCCGTATTTCGTAAAAATCACAAACACGTTCTTGAAAAACAATCTGTACCTTCGGAACAACATTCTTGGCAGGGATTTGTAATGTAGATATTCACATTTCGTAGTCAACTAGTACTCAGTATGTGAAACTCGTATAACGACCCAGCATTTCTATTAACGATATTCTACGCAGGTCCTGTCCGCTCAAACGAGTAACCGAAGTGGCTTCAATGTGAACAGCACTGACCAGCTCGTAGCAACAGTCGGCATTTGTTTAAAAAAATAGAGACTCTATGATGTAAGCTGACCAGGAGGATTCAATTATAGGTTACGAGGTTCATCCAGCGAAAGTACGCTCACGTCGGGACTCGTTTTTCTTTTTATCAGTGCAGTGGATGAGAAAACACCTTTCACGGCAGAGAATCCTTTCGAAACTCCTTTTATTAGCGATGGAACTGATCTCGAAAGCTGGTCATCTCTGCTTGAAATAGAGTTTTTTTTTAAGCTTTATTCGAACACATCATTCTTGTTTTTAGAAACTCTTGACATTTAAAACGATTTAGACGTAGATGTTCTTGGATGATTCTGTGATTGTGTTAAAAGTTGAATGATCGAATTATCGAATAATTAAGCAATTGAACAATGGAGAAATAAAGAGATGCAATCATTGGATAATTGAGTAATTAAAAAATTGAGAAATTGAAAAATGGAGGAATGTAAGAATGGAAAGATGAAATAATTGAATAATTGAACAATTGAATGACCGAACAGTTGGACAATTGTAGAATTGAAGAATTGAAGAATTGAAGAATTGCAAAATTTAAGATTTGAAGAATTGAAGAATTGAAGAATCGAAGAATCGAAGAATCGAAGAATTGAAGAATCGAAGAATTGAATAATCGAAGAATTGGATAATTGAATAATTGAATAATTGAATAATTGAATAATTGAATAATTGAATAATTGAATAATTGAATAATTGAATAATTGAATAATCGAGTAATCGAATAATTTAAAACAGTACAAAATTAAAACCTGTGAAGATATCTAAATTTTAATATTAGAAGTTATTAACTCTTCAAACATCTCTCGCTTCAATAAAAAACCCCAGTTCAAACTTTCAAGCTAACAGTTTAACATTCATACTCTCATACATGCTAAAAAATAAATTAGTACCATGAAAAAGAGTGTCATAATAACGATTCGCACATTGAGTGTCAATTTGCAGAGTATCGTGTGCACTCTCTCCGAACAAAAGAGAACGACGTTTTCTGTTTCGTTCTGGTCGACTCGGAGGAACGCGACACGGGAGACAAAATCGCGGCGAAAAACGGTTGTGCCCACTTGGGAAAGCCAACGGGGACTTTATTTCGTTGCAGGCCCCCGTTTGTTCGCCAAAGGCTGTTCACTGTTCGTAGTTCGGTTCCATGGTTGACTAGGTAACGTGACGTGAAACACCGACTTTTACTTTCCGTGGCGATTCTACGTGTGTCTTGGACAGATAAGGAGAAACGAAACTGGAACGCCAAGGCGTACCGGAGTCGAGTCCGTTGGTCTTATTATGCTGAAAATGTTCTTAGGTAAATACGACCGCCTCTTGACCCGTTCACGGGGTTCGTTCGCGTTTAAGAGCCGGCCAAACGGAAGGAGTTTTCTCGTTAGGGCAAGTGCCGTTCACCCGGCAGAGGTTATGACCTTTGGGTCACATTTGCCACCGTACCGGATAAAACGCTTCCCCTAACGTAGACGTTTTATACGTTTTGTGTGGATTTTCATCGGTGGTTCGAAATCGATACTTTAGTAGTTTTTGGGGAGAAATTTTTATTGCAATGGTTGTTATTGAATTTTGGGGAATTGGGAAAATTGTGATTAATCGCTATAATTGTTCTGGTTGTAATTGTAAATGTGGGATTATATACGTTTAAGGCTAAGGATGGAAATTTTCAAAGTTTCCAAATATAAATTGTTATATTACCGTACTCAAATTTCTATGGTAAACAAATACCCAAATTTCCACATTTCAAAATTACTAATATTTAAATTTCTATATCGCCACATCTTCTAATCTCCAAATCTCTAATTCTCCAATTTTTCAGATCCCTCAATTTCTAAATTCCCAATTCCTAAATTACCCAATCTCTAAATTCCCCAAATACTAAATTTCCCAATTCCTAAATTCCCCAATACCTAAATTCCCCAACTCCTAAATTCCCCAACTCCTAAATTCCCCCATTCTAAATTCCCCAAATTCCCCAATACCTAAATTCCCCAACTCCTAAATCCCCCAATTCTAAATTCCCCAATTCCTAAATTCCCCAATACCTAAATTCCCCAACTCCTAAATCCCCCAATTCTAAATTCCCCAACTCCTAAATCCCCCAATTCTAAATTACCCAATTTCCAAATGCCCAAATTCCTAAACTCCCCAATTATCATAAAATCCAAATATCCAAACGTCCACAATTTTATTTTATTCCCTTATTTATTACAAAATAAAAACGACTGAAAGCTTGTTAACTACATTGTATTTCTCCACTGTATTTTGGGATCACGTCTCCATGCAATTTTACGAATCCACTTCACCAAGACTAATTGATTAATTGATCAGTTCGTGATTCAAGGCAGTTATCGGTGACTGTTCCGTAAAATTACGGGTCTATTTATACCGTCGTTTACTATCGATGGACGCGGAAGAACCATAATCACAAGATGAGTTAGTGGTTACCTGATTTAATGATAGAACAAGCTTCAGTTAACTCCATTAGCTATGTTGTCAACGATCACCAATTTTCAAAGACTTGTTACCTCTATTTAAGCTAATCGCCTGTCTCATGAATAATTCCTTCCTTGACATTTTTTTCCTGCGTTTACGTAACTTGCTATCAATCATGCCATAGTTCAAAGTTCAATCACATCATAAATAATTTAATATTTAATATTTTCTTCACAGTTTACTCATCACTTTGTACAGAGTGCTTTAGTTATAATTAAATTTAAATTAGATTTATTTCAACATTATTTTTTAAATATACATATTTGTATGTTATATTGTGCACATATCAGACTGTACTATAATATACTTCCAATTATGTTCCATTTATGTTCATTAATTTTTATCTCCTATAAAATATAAATGGATAAACATCACCTGACAATTGACCATAAATTGTATTTTGCCTATATGTTCATGATCATATTCCTTTCATGATTAATCATGTTCCAGGTTTTAAAATATCCTCAATTATTTGTAACCATAAGCGTCAATTATTTTGAAAGATGTCCATGATATACCGTGTCATCTGGAAATGATCAAGTAACAAGTTAATTTCCTCCCGACTACTTTATAATCCTCGTAGTGTTTCACTAGATTGATTACGCGAACTTCCTTGGTCTAATTGCAGAGAATTAATAGTTCACCTGTAACGTGTCGCAGGCGTATTGCATCAGACGATGATGCTGGACGTCTTCGTAACTCTTACGAAAGATTTATCGATCGAATTCGCGTGCTAAAATCTTTCATGCAAATCGATCCACCCTCATAATCGTCGCGTTATCGTTTAATTATGGAAATAGGTAACGAGAATCGTTTCGTTCGAGTGCATCTCGAATCGTGTCAGCCGAATAAATTAACTGGAGGTATAATTAAATTACGGTTCGTTAAACAGAGGCTAATGGACGATCTGTTATTATTTTTTCCTGGATCCTTTTATTTTGTCTACTTATACTTTCATTTGGACTTACTTGACTTGTAATATTAATTAGTGTAAAAGGAACATGTGATCTTTGGTGAGATTTGCTTGACATTTTATGGGGGATTTAATTATACGGGATGTGAAATTGAAGTTTGAATATAATTCACTTGTTCATGTAATTTAACGCTAAGTTTGAACATAACTCATATGTTCACATAATACAACGCAAAGTTTGAACATAATTCATATGTTCACATAAGTCAATGCAAGGTTTGAACATAACTCATATGTTCACATAAGTCACCGAAAGGTTTGAACATAATTCATATGTTCACATAAGTCAACGCAAAGTTTGAATATAACTCATATGTTCACATAATACAACGCTAAGTTTGAACATAATCCACTTACCCAAGTTCTAGCAATCACCTTATCGAGTCGTTAAAATAAAATTGTTCATACTGATCAACCATGACCAAAACCTGCTCCAACTAAACCAGACGAAACTTTCGAACGAAAATTCTGAAGCACTTTCGTATCGCAAATTTTAGGTCGACGATCAGAAAACCGCAGGTCGAGGTACTCTGAGGTTCAACTCAAGATCGTTGGAGGAATCCACAACCGTAGGTTCGCTGTCAAGATCCAGATCTCAGGACAGATCGCAGTCAAGAAAGTCAAACTTCGAACGAAACGACAGAACAACCTTGAGGTCTCCGACCGACTCGGACTCCATAACCTACACGACCAAACGTCCAAACACCAGAGCAAGTGATGTGACCGAAAGCTCCGCAAGAAGGACCACATCGGACCCGAACAGAAGAAACGGCAAAAGGTTCTCTTCGGAGAGGACAAGGTCGAAGGATGAAAATGTGATAGATTCCAAGGTCATATCTCGAAGAGTGTCAAACGGGAGGTCCGACGCAGAGGAGAGGCTGGACAACACAGGACCGTCCGTTTTCGCGTTGACGACGGAGTCTTCGAGGTCCAGGACGGGCAGGAAGATCCAGACGACGTTCTCCACGAAGGACCTGAAGACGCAGATACCCGCGTCGAGGAGGTACAACAACAAGAAGTCGGAGAACGTGGAGACGACCACAGCCTCGTTCAAAAGAGGTAGACCCACAACGGAGCGCAGTAGGTCCGGCAGATCGAAGGTGAACAGGGAGAACAACTCCGTTGCTCGCAAAGGTCAAGACGCCCTTTTGTACGAGTCCGAAAGCGTCAGGGTCGACATTCCTTTGGCGGTCGACGGAACGGAGAGTCCTTCCAGTGACGTAGCGACGACAGCCGGCTTCGGGATTGTTTCCCAAAGGAGGTCGGACACCAAGGAGACGCTCAGGGGTGGCAGCTCAAGGTCAGGAGCGGAGAGGTCGAAGAGCAGAGGTCGATCGAACGACTCCGAAGCTGCCGGCTCTTCCAGAAACGGTTCCCGAAGGGGATCCTCCAAGTTCAACGACTTCTCGACGACGGAAGCCAACGAACAGGTCGGCTCGAGGAAAAGCGCCTCTAGGGATCGTTTGAAGGAAACTAGGAAGAGCGCTAGTGAATCGAGATCGAGATCTAGGGGTAGGGGCGAACAGGCGAAGAGTTCGGACGTGGACGTTAAACGAAAGTCGGGAGACAGGAATTCTTTGGATAGGAGGTCCAGACTTTCCGAGGGAACTCCGAGGTCGGTGGAAAGTCGAGGACAGGATCAGGATGCCAGGAGATCCAGGAGCAGATCGAGAACGGAAACGACGCCTCTGGCTACGGGTGAGTCACTTTATTTTTTAACTGCAAGCGTATGATGCACTCTCACTTCTTAGAACGTACATGTTAACTTTTTACCTTGATGAAAATGAACACAGATTTCAAGGAAAGTTTACTCAAAATAATTTATATATGTAATATTTTATGTATTTAAGGTACATTATTTTTAGTATTTCATGTACTTATTAATATACATATATTGTTTGTATTTTATATATTTATTTATATGTTTATATTTTATTCTAATTACTGTCAGATTTGTTGTTTGTGCCACACATTGTTATCGACAACTATCGATCACTTATCGACTAGTTTAGAATAATTGTTGAAATGAGTCATTCCATGGTGGATCTCTAGCTATTTTCTGAAGATAATTATCTAAATAACTCCATCGAAAGTCTTCACTGATCCCTTCATCGTTTCCGAATCGTACAAAACTTTGTATTTTGAAAATTCTAAGTTACCGTGAATTTTATTTTTTAATTAGATGTTACCACAACCGTTGCGCCAGACACAACAGTCTTCACCGAGTCGACGAGCACCGAGCCCGAAGTCTCTAGCACCACCATAAGATCAACGACACCAGCTTCGAGCACTACTTCAAGAAGCACATCTTCGCGATTATCGTCTACAACGGAAGGACGAAACCGAGGAAGAGGCAGAAGCGGCAGTCAAGGAAGAAAGCAGCTGAAGGAAGATTTCTTCAACCACGGACTCGGATTCAGAGGACGAAAGCCATCTCTGGACGCATCGAGCACCGGAGAGTCCAGAAGACCTACATCGAAAAACGATTCCTACATAATTCCCGGTTGGACCCTCAGGAGACGACCACCTAACTTGAACTATTCCGACAACCTTCCACAAACGATCCCTTCGTCTAGAGATCAAACGAACGAAGTGATTCCTCAGAACGAGGTATCGACGAGCACCGAAGTCGTAACCACGGTGGAAACCTCTACGTCCACCGTGAGAAGAGGTTCTAAAAAGCTGCAGTCCACGGAGGAGAGCACTACGGAGATAGACGCCACCACGAAGAGTTTCAGAAGAGGTAATAAAACGTTCGAGAAGAACAGGGACGTTGCAGGGAAGCAAACGGATCATGAAGAGAGTGACAACTATCCGCCGGAGTTTAAGGCCAGGTTGTCTCTGTTGGTGAGTTTAGCTTAGTGCAATTTTAGGGGTAAAAATGTTATCGGTTTGTGTGTTGTTATTCTTGTTTTGTTGTGAGTACGTTTTTAACACGTTCACTGCCGAAGATGTTAGATACACGTGCAATTATGTTGGATTTTTGAGCAAACAAAATGAAAGTAAAATTGATACAACTAGATAGAGAATGGGAAAATATGAGAAAACCAGGATTCGTAATTGATGACTTTAAAAATGTTTAAATTTACAGATTATGTCATTGTAGGTAAATTATATGTACTTACAATGTTGGATTTTATTTCATATTATTTCCTGTCAAATGACCGAAGTCTAATAAATTATGACAGTGAACTGCAGTGAACGTGTTAAAGTTCTGATCGCAAATCCGTCGACGTCAAATCGAAAGTTACGCAAGCTAATTAAAAAGTATGATTTCAGAAGAGTACGAACACGAAAATACCAGCCCCGAAAACTACCTCTAGAACGCCATTGGAGGTAAGAGTTCCGTGTGTCCTACAAATCAGCTTACAGCATCCGATCAATTGTATCTTTCTTTATCTCTGATTAATAAATGTAACATATATTTTCTGTGCTTCCATTCTAGTTCAACGATCTTCAAGCTTTTACGTTCGAACGATACTTATAATACGTAGACGTAACACCATTGACGTATGACTAAAAAAAAAAAAAATCAATCAAATATGGTACAACGAACAACTAAAATTTACGTAGCACGACTGACAATATCGAAACCACTTGTATATATCTATGTAACTCTAACACGAAACAATAATATAATCAGCATGCACGTAACAGAACACACCAAGTAAAAATGGTTCCCTTTCTCGCGGACGATTGTTCAGACGTTACAAAGAGTCGTTTCAACTTTCCGAAAGAGTTATATGAAACCGTTGAAATCATTTCCATGTAGTTTAGGAGTATAGTACTTTCTATTTTGAAGTCGAAACGATTCGTGTAGGATCAGAAGAATACCTTTGGTCGACGCTCGAGAAGCAACTCGAGGACAATCGAGGACCTCGAAAACGCAGCTTCAGGGGATCTTGTAGTCAAGGATCAAAATTTTATTGAGAATCCATTCGCGTTGATAAATGCCACCGGATTGCGACGCGTAAGAGTACAATATTTGCATCACGCGATCGCTTTTGTTCCAGAGTCTTACAAACTCTCAGACGCAAGCATACGTCACACTCGTGTCGTCCATTTTGATCAAATCTTTTCTGATTAATGCATAGTCAAAGCTATCTATATTCTCAATAATTATTATTTTGGGAAAATTTAGGTTGTTTATGGAAATTGGTTGTAGCAGCGAAGACAGAATTGTTTTTTTGAGTTATTTTTATTTATTTCTTTTTTTATTTACTGTCATTGTGTAAGTAATATTACTACAAATTTACAGAGATTTTTAACAATATACGACATTCATATGCGACATTTTTTAATGTTAATATAATTTTAATATAGACCAGCTTTTGCTTTGGATTCGTCAGAATTTTATCAGAATCGATAATGGAATGTGATGTCTTCTTGCATTACGTGTTAGAAAATGATATAGCAATCTTCGTATTTTTGGTGTGATAACATTTTCTATCAATTTCTATATTTATCAAATCTTGCTCCTGAATATATTCTCAAATGTTCAAATCTTTAAATTTCTATATTTTTAAACCTCCATGTTCTCTAATTTCTATATTACAAAATATTTACATCTCCAAACCTATGTTTCTTTCAATATCCTCAAATATATTCTCCAATTTCTGATGCTATTTTTTTAAGTAGAAAATTTTGTATTTTTCTCTGCAATCTAAAAAATTAATAACCTGAGTTTTGAAGTGTTCTAACACAGTTTGACCGCTCCAGTTACCATTATAATAGGAACATGTCTACGTCAATCCGATGCCATTCAGGTGCTCTGCTATTAAATGTATGACAACATTAATAATGTCCACATGTATTGCACAATGATATAGCCACCTGACGAAAGCTCTAATCTAGTAGCATTTCGATTCGATATATTATTTATCTTTCAAACGACTCCGTCATTTTCTACCGGTTGAGTATGAGATACATTCATAAAAAAGGTCACTGTGTATCTCTAAAGAAACGTATTTATATCAAATGTTCTATAAACATCAGGCTACATACACAATAAACTTAGAGTGAGTCATTCTTTTTTACACCAAAGTATAAATAAGTGCATATATGATTTTCTAACATACTTGTACTGGTCAATTCAAAATACAAGTTAGAATTCTTGGAATATGTGAGAAGATAAATATTAAGTGCTGGATTAACTATGTTCCGCTTTCTGTCATCATTGACGACCAAACAAGACTGGAAAATGATGCGCGATTAACAAGCTTAAGGGTTTAGTATTTGGAATTGTGGTGATAAAACAGAAACTTTGGTGAATCTTGCGAGAAAAGATAAGAACAATACTTTCAACTTGAAATTAAACGAAGGAGCAATATTTTCTTGTACTTTTTCAGAATATCCTTCGTATAATTACGTAAATTGGTGCAGAGCTTAATTTTACAATTTGACTCCTGAAAGCATATGTCACTTTTCATAAATATTTTGGGAAACGAACTTCAAAAACATGTTAAATTAGTTGTTAACATAAGTTATTAACATTTACCGACTTGCCTGATTGTACGAATAATATTTAGGAAAAGAAAGTACGAGAAGATATTGTTTCTTTCTTTCAGAATTTATTTCAGCGAAATTATTGCTATCTTTCTCGTTTATGAAGCAGAGTAACAAGTATCACGAAAGTTTTGAAATTTTGTCACATGAGGTCTTCAAAGTTGATTCGGAATTAGAGATCCTCTGTAATCTCGAAATAACGATGTATATTTTCACCGGTCCGCCATTTTTCAGCAAAGTGGCGCGAAATTCAATTTGTAAAGAATTTTATCTAAACGATACATTTATAGAAATAACAAATTTTCTCTTATTGATTTTAATTTGTTCACTAACATTATTCTCTATATAATGATTTGTAATACATTCATAATTTTTAAATAATTGCTTCAGAACGCTGCAGGAAACCTAACGAATATACAAAACATTTTGCTAGTAAAACTACAATGCATAATACAATAGACACAAGTAAAAATTTATTTCTGTAACTTACTTTATATCTGTACGGTACTATAATTTGTACCGTAACTTCTACCGAAATCATTTTTAACAAATTAAATTTCGCACCACTATTTTGCTGCAAAATGGTATCTTGACCATTAACCTTTTGACTAATAGATTATGACTATTAGCTCAAGTCTATTTGTCAAGCCTAATAACCGTGACTATTTCGTGACTGAGTCTCTATTCAGAATTGGTTCGTACTAGACCCTTAAAAAGAGAAACAGCGACGGAAAAACGAGCTTGTTTTGGTGGTTGGTCTCTCGTTCGAGAGGCGAATTTGTTGGGTACATCATCGACGATATCGTCTAATCTCCAAACAGGACTGGATCGAACGATATCCTAACACGAATCCTCGACGAGGAGTACTCTCAAGGTCCGTGGTGCTATCCGAGGGTCGTATTCGTCCAAGAAAATCGCCCGTTTATTTGGAGTACCGAGTAATCCGAGGATTTCACTCGAACAAGTTAAGAGAGTATTACGCAGCCGGCAAACTGGTTTTCGGGTTTCGTTCGGTTACTTTCGTTTTGGAATCCCGCCGGAGAAAGTGAAGGTTCGTTTGACCTACCTGAATATAATGCGTTCATGATTTTATGCTCCGAAAGAGATCTTCTAATCGAACGTTTCTTCTGTGTTGCACTTTCGACATTTTTCGATTTGATGGTAACAGGGACACGTTCACTGTCTCTTTCGAATCACGTTCGATCGAACGGGTTTCAATCTTGTAATTATATCGAGATTGATTTTGTGGAAAGCACCCTTTGTGTCTTGATGAGAATTGGGACCAAATGTGATCGTAACGAATTGTTATGGTGTACAGGGATTTCGTAAATATTGAGTTCAACGAACTCGAGATCTGATTAGATCACGTTAATCTGGTGCCAATTATTTGTTGGCGATTGCTTCACTTCTGTACTTATTTTTTATTCGGTTACGTGCAACGTAAGTAGGTGGGTACCAGGGTTGGGACGAGCCTTTCCATATTTGTCTTTCGACGATCATTTCATCATCAAACCTGAGAACTTTCAAACTTCCAAATTCGCATATTCCTAAATTTCGAAACTTCCAAAGTCGAAAATTGCTCGATCAAAAATGGACAAATGGACCTCAACGTCGCCATTTTCCCTGAGAAAGGGAAGTCTACGATGCTCATCGGTGACTTTTCAATGGTACCCGTCCTGGAACCAAATCAATAGGAGATCCCGTGGAAAGTTTTGCCGTCTTTCTTGGAATGGTGAAAGCAAACGTTACAATTTGGTTGCAGTATAGTTTACGCTCATCGAAATAAGTCTACATTCAACTATCGTGTGATGAAATCATAGATCTATTTCATGTGAAATTTTAACTTAGTACCTCATTAATAACCATTGATGACAATGTTCATCACTGTTGTAAGATGGTTAATTCATTACTTTTAGATGTACCTTACTGTATATTGCAAAATATGTGAAGAACTCGTAAACCAATCTTGTGAAGAAAAAGGTGGATACTTGTCTCTAACATAAATCACCTAACTGGATAAGTTAAAGTGACAGTTCGTCAACAAATTAATATTAATTACTACAGTGAAAGCAGATAACAGCAAAAAGCACTCAAAGGTGATTTGCATGTTTTGAGGTTAAGTTAATAGAATTTCTCATGTAACTATGACCTAATTACATGGGTGAAAGAAGGTCGTATATGATTGAAATAAGATTACTGTCTCCACTTTGCTGCGATCACCAACGATGCTATTCCATTTACTTTCCCCGATACAAAAAGCATCAGAATTATCCACGGGATCGAATAAGCAGAAGAAGAATAAAACCAAAAATCACCTCGTTCACCGCAGCTAATCGCTTGACTGACGCTTTTCAAAGGACACGTCGAACGAATACGTGTTGTGTTTCTTCACAGTAGAGTAACTTTCGTAGCGTACAATAAATTAGCCGTCCGATCAGGCGCGTGAATCAATTCTGACCCTAGATCCGAAAGAAATGATCGACGCGAAAGAGACGGTTGAAGAACTTTCTACCGAGGTCAGAATCGAGTCAAACGGTTCGGCGGACGGTTAAGAGTAGTTTGGTTTAGCAGATTCCGGCTTGTTAGGTCGAATTAGTCATCGACTTGGATCGTTCATTTAGGTCGTGATCACGCCTCTTCCTCTCGCACGTCTCCCGATCGCCTAATCATCTGATAACAGTGATTAAACGTTTCAGTTGTTGTCCAGTACAGTGAAATCGTGGCTGACGCTCGTTACGAGCCAAATGGCAGCCTGGATCGTCTCGTTTCTGCGCTTCCTCAAGCTCCTATTCTTCATGTAGGAGAAAACCGAGCTTCCCCTAATCGAACTATTGTCCCCCCGACTTGTCGCGAGTGTATGCTTTCCGAGTGACCTTGAGAACGTCTCCCGGCGACGGGAACCTCGTCGAGACCGTGGCACACTAACAGAGTCCCCGCTCGAGCTTCCGGAGCCGGCTTTACTCTCTTCGGCGGTAATCCACTATCCTAAAACGGGGCTGTTTCAACGAACCTTTCAGGTGAAGAGATCGTCGGCCGCTCTGTTCGCCGAACGATCGAGGATGAAGCTGGAGCTGGCTAGGAGGTTAGTGAAGCCAGAGTTGAACATCGAGGAGAATGATCTCGACGCAACCACGGCCTCCTCTTTCAGCAAACCGAGGCCGACCGTGGCGTCGACGGTCGATGAGACGGCCAAGGTCGCCAAGTTCGTTAAACCGTCTGCCACGGGTCGCAGAACGTCCACGGAAAAGAGGTCTCGAGAAGACGAGAAGTCGAAAGTTTCCGCGAGGACAGGCGACGACTCTTCTAGGTTCGCTAGACCGAGTTCGAAGAAAGGACGAATCATCGCCGAGAGAATGGTCACCTCGATCTCGATAGAGGAAAGGGCTATCGAAGACACCACGAAGCCGTACTCGTCGAGTAAGTCGGTGGTCACCTTGTCCTCCGCTGAAGAGGGATCAGCGACCACCATAGACACCACGCGGATTCGCCTGTCCAGTGCTCGGAACGGAAAGAAATCCAAGGAGGAGACCTCGAAGAGACGCGTCGAACACGACGACACCATTACCACCTTCAAACCGAAGAAGCCTTACGTCTATCAATCGCGCGTCACCAAATCGCAGGAACAGTCTACGACCCCTGAAGAGAATCTCGTAACGTCCAAAAAGACCTACGCCTCATCCAAACAGAATGGAGGGCAACGGAAGTTCCAAAGCTCTCGGGAGGAAGATGCGAAAAGAACCAAGTCCACGACCGTTACCAAACCCACCTTTAGACCCCGTTACAGCAAACGAACGAAACCGAAATCGATCGACGACAAACTGACGGAGTACGAAGCGACGATCACCACGAAGGTACCTGTTGCTACCAGCAGGTACTCCAGGAAGAAGTCCGTGGTGAAGGCTACAGAGGGTAAATCGAAGACCACCACGGAAGGAGTGGCGACGCAGACGAAGAAGCTGGAATTTCGTCCTAGAACCGCGACCTATAGAAGACACTCCGAGGTACCGACGACCTTGGTGGAATCCAGTACCAAGGTTGAGGGTGCAGGAGTCGCCATCACTCCCAGATCGACGAAGTATCACGCGACTCTGAAGACCTCGACCGAAAGCGCTCGATCGGTAGCGCAGGAACCGCAGGTTAACCTGAGGATCAGCAACGACACCGCGCAGGAAGCGGCTGGCATTACCGGCAGCAGTAACGGAGACACCGGCAGCAATATCTTCAATCCGACCAGAAGCACCATTCTCGCAGGAAATGGAACCCTGTTGGAACAACTGCGAAGCACCGTCGCACCGCTACTCAACTCGCTCGGTAACAAGACACCGGTGTTCTCTGGATCCTACAGCAACGTTAATGTGGTAAGTAGATTTCTCGCTTTTGGGTAAATTAAATTTTTGATTGATTGATTTTCCTTAGAGCCTTGATCGTTATGATCATTGTCCTAGATTAGATTTTTAATTAATTGTGATGGGCAATTATATTCGCGAGGAATAGGATAATTTATGGAGATTAATGGATGTTTGGGCAGTTTTTTTATTTGGAAGAATGAAAATATGAATATGTAAATTTTTGAATTTTTAGAACATTTAACTTTTCAGATTTTGCGCTTGCTAAAATTATTTGATATTTCTATATTTCGTAATTTTGAAGTTAGAAAATTTGGAAATCTGTAATTATGAAATCAAGTGATTACCAAATGAAATAAATTTCAAAATATATTCTGTTGAACTTAGATTGAGTTGATTTGGTACTAAATTTTTAAAACGTATATAACATTTCTGAACAGAATTCAGCTCCCAGAATCACGCCAAATGGATCGCCGCCACGATTTAGCGCGAGATACAAAGGTGCAGAATTATTTGTCAGAAAACAAAATAACATTTATCAACCCACTGTGCCATCGATCACTAGCTCGTCTACTACACCAGCTACAACCGTAGAGGTAAGATCATTTCAATGTTTTAATCCAATATTTCAATTCGCTCGCTTTCATGATGTATTCATAATTAACTAACCGAAGGTATTTAAAACAGTTCCATTTTCAAACGTAAGTTCTTTCGTTTTCTTTAAGTATTCACTTAACCGTTGCTTTGTAACTTTAAGAGAATGCAGGTAGGAATATAGGGAACTTAGGAGACGTAGGAATATTGGGACATATGAATATAGCTATTTATAAGTGTAGACACAAGGGTACATGAATTTTGTGATATATGGATCTGAGGATATAGGGGTTTAGGGGTACAGGAATTTAGGAAACATAAAAATTTAGAGATACAGAAGTTTGGGGGTGTAAAAGTTCAGAAATATAGGGATCTATAAATTGATGGATATTGAGGTTTGGAGATATAGAGATGTGGGGACATAGAGATTAGGAGATATGGAAATTTGGGAATATAGAGATTTGGGAGTGTAAGGTTCTGGGGATATAACAATGTGGGGACATAGAAACCCACTGACACAAGGATGTAGAGACATAGGAATCCAGGTACATAGGGATTTCGAGGCATTAGGGATCTTGAGATATAGGGATTTAGAGACATAGGGATCAGAAGTCAAAGAACATAGGTATCTGAGGACATAGGTATCTAGACACCTATACAAGGTATTAGAAACATAGAATTCTAGGGACATAAGTATATATGAACATAGATGATCAACAGCTATAGAAATCTAGGGATATAGAAATGTACAGACGTAATAAAATATGAATTTAGGAATACAATAAGGTTCAGTATAATACTTGTATGACATAGATTAATTTTATTTATTAAATAGATATCCAATTAAACACATTTTACAATATTCCATGTTCTCCACCCGATTACATTTTATCGAGTTCCCCGAACGCGATTAAACGAAGGTAATGTAAAGATTCCTCGCAAATTATCTACTTAACCTTTGCACCGTTCGCTCTAAGAAAGAAAGTCGTAAAAATATGAAAAACAAAAAGATAGAATGTCGTGTGCGAAAGAGATGGATCGTGACGATGATTACCGAGGTAAGATTACGTGGCAGAAGAAAGTTGTAGCTGATTAACAGTGAGTCAGTGTGGTCGTTTTTTGTGTGCTTAAAAGGTTTTCACCACGAAGATAACCGAGGAGATCGAAGCTGTCGCGCCGCCATCTTGGACCGATCACATTGGTATCATCACAACTCCATCCGGGAATCACGATCTTAACGGCATCGATACGAATAAACTTCGTTGAACTAATTGTACCTTGTCCGACGCGCCACTAATTATATTAATCATCTATCTTCTTCATTTAGCGACTCGCCGCAGGATCATCATACTTAGTTTACTATGAAATTACACTTTTAACATTCATCATGCGTTGTACAAAATCTTTCACGTACACACACTAGCATTCTACAGTTAAATAGAACACAAAAAAATGATTACAAGTAATAGAGAAGAAAACGAATAAAAAAATGTGACCACTAATTTGTGATTAACGTTGAACTTTCTTATGGTACTTTTTCTCTTGGGTTTACTCGTACTAATATGTACAGATATTTACTTACAGTACAGGTATTTTCTTATCACTTACCATACAGTGCATATATTGTGTTATATAGAATTATACAAATATATATGTTTTTGGTAATAAATGTACTTGGTTCTTGGATCGCACGCGATACGCAGTTGTTCGTTCTTGATTGTAACATTGATCAAATAAAATCTTCCAAATAGCTTCAAACCTTCGCTTGTTCTTTAATCTCATTGTACCGAGTTCGTACGTTCGCGAGATCATAGCACAAAGCGAACACGAGACTGTGATGCCCGTAGAAAGTACATAGAATAGCTATAAGTTTAATAGATTTTTGTATCCGCGCAGCTTCCATGATTAAATAAACGTAACCGTTCTGCAACGAACTTAACGTTTCATTTGAATCCGACGTAACTGGACTTTACTTTCTAATATGAACGCATTCCGATTACGTGGGTAGACTTTTCGTGATCTGTCCATTTCGCGGTATTCGAGGCGGTAACGAGTGAAAGTAAATGGATGCTGCATAATGTGTACACACGTTGAAACTGTCTTAAAGCGATCGTATCTGGGACACGTGGGTGGATCGGACTCATTATAAACGTGCGTAGCAAAAAAAAAATCACGGATTCGCTTATTGATCTCGAACGAAGTAATTTTGTCGCAATCCTTAGTCCTATTCGGAAGTAGCTAACGTGAGTTAAACCTCGGGGTTTCGTTCCGATTCGACGTCGTTAGAGACATATCGCTGGAGACCTCTGTGAGAGAAGATTAACAGCTGCGAGAGATGGCGATTAAAAAGAAAAAAAATCAAAGTGAACGGGCAACCAGTCTCTATCGCCTGTATCAGCGATCCATTGCTCAAAGAACGAGTTTCTAGCTCGCTAATCCGCGCGTTTGTAGCGTATTAAAGCAGCCTCGGTTTCTCCTCTTCCTCGGATAGTTCCTATCTCCACCAAGAGATGGTGTATACTCCTTCGATTATGCGTCCGATCGATCGTCCGGCCGTATCGTTTAAATTAACAATCATTTCCAAGAACGAACACCGCGTATCGCGTGATTCTACCAGCTAGTGTAAATATCCTAGATCAACGTCTATATGTATGTACATAAAGTCTACAGGACCACCCGGCACCTTCGATCTACCGTATGTATGTATAGCACCCTGCACGCACGAAATTTCTGTTTTTAGAACTCTGGTTCGGCACCACCGATCGATGTCTCGAGTCCTGGCGAGCCAAGGTTCTTGACCCTTTATCACGCGTTGGAGTCGGCAGACATCAGGAACGAATTAGAAGCGAACACGAGCGTACAGGCCGACAGGGTTCTCCAGGTAGACTCTAACGCCACTGTCGCTAACGACATCAGCAGTAATTCTAACAATGACACCACAAGCCCCTCCGTAGCGACCACCGGCCCACAGACCCCAGACACCACCGCGAACACTACTCTGACCTCGAGATTATCCGAGGATACGGAGAACACCACCCCCGCGGTTACCACGGGAGTCCCTGAAACCCCTGCGACCACCGAACAGGTTGCCACCACGACCGAACAACCCTCTAACGCCGAACAACAAGCTTCCAGCACGGAACCACCCTCTACCGAGCAACCTTCCACCAACGCAGTTTCCATGTCACCACCTGAACAAACTAGCACCGATGCGCCGAGTACGACCGTTGCAAACTCAGAAAGTAGTCAAATACTCTCGATGACGACTACCACGGAAGTTCCTACCACGACAGGGTCCAGTACCGAAGCAAATGTACCTAGTACGACCGAGATCGCGTCGACCACTCAAGGTGCACAAGGTCTGACGGAGAGTACCACGATGGCTGCCGTCAGCGACGCCGCGGTCGTCAATATGTCCGAAAGTCCGGAGAGCAATACTATACCATTCTCCCAGACGACTGCCACTCAGTCGACTGATTTGAGTTCGACCGATGCCCCCACAACCGAGGCCTTATCGAGCAATATGGTGGATGCGGAGACAACTACCGTGATACCTACCACCACACGACCTAGACTGATCGATTTAGCGCAGGATATTCTGTCCCGTTTGCAAGCGTCTCTGAACGCGACCACGCAGCCGAGTGTAGACTCCACGACTATACCTCCTACGACCGAGACATCGAACGTGATATTAGATGTTAGATTCGACGCGAACAATACCCTGCAGAGTCTGTCGCAGTTGAACGGAACAACCGATGGTGCTGAACCGGCAACCACCGATGAAACCACTACCCAGAGCGCAGTAGGTTCAGTCCCTACTACGTCACCTGCGACCACGACAGACCCGTCCAACTCAATGGTATCTACCCAAGAAGCCAGCACGCTGGACGAATCGAGTTCAGTCACAACCACCACACCAGTAACACCACAAGACTCTCAAACAGTTCCGAACACAGAATCGACCACCGTAGGCGACCCCAACAGTTCCTCCAGCCCTCCGTTAGACGTTGATGCGACCACTGGGTCGACGGTTACCACCACGAACGATACTTTACTGACAGAATTAATGTCCATCGCCAAGACCCTCTTTTCGGAGGAGATGAACGACACCGAGACATCGGTACCTGTTCAAACAACGACCGATGTTTCTGGCGTGTCAGGCACGATTCAAGCCACGGAATCGTCGTCGATTTCGCCGGATGTCACGACAGAAACCGTAGAACCAACACCGACCACTGTAACTATGTCAGACGTTACCACCCTTTCGGTCGATCCCTCGCAGAACGAGGTGGACTCCACAGACCCCACCGTGACCGCTTCGTCTACGGAGAGTTCGACAGACACACCCAGTACAACTCTAGTGAATAACATGCTCGACAACCTGGTGAATGTCGCGCGAACGAACGACACCGCAACGTTAGAAACACCCCTCGCCGAGAACGTAGAGTCGACCACCCCCTCGTTCACGACAGAAAACGAACAAACGACCCTCTCGATTAACGTATTGTCCAGGCTCGAAAGTGGCCTGGATACCACGACTCAGTTGTCGACAACCACACAAAACACGGAAACGACAGTCGCATCCACCGCCATTAATTTTGAACTAACCACTAACACGTTCGATTTGATATCGACCGATCCGACGACGACGACGACGGGGCCGCAAGCGGCTCTCGAACGACTTACAGAAACCACCACACCATTAACCGATCTCACGACCGTAACACCAGAGCTTTCGCCAAACACTAGCACTAATCAACCCGAAGTAACCACGATTCCTGAAACAACTCTGTCCACTGTAAATACGATCAGCACGCTGTTGCCCGAAATGATAGTCGAGCAAACCACGGTGGTGTCCACTACAGAGTCGATCCAAAGCGTAACAACCGACGTGACAACCACGTCGCCGATCACGAGCACACCGCGATTGGACGTTAACCCGATGGACGACGCTGAGGTCACCACCATCCAGACCCCGCTAACGTCCAGCCTAGAGTCCATTGTGGAAACCACTACTAATACGCCCAGCGAAACAACAAACCTCCCCCAAACAACCCCGAACCTCGAGAACGAAACTCCAACTGTTGTTGCCCGTTTCCAGGATACGACATCATCAACCGCCCAAGGGACGGCAGGTTCAGGAATCGGCCAAACGACCGAGATCACCACTCCCATGACCACGATACCTTCCACACTTCCTCCCATGCAATCCACCACCCAATCTCTCGTTACAACCACTTCATCTTCGGTCGAGACTACGACTACGACGCCGACGATGACTACGACGACGCAGACAACGACGAAAATCGGACGCGTTCCCGAGCAGCTCGCAACGACACAGTCGAGCATGGGTGTCGTCACCGTCACGCCGATGCCCGACACGACGGTTCCTACGACGGTCACGGGTGCCAACGTAGAGGAGAATCTCGTTTCCACCGAAGCGGGGACAACGACGCAACCTATGGGACCCATGAGCACGATGATGGACGCTGGCATGAACGCTACTGCCGCGAACACGACCGCCGAAACGACGACCGCGCCGACGCAAACCACTCCTGCGACTTCGACGATGGCCGGTCCGTCTTCTCAGGCCCCCACGACGGCGTACATGGGTCGATTCGGGGGCTCCAGGTTGACGCCTGCCCCCAGGTTCAGCCTCAGCTCCACCACCAGAGCTCCCCTGCGGGACTACCTGGTCTATGGGATATATCCTAACAAAACGATCGTTAGGAAACGACCGGAGGACAACCTGATCGACGCGAGGAACGTGGACAGCCCGTACGTGATATTCGGTATCTTCCCGGATGGCAGGCTGGTCCGGAAATTCCCGAACGGAACGATAATACCGGACCCACCTAGGAGCCCCGTCGAGGTTGTGTTCTCACTTAGCACTACCACTACCACTAACAGGCCACCACCCAGACCGTATTATAACCAGGCTAACCAAGGCGTTTACAATCAGTATCAAGGCCCGGTGTACAGTAATATTCGTAGACCTGAGCCGATGAGAATCGTCCAAAGTCCCGGCACCGTTGACCTCGGCCTTACTGGTAACGCGATCGTCGGCCCCAATGGAGGTGGACCCGGTTTCACGGGGCCACTTGGTACCCCTGCTAGCCTCCCGAGCACCAACGAAATGGTATCTCTTATTCCACCTGTTCATCATCGATCGTTAGCCGTGCGAGAAAGTTGCGCTCGACAATCGTCCGTTCATTTTTTCACTTTGCTGATTCTACCAGGAATTGTGTCATTGTTGCATAACGGGCCGACGCATGATAGGTCGAATATAATACACGCGGGAAAACTTATTTTTAACAAATATTTTGCATCCAATTTGAACGATTTTCTTTTCTTAAACCTTCCCAACCACTGTAGGCACTTTAGGTCATTTATGGTATTTTAGTATTTTGGATTTTTTAAAAGTTCGTGAAAAATTCTGAGTAAAAATCTGTTTGAGAGGGGGCACTTTGAAAAAGGGAAAGAGGATAATCATTTTATCTTTATTATAAAGATTTTTTCAATTTGGATGAAAATTGTACGGGGATGTTTGATTAACCGTAGAATTGAGAGTCTGGTAATTTTGGGGGAGTTACAGCTTATTTACAAGTAAAAAAATAATTATGTAATAATTATGTTTACAATGACACAGTGTAGATACTTGCTTCTTGTTTAACGCTTTGGTTCGAAGTAGACGTTTTGGTGATTTATTAATTTTCCAAATGACGTGATTATTAATTACGTATTTTTGTTTACCATTACTTCCGGTTTCATTCTTTCAGAGAATTTATCAAATGCCCATTTCGTTATTTTAGGTTGCATTCTTTCATATCATCTTCATATGTATATTCAAAATGTACATACATCACATGTACATATATTATGAACATTAGAAACATTGCGTATAATTCTACTGTAAATATGTACATATAACTTTCTGTGTTATTTGTCGTATGTTTGATGTTTATGCACCGCGCACTTTGAAAACGCACTTTTTGATAAGAAACTGATATCATTTTTATTAAAATGTCTCTGTTGTCAACTTCAAACGATGCAGTTTAACTGATTTGAGAATAAGCGAAAGTAGCGTTCATATAAGTCCCTACATTCCATCTTTTAATTTAAAATTAACAAAGTTCAGAATTTCCCCACTCCTAAATTCCCAAATTTCTAAGTTCCAAATCTTCACATTCAAAAGTTAGTACATTTTCAAATCTCTATGGTCCCTAATCTCCACAATCCAAAATTATTACATTCTCAAATACCTACGTTTACAAATTCTAGCATTTCCAAATCTCTAAATTCCGAAATCTCCATATTCCCAAATTTCTACATTCCAAAATCTCGATATTCCCAAATCTCCACATTTTCTATATCCCTATATTATTAAATCTCTACATTCTCAAATTTCTACATTCCCAAATCCCTACATTCTGAAATCCTCACGTACCCAACTCTCTACGTCCAAAAATTTCCACATTCGCCCGTCCCCATATTTCCAAATCCCTACATTTCGAGCTTTCTACATTTTCACACTCCTACATTTGTACATCCCCATATTTCCAAACTCCTACATTTCAAAATTACCACATTCGCAAATTCCTACATTTTCAAATGCTCACATTCTCAAATCGGCGCACTCCTAAATTCCTCACATTACTGAATCTCAATATATCCAAATCCGCACATTCTCAAATTCCCACACGTCCAAGTACCTACATTCCAACGTCTCCAAGTTTCCAATCCCCACAAATCCACACTCGCAAACCTCCGCACACACGTGAATCAATGGACAGAATATAGGTTGCAATACCTGTTCGAACGCTACTTTCGGTTATTACCGAATCGGTCAAACAACCGCATCATTTGAACTAGCTGCAGTGCTTACTCCAGACCTACATACTTTTGGTCCTCGAACATGAAGACAAAAGCCAATACAGACCATACATACAGACATACTGCCTTTATACATAATAGTATAAAAACTGTCTGGATATATTTATTTCAAGCATCTATTCAAAAATACAGATTGGACCACTCGCCACAAGGAAATGGCGGCTCGTAGCTAAAATCAGTAGGGGTGCTACTGCAGAAGATATTTATTCTTTGCTTTAAAATTGTTTAAAAAGAAACAAACGCGTGTGAAAAAAAAACTCTATTGAGAAACTCGACAAAATTCTAAAAGGACAGAATCAAATATTGTTTACTCACTACGTTATCAATAATATCAAATGAAAGATGAGTTGCTGAGTTCCACAGTGCTTAAACGCGAACTGTAACAAACAATTATTATTATCAAACAGTTTCTATGCAATAAACATTTGTTCGAGAATGACAAAAGTACGTAAGTCCCGGACGAGGCAGTAGGAAGTAAATACGACAATGTTAATGTATACGTTAATTGCATTGGTATTCGATAAAGTCTAGTTCATCATCATCCCCAGCATTTACCGTGTCCCGTCTAACGAACAATTGATGGGTATGTACGCATGAAAAAAAGTTGGAATAATGTCGCGTTGTTTAGAGCAATGCCCTGGTAAATACGCAAATGGGGACAGCTTCGGTGACGCCGACAGTAAGTACCGGTCGACCGCCGACCGTTTCGCAGGGCGGTCGTATCGTACAGGATCGAGAGAGGGACGAGGCCACCAGGACGAAAGAGGTCGGAGGTCAACGCAGCTCCGTGTACATCGGACAGGTAAGAAAGCAACAGAGACAGAACATGATTTACAACGACGCTGTGGCTGATTCTTTCAGCGCTGCAACGTATCTCTGAGAGAAAGAGACGAAAAAATACGAGCAATGTCGAATCTTTCAGGACAAGTTCGTCAATTATTGGACCGATGGGGCCTCCACCAGCAACCCGCGTGTCCTCGGTGTCAAAATAAACTCGGTGGCTGTAAGTTACATTCTACACACCTGATGTTTATTCAAGTTAGCTTGCATTATCTGATGCAAACTTTGTTGTTGATTTAGGGTTTAAGATAAGCTTTTAGGGGAGATGTTTTTTGGAATTTTTTTGATAAGCTGTTTTATAGAAAGAGGCACTTGGGAATGTAGGTTTGTTAAAAATTGAAGTATTTAGGTTTTTATTAATATTTTGTTGTGAATTTATAATATTTAGGGGTAATTTTGGAAAAATGTACGTACACAAATTGTAGTATGTAGGATTTATTTGTATAAGATCTTGTATTGGAATTTAGTAGCTCGTAATTTTGTTAAAAATTCAGGTGTATAGGATTTCATTACTATATAGTTTCTTCCAGTTATTTCGGGATTCGTTAGAATTTTATGAAAAAATGTACTTAGAATTTTATTACCATTAAGTATTGATCAAAGTTGCAGCGTTTAGAGATTCATTAAAATTCCATTTAAAATTGAATTATGAAGTAACAATTTTATGAAGAACAAAGATATCAAGTATTTGATTAAACTCTTTCTGTAAATCGAATTGGTTCAATTTACTTAATGCTAGTGCAATTACATACGAGTGCAATTACATTGTGTTAAAATATAGACTGGAGCAAATTTGGGACCGTCGCCATCCGTGCCGTCTTTCGCAAATCTTTTGAACAATGAACCAGGGGGTCAAGTTACAGCTCCACCAGGATTCCCATGGAGGGATCCATTGGATCAAATTTTCGGTATTACTACCTCCTCGCCGATAATAACAGCTTCAGTTGCATCGAACTCGCTGGTTCGTATTCGATGGACGTTGCCCTCTAAATCAGTGTTGTCCAAAGCCCCAAATAGATTATCAAACTCCCCTTTGTTTTCAAAACAATATGGACTACACGTATTAATATACTGACACACGTACATGTATTACAATTCGACACATAATTCGCTATTTCAGGATGATTCTTCAGAATCAAGCAATCCGATTGCAGCAAGGCCGGTGAACCCATTCGTGGAAATTTTCACTCCACTTTCGAACGCGATTGGTATGCCAAGAGGAAATGGTGTTCTCAGTGTCACAGGAGCTGTTCCTACCACAACGATGCAAACTCCTATTACTACTACTATGGCACCAACGCCACCAGCACCACCATCAACACCACCAACACCTCCACCACCAACACCACCACCAACTACAACTACTACCACAGCAGCTCCAACTACAACTACTACCACAGCAGCTCCAACTACAACTACTACAATGGCACCTACAACTACAACTACTACAATGGCACCTACAACTACTACAATGGCACCTACAACTACAACCCCACAACCCACAAATGCTCAAACTGCATCGCAAGCAACGCAGCCATCAACTCCTGCATCCACGTCAGGACTTCCTTCGACAACTCCGACTAACATGCCAGCAAACTTGTTAACGAACATGCAACAACAGAACGCATTTGGAACGTCGTTTAACGATCTGGTGTTCCTGAATTCGTTGGTAAGTGCATCAATCCAGTTTCATCGATTTTAATTTTTCGTACTGTGTTCGGGTACTATGTGGACTTCATATGCATGCAAGTTTAGAAAAATGCAAACAAAGAAATGAAACTGCAAGTTTAAAAATGTTTTTAACAAAATATGAACAAATGTGTATGAAGGATGAAATATGTGTACGTTCGGGTACTATGTGGACTTCATATGCTTACAAGTTTAGAAAAATGCAAACAAAGAAATGAGACTGCAAGTTTAAAAATTTTTTAACAAAATATGAACAAATGTGTATGAAGGATGAAATATGTGTACGTTCGGGTACTATGTGGACTTCATATGCTTACAAGTTTAGAAAAATGCAAACAAAGAAATGAGACTGCAAGTTTAAAAATGTTTTTAACAAAATATGAACAAATGTGTATGAAGGATGAAATATGTGTACGTTCAGGTACTATGTGGACTTCATATGCTTACAAGTTTAGAAATTTGCAAACAAAGAAATGAGACTGCAAGATTAAAAATTTGTTAACAAAATATGAACAAATGTAAAGTAGCTTTTTTCTTGTACATCACAATTTTTTTATCTAAATTGCAGTTATAGTATTTTATTTCGTGTGTCAGTTGCAGGATAATTCGCGAGGTTCCAACACAAAGACGTTGACACAAGTCGAGCAGCTGTTAGCCAACAAGGTATGTCTGTATAAGCTTTGCTGGTAATAATACTAGAAAAGTGAACAGAAAACGAATTAGTAAGACGAATTGCAAATAAACGAATCATTAAGCGTTTCCTTTCACTTTGCACGCGATATAAAATCGCCTCGTCTGAATCATACAGGAAGAAAAATTGGGTTTATTGCCGATTACATTCAATTACCCCAACAAGAAAAAAATGTAATGACTTATCTATGACGATCGTAATCATATTATCGACCAGTCACGGTGAATGGACCGTAACAACCTTGCCAACGGCCTTCTTTATTCCCCGCAACGGTTTGTACGATATGTCATCTGTTCATAACGCTGAGTCGATGGATAATGGATCGCGTTAATGTACCGGTGATAAATGAATTTGTACCTTCATTGAAAGATAAGAGTATAAATGATTACCCTCGATCGATCGGGGGATATCAATCTTCCTCGCTACCTGAGGAATGACAAATTATTCGATGATCTTGAAACCTTCAAATTTTCATCTTAGATGAAAATACTCAGGATTAAAATAGTGCACTTCATGTTTAAATTTTCGAGTGAATGGAGGACATAAATTTTAGAAAATTGCTAATCAATACCTCCAAATATTATAAATACATGATATCTAACGTATATTAGAGTCCATGTATGTTAGATCTTAAAATTGTCAAAATTTGTGAATAGATTTTATCCCTGGCACTGAACGGTCCAGACCCAGGCCCAACTCGAGCACCAAAGGCCATCAGCTTCGAAAACGCTTCTCCGAATTCCGTTTACCAGTCTCCGACAAAGTCCTACGAGCCGATAGTGATCGATTTATCCCCATCATCGACCGCCACGTCACCGACGTGGAGACCGACCCAACAAACTAGTCAGAAACCAGCGCCCATTAGTTCAACGACGGAACAAGTCACTTGGAAACCGGTGTCGACCACGACCGCGAAGAGAGACATCATCACGAGCACAGCCCCTTCGTCAACGACTGACAAAACCACCCTAATAAGCACCACAAAAGTCCCAGTTTCCCCTAAAACAGTGACTCGACCCAGGACCACAACCGAGGCTCCCGTGGGCTTAGCTGGACTCTTGTGGCAGACTCTTCTGGGCGGAGGACTTTTCGGGCCATCGACCACTGAGAGACCTTTGAAGACTAAGCAGGTGAAGACTGTTACGAAGTCTGTGAATATCACACCGAAGCCGATACAAACTACGCAGAGACCGGAAACGACAGCTCGTACCACAACTAGTACCACCACGACAGCTCGTACTACAACTAGTACCACAGCTCGTGCTACAACAGCCAACACGATTGACATCTCGAAGATTCGTGTGAGCACTCCGAATTCGGTCGGTGTAGCCGAAAAGAAGGCTGCTACGCCGGTTCCGTTGTTGTCCACGACGAAGAAGTCCTTGCTGAATAATCCGAACCCCAGGTTATCTAATGTTGCTACGTCCACTTTCTCTCCTGAAGAGGAGACCAGGTTCTTGCTGTCGATCCTGCGAGCCGCTCAACAGGGTGAGGAACAGTTTGGGCAATGCAGATCATATGGTGGCGATTGTGGGCACTGATGGGTACTCGGGTTCTGAACTTGAAAATTTCTTAATTTAGACATTTGTAGTTTTCATATGTGAGAACTTTTGAAGTTTTTAATTCCTCAACTTCTAAACTTTCATTTTTTAACTTCCGAGTTCTGGCAGTGCCCGTGAGATCGTTGATATGCACTTGAATGTACTATCATTGAATGTATTATCATTGTCATGATAATACATGATTTGTTTTTTATTATAGACGAGAAAGCTAGTGGTTCGAAAAATTCTCTGGACGATGAAGCCTTCTTAAGAGCAATTTTAAGCGGACAACCTCCCCCGACAACTACTCCTCCTCCACAAACTGAAATCAGCAATGCTGCTCTGTTGGCAGCATTGTTGAAGGCTCAAGGCATCGAACCGGAAACGCCTGCTACTAACATCAGGGAGCAGTTGCAGTTGGCTGTAAGTACCTTAACAGCATTATTATTTAACTATTTAGACGTGTCGTTTGATAAACTTCTAAAAACGGAAAATCCTAAGTCAATTTTTAAAGAATCACATACATTTCACTTGTCACTTTCTTTAAAATCCCGATTCTTTTCACAATTTTTATTTAGTCCTACATTTTATATAATTAGTCAAGTAAGGCGTAGAAACTTGAAAAATATAGGAAAGCAAATTTTCTGAAAAATTGTAAACATTTTTCGACTGCCATTCATAAACAAATCGCAAAGAGGCAAAAAGTGACAGCTTAAAAGTAATATAAAAGTAAGAACAACTCGTAAAAGACAAAAATGGTTACAATTTATAAGACCGTTGCACAGTTTGATAATAATAAACGATCTCCGAATAAGACGAACGCGATAATCTCGGAAGAACGAACGATTTTAATTAATATCGATCTCGGTGTAATTGTTTCTGCCCGGAGCGGAAAAGGAGCAGAGAGCGGAACGGTGCGATTCGAGAGGCGTTTAATCGTACTTCGGAGCGAAGAAAAAGCGAACGGCGATAAAAGAAAATAATTGCTTGTCTTGTAACAGAGCCTCGGCCAGAGCGTCACCTCTGCTCCGAGCTTATCCCCGGCTAGCAGCGGGTCTACGACAATTACAACAAGGCCGACTTCGACGGCGACTCGGGCCACGGATACGACGAAAAACACGGTGACACCGAGACCAACCTCAAGACCAAGGGTACGCACAACAACGTGGTCGCCGAGCTCCACGTATCCACCTCCTCTCTTCAGCTCCTTCTCCAATTACGCTACACCGGGACAGTCGGCCGCCGCTGGCAATTCGGATAATGGCGCGATATTTGGTGCTACCAGGGCGTTCAGTCAATTCCTCGGTGCTGCATTAAGCGTAAGTTTATTAATTCAATTTATGGAATTTATTGGTACGAGTGGACTAGAAGGGATGGGTAGATCAGGTATGCGATGAAGAAGTGGACAACGGGGAGTATGAGAGCAATAATGGCAATTTTGCAATTTTTTTTAGATAATAGTATTGGTATATGGTAATTTTGGGGTTTGATAACTTGGTCATTTGCAACTTAATGATTGGTACCTTGGTAAATTAGTACATTACCATGTTGGTAATTCTGAAATTTGGTAAGTTGCTAGCTTGGTAGATTGGTACCTTGGCAAGTTGGTACGTTTATGATATAGGAGAGTGATAATTTGATAGCTTGGTAGCTTGGTAACTTGGTACTTTGTCAAGTTGGTACTTTCATAATTTGATAGCGTAGTAATGTGATAACTTGGTACCTTGGTATCTTTGTATCTGGTATCTTGATACCTTGGTACCTTGGTATCTGGGTATTTTGATACCTTGGTATCTTGGTACCTTACTACCTTGGTATCTTGGTACCTTGGCAAATTGATACCTTGATAATTAGTTAGCTTGGTAATTTCATAACTTGATGTCTTGGTAACTTGATAATTTGGTAAGTTGTTAACTTGGTAACTTGTGAATATGATAACTTGGTGAATTAATAACTTGATAATTTGGTAATTTGACAGTTTAGAAGTTTGGTAATCGCAAAGTTTAAAAATTTTGCAAAATAGAATTGTGAGATGAAATTATATCAAATTTTCAAAATACCGAAATGGTTCTAAAACATGGATACACTAACAAATTCAATGATTCCCAAATATAAAAATTAAAAAATGGAAATATCAAATAGAACTGTCAACTAGGAATATCAACGAAACTATAAGATTTCCAAAAAACAAATAGAATAATTAATAGGTCTATAATATAATATTTGGAATGTTTGTGTGTTTCAGGGAGCGGCACAACAGTTGCAGTCGTTAGTGAGAAATGGTACTAGGATCGTGTCCGAAGTAGTTGGATAAAATTAGCAAGGAAATAATAAAAATTTTTCGCGTAATCCATAGAATAAGGAAGCGATTCGCGAGCATGAAAATCTGGGATACTACGAGCGCGAAAACGCTGTGTTGCTTCGAACAAGCTGGTGGTAGCGATGCTTCGAAATAAGTATTCTTTTAGATATTCATTAAAAGTCAATCTGTTTGCTCGATGTTGCAGAGAAACTTCTCGAAATTTCCTCCTCCTTTTTTTCTATGTATAGATCGTAGCGTTACGCGCAAATAGTTGTTGGGTGATTATGTATTTTATTTTTAATGTACGTAGCTGATAACGGGACGTGATGTGACTCGATCGTTCATTCTTAAAACACGAAGAAGGTATTTTCAAATGCTTCACTTCCAACTTTTCCAAAATTTAGTCATTTTTACATGTGCAAGTGTCAGTTTGTTAAATTTTGAGATACGGAATTGTGGAATTGTATTGTCAAATTTAGAAATATTAATAGGTGGAAATTTAGAAATACTGTCATTTCAATTTTCTACATTATTTACTTCTAAGTTTTCAAAAATATAATTCAGAGCTTCAGAAACTTAGAAATTTAGAAATTCGGAAATCTTCAAATTTAGGAATAGGAAATCTTCAAATTTGGAAAGTTGGATAGCTGATCAACCCTTTCAAGAAATTTCAATTTTCAAATATGTCAACTTTGAAATGTAGAAATTTAGTAATTTGAAATTATACAAATTTCAGACTCTCGAATATCAACGCTAAAAAATTGTTATTTCTATAACTGTATAAATTAAAATTTTTTAATTTAAAAAATTGATTGTCCATTTTGTGCCTACCATTTGTGCCCACGAGTGCGGTGATGCACACCCTAGTGAATGTAACTCATCCCAATAGTGTCAATCGCAAATCGATTTAAATGAACGAAGTAAACGTAGATAACCATATTTCAATTTTGCACAATCTTCATGTTTTAAGAGTTGAGCGATGCCCGTCGACAGCGATGACGAAACAATTCGAAAAGCGTGGAGTTTCGTTCCGATTCGCGACAGGAGTAACGACTGGACGCCTTGCAAACGTTTCTGGGGTAGGAGCGACCGATGGCTCGTACCTCTTTGAAACATTTGTAACGTTGGTCGCAATTAAGGTAATTAATCGAGGGCGATGCGGCTCGTCACGACTCTCTGGACAGTGACGATCCGCGGTGTCTTCGCGTGAAAGAGGGCGTTTCGACTTCCGCTGCCCACCCACAAAGATCGATTTAAGGGTCCAGTACAATCGAATCGTGGACCTCTTCCGGGAAAATCGAAATATCGACCTTATTTCTCCTGCGATAAAACAATTTGGCTGCTATAAGATTTTCAAGTGTAGCAACATCTCAGACTTCCATTCTTAAAATATTCTCCCTACAATTATAAAGTCGATACAGAATTCGAGTTTGCAATTTGCCACTTCAAACATTGTAAAAAATATATACACTTTTTACAAAGTTCCGAGTAAACTGCAAAATCCTCTGCTGCATAATTGTACAAATATTTTGAAAAAGAAAGTGTGAGAAAATATTGCTTCCTCGCTTCAAAATCGTATGTCGTCGAAATTGTTGCTGTCCTTGTCTCTCCTGTACGAAGCAAGAGAGACAAGGATCGTCGGAGTTCTCGGTTTTGCCGCACGAGGCCCCCAATGTCGATTCAGAGGCAATTCGTCACTTCACTAGAATCTAGTGACTAAAACTAGACCCTTGACGACGACTTCTCGTCGGCTACTAAGAAGCTGGTAATTTATGAAACAGGGAGAGAATGAGAAAGAATGCGTGCATAGGTGAATGTGTGTAGAGAAAGAGACGGTTCAGAGGATGGATAGCGAAGCGTCGTGGGAGCATTGTGTACAGATCTATTTTTTTTTCTTTTTTACATAATAAAACCGAAAACGATTCTTGGGTCCTGTTCGTCTTCTTTCAATTGTTGACTTTGTTTTACGAAAGCGCGTCGTAACACTTTTGTAAATCTGTTCTTATTTTTTAATAAGTGTCCTTTGTAAATGAATGAAAAATAAACATTTCGGGAAACGTAGACCCAGAAAATTGTCTCCTTTTGGTTGAATCCTTCTTTTGTATTATAGCAAGTTAAGAACTAGGGAATAGCAAGAACGAGGGGAGAAATGTAAAACTAGGGGTGGTTTTGTTTGCGACTTCTTTCTTCCTTTAATTTTTTTCATATACCACGCGTTCTCCTTTACAGTGAGAACAACCATGAGGATCGGTTTGGAACATGAATCATTCGCTATGTTGTATTTAATAGTCATTAAGGACAGCTGACTAGATATGACGTAAAGTGACGCACCGACAGAAATAATAAATATCGCTTGGAGAGATACTCTTTTTACTTTGCTTGAAGACAAGGTAATGACGGATCTACGATAGAGATATGTTTATTGACAACTTGATACAGGTGCGAATCCCGAAAGAAGGTCAATGTCGAACGGAAAATTTCGGACAAGATCGTGATGTCGAGTGAGGTCACACTCATATAACTAGAGATCTTGGAAATTTCGGATAAGCAGTTTTTAGAAATTTAAACGTTTCGAATTTCAAAAGTATCAGATCCCAAATACACGGGTAGCCACAGTTCCAAAATTTCTCAACTTCTAAATTCTCAAAGGTTCTCAGGTTTTCAAATTCTCTAGTTTCTAAAATCTCTCAGTTGTCAAATATTAACCTCATTACAATTCCAAATTTTTAAATGCAGTGTTTGATATCCTTCTATAACTCTTTGAATTTAAACAAAATTTGAAGTAGTATTCTGATGTAATAATTAAAGATGTCCAGTAACTGCTTCCTCCATATTTTACGTATTAAACATCGCGATTTCAGATGATCTTGCTGGTACGGTGACATTCCGAAATTTCAGTGGTACACAGACATCATTATTTTTTATATTAAGTCGAATTTTAAATAAACTTCGTAATAAAATGTGTTGGCGGTAGAAGCGGCTTAGCTTGCAAGAAGGGAGACACGAATGTGTATTTCGATAATCCGGCCACTGTTAACACTCTCCTGTGGCAGAGTTTCAGTGGAAGCTCGAAACACGCTCGAGGATAAAAGGTGGAAGGCATGTTTGTACAGGTTTCACCGGCAGCCTTGCCACGAAAATCCCTGAAACGGAATTTCGCGCCGATAAATAACAAGAGAGTTCACCGACAATACCGGCTCGAATCGTTTGGTACCACATGCCACTTGGTTCTCCGGCAATTTAAATAAATTAACGGAGAGCAACAGCGAAATCGAAGTCCCGCGCGTTCCCTTCGTGTGCACGGTTAAAGCAGAAGAAGAAGAAGAGGAGGAGGAGGAAGAAACGAAAGAATAAGACGAAGAAGAGCAAGGAAGAAGAAGCGCGTACGCATCGATTGTAAGACCTGGAACACCCACGCGTGCTCGCGATGCCTCTGCAAATTTTTTTACTTTGCTCTCGGATAATTACAGCTAATGGCAGTCATCGAGAATGCGAGACGCGTACTTGTGTCGATACTGAAAGCTACTCCACGATAACGCTAGTATTCGATGTGTTTGCTTCGCTGCAAGGTTGACTTCTTTCGATATCGAATCGTCTGCGAATTTCAATATTTTCTTATTTGGCGATTTCTATATTTTTAAGTTTTCGGGTCTTTAGATTTTCAAGGTTTTTAAATAAATCTTCAAGTTTTCTAAATTACTAAATTTCTAGTTTTTTAAATTGCTAAAATGCCAAATTCCTGGACTTCTAAGTATAGAAATTTTTAAATTCATAAATTTTCAAATTTTCTTAATCTTCAAATATCTACTTTGTAAAGTGTGTTGTAAATGAAGTGTAAACTTCATAACTTACTGTACAAAGTGTGCACTGCATCTAGAAAGTTGACATATCAACCAGTAGTCTCCACACACCTTCCTGCCAACTTATCAGAAGTGAAGAGTCAATACAAAGATTATTAAAGTCAGTAAAGAGTAAAAAGTTACAGTGAAGACTACGTTAAGAACTTAATACTTGAAGAAAATAACATCTCTTGTTATACAAGTCTCTACACGCACAAATATAATATTTTCCCCTATAAAATGATTCAGCCGTTTTCGAGACACGACATTCTTCAAACAATCGCCAAGAAGCAGACCGGGTTTTCTCTCGCAAGTGTCACAACAACAAGTGGTTTCTCTTCTTTCACCTAGTATTTTATGATTGAAAGTCGCGGTCTTTGTCTTCTTCCTGACAGATTTTCTACTACTCTCCAGTGATTTAAGAAAAAAAAAGTTCCTAATATACTACCGTAACATTTCGACGTTTCGTAATCAAGAAAGACAGTGACTGTATAACACAACGGTACCGAATCGTGTTGCAACCGCATTTCTTTATACATAAAAAGGAAAAAGAATAGAGAGCTGGGTCTCTCGTGTAGCATTTATCGCCGCATCGAATCTCAATCGCGTAACATCGAGCGATCTCTGCTTCTAGTTCTCATCGCGATTTCAAACCCAATCCATGCAAAATTACGAGCTACGATAAATATAAACGAACAAGGACGTTTTTAACGCTTTGAGCTTCGATCTCACGTATTCGTGACTTCTACGAATTGCACGTCGAAAACCGATCGTTTCGACAGTTTATGGATAGTCCCATTTTCGGGAGATAAACGTGAAATTACGACGATCGGAGTTTTTGTCGTAAAAAATTAATTATCAGATGTGAAAGGTACGTTGCAACGTGTTTAGGTGCAACGTATAGGTGTTCTGCGGATATCGACAAGTACAAGAGTCGTTGACGCCATTTTGTTCTGTACTTGGACTCTTGGCGATGATCAAGTTATCGATTTTCTGAAGTTTTTGATTTGTCAATTTCGGTAATATGAAAAGTTCTAAAATTTGTCATTTGTGAAGTTTATGAAATTTGTAAAATTTGAAGAATCTGTAAAGTTTATAAACTTGATAAAATTCGTAAAATTTGTAGAATCCGCAAAATTTAGGAACTTGATAAAATTCGTAAAATTTCTGGTCTGCAAAATTAGTAAAATTGAAAGTTGATAACAAAACCTTTTCCATATGAGAACGAACGAGCTGATATCTTTTCCCCTAGACCTCGTTTCTGCCTATAGAAATGTTATTCGTAAATTTGTAGCATTACCGAATCTTTCAAGCACTGAATCATAGAAAGCGTGTAGCAAGAGACGGTTGCCGTGCACGGAATGAGTCAGTCCTGTCATCTCTGGCATCGTTGGGCAAAGAAATCGCGGTGTATACTTTTCTCGCGCATTCCCACGATAGATCGATGTCGCAATCGCGACAATGCGAGAGAGCTGATTGCACACGTGGGGAATCGAATCGCAATTACACGGCCTCCACTCGTCGTCGTTGTTCTTCTTGCACGATACCCATGATCGAACGAACTTTCGTGAAAAGCTCCCCTCCGATCGGCCAAACGATAAATCGTTCTTGCCCGCTGATGAACGACTTTGATGTTCGCGGTTCGATTACCAACCAAAACAAAAGAGATCGCATCAATCCATAGACATACATATAATAATAGTGAACCATGCGATATTATGGTTTTGAAGTCGAGAGGTCAATAGAAGAACTACATAGAGGGCTCCATGGTTTTTGTCTGATTACGCATGCGCATTAGTGTAGTAATGTGTTATTGGTTAGGGGAGAATCATATATTTAATTCTTGTTTTGTAAATTTCTATATGTTCAAATGCCTAGATCCTCAAATTCCTATATTTCTGATTGTCTACATCTCTTTCTACATTTCCAAATACCTAAATGTCCAAATTTCTATATTCTCAAATACCTAGATCCTCTTTCCACATTTCCGAATGTCTAAATGCCCTTTCTATATTCCCAAGTGCCTAGATCTTCAGATTTCTATATTTCCGAGTGTCTATATCCCAAATTTCTACATTTCCAAATATCTGAATATCCAAATTTTTAGATTCTCAAACTTCTATAATTTGAGTGCTTCCCAAACTCCATACTTATGAATATCCAAATCTACATCTCCAAACAGTTATAACCCTAAACTTCAGTATCTCTCAACCTCCATATTTAGAACTCCCAAGTCTCTATATTCCCCAGTTTGTATACCTGAAATATCTCCACGCTTTAAACGACAAATCGTAGTTAGGTTTCGGATATTCGGGTATTCGAAGCACATGGTCTATGTGCGTACCGCGAGGGGGTTGACGGAGGTACAAAAGACAAGCAGAAAATTAGCATCGCCGGGACATCCGCGAAAACGAGTCAATCGGGTGCGAGGTAGTCGCATAACTCGGGTCAACACGCCATCGGAGTCTCCCCTTTGGTCCAGGTTTTACCGAAAGGCGAGAAAGAGGAGCGAAGAAGGAAAAGAAGAAGGTGGCGAACGGAGAGTCGCGATATAGGGAGGGTGATGTTCGGTGGTGGGAGTAATGCAGGAGCAAAAGGCAGAAAACACCGGTAGGCAGTTTTGTAGCTGTTTTTATCAGCTTCTGGGCATCGGGGGTTCAGACCCGACGATGCCAGGACGCATCTTGGGGGGTTCGTGTGGGAACGTACGTCTCTTTAGCGTACCTCTCCCTCTCCCTCTGCTCCTTTTTTATCCTCGTTCGTTCACGTCTCGTCCTCTTCTATCCTCCCGTGGCCGCTCGAGCTTCCCTGCTTGGACTTCCTTTTTCCTACGTTCGCCAGCGAGCGCGACTTGTTTCTCTCCCGTTCGTCTTCCCTCCCCCTTCTTTCTTCTTCGGCCTCCTCTTCATCGTACGGCTGCCTTCGGGTACCGAGGGTCATCGAGGTCACCCTCCACGGTGCACTCGGCTACGTGGTGTGCCCTATATTTACGCACGGTAAGAGCACCCTGAAGAGGAGGTGGTCAATTCTCTTTGTCTCTTCCTCTTGCTCTCGTCCTCGTTCCTCTTCTTCTTCATCCGACGCTGCTGCTGCTGCCGTTGTTGCTTCTTGTTCTTCTTCTTCTTTTCTCCGCTTCTCTTCGTCTACCTTTTTCTACAACCCCTACTCACCTCCTCTTGCTCTTCAATAAGCGCCGATCGCCTTAAGATCGACTCACAACAATCATTTCGATCGGTTCCACGGAGGCTTCGCAGAAATCTACACGAGATTTGTATTTGGGGATGGAGGAAACTATTTCGGGATTTGAACAGATTTTCGTATTTTATGGGGTGACATTTCATAGAAATTGAATGAACAAGGAAAATATGCTGATTTGATCAAATTTGAAATGGACAAAGATTTTAGCTACCAAATCTGTCCCCCAATTCTTAAGCCGCAATTCTGTTTTACCTTCACCTAACAACTACCTAGGACATTGTATACAAATTTTGAAAATTTGTTCCGTTAATACAATCACTGAGCACAGCACCATGTACCTTTCGATATGAAAAATTGCACGACACAGGCGTGGACACCGGGAAAATGGTAATTACGCTCGAAAACGATAATACCAGCTATTATCTGGTATGTTCACGACGTTCGTTGCGGTTTGCGAAAGGTTACGACACGGCATTGCAATTCGTATCGTAACCTTTGAAAAGTATTGTCGCAACCTTTTACGATACGCGTTCCCGCTGACTATCGACGGTTTATCATACAAATTAATACTCTTTGACTGTTCAATGATCTCCTTGTTTTATGGTTACTCTGTTCCTTTACCACGTCGTAAAGCCTGTCCTTTACAAGGAACCTTTGTGAACTCTAACTTTATGGGGACGTAGAGTCATTTGAAATGTTAATAACAGAGGTAATTTCTAACTGCAGAAACAGATTGCTTATTCATAGATATAGATCATGCGTTGATTCATTCGAAAATCCCGCGCAAATCGATTCAATCGCGTCCGCTTGAATATGCTTCCAAGGATTTATCGTTTTGCGTTGCATCAGATGATGTTCTACGCTAACTTTATCATATTGATATAGAAGTGATTTTATGATGTCGTTTATTATCAATTTTTTATTATTTACCATGTTTAGGTAAGTTAGATTAATACGCTGTGTATGTTTTTTACTAATAAATGTTAGCTATTGTGAATTATTATACTTTTTTAATAAAATTTCATTTTATTGTACTCCTGTAGCTAATGTACTTAGTTTTTATCGTAGTTACAAGTATTTTTTACATTAAAGTTATACTATTTTACAATACAATGCAAGCAAGATTGTAATTAGAGCAGAACCGAGTTCACCAAAATGGCGTCATTTCGGCGCCGAGAATTTTCTGACGCTTCATTGATGGATAAATTATTGAATATTCTTCGAGATTCGAAAAACTAGAGTATCAGTCATGATGGAATAATTAACAGATACATAAACAAACCCATCACAAATGTAAATATTTATTTCTTTAATTCGTAACTACAAGTTATCAATATTGGCAGCAGTGTTTCACGAATCTGATCGTTCTGGTTCGAATTGCAAGGAAAGGAAGCGGATCGCTTTCCCATTTCTTCAAAATTCCCCTAGCATCGAGGGTAGAAGGCCGTCGTCCAATTATCGTGATGGCATCGGTAACCATCGACGGAAATAATTTACGGGGCGCCATTATCGAGGAATTTTCACATGTTTCCGTACGGCCGAAAGAAAATCATTATTTCATCCACGATGAAACATTATCTTCCGGCAATCGAGCAATAATTGTCCACCGTAACCGACTCGGTCCCGAAGATATCCCATTGTTCGAGGGATCTTGGCTCGAGATACCAGAGATTTTTCATCGTCCCGCATCTTCGTAACGTTCGCGTATTGCGACCACCCCGTGGTATCTTGCATGAGGTCTCCTGGAGCATCCTTAGGCCCCGTACACACCCGTCCACCGCGAAACAACTTGAGAAATTACAACTACGATCCTCGGTTAAAGATCGTCCAACTCCCCCTCCCGACTCTTCACCATAAATACGTCCGCCATCTTAATAATTCGTTCGAGATCCTCGATTATTCCTTTGCGTCCCTGAGGACGATAAAATGCGGCTCCTTTGACATAAACAATTTAATTAACTTCGGTAGAGGATAATTTATGTGAGATAACCGGCATTTTGTCGATCACTATCGACCTCGTACAAAAATCGATCACCTTTCATATATGATAAATTACGCGGTGGTAAATCAACGGATCCTGTACACGTATAATTTTCATCGGAGACACCGTTGACAACATAATTCGGAGAAAGGAAAAAATGGTGAAAAACACGGCCATTATAGCCGATGACTTGCACGTGGTTTCACGTACTTTGGAATTTTATAAATAGTGCTGATACAATATTTTGATACCATACTGCGTGACTAGTCAATGTATTCATCGTTTGATCTGTTTATTGAAAATCGTGTAAATCTTTTGTCATGCATCGGGATATTTAGGAGCTTCATAAGAAGTTGTGAAGACCATAAACACATGGTTTCTCAATTTCAATCGATGTTTCACGTGAAATGGTAGAAGAGCATCATAATAAAATAGTAAAATTATAAGTACAGCAA
The DNA here is from genome assembly GCA_036983795.1 of Megachile lagopoda. Lineage (NCBI taxonomy): Eukaryota > Metazoa > Arthropoda > Insecta > Hymenoptera > Megachilidae > Megachile > Megachile lagopoda. Next base: position 8,838,441 of record CM072787.1, read on the forward strand.
AACGTTAAGATGAAATTGTGGAGCAGAGAAGTAATGAAATGGTAGTAAAATGAAGAAATAATAAAATATTATAAAAATAGCATCCTTCTGAAAGCATATACAGAAGAGACAGCCATTCGTTTAAAGAAACTATCAAGACAGAGTGAAAACACGAGCCCACTATAACTGATAATCACAATTCATTGACTATCGAGCGAACTACATTTACGATCAATAAAAATTAACCACCCTCATTGATTCATCGCCACGATAATCCAACGAAAGCGACATTAAAAGCGGCAATAAACTTCCGTCTGTCCGATCCAGCACGAGGGAAACTAAACCCGCGATAAACTAATCGTCTCGTAAGTCAGCATAGCCATCGTTTTTGCCAGCACCTGTAAACGTTCGACACAAAAGACCCACAATATTCCCTTTCACCGGCTAAGTCGGCATTATATCTTCTTTTTCAGCCGATTTAATAGCAAACGCTCAACAACTTATCCCTTGGCTAAAGACAGTATTGCAACGATCGCGTCGCGTCTATGTTTCGCTCGAACGGCTAATTAACAAGGCGGTCGCTTGTTACGGCCAACGATTCGCGTTTCGCGCGGTTCATTAGGCGTTTACTTGTTTCGACGTTGCTTTTTATCGCATCGACGTTGGCCGCCGGAAACGAGGCGCTTTTCGCGGAAACCGACGTGACGCGTTACACCTTCGGACGTTATTGCTCTCGCACCTGTACGATCGTGAAACATTGCACATTTCTATCGCAATAATAACCAATTTTATAACTTACTTTATGGATCGATAACTAGGTCGTTGTATATAAAATGGCGGATTTTGAAAATGGAAGCTTGATGTACTTATGAGATAGTTCAAAATTGGACTATGATGGAAAAGATTACATAACCTCGTTGTTAATGTTCTTCATATGAAATAACCTAGTTATTTCTATTACAATAATACTTAATTTTATAACTTACGTTATGGATCAATAATTAGGTCGTTGTATATAAAATGGCGGATTTTGAAAATGGAAGCTTGATGTACTTATGAGATAGTTCAAAGTTGGACTATGATGGAAAAGATTACATAACTTCATTGTTAATGTTCTTCATTGTTAGTGTGATTTCAAAGTTCATCGTTTGTCTCATGAAAAGCATCTGCCATTTTGTTAAACTTCTTCGATTTATTCTAATTTAGAAGATGGCTACTTTTGTGTAGATTCAGTTCATCGAGTTTATTTAAATAAATACATCATAAATCTTGGCAGCCCACTCATAAAACTTGAAGTATGTCGAACACAAATCCTTTCACAAAGACTGAAGAGGTAAAGCAAAAGAAAGAAGGATTACATTTTTATTTGACAAAAAGTTAAGAAGTCAGCAGGAGAGGAATACATTTTTGGATTGACGTGTATCGAAGTTAATGGTGAGAAAAATTGTCGCCGGTTTCTGAAAAAGAGAAGAGAAAGTGTGCTGTACGTCAGCTTCCACCGCGTATCCGCCAGGAGCTTCGCAGATTGCGAAAAGGGCGTACGTTTGCCCTTGTACGTTGAGCAGTCGCATACGAGCAGCAGTTCTTTTCTTCCCGACATAAATCCTCTTCGTTTTTTTCTGTCGTTCGCGCTTTCTCACCAGCTGAACGACGTTAACGTGGCGAACATCGACGTCACTGCTGTGCAGTCGACCGCTTTTATTTTCTACTCGCTTCTGCGATTCTCACACGATTCCCCTCGTTCAGGGTGCACAAAACACCGGCCGAGACTGTTTTCACCGAACGTAGCTCCCCCGATTTCCGTTCTACTGACGTAATTTCGCAGATAAAGAAACTGAATCGAGCGTTTAAGGTAGTCCTTAACGAACTCTACTAGCCAGATGAGAATTCGTTAACAAACATAGTATTGCACATAGTATGGTATTGTACAGACAATTTTTAACATTATTCTAAGTTATTTCTATACTATTAGAATTTTGTGATTTCTGAATTTTTGGATGATGGCATTTGCAAACTTTATTTAACAGGTTAACCTCGAAATTTTGGTAAATTTCTCTGGAGAACTGTAATTAACCCTTCGGCTGCCAAAAGCTTATAATACGTTCTCTAAACTTTTCTTTCCATAGTACATTTACTGTTATAAGCAGAAATTTGGGGACGTGCCAGTATAACACTTTTAAAATCTGATGATTGTGTTTAACCGGTTAACCTAAAAATTTTGCAATTAAGAGTGAAAGTCTTGTGTTTATAATATGAAGACAATTATATGACAAACCGATTTCAAATTTCACTCGATTTCTTATTCAAATTCTCTGTTAATCACTGCTTCAAGTTGCTCCGAAAATTCGACCAAATTCGAAATCCGACGTTTACGCGAGAGTTACCATAATAAGAAAGCGAAAGCGTCGAGAGCAAAAGTTCGTTCGCACGTAATAATTTACACGGACGCACGTAAATTGATCTTTTCAACGCGCGAAACGATTTAATTTCCCAGCCGGATATGGTGTTTCGCAATGGGGAAAGACCGCCACGTAAACTGCGTGTTAGAGTGGTGAGTATGGTCGTTAGTCTGCAAACGGTTCCACGTAACGACGATGAAAGTGTTTTTATTGGGTAATAAGATCCATTGAAATCGATAGATCAATAGGCTAGTAAAATTGATCATTTTACCTGGATCAATTGTGTTCCCGTAGGAATTCCTCGGGTGACCAAAATGCAATCGCGATCAATTCAATTGTCTTGTATCAATGTACATCGATTTTACAATACTAATAAATTTCGTTATCTTTATGGACGTTGATATTACACATTATAGACGTTATTAGGATTTTTGTCTGTACCGTGTTAATTTTGATAACATAGTGTTCGATATTTGGCAATAACAAATCAATTTGATATGTTATTTATAATTTAATATTTGAAAATTTGAAAATTACGGTATGTCCATGTTGCGATTCGTGAAGAAAGTGACAAATTAAAAAATTTGTAAAAAGATATTGAGAATATGAAAGTGTGCACTATAAAATTGACTGAGAAGCACAAAATCCAAGAAAAGGATCTTCGTGAGCACCGAAGAGGGTCGAGTACTATGAATTCATTGCGTAAGGATTCTGAAAGTTCCTGACGCAACGTCAAACGCGAAACAAGAACACGAACGAGAAAAACGATTATCGACTTTCTCAAAAGACACGAGCCAATTCGACTTTTTGCATCAGCTTGATTCATCCGTCGTTTTTTATTCTTTCTTTCTCTTTTTTCTGCTCTAGACGCAGTAATAGAAATTTGCATGCATGACGCACGTGGGTGCAAAAACGCATGGCGATTGTTGCCACATGATCGATCGTTTCCGTTAATCAATGGTGGATTATAAATGCACGATACAATTAAAGGTTAATTTATACCTTAGGGTACAGTAAAATTAAGATATGTTCTCCTTGCGTATAAAAGTATAATTTATAATTTCCGCTGTTTCATGTCTGCTTTTTTATACTTTAACGTATAAACGTCTGTATTTAAGTGTTTCTTCGTTGAATTAGATTTGTAATGCGCGCTGGCACGCGTCTTTCGATTGCTATGAAACATTTGAGGAATCCTAAGCACTCGTTGTTTTGTACTATTGCAGCGTAATCACTCAAACGACGTAATGATTATCCTGCAGGAAATTAAATTACATTTATATTTAATCCTTGATAGAAATAACAGATGCATTTTTCGTTATGAAAATTAAGTACGGTGATTGTATCACAGCAAGGTTTAAAAATATTTAATTACTCCTATAACAATTAGATGATATCATTGTAAACAATAATTGTACGTTTCTTAATTAAGAATTAAAATAAATTAAATTAAATTGTTAACTAGATAGATATGTATTTGAAAATTGAAGTATGAATTAAAAATTCAATTCAAGGTCAAATAAAAAATTAAGGATAATTTTAATGAAGAACTTCCTCGATTAATAATTAACTTTTAATCGTTAATTTAGACCTTGGAGAAGCCTCGTATCGTTAATATAAATTGCGCAGAATAAAGATAATTAACCGTTTCAGAAATAAAAGTTCAGGGAAAAGACAGGTGCAGTTCTCAATAGCATGCGTTCGACATAATGATTGACAGGAAAGATATTTACTTTTTTGCTTCTTTTTTATCATACAAGTGTTTCACTTACATTGCATCAATATTTATTGAAAATTATGTACTCTATAATACTAAATTATGTAACACTATTCTATGTAATAAATTTTAATTATCCCTGTGGCGACGAGTTGCAACTACATTACATAAAATATGAAATTTGAATAATTTGTTAAACATTTGCAAGTTTCTTTAATTATTGACGCTATCGAAAACGTTCCTCACCTTTATAATTATAATTTTTCATTTTATTTATATTATCAGTCCCTTCTATTGTGCATCACTTTTTAAGAAACTCAATTTCAAATATTTCAAGAAATTTTTATAAATAGGAAACATTTGTTAATAATTAACCCAAAGAGTCAAAATACATATACTCTTTCAAAATTGAAAAAATCATGCAACAAATAATTGAAACGTTCGTAGCGTTTATGAACATCCTAACTTTTGCACTTGACTGTCGCTACACAGCCACTATGAATACAAGGTGTTCCTTTCGATGCTGACAGACGGATCATTTTCCAATTACATCGAGCAACGTGTCATTTGCGTGATCGAGTAAAGAAATCTGCAATTTCCGTGTTTTCGCGGACAGCATAATCTGTCGAAAGTTTGACGTCAGAGCCGGAAAACTTGGCCTGGAATCCGTTTCACAATCCCCGGGAACGGCGCCACCATCCTGTATCGCCATAAGTCAGAAAGGACCATTGTGTCCACTTTTCCTCCATAAAGCGTGTCGCGGATCTAATCGTCGACTAATCGCCCACGCAAATACCTGCGTGCTCTCGCGCGGATCGTTAGAGTGCGTTTCCAAGGAGCTCGCCACGCGTGTACCAACATATTTACTGTCGGATCAAGGCTGGTAGCGGATTCTACACGCTATGTCCCGAAGAATGCCGTAACAGAGCTTTTCATCGGTTATTTTCGCTCGTTACGATAACGTCTTTCGGTTTCTTTTTTCTCTTCACAGTTACATCGCGAACGGACCACATCGTTATCGAAACGACCGTGTTAACACGCTCGATACGAGATAAGATCTCGCTGTGATGCTCAACATCGACTAATATTCCTGGCTTTACAGCTTTATGGGATTTTTACGGGAAACTGCAAGTACAGCTAGCGATGGCGTTATGCTCGATAATTGGGTCAGGTAACACCAAAACTGCCAACACATTATTATCTCCAAAGACACGATTCTTATATCTATCAACTTTTAAGATTTTCGAATTTTCAACTTTATAAATTCCCAAAACAAATCTTTTAATCCCAACATCTCTAAATTTCTACAATACCAAATTCTCAAACCCCGTATAAATATGTAAGTTTCATTTCTGATGTGCATTAGGATCATTCACACAATTTTTCGAATGACTTAAGTATAATTTACACGAATGAAGATAGAATATCAATGAAAGAAAGAGCTCTTCGCAATTCGTAATTGGCGCTCAAAAATTTCCCGCCATTCGTTTGCGATTGCAACAATGTTGCCTCAAAAAAGAAAACACTTATCACATTCGAAAAGTAGGATAGAATTCAAGAAAATTAACGTGTACTACTGTATCCCTATATTTCCTTTTTCTAAATCGTTTCATTCGAAAGTTAATTTATTAGCATACCACGATTTTTTAACGATAAATCGTCGCGCGAATTGCGTACCGGTTGCATCGTCGGTAAAAACAGCGAGTGCAGTGCGCATGCGCGAGAATCCTTAGTAGGTCGCGTCGTCGACTTGAACGAACTCGTCTCGCGCCGTTCGCACGGATCAGTCATCCAAAGGTAACTCGCGATATACGTCGTGCACAAATTACCATCGTCGTCAACAAAATAGTACCAGTGTTTGTCCCTTTCGGCTCGAGAAGTTGTTCCTCGGTCAGTGTCGTTGGAAAAAGTCTGTCAAAGTGAACTCGAGTGATTTCGTGAACCTCGAAAAGAATCGCGAGTGCGCGAAGTGAGTGTGACCGTAGTTGCGACTTTCTCGAAATCATCGCGTAAGAAGCTCGGGAACAGCTGCCTCGAAGGAATGGTAGATCGTGGAAGGAGAGAAGGAAGTTCTGAAAACATAATCGAATGATCGAGAGGAGTAACATTGATTCTTTGTAAGGTGTCAGTGTGTAAGGATCGTGGACAGTTTCGCGAGGAAGGCGCGAGACAGGCTCGCGCGCGCGCGATAGTAGGTCGAGTCGCGTTCGGTGACGATCGGCCGTGTTCGGGTGAACTCGGCGCGCTTGAATTCGAAGACCGTAGTGGCGGACGCGCGCTCGCCGCTCGGCCCAGTCAGTCGCACGCGGCACACGAAAGCCTCGACACGTTGAGGGAGGTTCGATAACGCGCGAATTAAAAAAATATACTGGACAAGGTGAAGGGAAAGAACGATAAGTGACTCGAGGAAAACAAAACAGACCGAGGAGAGTACGACAGACGGCACTGCAGAATCTCGCGTGAAGTCTGGAGTCGCCTTAGCGAGTGAGTCGATCTCTCTTCTCCGTTCGAGAGATCGACTGCCACCCTTCGAGGCAGCACCGTTCGACAGACGCGGGAGAAACTGTCAAAAGTGTGATACCACGGAAAAACACCGGGAAAGACGAGATGGTGTACGGAGGAGGATTCGACATGGTGGAAACGGTGAGTCACTTGTTTTTATTTATTTATTGAAACGCGTAAAAATTCGCGCGTGCGTATAGCTTTCTTTCGTTCTACGTGACAAACGTTCTGCTAAGATATTTTTTTATTTGTTTTAATAATGATTGGGTACTTTTGATCGTTTACGAAATCGTTTACTAAAGAATGAGAGTACAATTATGTGGTAACATCTGCTTGCGTGTGTATTCTTTAATTCAACGCATATGGGGTGGTAGAAAATTGGCGCCAAAACTGCCGCCATTCAAATTGCTTTCGTGCAGCGTCAATTAGGCGCGAATTTTAAAATGTGTTATTTGAAAAGCTAAACATAGGACTCATAATTAATGAAATTATTTCATAGGTAATGATATTTTGTAATTACTGAAATTATGGAAAACACTGCTTATTTTTAGTAATTACAATTTCTTGTTACACGTATTAATAATATTACAAATTCATAGTATTATATCATTTTTTACATATATTTTTGAAATAGTGAATTTGTAATTTTCTCATTAGATTTAGATTAGAACTAAAAATGGTTAATATCATTATAAAATAACGTACCTCATATTTTTCCCGCCAAAAGGATTTCTTGTAATTTTGAAGGTAACAAAGGCTAGAAAAATTTCAACTTAGTACGCGATACGTGCGGTTTACGGCAATTAGAATTAATTTGACCGAGCCACTTTGAAAGTAACGGATGTTCTACAAGTGAAATGGCATCTAAGCCTGCTGGTTGACGATAATGAGCAAAACCGTGGACAGGAATCGCGTATAATAACGGGGGACCCGGATAATTTTTCATAGGCAAATTCAAATCGTTGGCGCACTTCCCGCGTCAACATCTGTCCTGCGTTAATCACTTTTAAAATTACGCTTCTCGCTACTAATTTGCAAATCAGCATGATAAATTTATCTGCTTTGAATATCTATGCTGATGGATAAACTGTAAGATTCTTGGAAAAAAATACACGCATTACGTAATAATTTTGTTTCATAATGAACGTTTTTGCGTTCGTTAAATTGTTTCAATAATTAGAATCGTATTGATTATTTGGCAATAAAATACGGAATACTTGTTCGAATACAGATCTTTTGCATTAGTTTAGTAATGAACGCACGAGTAACCGATACGCATTAAATATTAATCGGATACTCGAATTTTCGATCCTCTCAATGAACTTTAACTCGTTAATCTAATTTCACGTTCCATGATGCAATCTGGAAACGAAATTTCATTTTCACGGGAACGGTATCGTTCGCGAACGGTCGCGATAGACTCGCCTTCCCTCGGCGATTAATCACCCGCAACCATTGGACATATCATTGAAATTATTCAAAGTTATATCTTCGCTGAGGATCGATGAAACAGTTTCGCCGTTACGAACGCATTGTCCCAGTTTGTTTAAGTAGATACGGCCCTGTCGTAGAAAGACACAAACAACAGTCACAGAGACGGTCGCTCGCGGAAGGCTAACTTTCGAATCTACTACAACTAAACAGTTGGTAGTCAGCTACGAGAAATTCACTCGGCTGGCACGTAATGGAAAATTTTGCAGTAAAAACGGAAGCGAAAACAAGGTGTCGTTTCTTTAAAATTTCATCAAATTTTCAAGCAAAACTGCACCTGTTCTATTGGAGGGTACGCCTTCGAAATTGTCTCAAAATATTTCTCGTTCGCGACATTTTCGTTGTTCGCAACGTTTCGATTGATTTTTCATCCGAGAAAGTCGTAAAGATTGATAATAACGAGCGATTAATTGATTCCTTTCTTATCACGCCTGTTCGACGGTGAACTTTGCACGATGCAGAAGCTAAAATTATTTGTTTGTCGTCGTTTCATGTAAAAATGTCGTCGTTTCTTGTAAATAAGATAAACACGCGACCAAGAATTTTGCTTTCGCCAGATATTTATCTCGCTGCAGTTCTTTTTCAAAATTCTTCCTTGCTCAACTGTTCGCGTCGCGTCTCAACTGCGTCGACCTATTTTCCTGTTTTTCCGCATATCAATAAACTGTATCGAAATTATTCGTCCGTATTTCGTTTCCGCGGCGAACGATACGTTTCGTTCGCAACCCGCATTATTCGTGCATGTTTTCTTTTTGTCTTTTCGCCGAGTGGTTAATGCGTATGTTCTGTAATAGAATTATGTATTCATGAAAGAGCTCTATAAGGCCAGACGACATGAATTTTACATTACCATATTCACGTATTAGATGTATCTAAAATTTCGTTGCTCATCTGTAACGTCGGACACTGTCTTCGATCCTTGAATTTTATTGTCTTCGCTTTCCTGCTTCTACAAACGTATATAAAGATTTGGGGAAACTAAAGCTTGACTTGCAGTGACTGCCATAAATGGAGACTTGGGAATTTAGGAAATTTAGTATATTATAGAGATTTGAGAATATAGGGATTTGAAGATATAGGTATCTAGGGGTTTGTGTATCTATGGACATCGGGATCTTGGAATTTAAGTAGTTAGGGATATCGGAATCTAGCGATAACGTGTCTAGGGATATCGGAGTCTAGGAATATCGAAATCTGGGGATATTGGGATCTAGGGATATTGGGGTATAGGTATATCGGGGCCTAAGGATATTGGGATCTAGGAATATTTGGATCTCTGGATATCGGGATCTAGGGATATTGGAGTCTAGGGATATTGGGATCTAGGGATATTGGGGTCTAGGGATGTTCGGATCTAGGGATATTGGGATCTAGGGATGTTCGGATCTAGGGATATTGGGATCTAGGGATGTTCGGATCTAGGGATATTGGGATCTAGGGATATTGGGATCTAGGGATATTGGGATCTAGGGATATTGGGATCTAGGGATGTTCGGATCTAGGGATATTGGGATCTAGGGATATTGGGATCTAGGGAAATTGGGATTTGGGGATATCGGGATCTAGGGATATTGGGATCTAGAGATATTGGAATCAAGGGATATTGGGATACTGGATCTAGGTATCTAGAGTTCCAGGAATATTGGATCTAGGAATTTAGGGATGCAAGTTTAGGAATATAAATATCTAGGAATATCAATTGTTAAAATAAAAGAATGTAGAGATATTGGATCTATGTATCTATAGATCTAGAAATATGAAAACTAAGTGACTGCGGAATAAAGGATATTGGATCTAGGGTTATAGAAATATTATGGTCCAGAGATATTGTGTCTAAGGCTGCGATCTAGGGATATTGAAGGTCTAAGAATATGTAATTCTGAAGATATAAAGATATCGTGATATAGAGATGCTGCGATATAGGAATCTAGAGACCTATGTATTTATGGATATACGTTTTAACATGACACTGACACACGCACGTTGCGGTGTGGCTCAAGTTCGCGTTATCGACCTTCCCATGCTTGTTCGAGTATTTTAGCGGATCGCTTCTCGAATAGCGATCTATTCTTATTAAAATATTCTCCGTTCTCGCATAAAACGACTGTTCATTCCGTATTCTCTTCCACGTTTGCTCCACTCGATCGATCGATCGCAAACTTACCACGGTGGAAATCCCAGGAATAATTAAGTGGCTCTCGTATCCATTAAGTCGTTCCATGTTAGTCGACTTTTTGAATTCCGATGCGTTATTCATACCAATTTTTCAAGTATTTAGACAATTTTTCAAATTATGAACTCACGCATTAAGCATCCGATGTCCTTTTCCATTAGGATTCTGCGTTGTCATCGCGAGTGATAAAAAGAAGGAAGATTTCGCGGAACAACTTACACCATGTTGCCTCCTCGTTCGGACTCTTATAACGGTTATTAATTACAACATTGCGCAAATTAACACGCACTTCTTCATTATAAATATGCTTCGCCATAAATCTGTTTTAAGCAAAAATGCAATATGTTGTTTCGATTAAAAATGTATCCTCGTTTGATATCGTCTTCGTTGCTTTCCGACAATTTTTTCGACGAATTTATTAACGACATTCAAGTTTGTAGTATTTTTTCTTACGAACAGATCGTTGCCCCTGCGCTTGGAAAGTGTAGATCTCATTAAAGAATAACTGCTTTTCCAGTCTGCTACATTTACACCTATTTCCTGTCGCTTACACAATTATTGGAGACGGCCATACACATTGTGCCTTTTAACAATACAGCAGTTGGAAATTCGTTCAGCTACAATTTTTACCTCGTTAAATTAATCTCACGATATTTTATTACACATGCCTAGTTCCAAGTACTCGATACGAGTATTTAACGAAAATTTTACCGTCATCCATATTGAGTGACGTAGCTGAAAGCGTTAAAGACTATCGACACTTTCTCCTCGACACAAATTGCATCCGCCAACACGTGTGATCACGCGTGACAATCTGAAACAACCACCGTAATCTCGTTAATTCGTACAGTGTCCCGTGTAATCATCGAAATGTCCGTGAGGTTCTAAAAAATCTCGAAAATAATAGTCTACAATCTCGAACACCTGTTAAATAGCCGCGGAAATGATTTTCGACGAAGAAAAAGGACGCCGCGGACAGCGATTCCGTCCATCATAAATCTCATGGCCCGAGTAGAGTATGCCAGTCAGACAAGCGAACATACTCTCGCGGCTGACCGCGTAAACAGGGTGTAATTAAAAAATCTCACTAGCCGGTCTTTGTGTCGGTCGTCGTATATAGTTGATGTCCTTGCCGAGGCAATTCGAAATCCTGTCCCGGTCTCGCATTAGCGAGGGCGTGGTTGGTCGTTCGTTCCTGGTCCGAGGATAGCAGCCTCGTAGTAATTGCGGCAGACTTGTTTCCACGACACGACTTTTGCGGGCTTGATTTCTCCTCTCTTCTTCTCCTTTCCTCCTCTCGGTCCTCTTTCTCTCGGCATTTTCAACTGTCTCGTTTTCCTCGTCATCCAACCGGCGCGCCGCGACGGAAACACATCGTTCTTAAGCTTTGCGAACGTTTCCTCCTAAAAATTTTCCAATCTCTGCTACAAAAGCGATACGTGCTGTGCGTGTGTTTAATGTTGCGAAGTATATACTTCGACCTCTGTATTTTCATGATTATAGATTTCTGCATTTTATTTATGGGTCTAGATCACTAGACTTCGAGTTCCTCGACTACGTGCCTAGGTCTTTATATCGCTAGATCTTTGTATCTCTAGATTTCTATACTTTTAGATTTGAATTCCCCAAGATTTCTATTTCCCCGGATCTCTATTTCCCTAGATTTCCATATCTATAGATTTTTATATTATTAAATTTCTATATTTCTGCACTCCTATATCACTGGATTTGCATGTATGTGGATGTCAATACATATAGGGATTCCTATATCCCTAGATTCCTATGTCCGTAGATTCCTATATTCATAGATTTCCATTTCTCTGGATTCCTATGCGCCTAGACGTTAATATTTCTAGATTCCAATATCTATTGATAAAAATATTTCTAGATTCCTATATTCCTGGATTTCTACATCTTCAGATTTCTACATTCCAGCATTCCTAGATTCTTGTAGATTCTAGATTTCTACCTCTCTACATTCCAACATCCTTAGATTCCTGCATCCTTAGACCCCTAAATCTCTTGTACGCCTGTACACCTACATATATGTATTCATATATCCCTCAAGCCCTATATCCACACATTCTTTGATTCCTATATCTCTAGATCTCTATACCTCTAGATGCCTATATCTAGATACATCCCTAGATCACTAGTTTCTTATATCCTAAGGTCCCTTTATGTACAGATCCCCATATTTCTAAGGGATCTATATTCTTCATAGGGGTAGTGACCTAGACATGATCATTAAAGTTCAAATAAAAGATTGTTATTACAATCAACAAACATGCAAATCTACTTGTTAAAATCTTGAATCTACCTGTTAAAAGCGAATTTGTATGTTTGACCCTAGTCCCAGAGATTTTGGTCACAATGTGGAAGTAATAATAAAAGTGTAACGATGCAACAAAATGGTTGTATTCGATAACGGAGAAACAACGAAAGGTTCGTTCGTCACGATATCGAGACGTTAGAGGCGTTTGTTACGTAACCTGACTCGAGATTGTAATTACGATCTCGATGGTAACGGAGTGTACCGTTGTCGATAGCGGCGACAGGGAAAATTGCGGTGTTATTAATAGGATTTTCTTGGGCTGTCTCGATAAACGATATAAAGGGTGGCCTTGAGCGAAGCGCGACTAGCGTATAACCGAATTCAAAATGGACGAGTAACGATTTTTATCCGATTCGATGACGATGAAATAGAACATTTACATCTGATTGACACGAATATCACAGTCGGGATATCTTGGTACCACTTTGACTGACGAATCTGGACAAAAATTAAAATGACCTGTATTTTGATGCTGTTGGCAATACTCGTTGCTTGGGGTGATATTCTTCTATTTCACGAAATATTAAATTAGTAAGTGATGTCCGAGTGTGGAAGGGAAAGTGATGTTATGTATTCGATCCTTGAATATCTATATCTTATTATGGTATAGTTAATATATGGTATATTTATAGATTGTGTATTGCATGTATGTTATATTATTTACAACGCCTAGGGTGGTACAGTGCACAGAGTGATCAAATGTGGTAATGCAGTAAAAGCAAGCAATGGAATGTTAAATACGTCCCCAAATACTAGGATATATTAGCAAAAGCCATAAAAGAGTGGTCTGCGTACTCTTCCGCCATAGTTCGATCAAAGTCGATGACCCAACTAACCTTGCTAGTAGCCGAAGTGGCGGATTTCCGAAATTGTCGTCGCAACCCGTGCCGTCGCGTTCACCTTCCAACAAAGTAAATTCTACTCGGTACACTATCGTCTGGACGACCTTGCGGACCACCGCATCCCTGAATTTAATTGCTGAAACCGTGTAAGCACGATCGAATCCTTCCTCTCACGATTCATTGTTTCAATCGTTTCTGGTAGCCACGGGAGACTCGCGATGACCTTCTCGACTTTCCTGGAACCGCGTCGCGTTGTCGTCCCCTTTCGCCCTTTTACTCCTTCTTCTTCTTCTTCTTCTTCTTCACCCTTCGTCCTTTGGCTGGCTACGGGGCCAGCGAACCAAAGAATTCGCTGTATTATTCCCGAGAAGAAAAAAGAAAAATATGTTCAAGTGCGCCGACAAACCGTTCGCCGTGTTACTCAGGTGTCTACCCCCTTTGTTCTCCGGCGAACTTTTCAGTTCGAACTGCACGGATTTACATGCATGCGGCACAATACAGCGATCATTACAACGTCTCGTGAACAATGCCGATTTACATACGACGCTTTTCGATTTTCTTCGGGTGCTTTCGACGATTCGTGAAAACTGAAATCTTCTTCTACCGTCTGTTCGCTTACTTCAGGCGACTTCGTGAACGCGCGATTTGAACAATCGCCGAGGAGTTTCAGGTATAAAGATACCGTGCAGTTGTCCATTTTAACCCTCGTTCGGTTAGGGTGCATTCAAGGAACTCGTACACATAATTCTCGTTCATTTATTCGGTCGAAATGTTCTCTCTTCTACTGCAATATATGTATAATTTGTATAGCTCACAATTAGTGTGCAACTTATAATTATTTTACAAGTTTCTTGCACAATTTATAGCTGCTGCACAATTCTATGGTACAGTTTATTATTGTACAATTTCCTGGTACAATTTACAGTTATTCACAATTTTATTTCACAATATATTTAATAGTTCACATGATGAATTAATGGGTCACAGCTTCCGTCAACCACGTGTCACATAAAATTAAATCATTCTGCTTATTAATAGTCATATTGTTGATCATTTTCTGTTAATTTATGATTAACATAATTGTTAGAAAGAAGATCAAAATAGGTACAGTAAAATAATTGTATATACAGTATGCATATGTATTCACAATTTTATTATACAAGATATATCTAGTGGTATTCGTGAATTCCTCAAGTTTCAATTTATTTATCTTCCAAAATATTTCGTTCGAGAACCGCTGTTCTAAAGACATCAAAATAAACGAATCTCACATTAATCGCCCCATGGTAGCTTGGAACACAGTTCTCAAATTTCTAGACATCACTTTTTCGATTTTTTCGGTAAACAAAATAAATCAGAATTCTTCGAAGCTGTTGAACACCCTGCGAGTATGCATATTGTTGCGAAATTGGTGAATCACCGAGTCGAAACGACGCGAAGAACAAGTCTCGCGTGGTTCGCATAAATCGAGAGGCAGCCAGAACTCGCCCAAGTTTCAGTCGTCTGACGAATATCAATGGCATCTCTAAATACCGATAGAAAGACCGTTTTACGAACGGGTGAAAAGTCGTCGAACGAGACCTTGCACAACCGTTACGATCGGGTTCGAGCGGTACGCGGAGCAAAAGTGACGCTGGTTTCGCGTGTTGTCGTGCCGGCGATCTACGATCTAGGATCGATCAACGGGCCGAAATCGGGGGCATTAATCAGCGTTCGGTGCGTGCACGTGGGTGGTCGGTATTGACGCAAATCGTAACGATCGTACGATAACCGGTAATGCTAGGAACGGTGGATAAATCGAGCGAGGTCGAGGTTTCCGCAGAGAGCGCCACGACGGTTTTCGAAAGGCAACTACAAAGGTCGATTAACAGTCGATGTCGAGAAAGTTATCTGACGATTTACTTCACATACAAATACTACAAATATTACTACAGATACAGATATTACTACATATACTAAAACTATATAGATATTACTACATGCAAATATATATAGATATTACTACATGTATAAATTCTACAAATACAGATGTCAATACACATATAAATACTACAGATACAAATTTGACTACATATATTAAAATTACAAATATAGACATTTTTACACATACTAAAACTGCAAATGTGCATTAGATAGTACTACAGATATTAAGACTTCAAATATAGATATTACTACACGTATAAATACCACAAATACAGATATTGCTACACATATAAATACTACAAATATAGATATTACTACAGATATGAACCACTTGCACTCGAAGGTATTTTTACTGATGGTAGATAAAACTCTGAAACTTTGTAGTTGAAAGGTTTGATGAATTCTTTTATTTAAAATCAAGATCTCAAGATATCAAGATAAATATCTTGCTTCGTCATAAGAGAAAATTAAGCGTATGACGTATAGATTGTTAACAGCGACTGTCCCGATCGCGTTCGTTGAAAGTCGGAAATGTTCGCGCGATTTCGTCACGCGGTATTTTACGAATCCCGACGCACTGGGGTGTCCATCATCATATATTAATTTTTATTAATATTCTTCTATAATTATTCATTCTTAGAACGGGATTAACATACTTGAAAATCGAGAAACACCACGAAACCTGGCGATTGCATACTAACTTAAAAACTGGAAGATTTATGTGAGAAGTCCGTAGATAAATTGACGTCTACTGTCACGTAACTTTATTGAATATTGGAGATGTGGTAATCGAATTAAAAATTCTTCGAAAGTAGTAAAGGCGATTATATTTACAGCCTGTACTTAATATTGTGTTATCGTAAGGGGAAATTGAGATATAATCAAAATTACGTAGAAATTGATAACGGTTGTCGCGAGAGGATGATCGTGACCGCGTTCGTTCGAAGTCGGGAATGTTCGCGTAATTCCGTCGCGCGTCATTGTACGAATTCTTCCTGACGCGCTAACGAATGTCTACTACAATATTGTTGATTATCAATTCTTAATAATTATTAATTATATAATTTATGATTATTAATTCTTCTAAAAGATGATTAACATTCTTGAAATTGAGGAATTTTCCTCAAAATGAAGTAGTAATTAAAATTACGTAGAAATTGATAACATCTGTCGCAATCGTCCTCTCTGGACCGCGTTCGCTAGAACTCGGGAATGTTCGTGCAATTTCGTCGCGCAACATTGTATGAATTCTTCCTAGTGCATCAACGTCTATTACCTTACTGATTTTTGTTAACGTATATAATTATTGATTATGTATATTCTAAAACGCGATAAATATGCTAAATTGAGAAATATCGCTGGAAACCTTCTGATCGCAAAGGAAGTTGAAAAGGCGTAGATGCAGGTGAAAAGTGTAGAGACGTTAAGCGTGGTCGTGCAGCACCTCGAAGAATTATTCGTAGTTAACGGGTGATCGAGGTATCTTCGTCGCTCTTTCGGTCATCTCGGCCGAGAAGAAGAAAAGGTTACGAGATCCCGTCGTCTCACGTTTCTCGCAATCTCTTCCCCGCTGCTCTAAGCGAGTCCCTTTTGCTCGGCTGTGTCCTACGCGAACCGTCCATCCGTCTGTCCGTTGTGTTCACTGTATCGTTTCGGCCTCGGTAACGTGAAATTTACAGCGGCCATTACCAGCTGATATTCTTTGTCTTGTCGCTCAACCGCGTTCATTCCTCGCCGCCTTTAAAATACTTTGTAACGCGAACAACGATCTCTCTTACCTTCAGGGATTCCCGTCTTGCAGAACGATTTGCTTGCCTCGTTTCCTCGCCCCCCCGTTGTCTCTGATATCCGTTCACCCTCGAGAACGCGTCGTCGTTTAGTCTCGCTTAACCTTGCGATTCGTTTTGTCCTCGAATTTCGATGGATCGTACGCTGACGCGAGATTGGGGCATTTTTCGTTGACCCTTACTACTGAATCGCCAGCTGGGACTTAGAACGGGGGCGGTTAGGTAGCTGCTATCCACCATTATGGTTACAAAGTACTCTGCCATCATTTGTCTGTATATCTATACATCAGCTTGGAAGACATTACGTGTGTATACGTACCATGTGGTGTATGTATGACGTAGGCTGAATTTAATGCGGTAGAGGTATTATTTAGGAGATCTTAGAAATTAACGAAATTCGTTTGATCATTGAAAAGTTGGAGAACTTGGAAATCAAGGAGGTTTACAATTTGGTAATTGAACAACGTTAGAGGAACGAATATGTGGATATGTAAATGTGAACAATTTGAATTATAAAATATGGGCAATTTGAAATCTGAAAAGTTAGGAATGTGCAAATGTGGACATCTAGGAGTTTAGGGACTTCAGAATTTGAACTCTTAAAAAATTTCAAGACCTGTAAAAACAATTTCTAAATTATTAATATGAGATACATGAAACATCCCAGATAAATACAAATTTATACATAGTCACCGTGGAAGATAAAAACGTGGTATCTGGAAGATCCATACGAATCTTTCGCATTATCAGAAAAGATGAGCGCGTTAGATTGCGAAGTAAACATCACGTGGGCAAGGCTAATTTCGCATGGCGCGTTCATTCACGTAAATAACTCATTGAAGAAGTTTTTATTAGTTGAGACGATAAGATACCGTCGTAACGTTACATACGATCTTTGCGAAACGGCTCGTGATATATTCAAGGTTTCGTTGTTTCGATCGGGACTACACCGGGGCACCCGTCTCTTACTTTCACCTCGTTTGTTACACGTACACCTTTTCATCTTATGCGATTACACGGAATTCTTGCGGATAATTGACCCGAGTAAAAGGCTCGCGTACGCGTGGATGCATCTCGTAAACGGCGATGCAATGGATTTCAACCGCTAATTCGATGTTAACAAATCCATTCCCAGGTGGTTGGAAGTTAGCATCGCGTCTTTAATCCCTTTCACGTGATCTTTACGCGCGAGAACGTGCTCGGTTAAGTGATTCCTGTATTTTTGCTGATTGTTCGGAAATACTGGGTTAGCTCGTCGTATAAATTATACTAATTTTCTTTCCTTGTACGTAAATGAGGTACACCTCTATTAATAGCATTTTTATAATTTAACTCACAATATTAATTTATAAAATCTGTTTTCTGGAACATTATTAATATGTGTATGTTGATATACTCAGTATCTCAAATTGTTGCACAGGAGTAAATGTTACATTAAATATGTATTTTTTATAATATATTATAACAGATCATGCAAAAATCTGAAAGACAAAATATAAAATTTATTAATAAACGAAAACAATTTTATTTTCCGCATGGCACGATATTCGCAGTGTTTAAAATCACGCAACGAGCATCGAGAATTTGTTATTTCACCGCAGGAAATTAGGACGCTTTCGACTCGAGTCCATGAAGAAATCAATTGTGTTATTTCCTTTTGAAAACAAAACGATTTTCCATTAGGAACGCGTCACGGCGTATAAACCGCGAAGAATTTCAAACGTCTCAATTGGCAATTTACACGTGTACGGTAATTAAACGTAACCAGCCGAACAAACCATGTTACCGATTATCTATTCAGTCGGTTGCTTTCCACGACATACCGACGCGACGAACAATGACCAGAAATAGTTTTGGTCATCTCTAGAAAGCATATAACGGCTAAATAGCGGGGGCACACCAGAATATTAGATCGGTGAGTAACATGTACGGTTAATGTTCTGTGACGGTTCGAACGTAAGACGTGTCCAAGTGCGACCGGATTCCGCGATACCAGCGACCGTTTCACGCACATCCGGATGAGGAAGATGGAAAGAGCAAAAGTGCACGTACCAACGAGAAACAATAACCTCCTGTTGCGTAGATTGCACCGGTGCATTTCAATTACGACAACCTCGATAACTCGGAAACTACGCTGCGTTGCATACCACCCCCTCTATTCTGATTAACCCTGGTTTTCGGATAAAAATTGTAGCTAATATTCTTTAAGTTTGTAGTCTCTAAATAAAATTTGCATTAAGGTTAATTTTCAGGACGTTCATAAATATATTAACCCTCTTTGCTTATATTGATCTCAGTCTTTGACTGAAAATTATAGATCCTTTAAATTTGTACATCTTAATCATAGTTATATTAGGAAATTTATTATATCAACATAAAATCAATATGTCCGATTTTTAAAAATGCACACAGGAATGAATTTCATGAACTAGTTAGAAATCCATTCTTCAGCATCTGTGTATTATATGTGCAGTTAAAACTTCAACGCTTATATAAAATTGTAATAAAAACGTCTTGAAATTTAAAACTATAAACAGTGTATAAAATGTGTATAAAACTTGTATAAAACTTGTATAGAAGTGACCGTGGTCACATAAAATGTGTATAAAATGTATATAAAACTTGTAGAAAAGCGACCTTGGTCGAGAGTAACAATATTCTTTAAAAATAAGTCCCATGTGAGGGAACTTTACTGTAGCAAACGACTGTTGTCAAGAAAAACGACCGAAACGTGGAAAGGAAAAAGATCCGAGTCGAACCTTTTTCAGAATTTAGAAAGTTCGACTTTCTTGAAAGAATCGTTCAACGTGACAACGGGAAAAACGTTTACTCTTGCCGATCACGTAGGCTAATCTCAAACTAAACGCTGCTCGTCGATTACGCAGCTACGTTCAACTAATAATACCGGCCATTACTATTCCGTTCGCGTATTCGTCGAACCTTCGTGTTCTCGGTCGTCCAGGAACGCGGAGAAAAAAAGGAAAAAAGAGACGAACACAAGAATAGGTATTTTCATTTTCAACGAGTGCGCGAAGGTATGAATGGAAACTGTTCGAAAAAGGGTTCGAATTCTGAAATTTTCAGATCGTGGATTTTCAAATTTTCAAATTTTAGGATTTGGATGTACTCAAGTACAAATATTTGTAAATTTAAAAATTTACAACCTTACAAATATCGAAATTCTCTAGATTACCAAATCCCTAAATTACCAAATTCCCTAGATCACCATATTCAAAAATTACCAAATTCCCTAGATTACCATATTCAAAAATTACCAAATTCCCTAGATTATCAAATTACAAAATTCTCAAATTCCCTAGATCTCAAAATCCTTAGATTCTCAAATCCCCTAGATTCCCAAATTCCTAAATTACCAAAGTGCTAAATTTCCAAATTCCCTAGATTACAAAATCCCTAATCTCCAAATTCCCTAGATTACAAATTCCCTATTTTCCAATTTCCCTAGGTTACCAATTCTCTAATTTCCAAATTCCCTAGATTACCAATTCCCTAATTTCCAAATTCCCTAGATTACCAAATCCCTACATTCCAAATTCCCTAGATTATTAAATTCCAATATTACCAATTCCATAAATTCTCAAAGCCCTTTGTTCCGAATTCCCCAGATTGTCAAATCTCTAAATTACCAAATTCCTCAATTGCCAAATTCTCTAATTTGCAAATTCCGAAATCCTGAATTTCCTAAATGACCAAATCCCTAAATTCCCAAAGTCCCAAATTCGTAAATTTCCAAGTTCTGAAGTTCTTGCTTAATATATAACATACATGTCAGTATATTTGTCAGTATATTAACAAATAATGAAGTCCGTGCAGTCCATTGAACGTTAATCGAAGAAGAATAGTTAGCATTCCAGTTACTCGTTAAAATTAATGTAAATTCAGTACTGTTACGTTATTTCCATAGTTACCACGGTCTGCCATGGTTTTACTGCTTTATTACGGCGCGCTGCTTTCATTAAAACGGTTTTCCTTGCGCGAGTACCGTTTTCATGAAAGAAAGTTTCCGTTCGACGAGATCTCCGCGGGATCCAGGAATTTTTGCGAGCGTTCCTCATTTTACTAATTAAGGATGTACTAATTGAACGGGTCTTTTTTGCCTGCTCCGAAACTCGAACAACGCCGTGAATTCGGTACTTATATTTTCCAATAAAACGATTACACGCGAGGCTATGTAAACACCTATGACGTCAAACTGTAAACGATTTTGAAAAGCCACAGAATCTCGACGAAACTTTACGCGATAGAGACGTCGATTTATAGCCCGTTTCACGCAATAAAGTGTCCTCAGAATTTGCAAGATTCTGCGTTTTATTATAATCGTTCAACAGCATTTTGTTCATACCGTAGAAATCATGGTTGTGCAGCGTGGTAAAGTTTAATAATTGTGATCAACCTTTCCGTGTTCCCGCTGTGACGCATGAGACACGGAAAATGGCGACGTTTAGAAAGGACTGTAAACTTTGCTCAGAAAAATTTTATTCAATATTTACAGTACTGTACTGTTAATACCGTTAATACTATTGATACAATGTAATTAGTTTAATAATACATAATAAATAAGTATAAATTGTATGTACTTTTTCTGAATTAACCTAAATATTTTGAGAATTGTCTTTTTAAGACTATCGGTGAGATACTCATCGACATTTTCCCTAGAGAAGCCTACCGTGTTCGATATTGTGTTCTCTCATTATTGCGTCTTCATTCAGTTGTCATCGGTCTTGAAAAATTACCTAACCGCCGTGAGAACGAACGATCCTCGAATATCAGAACTATTCAATATCTAACCTCGAATTCTTCGTTAATTATGTTAATATTCATTACAGCGCATTAACCGAACTCGTGTCTTCACACCGGCGCGAAAGAAACGCTTGTTTTAAGTAATTGGCTTTCCCCTCGTTCTACTTTTATACCCGTTTTCGACTTAGCCGTGAAATTGCAAACACCGACATTTTGTTAAGGGACTAGTTTTAGAAATTACATCTAATTTTTCATTTTTTCCCTTATTCCTTCTCATTCTTCGTATCGTGAAAATTACTAGAATACAAAAGAAGGATTTAACCAAAAGGAGACAATTTTCTGGGTCTACGTTTTCCGAAATATTTATTTCTCATTCATTTACAAAGAACACTTAAAATATGAACAGATTTATAAAAGTGTTACGAAGCGCTTTCGTAAAACAAAGTCAACAATTGAAAGAAGACGAACGGGACCCAAGAATCGTTTTCGGTTTTATTATGTAAAAAAGAAAAAAAAAATAGATCTGTACACAATGCTCCCACGACGCTTCGTTATCCATCCTCTGAACCGTCTCTTTCTCTATACACATTCACCTATGCACGCATTCTTTCTCATTCTCTCCCTGCTTCATAAATTACCAGCTTCTTAGCAGCCGACGAAAAGTCGTCGTCAAGGGTCTAGTTTTAGTCACTAGATTCTAGTGAAGTGACGAATTGTCTCTGAATCGACATTGGGGGCCTCGTGCGGCAAAACCGAGAACTCCGACGATCCTTGTCTCTCTTGCTTCGTACAGGAGAGACAAGGACAGCAACAATTTCGCCGACGTACGATTTTGAAGCGAGGAAGCAATATTTTCTCACACTTTCTTTTTCAAAATATTTGTACAATTATGCAGCAGAGGATTTTGCAGTTTACTCGGAACTTTGTAAAAAGTGTATATATTTTTTACAAGGTTTGAAGAGGCAAATTGCAAAATAGAATTCTGTATCGACCTTATAATTGTAAGGAGAATATTTTGAGAATAGAAGTATGAGATGTTGCTTCGCTTGAAAATCTTCCATCAACCAAATTGTTTTTGTCTTTTGTCGCAGGAGAAATAAGAATCGTCAAGGTTTTTATCTTCAAATCGAAATATTAGTTCTTTAATTTTATGTCCCACTGTTTCGATCATTTAAAAAGATAGACACGTGTTGTTATTGAAAATTGAATAAAAAAATGAAGTATACGTAGATGGAACGAGAACGAAGAGGATTGTATACTCGTTACGACACTCGCGATTATTCTCCCATTATCGATCAGAAAATTCTTGCGTTGTTACGGAAGTCTGCAATAATGTTCCTTCTTTTTTCAATTTCATTGATTTGTACGGATTACGATGCGTATTCTTAGACAAGCAACGTTTACGAGTGACAGCGATATATCACCTGGAATTACCGTTTTTTCTTGACTCGTGGGAAACACGCGGTTATTAAAAATGTAACAATTTTCTCTGCGTATCGGGAGTAGTATGTCGTAATTGCGCGTGAATTCTACGGGTCGATTTCTAATATGTATATCATTTTTCATGATTCTTACCTCTTTCGGATCGATACACTTTCTCGAATGAGAAAAATTCTCAAATTTTTCTACTTCCAAATTTTCGTATTTTCAAATTTCTAACCTCCCGAATTCTCACATTCCAAATTCCGAGTTCTCTAATTTCCAAATCTCCAATTCTTCAACCTTCCGAATTATAACATTCTACAACCTCCAAATTTGAGTATTCCAGACAGTTTTCAAATTTTAATATTCCACAACTTCCAAATCCCCAAATTTTCCAACTTCCCAGAAGTTTGAACTTCCAAATTCCAAATTTCCATCCACTATAAATATAAAAATTCATCTCTTCCACTACCCATTATCCAAATATATAACCAAATATTAGAATACACTTCAACATACCTCGCATTCGTCCCACACTCGATTCATATCAGAATGTACACACACTACACTCATTCCACATATGCGCTACGTGATTTCACATAACATGCTCCTACCGTAATTATCTAACCGTACTTTCTAAAATACGAGACAAATAATAATATCGTCAAATAAAAATGCTAAACACATTCATGCGTCACATATGTTACACGCATTACACATTAAACACTAAAACATATTAAATGAGAATCCATTTGTCTGTGCATGGATCATAAATTCCAGTCTGATTGTGGCAATCGAACGCAACCGACTATATCGGTATACCGTATATATATCGGGATGCCATATATACAGTTACGTGTACGAATGATTTTATGATAAGTATAAAATATTTCGAGCGGTTCTCGTTCGCGAAGATTTCGTCCGTGATTAGTTTTTTCGTTTGCTTGAATTTTCTACGCGTGCACGTATTTCGCACGTGTGTGTACATACGTGCAGGTAAACACACATGTGTCTGGTTTATGTCGGTATGTAGCCGTGCAGCAACCGAGTTTCTTCGGTACGTGGCTTTACCGTTAGGCCGCTTGATACTCTTGTCCGCGAGTCGCCTACATACGAACCAGCCTTTACGCACGTTTAATGAACGAGTTTTCAAAGCTTTTTGTTCGCTCGTTCATCCTTTTCTTCTTCTTCCTCTTCGGTTTCGTTTTTTCTTCTTTCGTTTTGAACTGACGGTACATCGGTCGGTTAGAGCTGATAATTTACACGCGTTTCTCGACGCAGTCGAGATCGAAATCGCGGTTGCTTTCGGATTAGATAGAAAGGCGTGATTAATCGTTAATCACTTATCATTAATACTTGCATTAGTCGTTACGATTACAAATGTAGTCGCTGGTATGCAGTTTTACACGGTGGACTGAGTATGTATGTTCGAGGGCGATTTGGTAATTTCTGGGTCTTTCGTGCAATTCAGAATTTCAGTATACATATTTATAAGAATCAATATGTCTTTACATTCATCAAATTTATCAATATACATACAATTTATAAATACACATTTATAAGAGTAAATGTATTTAAGTAATAAGTATGTTGGTGTATTTCAAAATAATTTCAAAATTATATGTACCCTCCTGAACACTTAAGGGATTCAGTTTTTTGTTCTAAAAATTTGAAATATCTGTGGCTTTAAATTTTCAACTTAGAAATTCCTGTGCTCCCAAATATGAAACTTTGAAAATTTAATGGTTAGGACTTGGAACATTAAATGATTGAAAAATGTAAAAAATTTGAAATTATTTTTCTCAGCTTACAAGTCTCTGAATATCCACGTCTCAGATTTATCAGGTTGTAAATTCCGATGTCCCTAATTATAATTAAGTGAAAACGAAATAAAATTTTCAGAATCACCAGATCATAAATTTCAATGTTCCTTATCATAATTACCTGAAAACGAGATCAAATAAAGTGTGCAATTACCAAGTCATAAATTTCGATTGCCCCTATCATAATTTCCTGAAAATGACATAAAATAAATTGTGCAATTATCAAATTATAAATTTCGGTTCTCCCTATAATAATTACCTTGAAACGAAATAAAATAAATTTCACGATGACCAAATCATAAATTTCGATGTACCTTATCACGAATACCTGAAAATAAAATTTCACAATACCCATATAAACTTCGATACTCGTAATAATTTCTTAAAAATGAAATAAGATGTCCCTAATTTTCGAATAAGCTAACCTTGAAATATACAACTAACGTGCAAACATCTTAAATATCATACAAAACTGATCGAAAGTAAAGGTAGACTTGTTACCCTGAATACCTAGAGCTCATCTTGTGGGGGGTGCATTGTGTCTCGAGTATCGCCTCCATTCTTCAGGCGACGGAAGACAAAGTTCAGAGCACACGAATTTTGTAATGTCATTAAAAAGAGAGGTCGCGGCAAGAGGTGTACCATCGTGGAAAAAAGATAAAGAAGAAGTGGAAAACAGTCACGAGCGGACGAGCCTCGGGTATCGTAAATCACTATCGACCTATTCTATTCAAATGAAACTCGTGTTCTCCCTCTGTGTAACGTCTTTTACCTCCTCCACCACTTATTTCTTTCTCTGTTCGTACAATGTATCCAGGGTTTTGTTTTACTTGGAATTCCTCCGTTAACGAAAGTATTAAGGACTTATCTGCTATTCCAAGCTGGCCGATTAAATTTCCGATTAAATTGTAGCCATTTGTATTCATTAACAGAGGATTGAACTATGCCGGTACGTCGTTAATGAAATCCTGCGATTCTTTACGGACTCCGTAATCTTTGCATCAAAATATTTGCGGTAAATTTGTTGTTAGCAAATCGTTCCTTCATTTTTCGCTAGTTTATTCTGTTTTGTGCTTGGATCTTTGGTTGTGGATAGTTTCGATAGGGTTGAAGAATTTAGGAATATATGAACTTAAGAAATCAAATGAGAGACTAAGGCATGATTGGTCACTTTTTTGAGACATATTTAATAATAATCTTCTGTTACAGAGGTTTTATTTAATACCGAAATTCAATTTTAGGTTAATACAGATATTTAGGGCGCCAAAATTAAACTGTGCACGTATGCCTCAATTTCCACAATAGTAAAATTAAATTCTCAGGTGTACAAATTTACATATTTCTACATTTTCCAATTTCCAAAATCTTAAATTTTTTAATTTCCTATTTCAATTTATATTTCTAAATTCTACACACAAAAATGGAAAAGTTTGAATATTTGCATGTCGGAAAATTTTACAACCGTACTATAAGCGTTTCGCTACAGAAAATGATTTAAAAATATAAAAATGAACTTCTCGAATACAGAAAAGTGAGAAATTGAAGACATCGAAGGTCAATTTGATCAGTGACAACAAACACGTCATTGGTTCTATCCAGCTGATTTTCATTAGTTTAACGAAGAATTAACAGATTCTTTCTCACGTAACGTCACCGCTTCACAGAACTAGCTACAATTCATATTTCTATCCTCGAACGAGCCAATCTATGAATCCTTTCCCGACACCTTCCGCTCCCGGAAAGATTTAATGCATCCTGAACGAGTTCACACCTGTGGCAGCGCGCAACTTCGTCTCATATTTATCAAAGTTGAGTTAAAACGGCGTGCCCGCGCGTAAAACGTCAGACACGCCGAACGTAGAAGAAAAATCGCGGCGAGAGTTATAGTATCTCGCGTTTTAATTCTACACGTTCGCGTACACGGCGTCGCGGCTTGAATTTACGACGCCACGCTCTCCCTCTCACCTTTACGTTCATGAATACAAGTTCGTAAGTTATGACGCCGCAATAGAGAGCGATGCAAGCGGTTCGCACAGCTCGCCGAGCTATCAGAAGCGAGAAGGGTGCAGGACGATCGTGCACCGTCTGCTCCGGATGCGCAAACGGGTTCCGAGAATCGACGATCATCATTACCCGCGTCACCCACTGCTCGACCGACTGATATCTCAATAAGAATCCTCGATTCCGATCGTCTAATCCCTTCGATTCTCCACCAACCTCATCCGCAAACTGCTACGAGCAAACGGGTTCGTCGAACGATCGGACATTCTTATTCAGAGAGATTAGGGGTCCTCTAGGAGGGTTAACCCCTATTTTGACGAGTCTCGTTGATGTACGTGATCAATTTTATTTTCAACACGCTTCAATTTGGTGTTCAATTATTTGCATAGTCAATACCAAATTGACAAAACATAGTTCTGACGGATGCATCTGACAAATCGCAGTGCAAGGTTAATATCTCTAACACGGTCAATTGGTTATTCGAAGCAAGGTTTTTCCTGTTAGGTTCTTCTCCACTCAATTCACCCAGTATGTAAGCATCGAAATCTGGTAGGGATGAAAATGGATACAACGAAGAAGGGTGAAAATTGTGTCAAGATTGCTAAATAACCCGAATTCAATTCTACTTAAATAGACAGTAACAAGTCACCGAAATGTATTTGCTGAAGTCAGAAATAGAGTCCCAAGAAGGGTGAAATCAGCCTGTGACAATTGTTCTGAAATAATCCGTAAACAATTCAATTATACTTCCATCGAAGTAGACCGCAAGCCTCGAAATCGGGAGGGTCAGAAATGAAGGCAGGTAGAGGGGTGAAATCTGATAGCGGTTACACGGTTACATATAGATACTTATACCCTGCATCGCGAATGCAGAAAGAGAGAGTAGCACATATCCTATCTGCTCTGGATACACAGGAGGCGGGTTCTTAGAACGGGAGGCCATTACCGGTGCCCGGCCACATACTGATATCTCAATACAAACCCTTAGTTTGAATCCATTATAATGGCGGGGTACGCGAGCACAATCGTCGCGTCGTGTACTCGTCCACGTATGCGGCTGTACGGTATTATCCTGCGAGGATGCCATCCATACCACGTTCCAGGAACGCCTCCTGCCAGGAACTATCCTTTCTCTTTCCTGACCACGGATTCCTGCTTCTTTCGTTACAGCCTCGTTTTCGTTGCGTTCTCGATTAATTGCTCCTATCGAACGCTGAAAAATTAGCCATCGAAATACCTCATCCACCCCTGTTCGGTCGGATATTACATTTTTTTTTTTAACTTAACTTAAGTCCCTTTGTCGGATATGAAAAAATAACGTCCTTTAGAAGTTGTTACTTCTTACTAATACAAACTCTTGTATGAGGTGCTGATCATTTGTACTTGATCATACAAGTTTTCATCCCTTTCGAAACTTGAGGAGTTCGGACTTTAGACATTTTTCAAGTCTTGGAAATTTTGTGAAGGTTCAGAAGGTTTGACAACTTGGACATTTTTGAAGGTTCAGAAGGTTTGGCAACATAGACATTTTTGAAGATTTACAAGGTTTGGCAACATGGACATTTTGAAAGTTTGCACAGTTTAGACACTTTGTAAGGTTTAGAAGGTTAGGTAATTTGGATATTTTTGTAGGTTTGGTTATTTTGCAATGTCTGACATTTTTGAAGGTTTGAAAGTGTTTCAAGGTTTGATCATTTTGAAACGTTTGAAATTTTTGAAGGTTTGAAAGTTTTTCAACGATTGATTATTTTGAAAGGTTTAGAAACATGGCAGTTTAGAAATGAAGAAAATTCAACACTTCAAAAATCTTCATACACGACGATGAAGAGGCTGAACAAAAAATGCGTGTATATTTTTCCTCGATGTTTCTATGCGAGAAATTTATAAGAAACCGTAAAACTTTCTATCGAAGATAAACTTTTTTCCTTATTTTTACGAGCTCTTCTTTTATTGTACCGACAGTTTAGATTTCTAATTAACTTTTTCTGCCTTATCGACGTTTTGCCACGTTACGGTGGTTCGTAAGATTCTTGACCTGAAAATCGAAGTAACTTAGCATACCAGCAGTCGCGGTAACGTTAAATATCGAACGATCGCGAACGTTTACGGCGAAAAAGTAAAACGTGTCGCTTATCGGTTCAGCTTCTCTCGTTCGTCTATTTATCACGCTTCATCGTAACTTTATGACCGACAACGACAATTAATTATATCTGAACTGGTTCGTATAACTGAGTCCTGTATTTTCGTATCGTTTAATTTTCATATTGACCTTTGGCAAAGGTCTGATTCGAGCTCGCGGAATGAAAACCGCGAATACTCTGTTCAGAGGTGTATCATTAGCCTATCGTATTTCAGGAACACCTCCCGTGACCTTTATTGTTTCTTCACACCCTTATCGCCTTTTACCTACCTGTATCATTTATCTTCCTCGCCTTTCTCCGACACTTTGCGACTAACCTACATAAGGTGATTGAATAGGGAAAAATCGGGGTGAATCAAGGCAGTCGAATCAGAACAATTTAACGCGTTGACTGAAGCAACTGAAAATTAGGCAGCCATTTTGGATTCTAACAAATCTCACCGAATATTTTGTTTATGGCAGTGGTACAGTAGTTATATATTATCCATAGTTTCATGTGATAGATTTATATTTTGTAACATCATCTATATGTGACATGGTACTCAAAGTATCAAAACAAATCAAAGATTTGGAAAATTTGTCGAACCGTGGTGTCCGTCACGAGTGACTCGATGTCATAAGTTAATAAAATTTGTCAGAGAACAAATATTGCTAAAACAGTAAATAAAGAAGAGTTCCCACAGATATAAAATGTGACGGTAAGAAAATGGTTCTAGGAATAAAAGGATCGAGGGTTTTCGAGTCACCCTCGATATCGTTCGAATCGCGACGCGAAATCGTTCGCTTTAAAAGGGATGTTCATCGTCGGATTTTCTATCGTAAAATCGCGTGGAATAGCGTCGCAAGAACGATCTCGTTCGGAACAGCACGATACTTAGAGGAGAACAAGAGCCGCGGTTCTACGATTGCATCGACATTGCGGAGGCGAATGTCTCCGCGACTCGACTATCGTTACAACGACAACGATACAATCGAGGGCACCGATCGATGTTTCCTGCGAGGCTGCTAAAGACATAACGTTCACGTGTTTACGATACCTGGCCGCCACGATAATTCGCTCCGTAAGGGCGTACACGCGGTATACCACGTACGTATTATTCGCAGTTTGCCAGCGAATTGTTGCGCGAGCCTTAAGCGTGACAGCCACGGCCTTATTCTGCGAGCCGATACGCTTTTTACAGACATCAAAGCGTCGCGTCGGAGGCAACCTATAATGTCAAAGCGTTGGTGTTTCCACCCGATATTTTCATTTCTTATTGGCGAATTTTGCTCACGCTCCTTTTACAGGGTTATACTAATATTTGACAATTTTCGGACGGGGATGATATGCGGGGGTTGAGGAGCAGTCTTCAGCATTTATTATTCAACCAATTTTTCTGACATATTCTTGTAGGATTTGCATAGTTGTGAACATGCACATTTATTATCAATAGTACGTTTTCATCAGGTTAAGGTGCGTCAAGTACGTCATTTGGAAGTAACTCGTTGCTATAATACTGATACAAGTACAGAAGGTTGATAACGATGTACCTATTGATCGGTCTAAATTATAATTGGACTTGAACTACAAATTCTTCAAACTTAGAGTAAAATTCAGTATACCTGAACCGCGAGTGCGTCATAAGACAGATTCGTCAGACAAGGGGTTAAAAAATGAGCGAACAAAGGTTGTGAACTGTTATCGGATCGAGGACCGGTTATTTAGCGAACGTTTGATTTCGTACGCCATTAATCCATTTTGGTATCCGACATGTACGAACGAGATAAATCGTGATCGTAGTGACGCGTTACCGACGAGCCTCGGAAAACACCGTCGACGATTCATCATCCGCGCTTTGTCGACGTAACGCCACTATATCTTTGAGCGTGCACGCCATGCGTTATATTTAAAGCGGTACGCACCGAGCGATATAGTAAATAGTATAGTCCGCCCACCGTTTTCGCGAAGCGCGGGTGTGACGACAGTCCGGCAAAACGTGGGACGAAGAGGAGAAAAGTTGGACGCCCACATGGTCAGCTCGGCAATTTTCTGCGAGGTAAAAGTTTTTCGAGAGCATATCGCGTCAGCCTATTTTTTCCGACCACGTGAATCGCTCTTTCCTCTCGTTCCCTCCTAGCGGGTTTATCGAGCGTCGTTGGCCGATCGCAAATAAGGCGAGCATGGCCGTACAAAGCTCCAGCTACGAAAATGTCATAAACCAACCAGAACTCGCGTATCGGTTAGGTTAGACGATCGTTTTAGATGGAGAGCGAATAGGGTGCATTTCTAGCCATTTTATAATTAAATCTGCGACTTTTCTCACACCTTTACTGACTTTCATTTTTAAAATGATCTTTAACCCTTTACACTATGTTGACGAGTCGACGCAATCGTACTTCAGCTATGATCAATTTTACTCGAACTTTGAATGAGCTTCAATTTGGAGTTCAAGTCAGGATTGATACTAAATTGACATAACATTTTTCTTTGTTTGTTTCAATATTATAGCTGTGATTACTTAGTTCTGACTGACGCACCTGACAAATACATCATAGTGTTCATAACAGCATTTTAAGTAAAATGCTAAATATTTGATTCAGCATTTCTTAAGAATTCGGTAAATATGACCGTAGAGATCTTCAAAGGGCAAACATTTAAATATCAAACGAAAGTGCAAGATGGATATTATTTCGATTATACTTGCAAGGTGTGGACGATCGAATGATGTTCTCTCGGTGAAAATATTTTATCTTGGATTACACATCTCGAGATACAATGGAATTTATAATGGAATTCATGATGGTGCATAATGGTTATCGATAACCAAATTAAAATTCCGATTAATGATAATGGTTAGTAATACTGAAAGAAATTTTTACCGTTTGCAATACATAGGTATTAAGAACCAAAACAGTTAAAAATTAATATTTGTTAACTACGGCACTTTTAGACAATTTTCTTTGACATCTCATGCAACTCTGGCAGGTTCAATATAGAAAGGGATGAATGTTTTACAAGATTGTTCTCAAGTAATATTAGTATCGATTTAATTAAAAACTGCAATGTTCAGAAAACATGTATACATCAGACGTTTAGTGACTACTTATATTTAAATTGAAACTAAGTTAATAATGGAGTCTAAACTATATATAATAAATAAAGAATTCATCAAGTAGCTTCTTTACCTCGATAAAGGTTAACGTTAAAGCTAATTTTCGTAATTGAAGATAAGAAATCTAAAATCCGACACTTTAACGTAAATCTAGTTCAGTAAAAAAATGTCCGAAATTCGAGAAAGGCGGAGAAAAAACAAGTCGTCCGTTAAATGGTAAGTGGTGGTCTAGGAGAAGAAGAGGAACGATCGAAAAAGATGGTTTCGAAAGGCGATCGCGCATCGAAATGCTCGAGGCGTGGAGCGGGTCGACGTTGGAAGGCGCAGTCGGATGTTAGCGAAATAAATTATTGCCGCGTTTTCAATTTTTAACCCGTTCCCGGCCGTTCTTTTTTCACGACGTTTGCTCCCTCGACCCGGCCAATCTACGCTCAATCTTCCCGCATTCGCCGATCTTCTCTCTTTCTCTGTTTCCCGTATGCGAACTACGGAGCCACGGTGTTCCGCTGAATTAAACATAAGTCAGCGAGTATAAAATATGCCGCGAACGTTACCGGTAGATATAAAACGCGACTCGGTAAAGTGTACGTACGTGCCACGTACACCGGCTGAAACCCCCCAATATACGCTTCCTTTTTCTCTTTATCCGACAAGGGAAAAACTTTACGAACCGACCGAAAACCAACCGTCCGTTCTCTATTCCGTTCGGAACCTCGAGGATCGACCAAATATCGCTCGATCTTGCGGCGTACGCTCGTGAACACCGATCCTTATCGAACAACGGACACGGTTTTGAGGGAACGTTGATCGACCAACTTAAGATTTTCATGTTTTATCACCTGTGCGATTTATTGCATCGACAACCTTGTTTGCTACTGTAATTTTGACAAATTTTTTGATACTTCGTTCGTTGGGAAGGTGGGATTTTTGGGGTCTGGGATTTGGGGGTTTGTTAGTTTGGGAACTTGGGAAATTCTGGCAATTAGTATTTAGGGATTTGGGGAGTTGAACATTTAGAAATTTTGGTGTTTAGTAATTAAAGAATTTGATAATTTCGGGATTTGGTAATTTGAAGATTTGGTTATTTGCAACTTTAGGAATGATTTGGGGAGTTAAGAGTTTAGGGATTTGATGATTTGAAAATTTAGAAATTTAAAGATTTGAGGGATTTGTAGATTTGTAAATCTTATTGGTTTGGAGAGTTGGTAATTTAGTAATTAGGAAATTCGAAGATTTTGAGATTGTATAGTACATCTGTAAATTCATCAATAATATATTAAGAGCGTGAACTAAAAAGGTTTTACGAAATAAACCATAATTCAATTTATATTACGTGCGACAACCTTTTTGTTTCACAAAAGGTAATTCTGTTACTTTACATCGATACGACTGGAAGGAATTTGCATAATTTATCGCGTATTAAAAGTTGCGTTCGAGTTTCTGGTACCCTTCGTTTATTATCTCCACATATTAATAAATTACATAACACCTCGAAGTACCGAGAACACTAAATTAAGTTAATATTATCGAAATCCTGAAAGTTCAAATTGGTGAGAGAAAAATTGTCGTTTCGTTTAAAGATCATAACATCGTTATCGCGGAATAAAGTACTGCGATACCGTATTATATCTTAAATTTTCGCGGGCCGTACGTCAGGGCCGCGTGATCTGTATAAAAAAGGCGCGTAAAACGATTTCCAGTTTGCGCAAATGTATCCTTCACGATTCTTTATTATGACCATATTTAATGGTACACACGGCGCGTATCCACCTTTCCGACACAAATTAAAGCAATATTTTTACACCGGCCGAAAACGAACAAACGATTAGCGTCGTAATAACCGTAGTAATTTATAATTACTTTCATTTTATTACCGCGCCAAGTATCTCGAGCTCGCCAGGAATTCCAAGTGGTATGATAATTATTAGATACTGGCGAAACGCGGATGAAAAGAATTACCTGCCGACTCGATCGATCTCGTAACTTTTAAATAACGAGTTTTAAGTAACTCGGAAGGTGTTCGCTTTTAACTATATCATGAAGACCACTCTTCTTCTTCGATTTTAATCTTCGTTCGCTTTTCGGGTGCCTCTGAGATATATGTTATGATGAAAAATGTTAAAGGAGAATACTTGCAGAAGGCAAGACACTTCTGGGTAGTTCTTTTCCGTGCCTTTAGAATTAGGTGTAATATATTATTTAATATTTTATATTTTAGTATAATATATTTTTTTATACTGCATACTTTAGTATAATAGCCACTTATAAGCGACGATTTTAATTTATTGGTAAATTATTGATTATATACAAAAATATTTTGAAATTCCAAATTTTGAGATTCAAAATTATGAAATTCCAAGTTTTGCAATTCCAAATATTGAAATTCCGAGTTTTGAAATTCCAAATTTCGTAAACTGAAACTTTGAAATTCTAAATTGTGCAATTTCGAGTTTTGCAATTCCAAATTTTGTAATTCCAAATTTCGCAAACTGAAACTTTGAAATTCCAAATTGTGCAATTTCGAGTTTTGCAATTCCAAATTTTGAAATTCCGAGTTTTGCAATTCCAATTTTTGAAATTCCAAATTTCGCAAACTGCAATTTTGAAATTCCGAGTTTTGCAATTCCAAATTTTGAAATTCCAAATTTCGCAAACTGCGATTTTGAAATTTCGAGTCTTGCAATTCCAAATTTTGAAATTTCAAATTTCGCAAACTGCAATTTTGAAATTCCAAATTGTGCAATTCCAAATTTTGAAATTTCACAAACTGATATTTTACATTTCCGAGTTTTGCAATTCCAAATTTTGCAGACTAAAATTTTTGAAATTCCAACCTTTGCAATTCCAAATTTTGAAATCTGAAATTTTGAAATTCCAAGTTTTGCAATTCGAAGTTTTGAAATTCCAAGTGTTGAAATCTGAAATTTTGGAATTCGTTATTCTGAACTTTGAAATTTGGAAATTTTGAAATTTGAAATTCTCAAAATGATGTAAAAATTTGGAAATGTGACAATTGTAAAAATTTGCTAATTTGACAATTCCAAAATTTCAAAATTCAAGGATGAAATAATATGCAAATTTGAGAGCATATAAACTTGAAAATTCAAAAATTTTACAGGTTTCCCACTATTCTAAGCCTGTCCAGCCCCAATTTCCTTGAAACTATCACCCTCCCAAATTGAAGATGTCACCGCCACAAATCCCCAATTATCCAACCTAAACTCGTCTACATATCCCAGCGTAAAATTTGCCCATAGTAAAAGCTAATTATGTATGTTCGTTCGATGAGCTCCGGTATCTGTATGCACGAGGAAACTCGGCGTCTCGTTTCGCATGCAAAAAATCCGCTTGTCCACTGGCTGCGTTTTGAGATCGACCTGTTCGCGTACGGCCGTACACTTTATTCGTTTCGTTTGGTTCGCTGTACCGTTGCTCGTGGCATCTTCAATTAAAACTCCACGACTACGTGTACTCGTATAGCGTTAGTCGATGTTTCTCTAACGTTTCTCCGCGCCTTCTTCGTCGCGGATTACCGGCTTATGGGGACGCGTATTAAAACGAATAAATTATGTCATAACGGTCTGATCGGTGTCCGTTGTGTAAATGGTAATACGTGGCTCTCTTTGTGCGTCCCATCGACACGCTGGCGAGAAGTGCGGTTATGTTAATTAGACGACAGAAATGTGTAATAACCGCGTAGTTAATAACTCGTCCAGTAATTAAAACTAGTTCGGTGTCGTTCTTTCCTCTTTGCTCGAGTGTTGCGGACAACCGGGAAGAAGACAATTAACCAGTTAGATGTTTCTGATTAGTACTTGTCCTGAAGTGGCGACCGGTGAAATGAAACGGCTAACTGGCTGACGATTTATGTTCGGTACTCTCCTGCTTTACTTAAAAATATCCTGAAGTGGTAGACGAGTTAAGATATGTACAGTTATTTTGTTGTTAACAGGGATTTTTGGTGGGGATAATTTTAAGGACGTACGTTGTTAAATATGTGGGTCTTTGTACGGGAAAATTTAGAAGTTGGAGAATTTCAAACTTGCATGTAGAGGAGTTTGACAAATTTGGGAATTTAGAAAGTTTAGGAAATTTAGGTAATTTAGGTAATTTAGGAAATTTAGGAGTTTGGGTGTTTAGAAATTTGGGAGTTTGAGACTTTGAAAAATTTAGGGATTTGGGAATTTGAGAATTTGGAAAATTTAGAGATTTGGAAATTTGGGAGTTTGAGAATTTGGGAGTTTGTGAATTTGAGAGTTTGAGGATTTGGAAAATTTAGGGATTTGGGAATTGGAGAATTTGGAAAATTTAGGAATTTGGGAATTTGAGAATTTGGAAAATTTAGGAATTTGGGAATTTGAAAATTTGGAAAATTTTGAGATTTGGGAATTTGAGAATTTGGACAATTTTGGGATTTGGAAGTTTGAGAATTTGGAAAGTTTGAGAATATGTAAAATTTAGAAATATAGGAAACTTGCCATTTCAAAAATTTAGGAAGTTCATAAATTTGAAAAATCTGAAATTTAAAAATTCCAAGATTGCAAAACCATTAAACCCCATTTCCACGGTCACCTAATATCCCCATACCGAAAAAAAATCCCCACCTCACAATCTCATCCAAAATGCACATACACTCAAAAGAAACCTTCTAAAAGCCAGTTACAGTGTGTATTTGTAACAAAAGAACAATCACGTTTCAGGGTCTCGTGATGAGAACACTTGAAATTCTATTCATTTAAGCGTATTGTGATGGCAGGTTCGATTTTGAGCGTCGGATCGAACCAGTTTCACGAGGCATTTGTCAAGTCACGTTCGGCTGTTTTACCGGGCTACCTGGTCGGTAATATTGTTAATTAAGAAACGGTATCGCGCCTTATGGAACGGGCACGATGATTTTTCTTCGCGATCGTGCAGCTCGAAATGTAGGCAAGCGGATTTGGGTGGGTGAACTCGTGTATGGACGCGTAAGTGGTAAGTAAGTAGCGTGCACATACTTAATAAGCCGCATGAATTACGTTATTTTATGCTGGGCTGCGCGTTAAAAATGTCCGAGAACTCGTGCACTCGTTCGAATAACGAAGGTGAGCATTACTTCGTCACGCTAACGTTTAGATTGCTGTATATGTTTCTCTAAATACCTATTTAGAGTAATTTTTAAATGTCATGTATAATATTTTAACATTTATTACGTCTTCGCGTGTTTAAATGTATTTATGTGGTACATTAGTGTTCTCGTATGTAATTATACATATGTTAACGTTTTCAAGTGTAATTATATGTATAGTATGTTAATATTCTTGCACGTAATTATTCATATATGGTAATGTTTTTAATTGTAGTTATGTAGTATGTTAATATTCTCATATGTAATTAATCATATATGTACATGGATGTTTTTAAATGTAGTTATATAATATGTTGACATTCTCATATGTAATTATACATACACATATGTTAACATTTTCAAACGTAATCACATAAGATGTAGATATTTTCAAATGTAATTATATACGTCAAAATTATTAATTAATATAACATGTTCACCCAAATAAATTATAATAATGTACATATATTATATACAAAAGTTCACGAAGATATTTTTTAAAAAACTTGAAGTCACACAGCACCGTATCAGAAAAAGAAAAGCAGTCAGAAAAGATATCTATTTTTTGGAGCCTTGAAATGCGAATGCTATGTTGAAGAAACTGCTAATGAATTTGATAGGAGCAACAGAGTGTAGAGGCAGGATCCTTAATTAAGTCCATTTATGGATTGTGCCAATGTCGGCAAGCTGATTGTCTGTGATGCTAGCTATAATTCATTTGTCAGGTTCGCGCGACGAGTCTCCGGTGATTTCGATGCGTGGCAAGGAAACGACTCCGAATTATTCGTATCTCGTGAACCGCGAAACTCCATTGCCGTTAATTAGTTCTGCTGTTCTGGTCTCGTTTAACCTGTTAACCGGGAAACCAGTTAACCCGTCGTTCCATCGAGAGAAAAGAAAGAAAATTCTTGTCTCTTCGGGCTGTAGATTCAATTCGGTCGAGTACTCGCTGAATGAACAATTGATAAATAATTGAAGGATATTTATTATTTATGTAGCAGAATTTAAAGAATATTATTTATGTGCGTGTGCCTCGGAATGTAGGAGTGTTTGGGATTGGGATATGTTTTCAAGATTATGGAGTTACGGATTTATAAATTTTTAGTTTTGTGGTTTTCTAGGTTTTTAGCTTTTCAATTTCCTAATCTCCTAATTTTTTATTTTTATTTTCAAATTTCCAATTTTCTAAATTTTCCATTCCCCAATTTCTAAATTTTCAATTCTCCAGTTTCCAAATTTCCAAATTTCTAAATCCCCAAATTTCCCAATTTCCAATTTTCAATGTTTCCACATTACTCTATTTCTAAATTCCCGAATTTGAAAATTCTAACAAATTCCAAAGTTCTCTATTTACCCAATTCTCAAATTTCGAAATTTTCAAATTCTTAAAATTTTTCTAACTTTCCTAATTTCTCCAATTTCTCTAATTTCCCCAATTTCTCTAATTTCTCCAATTCTCCTAATTTCTTCAATTTCTCTAATCTCCTTAATTTCCCTAATTTCAGAAACTAAAACTTTATCCTCCAAAATTCGTGGTACTCTAGATTTGAACATTCCATTGGAAGCTCTCTTTATATGGCCGTTTTTCAAATACACTCATTCCATGTACAACAAAACTGCAATATATCAAGATCCAATCTCGAATTCCTGAGATTCAGAATAACAATAATCATCGAACATTTCCTATTCATATTTCAAGAAGATTAAAGAATAATATCGTAATAATAACGTAGAATAATATCGGTTCGAATCGATGGATTAACAGGAATTTAATTCGATGAACGTTTTTCATCTAATGTAAAATGCTCCGAACGGGCCACGATTCCTTGCGGTTTAAATCTCGCGAAAACTATTAAGGGATTAAGCAACGCGTGTTTTCTTGCGGCGAACACGCGCAATTGCTCGATGCCGCGATTTATCGTGCCGCTCTGAAAACTGCCGCGATCAACGCATCGCGTAAAACGGCATTACAACGTGAAATATGTATCCTCCGGCGAGTTGTACCACCACAGTAATTTAACGCGCTTTCATTTACCAATTTTGCTCACCGCTTCAATTATATTTTCACCCGAGACCGTGGATCGAGAAGCTCGTTTATCGCGTATTCCGAAAGTGGGTGGCGAACATGCGTCGCGTCTCGCGAGAGCGAAATTTACTCGATTCGATAGAAATTTACCGGACATCGCACGCGATTCGATATAAATTTACCGGACATCGAACGCGATTCCATCGAAATTCGATCAAATATCGCACTTTACGATATCGAGACGGAGCTGTACAACGTCCTTCAATTTATAAGCCACCTTTCGTTTAATCTTACCCTTAAATCTTTCCGAACACGTGAAATCTTATTTTATCCAATCTTTTCATTCACTGATTTAATCGAACGGGTTTATTAAGTAATCGAACTGATGTATTTTCTAAACTTCGAAATTGCATTTTTTTTAAATCGATAATATCACGCTAGGGATTAGATCATATAATAAAGTGTTTACACAATTTTTTACGATAAATCTGCAATCAATTTTATATTGTAAACATCACGCAGCAAAGGATTAGATCATATGATAATAAAGTACGTACATAATCTTTTTAGATAAACAATCAATTTTTCTTTGACTTACAGTCAATTTTGAATCAATTTTTCTTTGACCTGCAATTAATTTGAAATTTTTCCTTGATCTATAATTAATTTGAAATCAATTTTTCTTTCATTTGCAATCAATATTAAATCAATTTTTCGTTAACCTATAATCAATATGAAATTAACTTTTCTTTGATCTGCAATCAATTTTTGCAATATAAAATACTTGTTTGTTACATATTTTCTTATTAGTATCTCTCGAACTACTTCAAAGTGGCAATCCTTAAACTCCGCACAATAAATTTCATTTTTTAAAATATCCCAACAAAATAAGAAAGTGTGCACACTTTCCTGAGACATTTTACATGGTCATATACTCCCACCATTTTGTTTGCACGCCGATTCGCAGTCGAGCGATGATCAGCTTCGAAACTTGGACGAAATCCAACGAATCATCCTCACCGAATCGAAACTTTTACCGACTCCATCAGCAGCTCGCTAATTTCCGTCAAGTTTGCATTTCAGCGGCGATTAATTTAGAAAGTAGGAAGCTTTGAACATTTAAAACCGAGTCGAAAGGTGAAAGTCGATAGTTAAATAAATATTTCAACGTACAATGTCACAAACGCGTCTCTACTCGCGAACAAAGCGTATCCACAGTTATGATCGATCAGAAAAATGATAAATCGTCGGATTTTAATTCGTTCGACGTTCTACGCGATGCAACGTATTACTTAACGATTATTTATCGGCTCGAGTATTTTTTTCTCCTCTCCCGAGGCTCGCGTTGATTTATCGCGGCGCGTTTATTCAAATCAACCCGTTATCACACTCGATGCAATTTACACGATCGCGGAAAAGCTGTTAATTAGTCGAATCGGTGGTAATCGAGCGGCTAGGTCGAACGTGAAGTTTTTCAATCGAGCCGCAGATACGGTTCACCGGGACGAAATAAATTATTCAAGTATGCGGTTCGACATTTACCTGCTTAGCAAATCCTATTAAACCTTTTTTCTCTTTCTCTCTCTCTCTCTCTAGGCCGATACGTGAAGCTTCGACTTGGCTTTTGTTGTCTGGAAATGGAACGGTTGCGCAAAGAGAAAGGCGGCGCACGATGCCTCCTTGAATAAAGGAAAAGAAACTCTGTGTCTAATCTTTTATACGAGCTCTGTTAACTGCTTCTGCGATTGTTTTCAACGGCCGTGTCGTTCGCGATTAGATATCGAACGATAAGGCGGTCTCGTTACGTTTCGAATTCGACGAATCTTGCGAGAACCGCCGTATCGACTCGACTTTGCGTCGGAACTATTCGATTTTACTATGTTCGCTCGGGTGCAGTGTACTTCTTTTAGATGAGTATACACGAAGTTAAAAATTTGCTAAATTGCACATTTTTTAATTTTTATAAGTCTTGTTTCCAAATATTCCAATCTTCCAATTTTGACATTTCTAAATTTCGTACATTATCAAATTCATATATTTCTAAATTCCTATGTCTCAAAATTAACACAGTATCTCTAAATTCTTATAATTCTGGATAACAAATGTTTGAACTCTAAGATTCTTAGATTCACAAATTATAAGAATCTCAAATTTCCAGGTTCCCAAGTCCTCGAACCTCCAAGGTTTTACGTCACCAAATCTCCAGGTTCTCAAATCCTTAAATCTTTAAATTTTTACGTTCTCAAAGTTTTAGATCTCAAAACCCCCAAGTTCCAAATCCGAAAGTTTCCAAATCTGTAGTTCCCAAATTCCAGGATCTCCAAACCACAAGGTCCTCAATCTCAAAGTCCTCAAATCCCAGGATCTTCAAATCTCAAGGTCTCCAAATCTCAAAGTCCCCAAATCTCAGGATCTTCAAATCTAAAGGTCCCCAAATTTAAAAGTCCCCAAATCCTAAGATCTTCAAATCTCAAAGTCCCCAAATCCCAGGATCTTCAAATCTCAACGTCTCCGAATCCCAAAGTCCTCAATTTCCAAAATCTCCAAATTCCGAGGTCTCCAACTTCCAAGATCCCCAAATTCTAAGATCCCCAAACCCCAAGATCTCCCAGTTCCAAAGTGCCCAAATCCCTAAATCTCCAAATTCTTACATCCCCAATTTCTGGATCCCAAAATCTCTATATTCCCAAATCCCAAGATCCCCAAATTTCTAATCTCCCAAATCTCCAAATCCAAAAATTTGTACGTCCCCAAATCACCAAATCCCCAAATCGTTCCGTCCCCAAATTCCTAATCTCCCAAATCCCTAAGTCCCCAAATTTTTACATCCCCAAATTTCTAATCTCCCAAAGTCCCCAAATCTTTACGTCCCCAACTCACCAAATCCCCAAATTGTTACGTCCGCAAATACCTAAACCCCCAAATCCTCAAATCCCCAAATTTGTACATCTCCAACTCACCAAATCCCCAAATTGTTACGTCCCCAAATACCTAAACCCCAACGTTCCTAGATTCCCAACTCCCAAATCCCGCAGATCTGCAAATTTCTGAACCGCAAAACCTGAAAATAGCAAGAAGCAATAAATCAACGTGAAAATTATTAGTCAGGTATGAACAATATGGCAGTCGAGAGCGTGAAAGATCGATGGCGTTAATTAGGAGAACGAAAGGACGATTTAAGATAGATTGGCTGCTAATTACTCGAAAGTTCGCGTAGCGGCGATGTATTCGGTAACGCTGAAATAAGATCATCGTTTAACGTGTCGTTCGAACAAAGCGTCGAGATAACAGAATCTGATTCGTGCACGGAATAAAAAGAAATGTTTGCTGGCGAATCAGAGCTCTCCTTATCCCCACCGGTCTACTTTCACCCTGTAAACATTTCAATCGGAATATTGCGCAAGCCTGAACTCGACGAGAATCGTAACTCGTGGCATCGATCGCCGTAAACTGTAAACTCTAAACTGTACATTGTAAACGGGGCAATATAGGAGTCCAAGAGGGATCCAGAAATATAACGCCAGTGAGGAGATCTATGCATGGGAATGTGAAGATACGGGGATATGGAACTGTAGGGATATAGGGATTTAGTAATATGGGGACCTGAGGACATAGAGATAGAGGGACATTGATATCTAGGCATACGGGGATCTAAGAATATCGATCTAGAAATATAAAAGCTGTATGGAGATGTATGGGAATAAGGATGCGGGGATAGGATAAGCTAGGGATATGGAGATGTAGAAATATAGGGAACTGAGAATGTGGGAATATAGGGACATCGAAATCTATACATATGGGAATCTTAGAATATCGCCATCTGGAAATATAAATGCTGTATTAAGATGTAGATACATGGGAATATAAAGATGGAGGGATAATCTAGGGGTATAGGGATTTAGAAATATGGGGACTTGAGAATGTAGGACTAACGAGACGTCGAAATCTAGGAATATAGGAATGTAGAGATGTACGAATGTAGAGATATAGGGATATAGGAATATAGAATTATAGTGATCTTGGAATTTAGGAAGGTAGGAACACAGCGATCTAGAAATCTAGGGATGTAGGGATGCAGAAATCTAGGAATCTGGAAATAGTGATCTATGGATCTGAGAATACAGTAATGTGGAATACTAGAAATTTAGAGATGTGGAAATAAAAAAATATAGGAATCTAGAAATCGAAAAATCTAGAAATCTAGAGATACAGTAGTCTAAGGACCTAGTAACACATAAATAAAAGATTTCAAAATATACCTCCGACTATGCAACACGTGTACATATAAAATCTATCCAAATAACAAAGACAATGACCGAAAGAAGAAGAAAAAGAGACAAAGAACGAGCGACGAAGAGAAGAGAATGTCGAGCAAGAAGAAAAGAGAAGCTAAAGAAGGGAAGAAAAAACGAGACGAAAGGAGACAGAAAGAAGGTTGTAAAGAGAGGAAGAGATTGTCCTTCTCTCGCGTGGAGAACGGTCTGACACTTTCAAGGTCGGCCACTCCGGGTTTTCAAAATCACGGTCCCACATGACCAACAACTTCCTAACTCCGTCTCTCTCTCCCTCTCTCTCTATCTAGCTCGTTCCAGTCTCATATATTGCAACAAAAAGAATGACGCAGAGGGTGTAAAAACGAACAGAGGGAGACCATCGACGTAACTCGACGACAGAAAAAAGTACACACGCCTGTACAGGGTGATACAAATAGTGAGCCTCACCTGTTATTCTAATTTGAACGTGCGCCATTTTCCCGCCAAACACGCATGGACGTAATAATATAATATTATAGTACATCATATCAATCATACAGAGTATTTTTTACTACTTTTTTTCTGTAAATTCTTGCTAATCTATTTAATATTATAGTTTATACACCTTGCAATACATATACAGCATATACTACTTGTAACATATGTTACATCTATAAAAGCTGGATAACTGTATAAACATATATTCGTAAAAATTTGAAAACAATTTCTTATAAAATTACAAGAAGAGCAATTTGAAAAAATTTCAAAACTTATTAGCAATATAAATTCAAAACTTATTGTGAAATTATAAAAAGAACATTATTCATTTAAAAATAAAAATCAGAATAATTTAAAAACTCAGTTCATTCAAAATATTGTTCTTTGCTTCTTAAAGAACTGTATTAAATTCTTTTTACATTAAGTCAGAGTACATTTTGTAAGCACATTTGCGCAATGTATACGAAGTTTTAAAAATGGCGCTGCCCCTTTTGCTGCAGGGT
Source organism: Megachile lagopoda (assembly GCA_036983795.1). Lineage (NCBI taxonomy): Eukaryota > Metazoa > Arthropoda > Insecta > Hymenoptera > Megachilidae > Megachile > Megachile lagopoda. The sequence goes on from CM072787.1 coordinate 8,883,209, forward strand.
CCTCAATTAGCCGGTGATTAGACAGAAATAGGATAGTAGTTGCTGACGTAAAAACTCGACTAGTTTATATTCACTGGCGGCACGACAACGACAACGATACGGATATTAAATGAAAAATAAGACCGCTGTAAATCTGTAGAATACATAATGTTTCCGTGATTCTGATCGTATCAGCTCGTGTGTCGAAGGTGAATTTTGTCATCGTGTTTTACGGGCGTAGATGGTATCGGTGTAAAATATAAAAATGTTACTTAGCCAAAAAACAAAATATTCGATTTAATTGCAAATTCCAGCTAATTGCGAATAGTTTCGACAGATATTTCCTTGTTGGTGACATTAAAAAGCGAACTAGAATTTTTAGACGTCGGAACGAGTTACTCTTGATAAATCTATAGTCTTAAGCCGGTTTGCTTAGAACAGAGTTTGTAGAACCCGAGACGGAAGATATATTTTTTGATCATGTTGATGATCAATGATGAAAGGAATGACAAATGTAGTTGACTCTAGGTACATTGCAGCGGTCATGTAGCAGTGGACATCGAACCTTCAGTTGAACTTAAATTATTTTTCCAAATTTTCTTTGGTAATTTGAAAATTCCTATACTTTAGAATTTGTATAATTCTAAATCAAAAACATCAAAATGTGATAACTCTGAATTTATGAATTTGACAATCTGTGATATTAAAATTTTGCAAATTTAACAAAATTAAAAGGATTGCAAACTTGTTCGAGAAAGCTTAAATGTGTAAACAAGTGTAAGATGTACTGAAATTGAGTGTAAAGGCAAAGTGCCCGGGGCAGCCGCCCCGTTTGACCAACGCTAACGGCGCTACCAAGGTATGTAACCGTAACAAGTTCGTTAATAATATGCTAGAATCTGGTCCGAGAAAGAGGCTCAACGACGGTCATTTTTCGAATACCAAAACACTGGTAGCTCATTTCTCTTTTTTCATCTTACGAAACTCGTCGAACGTCCGATGCGTATCGATCGTATCGATCGTTACGTCTGAATCGGTCGTTTCTTTTTTCCGTTCGCGTACGTGGGTGATCGGCATTCTTCCGGGTAGCTAATTTAAAATCGGATCGAGGTTCTATCCAATCGTAAATAATGATTGGTGCTCCCGTATCCGGAATCCCGTGGCCTAAGAATCAGCATATTCATACTCGCGATCATAAGTTCCTCTCTTTTTCTTCTACGAAATCTTTTTCCAACCAGGATTCGCGTTCCCCGTTGACGTCCACGGATGTCGGACAAACGTATCGATCGATCGGTACGTTTTTCAAGAATTATATTTATATTCGATCGCGGAAAAAACCGTGTAACTTGTCATGGAGGCATAAAAAAGAACTCGGAGAGGAGATCGTATCGTTGATGGCTTCGCGATCGTTTAACAATCGATATACGACTCATGACTTCACGAGACGGTTTTTCCCGATACCAATCTTTATTTGCTGATTTTCTTGCCTAAAGATCGCTTAGACCGATACGTATCGCGAACTTGCCGCGATTTACAATCCATTGCGATCGGCTAACCGCGCAACACAAAGTCTGTTGCTCCATTTAAGAAAATTAATGGTCGTGTCGTTTATTTATATTCGCGTTCGATACGCTTGATCGGTACGCCGTGCCGGGTTTAGTACCCTCGTTCACGGTGATTAATTTAAAATCGGAGAAATTAGATGCTTGCCAAATAAATTCGCAACCTGTTCCACCGCCGATGTTGCTCGATAAGTAACCGAGTTCGGGGATGTTGAATTTTTACGGAGATACCGATTACAAGCTCTGTCCTCACTACCTAATCTATTACATACGCTGCACTAGGAATTTTTCTAATATTTTTATTATTTTCGTATTTTGTGATTACATGAGTGATCTTCAAAATTACAAAATCTTCTCAAGATTACAAATCCCTAAATCCCAAATACAGAGTGCTTCTAACAACCGAAGAAAGAAGTTCATTCTTCGTTGCATAACATTTTCAATTTTGAAAATTCAATTTTGTTGAATTTTATATCTCTATTAATTTCTTCGAAGTAAACATATTCCATTGAAAATTCGTTTTCAACCTGTTGTTTCTCGATCGATTTCATTTTCGAACAAGAGAAAAAGAGAGCTGGTGTAAGAGAAATAGATGATAGAAAAAGTATGTCGATATTTGTTGCGTTTTCTCGACGGAGAGGAAAGAGCGAAATAGCAAGGAGGAGAAATCTTATGGGGCAATGAATACACCGTTGAACGAGGCTCGTATCCGTGGAATTGAATCGTTCGATTATGCGGAACGCGGGCTTTTCGCGCCTTTGTTGGACCGCTGCGTGCATCTTTGAGGATGCATCGTAATGTATGCACCGCGATCGCAACGTGCACACGTGTAACGCGCGGGACCCACTCGCAACAATGGCGATGCGTGGGCGGCAAAGTGTTATTAATAGCGAACACTGCCAATATCTCGGGTACAAACGATGCGGCGCAACGGTGCGCAATAATGAGGCAATTATTAACGAGACTCGATTATGCGCTCGAGGTAGCAAACGTGGAACTCGCGACTCGCCGATAGAAAACGTTTACGATTCAGTTCTATGCTCTTTCATCATACGACTGCATAATCGTTTAATAATAATAGGCTGCGCGTGATGGGGTTGCTGCTCAACCACTTTTGACTACCAACTTTTCTTGCTGATCATTTTATTGATTGCCACATGGTCGTCGTAGTAGGCATATGTGGTCCACGTTGCTAGTTTAGTTAAATTATTTTTAGGAGATACGAAAGGAACATTTTAGGATTCTTAATACTGAGATAATTGTGTACTCTAACAGATCAAAGGATGAGGTTAGAAGATTAAGTATTCTTATGTCATATGTGACATATGTGACCAACACTATACATTCGATTAAATTTATTATTTATGGGGGAAACAAATGAAAGGAGCATTTTAGGACTCGTAATGTTGAGATAATTATATGCACTTAAAGATTTAAAGGATAAAGTTGGAAGATTACGTATATTTGTTCTTATGTCACATGTGACATATATGACAACACTGTACATTCAGTTATATTTATTATTTATAGGAGAAACAAATGAAAGGAACATCTTAGGGCTCTTAATGTTCAGACAATTATATACACTAGTAGATGAAAGGTTAAAATTAGAAGATTAAGTATTCTTGTTCTTATGCCATATGTGACATATGTGACCAACACTGCAAATTCGGTTAAATTTAATATTTTTAGGAGAAACAAACTAAAATAACACTTGAGAGCTGTTAATGTTGGAGTCAATGATATATGTATACTGATTAAGTAGAAAATAAAGTGGAAATAAAATTGATCACTACATTAACGTTCAGATGCTGAGCGCCACAGTGATCATATGTGACCAGCGCAATTCAGTTGTCCCATTCCTAATCCATTCCAATTACGTGACACAACTTTACTTACCGCGAAATATCCTATAAATATTTATTCAGAAATTGAAATAAGATTAGTGTTTGGAAAGTAATGAGGTTTTTCTGACCCACAGGAGGATGCGAAATGTGTCTGAAAAACAGAAAATCCCGAAAGGAAGACATAGTGAGAAGATGTAAAGAAGGCGAGACAAGACAAATAAATAGGGAGTCGCGATAGCGTAAATAGTAACATAATACCGTATAATGGGGGCATAACGCGGCTCGATAATGCCGCTTGTGCATCACCGTGAAAGAAGTTACGGCAGGTCTGCCTTTGTCCGTCGTGAGCGGCCCTTAAGGCCGCGTTATTAAACGTTTTATAGGGCTCAGCGGATCTTTCCGAGGCCGTTGTCCTAGAACACCGGTCTGCTCTCTTCGTATAACACCGTGGACGTTATAAATTCGACCTGTTGCCGGTACGAACACCTGGATTCTCGAACTGACCGGTTGAACTCGAGCCAGCGAACGATTCGCCGGTGTTCATGCCGAAGAGAACGCTCTAACGAGGCCCAGTTTTATGTCGCAAATTCGTCGAACCGAGCAATGGTCGAAAGTTTCGTGGTTACGTCATTCGTCGAATTTAAACACGAGTCGATTTGATAATTTTATGAATGACGTGGGATTTCGCGGACGAGCGGTTAATTTATGGATCGTCGCTGCGATAGGACGATTTAAAGTGGATCCGAAACGAGGTACATCGACGAGTTATGTCGAGTTGCGTGATTTCGTGATGACTCATTTGAGAGAGCGAAGTTTGATAGTCGATGGTTCAGGGATTTTTGAATAAAGGCGAGCACAGAGGATTACGTCCGGAGACTTCGACGCATGGGTAGGGGAGCTCTTTCGGTTCTTGTGCGTCATCAATTATCGCGGATAGTTTAAGGACGTTCAAAATTTCGGGATGCGGTGGTTTAGGACTCTTGGATTTTGCATATTTTGGAGATTTCGAAGAATCGAGCTTTCAAAGTAGTATCAAAAATATTCGACCGAATCACCCAGATAACAAAAGAAACCTCAGGTTCGCAGGGTTCTAATTAACAGGTAAATAGAGTTGTTATCTGGAGAATTAAATACCCTCACAATGCAACATCGAAGGAATAAAGGGTATTTTCCGTATCGAAGATTAATAAATATGATGGTGGTTGCGGCATTATTTGCCACTTGGCGTAGAAACGCGCATTCCTTATCGAGCGAAGAAAGGTGCGGGAATAAAGAGGCCCGTTCCCGCGGCCGTGTTTAGTCAACGTTATTGCCATTCGGAATCTTTAGCTAGTTTACCATGCCAGCTTTCCATATAGCAACACCACGAAGGTGCAACGTCGATGGTTCTCGCGGAGTACTTGCATTATATGCGCATAAGTTATGCACATTATCGTTATGCGCCGGTTCGAGCATAACTTGTACTCCCAAGTGGTTCGTACACACGCGCCATGCCGATGCACGTTACTTAGAAACTCTGATTTTAGTTTCTTTTCATCGACGTTGCTCCTTTTATCTCCCTATATTCCCCCTTTCCTCTTATTCGACCGTCTATCGATACACCTTCTTCTCCACGTTCTCTTTATGTACAGTCGTCGCCAAATCTTCCCTAGGGGAAATGTGCCAGAACAATTACGCTGATTCATAGGGATTTTTCATAATTTGCAAATCTTAAGACGGGCACAAGAATTTTTGGTGAGTCGACACTTGAGGTATTAGGGATTTCACAATGTATAGGTAAGGAAATCTTGGGGTATTTTAATTCTGGAATTTTGGAATCTAGGGATTTGGAGATTTAGGAATTTCGGGATATAGGGATTTGCAGATTAAGGAATTCGGGATATAGGGATTTGGAGATTTAGGAATTTTGGAATCTAGGGATTTAGAGATTTAGGAATTTTGAGATATGGGGATTTTGAGATTTAGGAATTCGGGATATAGGGATTTAGAGATTTAGGAATTTTGAGATATGGGGATTTGGAGATTTAGGAGTTCGGGATATAGGGATTTGGAGATTTAGGAATTCGGGATATAGGGATTTGGAGATTTAGGAATTTTGAAATCTAGGAATTTGGAGATTTAGGAATTCGGGATATAGGGATTTGGAGATTTAGGAATTCGGGATATAGGGATTTAGAGATTTAGGATTTCGGGATATAGGGATTTGGAGATTTAGGAATTTTGAAATCTAGGGATTTGGAGATTTGGGAATTCGGGATATAGGGATTTGGAGATTTAGGAATTTTGAGATATGGGGATTTGGAGATTTAGGAATTCAGGATATAAGAATTTGGAGATTTAGGAATTCGGGATATAGGGATTTGGAGATTTAGGAATTTGGGATATAGGGATTTAGAGATTTAGGAATTTTGAAATCTAGGGATTTGGAGATTTAGGAATTTCGAGATATAAGAACTTGCAGATATGAGGATTCGGAAATTTTGAAATGTATAAGGAGAATTACCAAGTAGTCAGACCTTTAAAAATATAAAAATCTAGAATTTCCAATGAATCTGACACCTCATCGCACCCCGTCGCTGCCCATGAGTTGTTCCCCGGGCACTCGTTCTGCCCATCATTCAATTAAATCATCGATTTACGTTGATTTCCTCGTTTCCAAGAAATATTTTTTTCTTTCACCCGTGTTACCCGCTTTCCAAGAATTGACGCACGCCTTTGACATCTGTATTACATCTACGTAATAACCACCTATTACTTTGTAATGAATCATTAGCAGTATTTCGAATTGTATTCCACTCGATTTGAAATTACGAGAAGCGTTAATCTGTGAGCAAGTATGATAATAGGAAATAAATTTGAAATCGAATACTTCTCCAAGATGCATTTGCATAGATTTTTGCACAGATTTACACGCCGTTGAATTTATAATAAACGAGCATACAGATGGCAAGCTAACGATAACAAAACGTTTTGAATATTAATTTCTACTCTTTTTTTTGTCGTCGTTTTCTCGTTTGAGAGAACAAGGACTAACGTTAAGGAAAAGACTAGACTTTTCTTTCGCGATTAACCTTTTCCTCTTCCTGAATTACAAGGACGAGAGGATTCCTCGTTGCAACGGTAACCTTATGAAAATTACTCAGATGTTTCCTCCATTATTTTCACAAGAATCCCGCGTAAACTCAATTACGATCGAAACCGTCGATACGGCTCGATTATCGACTCCGTTCGATCTATAACGCGAATCCCGATGATCTCACGAAGCAGCATTCTTTTACCGATCAAATTGCTAAACTTGTAATTAATGTATTAGCTTCAATATACGATAAGTTCAATGTTAATGATTTTGTTTGTTTATTTTTTTTAAACCAATTCATATTGAAATTATCCTATTTTGTTCATTGTGTAAGTAGTATATTAAAGTATATACTATGAATTAAAATATTTTTATCTTTCTGAATAAATTCATATTGGGACCACCTAATTTTATCTTGTACATTGGAACATATATTATTATTTTTCTAAATAATTTCATATTGAAAACTAATTATCCTATGTTCTTCATTACACAGTATTATGAATTGAAATATATTTACTTCGCCAAATAAGTTCATCATAACATTAAATAGTTTCATCTTGTAGACTGAAAAATACACGTTCCTTTTTCTAAGTAAAGAGTTAATAGAAAATTATTTTCTTTTATTCAAAACTGAGTTAAAAACCAAAATTTACATAAAGTGAACGGTAAAGAAATCTACAGGCAAACACTTACATGTAACACACTTATTGTTTTTATAATATAAATGTACTTATATAAATAACTGTCATAAAATACATACTTGCTCCGGTGTCGCATAAAACGATTAAAATCGTGACAGAGGAGAGCAACGGGAAAAAGGGACTATGCAAGTGTACATCGGTGAACTGCAAAACTGGCACATACATTTGAATACGCGTATCGTGAGGATGACTAACGGTATACCCGTTGGATTCCGTTCGAGTAACGCAAGAATGAATGAGAAAAAATTGAAAAGGTAACGCAAAAAGCGAGAAGAAACCGTTTATTATTCAATTAACCACGTTCGATTAAGCGGCGATCAATTCAAAGCATTTTTCAGTGATTCAGTAACAACGTATCTCCATCTGTTCTCCATTTTTTGCATCATCCGAAACTTCACACTTATTCATGTGAGTGTTAAAAGTACCCGAGTTTTTTTAATTACGAGTTGAGGTATTTCACATTTTTATCGCCGCATTATTTAACTTCCCAAATTCTCATATTTATAAGCAGTCGAACTCCTACATTTTTGAAAGAACTTAAAAATCTAGTCATATTCAACAAATTTTAGATTCTCAAATCACCAGATTACAAAATCTATAGATTCAAACGTTACTAGAATACAAATTCCTGGACTCCCATATCCCTAGATGTCTTCGACGTATCTAAAATATTTAGATTTCGAAAATCTCTACACTTAAAACTCATTGGAAAATATTCTAAGGGATACTAAAAACCCCTGGATTTAAAAATCACTGGATAAAAAATCCATAGACAAAAAAATTCCCTTGATTCCATAACCTGCAGATAAAAAATCCCTGGATAAAAAATTCCTAGACGCAAAAATTCTTAATTTCAAAATTCCCTTGATTCCACAACGTACAGATTAACCCCTTGCACTATTTTGACGATTCTGACTCGTGACGCACTGGTACTTCAGTTGGGATCAATTTTACTCGAATTTTGAATATGCTTCAATTTGGAGTTCAAGTTCAATTATAATTTTCATAGTCAACGACTGCATAATACCATGTTGTCATAACATTTCAACATTCTTTGTCTGTTTCAATATTGTAGCTGTGTTTAGTTAGTTCTGACTGACGCACCTGACAAATAGGTGCAAGGGATTAAAAATCCCTAGATTTACAAGTAGTTAGATTCCTATATCCCTAGAATAGTATGAGATCTGGATTCTCCTAGGTCCGAAATCCCTAGATTCTAAAATCCAAAAATCTTAAGGGCAAACATCCCTATATCTCGATATTCCTAAATCTCCAAATTCCTATATTTTGAAATTCCTAAATCTCCAAATCCCTAGATTCCGGAATTCCTAAATCTCCAAATCCCTATATTTCGGAATTCCTAAATCTCCAAATCCCTATATCCCGAATTCCTAAATCTCCAAATTCTTATATCACGAAATTCCAAAATCTCCAAATCCCTAGATTCCAAAATTCCTAAATCTCCAAATTCCTATATCCCGAATTCCTAAATCTCCAAATTCTTATATCACGAAATTCCAAAATCTCCAAATCCCTAGATTCCAAAATTCCTAAATCTCCAAATCACTATATCCCGAATTCCGAAATCTCCAAATCCCTATATTTCGGAATTCCTAAATCTCCAAATCCCTATATTCCCAACTCCTTAGATCCTCAACTCAAAAACCCAAGTACTCCTCAATCCCAAAATCCTGCAAAGAATCCCTAGATCCCAAAGTCGTTACATACAAAAATACCCAGTTCAAAAGATCACTACCCTATAAATTCCCTACATATCATCCCGAAATACCCAAATCCCAAGATTGCCTTATCCACATCTCCTAACATCCCAAATCTTAAAATTCCACTTGCTCTAACTCTAATTTCCCCAAATTCCAAATTCCAAGTCCGAATTCCAATCCAAAGCCATCCTAAAATTTCCATATCTTAAAAAATCCCTGAAAAGAGTGACGATTAATACCTGTTCAACAGGTTGATCGACGTATTTTCCGTGGGGAAAGCAGATTTGCCGCGGACTGTACGGCGTTGTTCGAATGTAGAGTAAAACGTATAAATGGAGAGGTGGGACGATCTCTCGAGACGATGATCTTAGATAGTACGCAACTGTCATGGATGGTACACGTGTTCGAGAAGAGCGGTCGTTCACGTCCGATTCAGATACTCGACCGCCCGCGTAGCCATCGCAACATTTCCAGGTGAACGTATCGCCGTTTAATCAGCATTTTCGTTGTTTCGAACCCACCTTCCGTCGAATTCAGTTTCTGTGCGCCGTGCTTCCAGTTACCGTACGTTCTTTAGCCATCTCACGCTCAAAGAGAGCCTCGCGAAAAGTGTCGAAACAATTCGGTGCAGTGATCTCGGGTGGCGATTCGTTTCATCGCGGAATTCACCAGTCATCCCAACGTGTTTCTTCGCCGAGGTGTTTTTAATTCGATGTTCGCGGTTCTTAATACCGAGACAACGCCGCGAAGCGAGGATCGATCCTCGAGGTTAAAAATAATTGAAACTCGTATCGAACGTCAGTTCCTGATTCTCGATGCGTCCGCGGATAATCGATTTTAGTCGACGGCTTAATCATTTATTCTTGCCGTTACGTGATTCTGGAAAAACATCTCCGTAATCGATGGTTCATCTTCGCTTCATTGTTGTGCACCGATGCTCGCAACGACGTTTAAATCAGTCTCTTCGACGTTCTCTTAATTATCTCACCGTCTTCTTAATTACATCGGCTTGCATGGGCCGGTTTTATGCGATATCTTATAAAAAGTGATCGGTTTATTTTTTTTAGTTTCGTTTTTATTCGTCATTTTCGAACTTGTGAAATGAGTTCATTGTTTTGGGTGAAATGAAATAGTTTTTTGTTCGAGGTAATTAAGTTTGAAGGAAATAACCTGTAAGACATTGTGGTAAGATTACCTGTAATCTTGTTTCAATCAATTCACCACAGAATCGACTATAAAATATCACGTAATTTTGTTTAATTACAACGAATACCAAATAGAAAATTTATTTCAGTCAAGAATGCTCTTGAACAAAAACATTTTGATCTTCCAATAATCGTACAATTATTTAAAGTAACAATTATTTCTAAACAAACAATATAATATTCAAACAATCATTTTTCGAATTCTATATAGCATTCAAATAATTTCGTACATTTCTCAAATAAAATACAGTATCTAAATTAGTAGAGTACATAAATATCGAGTAGTCTCTAAATATTGAATACGATAAAATATTTAAATAATTTTTTATATATTTCGAATACAATACAGCATTCAAGTTAGAGCAGTATTTAAATTACTATAACATTTAAATGTTGAATATTTTTTCAATATCGAATACAACATATTCAAACACAGAATTTTTCAAACGAATATGATTTGAATAATACTCAGTTTCGCGTATCGTCAGATTGCTTCAAAGAAAATTATGTTTGATTAGTTTCAAAATTGCCGCGCGTATTAGGCGCACTTCGATGAGACAATTGAAAGTAATCGATTTCATCCGGCAATTAAATTGATCGTGTCAATTGCGCTTGCTCACGTCGTTAATTACTTCTCAGCTCATTTCCGTGCTGTCACTTTATTTCTCTCAATTTTATTTCGTAACACTTTAAACATGTTTGCTCTCCTCCTAAAAATATACTAACTCATGTGGGCCTTTTTGCGTATTTAAATGTTTGCTTATTCATTTTACACTTTGATCAAATTATACCGATGATTATTTCAAATGGAAATACCCTTTTTTTTATATTAAATATTTTGTATTGCACATCTTCTTACTTTAATATATAAATATTAAACAGTATTTTAATATTTCTAATAATATTTGCAATATATGATTATTATTATGATTGTATATAAAGTAAGATCATTTTAAATGAAAAATACGAACAAATTTTTATCGCAGATTATTGTTACAAGTTATAAAACTTTACTCAATTTGTATAATTGTATAATGAATACATATAGAGGATAAATATACATAGTATGAATAAATATTGCATAGAAAATGCATAGAATAAATAATTATACATTTAAATACACAACAAAAAAATTAAAAAAAATTTGAAAAAAAGAATGGTCGCAGAGATTCGAACTTGCAACCCTCTGTTTCTAACAACAGTGTTCTCCACTCATCTACATAACAAAATTACTCTCTACATAAATATTTATTTTACAAAAATTTGTGAAAGTTTCCTCGAAATTACAACGAGAAAAGTAATTTTCCTCAAAAACTAAAAATTACATCTTACTTGAACAAACTAGCGATCGTTCATTAAAGAAAGTAATGAACTTCACAAGAATGCGACCATCTGTTCTCTCGTCGATTATTCAACCACACCGATAATTGTTCGAAAACAAACATCGAATTAATTAGAATGTCTTCTATTCTTCTCGAAATTGCTGTCACGCCGCGTCATTATTGTAAACCGCGAACTAATCTCGAGCCACGTGTAACGATCATTACGGGCTGCCACGAAGAAAGAAGATTAATCGATCGTTCCTGATCTCCTCTTCTTTTTGTATCGTCGTCTTACGCAACATTTCAGCCGGTCGTTCCACGAAAAGTTACGTTTCTACCGTTATTTAGCGCGATCGTGAATTTCGGGGAACGGAAAGGTGACAAGCGTTAATCTCGAGGTCGGATTGTTTATCGAACAATTAGCGGCGAAGGAAGTTCGATCGGCATCGAGTGTTCACCGATGGATCCCGTGCATGCGATCCGCTCCAACACGCTTCGGATGGTAATTATCTCGGCGAGAAGTATGCGGATCGACGCCGTTGAATGTCATGACAGGTAACGGTATAATCTTGTGACATTCGAACGTATTAATAACACCCATTTCGATTCGAGAAGCGCAAAATGTCCGTGCGTTCAACGCTCGGAGAATCGCCCGCGAAAATTTGAATTAGTTTAAATATACAGAATGTCTCCTTTAAGTCTCACTAATTATTTGAAGAAGGCTAATTATTTAATGAAATGAAGCTAGTTAAAAAATTCACTACACCATGTCTAAGCACGTTATAAAAATACGAAAGAAGAATCAAGCGATTATAAATCCAGCGCGAAGCAAAAAAAAAGATTAATCGTGCTAAGATACACGTAACTTCGAAAACACTACGAGATCGATGCGAATTACATAACAGTTATCGAAACGTCAGCAAGAATTTGTTTATCGAAAACGAATACCTACACGCGTGTAACGGCACAATTAGCCGTTATCAAAGAACGAATTGTTCGATTAATCAAAAGCACAATTCGACAGAGAACCATACACAATTGTCCGAGTCGAATGAAAAGAAGTTGACGAATCATAAGAGACTGACGAAGTGGGACCCTGACGTCATATTCCTTTCTAATATCGTTACGTCACGACAGATTAAGGATCATCCTTGAAGTTTGGTCCTGTGAACAATCGTTGTCCTTGAACCTGCCTTGCTCTCGAGCCAGGTCATTCAACTACAGCCCTCTCTTTAGGTTAATTATCTTCAAATTTTAATTTGTTTCATGCAAGGTTGCTCCTAAGTTGAGTACAAATATATGACTACCTTTAAACAGAGTACAGATATATGACTGTCCTTAAATTGAGCACTGCTGCCCTTAAATTGGGAATGAATATATAATTGTCTTTAAATTCAGAACAAATATAAAGTTTCCTTACATTGAATATAAATGTATGATTGAAATTGACCACAAATAAATGACTGCTCTTAAATGAAGAATAAGTATATAACTGCCTCCAAATACAAACGTGACTGTCTTTAAATTACGTTCAAATATGACTGTCCTTAAATTGAGCACAAATACATGCTCAACCTCAAATGAAGCATAAATATGACCTTTAAATGTAGAACAAATATATGACTGTCCGTAAATGAAGTACAGATATATGACTGCCCTTAAATGGAGCATAGTACAGTTTCCCTTAACACTGAACAACTGAATGATTACAATTTTTTGTTTATTGCAATATTGAAAATATCAGCCAGGAAATAAAATGGTGTATCCATATTTGATTAGTTTCTGATACAGTGTCAATTAAACTTGTGACATCTTAAAGAAACGGGATATTCCGAAATGCGTGAGTTTAAGATGTCTCACGATAGTCACATGATCATCGTGGAGCTTCGAAGTAATCATCATCTGGACCAAACGAGCTTCGCACGTGATCGATAATGGTCTCGAGCGAAACATCCTGACCTTCGATAGCCACTCATGAAGAAAGTCAAAGAAATTTCCATGAATTCAAATCTATCGATTTCCGCATTGGTTGTCGCAATACGTCATTGTTCAATCGTTGTATCACTATCATTTTTTATCAGAAAATTTCTTTGAAATTGACTATATATTCAAACGCTAGAGATATTTCGAAAAGATTAGCCGTAGAAAGTTTAAAATTTGCATATAAATCTGCGATTAAGTGCATTCAAATTATCATGCGGAGAAAAAAAATTCGCCGAAGAAGTGCGTGTCTCATAAGTTGGCAGTTGAGATCCATTAGTTCGGCAACTTAAAATTTTTTCGCTGAAACACTGTTTCTCAAGCAGGAAACAAAAAGTTTCACTTAGCTCGATGCTCGCAAATTAATTGATAAGTCGGGTATATTTGAAAGCGGTCGATTAATCGATGAGACGCGGATCGACACGCCGCTCGAACCGTTCGTTTTATGACCCGGAGGACCACAAAATCGTCTCGGTAACAAGTTTTTACGGCTTCCTCGGTTTCCTGCTATCTCTTTGGCCTTTCCTAAGGACCAGTCGTTGACGTCACGTTACCGGCTAACCAACGGTGCAGCTGCATTCTCTCCTTTCGTGCATTAAACGCGGAATTCCAGCCGAGTCACGATTCGGGACTGGCCTGATCGTTTTCGAGAAATCGACACCGGTGACGATCGATCGGTGACGGAACGAACCGAACAATGATATTCAATGTCGCGGCCAATTAAAACCGTTTTATGGCTCGTAAATCGAACCATCACGCCGTTTTTCGGAGAATTTCCAGCTCATTTCGAATATTAATTGGCGTATTAAGATCGTGAACTAAGCTTCGATACGTGAGTTATTAGTTTTCGAATACTCGACACTATTTTTCATATTGTTTACCGAAGGAATAAATTATTTATGGGAGAATATTACTACATCTTTATTTTGTAATGTGAGGTCACGAATATTCTGGTTTGAAGAAACATTAGTTATCCTTTCATTATCTTCACCCTTTGCAAAAGGTGACTCAGCATTCGATTTAATACAATTCTACATATGATATGAACATAGCGAAACAGACAATAACTAATAATAGAGAAATAATAATTTTAACCCCTTGAACTATGATTTATTTGTAAGGTGCGTCAGTCAGAACTAACCAATCGCAGCTACAATATCAAAACAGACAAAGAAAGTTGAAATGTTATGTCAGTCCTGTATTCAGCAATTCTTGACTATGCAAATTATAACTGGACTTGAACAGCAGATTGAAGTGTACTCAAAATTCGAGTAAGATTTGTCACAGTTGAAGTGCGAGTGCGTCACGAGTCAGACTCGTCAAAATAGTGCAAGGGGTTAAAGGAGTTCTGAAACAGTTTTGCTACCTGCCAACAGCAAAAACCTTCAAGTGCGAGGGGTTGATATACCGCACTTGAAACAAATTTTAAAACTTTTCATACGTTTACCAGAGAAATGAATTAGTTATTTTAACATGAAACCGAGTATATGAAATAACGTCAAGGATAAAAAGGGGTGAAAGAAGTTGAATAATCGGCGAGTAAAAGGGATCGTTTCAGACACCTTTTCCGTAGGTGAACGCTGTCGAGCAGCATCCCGTTCTCTCACGGGCGATTCAGGAAAGCCCCGGCAAGAATTCCATCGTCCATAGATCCCATCAGCATAGATAAACATTCTCTTCTCCCTGGGACCTTTCGCGGGAGGCTAGGAGAAGTCAAGAAATAAGCGGTTCTCTTTTGTGGCTGAACCCTCCCCCGTATCTCTTCTCCTCGTAGCTTATCTTTCTCTGGTTTCGCGGTGTGTTGCTTGCGAATACACTGTGAACGTAATAGGGAAGGGGTATTGTTATTGTGTCTCTACGCGGGCATAAACGAGTGTGTAAGCGTGCAAATCCACGGCTCGGGCCCCGTGGTATGGGTATAATCGTTTATTTCGCGTCGACCTTTGCGGGGCACTACGTCAAAATGTCAGACGCGACCCCGCCTGAGCGTAGGGAAGATGCACTGGGAACGTTGTAATGGGCTTACAAAGCGTAACAAACTGATGCGAGGTCAAACACGCGACGGGCAATAAACACACGGAAAGATAAATGGGCCCTTAAGGTGCACAACGTACACCATCGCGTCCTGGAAAGTGTTTCATTTCGGCGCCGAACGCTTCCTCTCCTTTTCGACCAAACATCCACGTTAATGGCGAATCGTTAGAGATTATTTACTAGGAAACTGCGCATCGTATTTATTTATTAGCGGATATGAGAGATTGCGATACTATTTTTTTATACCGCACAGAGATCGAGCCTTTGATCCTTTGAACCCGATCGCACGGCCAGGGGCTGAAGTTTTAATTACCGCTTCGCTCGATGAGAACCAAGCTGGATCTTCCTCTTCATTTTACGCTGCGGGATTTTGCTTCAGAACGCTTCTTGCGAAGTTCATCAATTTCACGATCTCAATATTTACGTTTTTATTGTTCAAAAGTGGGAAACTAGTAATTACTTTTTATTTATTATCAAATTTCTAGATTCCCACATTCTTAAGTTTCCAAACCTCGAAATTATCAAGTTCCTGGGTTCCCAACTCTTTAGATATTCAAATCCTTAGGTCCCCAAATCTCTACATCCCCATATTCCTAAAATTCCAAATCGCAAAATTCCATATCAATAATTCCCAGATCCCCAAATCCCTAACTTGCAACGTACCCAAATTCCAAGACCGCCAAATCCCTACCGCGCATTAAAAGTGTGGACACCTATTCGTATTGAAATGATCATAACGTTACCGTTCAAATTAGACGGTTGACAGTAGGATACGGCAAGGATGAACGCTCCGTGATCCTTCAAGGATGGACCTCGAGATCGCTCGGAGCCATAAGTGACTTACGGAGCGTAACAAACTGACGCGAGTTTAAGCGCTGGACGGGCAATAAACACCGTGGAAAGATAAATGGAACCCTTGGTCCATCGTTGCTGTCTCGAAGAAACTGTATCATTTCGTTTAGATCTTTTCTTTCTTACCTCGTACAGCCCTAAATAAATCGTGGCATTGTCGGCGATATAAAGCAAAGTTGCCTCTCTCCATTAAACTTTATCTCGTTCGACAAACGAACGGTTAAAAATCATCCCGCTAAGCATCTGATTCTCAGATTGAAAAACGAACGATTTTATTGAACTGATTCAACATTTATTGCTTCTTTATTTATTCTTGATTATATTCTATTTATTTGTTGCATAGTTCACGTTTAAGACAAATTCTTAAGATCTTTAGAATTCTTGGGATTCTAAAAAGGATCTACTGAATTGTATTCGTAAATGAATGTATTGAACTCACCCAGACCACAGGTTGTCCTATTTTATCTATAAACAAATAAACATGTATACATTATATATACCTACATAATTTTAAATAGAATTGAAGAATCTCTTTTTGAGACCACCCTGTTCTCCATCCAAAATAATCCAAGAACTTGTATTGAAATACTAGCTCCAATATGATGTGACCTAACAGCAGATTTTTTGTTTGCATTGTTTCAGATGCCACAAACAGTGCCTTCAGCAGCCGGCTACTTGCCGTCGTTCGATTACATCACGTTTCAGTTCGATTTGTCCCTTCTGTCGGACGATTACAGCGCCGCAAATGCTCAAAATACTTTGAAACCAGCGCAAATCAAGCAGGAAGCACAATCGCCGCGTCCTGGTTCACCGATCACATACTCGAGCCCGCCATATTCGGGCGCAGCCGGCGAACTGTCGCCAAATTATTCGCACGAAGGATCGCCGGGATATCCTACGAGTCCTTACTACGTGCCGAGAAGTCCTCAGAGCGCGCAATTCTATCCAACGAGTCCAGAACCCTCCGCCAAACAGCCTATCAAGAGGGAGAAAAGCCTTGATCTTCTGGCCATCTTGCAGGAGTCCAGGTACATTTATATAAGTGCATTTGATTACTGGAATATAAGTTGCTGATGGGTATGTAGATGGGCAGAATACCCATTGATGAGCTTATAGGTATCGGTAGGAAGGGGATTGATCAGGTTAGGGGTCATGGAAATTTTGTATTTTAGACTTCAGAAATTTTGTAGTTCATGCAACTGGTGATTGCAAATTTTACAGACTTATGAATTTAGTAATTTGGCACTACAATCTTAGATTCTTGAGATTCCATCATAGTTTTCTTTGTGTTCGATCCAAAGCAACGAAGACATATCCCAGAGAGATCAGAAGGAAAAAAATCACCCCATAAAAAGCACAAAAGCACTCCATAACACCGACGTAACCATGATTTCAGACTCTTGGCCGAGAGTCTGGGCTATCGGGAGGACTCGACCGATTGCACGGTACCCTGTACTCCTCCTAGAACAGAGGAGGACATCTACAACAGCCTTGACGCGGACTTCTTCGCCAAGAAAGAAGATACCACGGTGCAAGGACACCCGTTGTTGAAGGAAATCCTGTTCAAGGAGGAACCTCGATCCAGTTGCAGCAGCAATTCTTCCTCGTCGTCCTCCTCCTCCTCTTCGTCCTCGTCGAGCGCTTCCTCGTCGCCGGACCCGATAGAACTCGAGAACGGTTCTCCGTTGAGGAACTTGCTGTTCAAGGGTGCACGAAAAGAGTTCACCGACGTGACCAGGACGAACTCGAGCCTGAAACTGGAGAGAATACAGGACGAGGTCAGGAATCCTCTGCAAAAGGAGGAGGAGCTTTTCAAGGACGGGCAAAAGAGCGACCATCAGTTGCTCAGGGAGGTTCTGAGGGACACCAGCTTTCAGAGGAAGTACAATCTGAGACCCGTGGATCTCGGGAGCGTCGGGACCGGGTTCGTCGAAGACATGGAACCTGGCGAATGCGTCGGGGACCTCACCAGAGAACAGATCGAACCCGTGCTCAGCTTGGCCATACAACAACTGCAGAAGGACTTCGACAACACCTGCGTCGCACTCGGCATTCATCCTGGTGAGTGACATTTATCGGTTTCCTCTCTTCGACCTCTTGTACTATGACTATGCTCGTGACGCACTCGGAGTGCATGATAAATCTTTGTCACGTTTTCAATGCGTTTTAATTTTCAATTTTTACTCGATTGTAATCTACAAAGTCATCGTTGACAGACATTCTTATTTTTTTTTGTTTTTGCATTGTAAGTTAGGCCGCACCTAAATCGTAGTGTAAGATTTGAAAACATCATCCTCATTTTGTTTAAAAAGAACCACCCTCCTATTAATTAAGACTGTGAGAGTATACTGTATATCCATTTAATTACGCGAGAAAATGAGCGGGAAGTCGAGATTAAAAAGACAAACCGATGTTATTCCGTATAATTGCAATTACGGTAAGCAGTTTTTACCGCGAAGTGAACGTGTTAATTATCACCGAGATCTCTCAGCAATTTGTCGCCGTCCTTTGAGTCTGGAAAAATCTCGGAGTCGTTATCGCGTTTAATGACCGTTGGGTTAATTGTCGCGTAATAAATTAATAAATTGTATCGAGATACACGGTGTTCCTAAGGCAATAATAAGGAGGTGCGTGAGCGTCCATTAGACTGTTAGACCTTGTTGCTACCTTGCCGCGGGCAAACGTGTTCGACGTTATCTTCGTGAACGTAGGAGCGACCGGTTCGACTATTAGTTGGTAGCATGATGTCATGCTCGGAATAAGTTACGAAGTCACATAGTGCTTTCACGAGAAGTTACGAAATTTCGAGGCTCTCCTCAAGGTCGTACCTTGCTTCCGCTACTTTTCTAACATTTTCTTGCGAACCAAACTACTCATTTCCTTGACAATATTCAAAAACAAGATCAACTTCAAAGAGAAGTTCTTTAAAGAGAAAATAATAAAATTAAAAGAAAATTGTCATTGAGTATTGTAAGAGACTTAATGTTCGCTTGACAATCCTTCTTTAATTTACTGATACTAAATCACCTGTTTGAAATTGGCGCCAAATTTAAAGGAAACAGATCAATCGAATTTTGTAGAAAAAACACATGCAAACATATACAGCTTAAAAAAGAATACATCTACCGTATAGTTTGTAAATATATATCAACAAAGTCACTCTGATTGTAATAATATTTAAATGCTTATAATTTGGCGCCAATTTCAAAACATGATTAAGGAAGAATTCAAATAACATATACAGTGTATATAAAAATCGACTTAAAAAAGAACAGATAATTACCCACAGATCAGAAATATTTTTAAATCGATACTAAATAATGATTCTTGTGGAGTTTTGTTCATTGGTAGCCATAGTGGGTGATGTTCGAATAACACGCATCACGACGGGTGAACTCGATTTCAAAGTAGCACAACGATCGACGATTACCGACGAGAAATTCCAAGAAAAATTCTACCAGCAAAATCGAAAGTGACTCGTATGAATGGAACGCGTCGATCTCGAATATGTTAATAAAATACGTGTATCGGACAGAAACGTAATCAATTGCGGCAGGAGTAAATTAACATTGAACAAAATGGGCACTAAGGGAGAAGACTACAGAATTTCTTCATTGTTGAATTTAGAGAAGTTCTCTGTTGTTAAATTACGGAAATTCCATAGTTTTTAGGCTCTTAAGAATTGCAATGTCCAAAATCCTAGAAAAATATACAGTACCATACACAGTACCAAACTTGTGAAGTCCCAAAATTCCAAAGTTCTAAATTTCAAAGGTCCAAAAGTCCCAAAGTACCCAAACTTCTTAATATCCCTAAAAGTCCAACTCCAATATCTCAATATATCAAAAATCCAAAAATTCAACAAACCAGAAATTCAAAAATCTCAAAGTCCAAAAGACCCAAAGTTTAGTATAAAAAAATAAAATTTAATTTGACATTTTATAATTTGACTAAAATGAAGCGTATTTGCAGAGTTGTTAATCTGTCGTTGAATAAAATTGCAGAGCCACGACGCTGGAGCGCAGCGGACGTAGCAGCTTGGATACAATGGGCCAGAAGGCAATTGCAGTTGCCCTCGGTGCCATTGGAGAGTTTCAACGTGGACGGTGCAACCTTGGCTTCCCTCACGGAAGAAGAATTCTGTCAACGAGCCCCGCAGGTGAGTTTCCCCCGAAAGAATCTTTACTGCACGCAGTTTCTGTCGCTCAGCGACCGGTCGTCTCGTTAAAATCGACTAACGCGTAAGTCGCGTTTTCAAACGGTACCGTTACGCAATGCCGTTCGAACCGAAGAGCAACGATTATTCGCGAACTCGAGTGCCGTTTTAACGAACCAATTAGTCCCTGGAATTTCGTGACGTTCCTTTTAATGATACACTGGTGCGAATTTGAAAATTTGGGCATTTGGAAATTAGAAATTTGAGAAGTAGGGAATTGAATGTTTGGGAATTAGGGAATTGAAAATTTGGAAATTGGGGAATTGAAAATTTGGAAATGTGGAAATTGGGGAATTGAAAATTTGAAAATGTGGAAATTGGGGAATTGAAAATTTGGAAATTTGGAAATTAGGGAATTGAACATTGGAAATTGAAGAATTTAAAATTTGGAAATTGAGAAATTGGTAAATTGAAAATTTGGAAATTTGGAAATTGGGGAATTGATAATTTAGAATTGTGGAAATTGGGGAATTGAAACTTTGGGAATTGGAGAATTGAAAATTTGGAAATTGGGGAAATGAAAATTTCGAATTGTCGAAATTGGGGAATTGAAAATTTAGAATTATGGAAATTGGGGAATTGAAAATTTGGGAATTGGAGAATTGAAAATTTGGAAATTGGGGAATTGAAAATTTGGGAATTGGAGAATTGAAAATTTGGAAATTGGGGAATTGAAAATTTGGAAATTTGAAAATTGGGGAATTGAAAATTTGGAAATTGGGGATTTGGAAATTGGGGAATTGAAAATTTCGAATTGTCGAAATTGAGGAATTGAAAATTTAGACATTTGAAAATTGTGAAATTGAAAATTGGAAAATTGATGAATTAAAATTTTGGAAATTGAGGGTCTGAAGATTGCAACTTGAAAAGTAGAAAATTTGCAAATGAGACGTGGCCATACAATCCATAGCAGTAGGCATCTAATACTTGGCGATATAGTGCGTGGCAAAGAACACTATAAGATGCAGTCCATAAAATAGCGAGAACTGAGTATCGTTAAAGGAATCCATAACAATTAGCATGTTAAGTTGATGGGGCATTTACTTAGCCGTAATATTCGGGAACGATTTTACGACGAGCGTGTAGAATCGGTTTGATCGTTAATAAGAAAAGGGTTGAATCGAGCGGAGTAAATAACGGTGTGGAGAAGACTGTACGGAAATCGGCGATCGACAAGACTAAAAGCACGTATTCAGACGCACGTAGGAAAGGTATCGGGAGAATCCTGGTTCCCGTTAAACAGCACAAACCGTATTATTACGCCAGTTGCTTACTCACGCCGACGTTCTTGTGCCCCTTCGCGCCATGGATTACGAGGAAAGAACGTGGACGCACACCGATTTCCAGGAAATTCACTTTCACCGGACCTTGTCCGTGAGTGTTTCTCGGCTGACTCGCCGCCATTAGTTTCTTTATCGAACGAGCCCAGGATATCGTTTCATTCTTTTCTTCGTTCGAGTAACAACGGCGAAACCGCAACTCGCAATTTACTTCTAAATACGATCACCTTAGATCTAATCATTTTTTTTTTATCAAATAAAACTTCATACAACTTTGAGTCTTCGAACAGGAAAACACTTAGAATTAAAGCGTAGCGTTGAATATCACGAGATAATGCTCTTTTTCGATCTGTTAGAATCAACTTTTTGAAATTGGCGCCAAATATAAAACATTTAAATTAATTTCAAGTGCAAAGAAAAATAACATTGGAAAGAATAAAATAATCGATTTAGAATGTAATTATTAGTGAATATTATGAGTGAACTAACATTTGTGATCATACGAATACTTTTTTAGCCTACATCAATGTTTTGAAATTGGCGGCAAATTTAAATACCGCAGTCAGTGATGTCATTGATATAT
Organism: Megachile lagopoda; assembly: GCA_036983795.1. Lineage (NCBI taxonomy): Eukaryota > Metazoa > Arthropoda > Insecta > Hymenoptera > Megachilidae > Megachile > Megachile lagopoda. The sequence goes on from CM072787.1 coordinate 8,905,570, forward strand.
GCAAGAATTTGACGACACGTGTATTCTCTTTTAACTCGATTTTTGTGTACATTGTTAATAGTGAATTTCAATTACTTTATTCAACAATATTCAATTATAATTCTGTGTTAATTTTATTATTCTCTTTAGTGCTTTTCTTCTAAAGTCTTTTGCACTTTTCCCAAAAAGTTTCGATATCTCAATGTTCAATTTAATGTAACGTTTAAATTTTTCATTAATTTTGAACATGATAGTAATTAGACAAGTCACTTCACATTAACTTATATAAAATATTAATCCTCTTTTTGAAGTCGGTTAGAAACGGAAGCGGAGTGTACTGTTCTTTCAATATGTTTTTTATTATTCAATAACGGGTTCTTATCTTTCTTATAAGGCTTGTGATCTTTGTTTTGAATTCCTGGTTAAGACACTAGATAACCTCTTTGAAAAAACACCGCGAGATAAGGCTTTACACTTAACGAACCACGAACATCGTAAAATCCATGACCTTTGTAATTTGATGGACTTTTTTGTATCTCCAACAGAGACCACCGATTAGATAGGTGTTCGAGTAGCTCCGTTAAGCCATAAAACCGCTAATTTCCAAATTACGACCGATAGCCCGCATTCACGGTCATCGGATCGTTGCGAGATGTACACACTTCTAACCGTACATTTCGTCAATTCTAATTCCTCAAATTTTACATATTTAATAAACATAGTTATGAATAAACATGTACCGACGAAAGCAACATAACTCGTTGACAAGAAGCAATCACTCAATCCAATATAAAATTATACATTCAATGTCTTCCACCGAACTAATAAAAAATTATACATTCAATGTCTTCCACCGAACTAATAAAAAAATTATACATTCAATGTCTTCCACCGAACTAATAAAAAATTATACATTCAATGTCTTCCAACCCAATAAAAAATGATACATTCAATGTCTTCGAGCCAATAAAAAATGGTACATTCAAATTCTTTCAAGCCAGTAATAGCTGTTGTTCGTAAACGTAGGTACTAAAATATAGCAGAAGCCATGACTAAGTTAGAATTTTTGTGTAACAATGTGATGGAATACCGGAAGGTCGACATACCGCGAGCATAGCATGTAAGGATGATGATACGGGTAGCCGCGCATAATAGATTCAGTTTTGCCTCCGGTAATTGGATAATTGTAGCACAGTTCGCAACGACTGACTTAGTAACGTGGAATCATGATCGAGCTCGAACTCGTTCATGATCACTCGCCATAATTCGCCGGAAAAATCGACTCCACAATGCGGCGCAGCCCGTTTGCCTTTGACCTGATATACCAAACCACCGGTTAAATAATTCATACGTTCGTGAAACCCCGGAGAAGAAGAAGAAGTCATTAATGTATTCCGCATTCGTTATGGATGTTCGGCGTGCGAGCCGGCGCTGTAATCGAACGCTGGGAATTCGATTCACGGAACATTTCCGAGGGATCGATGCACCGCTTTCCCATTGCCGGGACAGCGAAATTGCTCGGAGAAGAGGCTCGCGTGTTTATTTCGTTCGTGCCCCGAAGTTGGTACGCATGGTCGCGGTATACGCATTTGCATCTCGCGAATATGCAATTTTCTCGGTACTGTCGGATGCGAATATGCCTTGCCTAGGGTTCGCAGAGGTTTCTGGAATTCGATATTTTATGGTTCTTGGGACTTTGGGCTTGGGGTTTCTAGGGATCTTGGTGGGGCATTTGTAGGAATTTGAAGAGATGGGTATTTGGGAGGTGGAAGCAATTTGGAAGTTTGGGTTCGTAGGTGTTTGACTAGTTTGGGATTTGGGGGTCTAAGGGTCTATAGGAATTTAGGGATTTGGGAATTTGGGAGTTTTTGGATGTAGGAAGTTTGGGAAGTGGAGATTTGGAGGCATAGAAATTTGGGAGCTTCGAAATTTGGAAGGGTAGGAAATTGGGACGTAGAAATTTGGAGACCTAAGAATTTGGGAGCTTCGAAATTTGGGAGTCTAGGAATTTGGGGACATAGAAGCTTGGAGACGTAGGAATTTGGGGGCTTCGAAATTTAGCAGTGTAGGAAATTGGGGAATTTTGGAGACCTAGGAATTTGGGGGCTTCGAAAGTTGAGATTCTAGGAATTTAGGGACATAGACGCTTGGAGACACAGGAATTTGGGGACCAAGGAAGTTTGGGTTCTTAGGTATTTGAGCACTTTGAGATTTGGGGATTTACAGACATCGGAATGTAGGGTTTTGGGGATCTAGAAATTTGGGAACATACGTATTTGGGGATGTGGGAATTTTGAGACGTAGCAAATTTGGAAATTTCGAGACATGGGAACTTAGGGACTATGAAATTTGGGAGTCTACAGATTGAATGTCGTAGCAATTTGGGGGGTGTAGGAATTTGGAGACGTAGAAATGTGGAGACCTGAAAATTTAGAGACATTGAAATTTAAGGACCAAGGAAGTTTGGCACCTTAGATAATTAGGGACTTTGAGATTTGGGGATCTACAGATATAGGAATATAGGGATTTTAGGAGTTAGACATTTCGGAAGCATAGATATTTGAAGATCTAAGAATCTTAGGACAAGAATTTGGGACATAAGTATTTCTGGATCTAGGAATATAGGAGCGTAGGAATTTTGAGACATAGACATGTTTCTATACCTTAGAATTCAGGAATCTAATGATACTAGAATCTAGGAACCTGGGACAGTTTAAAAATTTTGGAAACCTACAAGTTTACCAATTTCTAAATTTCTAAATTTGACAATAAAAAATATCAAGTTTCAAAAATCTGAAAATTTAGAAATCACAGAATATGAGCATTTAACAATTCAAAAATTTGAGTATCTAAAAATTCCCAAAATTTGAAAACTCAAAAATTTCAATTACAACATTTTTACTAACAAAGTTCACCTCCCCACTACTAATCCAAAGAACTCCAAACACAAATTTCCTTAGTTCTCAAAAAAAGTACTTTATGCAAAAAAGCACCTTTATGCAAAAAAATACATTCCTGCAAAATTTACGTAATTTTCATATTTAATCACGTCAAAATTAAATCTCCCTATTTCGATCTTGAAAATTTCGTGCAATCTCTTAAAGAAGATGCATTATGGGATCCCATTTCTCCATTGTCTCCCGTATTCCCGCGATTCCAGCTTCCACGACATCAACAGGATCGATGCTCGTATTGCGTATATATACGTTCGCAGACGAGCTATTTGCCCGGCAGAAACGATCGAAAAGTGGGTCAACCGAATGCCTGGCTTGCTCGACTGCCTGTTGCGTCTCAACAGAGCCGCTTTCTCTTCTCTCGCGGCGCAACGACTCCGTCGATGGAATTCTAACGCTTACGTATCCAGTATTCCCCTGCAGATACCAACTTCCCCTTCCTATGGATTTTCTACTTTTCACGCATTTTCCTCTTATCGCTTTCCTTCTTCCCCCTCTACCTGTGCTAGGACGATTGGATCGTACGATCGAAACGATTCGTCTACTAAATGTTATTTTGGAGAAATATTTTAATTGTGGAGAGATTTCTGAATTGGGAGATTTGTCAGTTTGAATGTTTAATAGTTTTTTTTAGGAAGCTCAGAATTTATAAAATCACAAATTCATTTTATGTTATAGCTGTGGAGCGATTTCTGAATTTGTGGATTTTTGAGTTTGTGTTTAATAGTTTTTAAAATCAGGAGGCTGAGAATGAGATGGTTTATAAATTCATGAATTTGAAAATTTTGTAAGATCTACATTAGCTGGGCTGAAAATTAAATAATTTCCAAATTCACGAGGTTGAGAATTCGATAATTGCCAAATTCACAAGTTTGAGGATTCGATAATTTCCTAATTCCCAAATTTGAGAATTCGATAATTTCCGAATTCACAAGTGTCAGATCTCGATAATTTCCGAATTCACTAAGTTCGAGAATTTGATAATTTCCAAATTTCAAGTTTGAGAATTCGATAATTTCCGAATTCTTAAGGTTGAGAACTCGATAATTTCCGAATTCTTAAGGTTGAGAACTCGATAATTTCCGAATTCTTAAGGTTGAGAACTCGATAATTTCCTAATTCACAAGTTTGAGAACTCGATAATTTCCTAATTCCAAATTTGAGAATTCAATAATTTCCTAATTCCCAAGTTTGAGAACTCGATAATTTCCTAATTCCCAAATTTGAGAATTCGATAATTTCCTCATTCCCAAGTTTAAGAACTCGATAATTTCCGAATTTCAAGTTTGAGAACTCGATAATTTCCTAATTCCCAAGTTTAAGATCTCGATAATTTCCGAATTCTCAAGTTTGGGAACTCGATAATTTCCAAATTCAGTAAGTTTGAGAATTCGATAATTTCCAAATTCTCAAGTTTGCAAATTCCATAATTTGCATATCCAAAATTTGAGAATTCGATGAGTTCAAAATTCAGAAGTTTCAAAAATCGATAAGCCCCAAATTTTCAAGTTTAAAAATTCTACAATTTCCAAATTCTCAGGTTCAAAAATTCAATAATCCCCAAACTCACAATATCGAAAATTCAGCACTCCCCAAATTCGCAAGTTCCAAATTTCCACCATAATTCCACAATTCCAATTTGCTTCTGCAACCTCCATAATTTCCAAATTCCCTATTTCAAAACTTTCAAAACCCAATTTTACCCAAATCAAAACTTAATGTAAAACTAAAAATTCAAATGAAAAATTAAAATTTGTTCCATGATGTCCAAGTGAAATGTACCGGTGTGGCATCCCTAACGACTCCAGCGATTATCCGTAGCACCCATTCGAAATATTCCATTAGCTCTCGGAACCAAGTGCATTTTCCATTCAAGTTGTTCCTCGATGTTACAAAGTAATTGCATCGTGTTTCACGGTGGCTCCAAATTATTCGCTCGAAAATGTACAGTTATCGTTAAGTATTCCAATTCTGTCCGTGTACGCTTTTGTTGGTCGTTCCGCCACCTTGCGTTTCTTCTTATTTATCTTGGGCTTGTTCGTACGGTTACCGTGAAACTTAATTGTTTTACATTACCACGGAACTCTTGCGGGGTGCTATTAATCTCCGGCTATGATAAATTTATCTACTCGACTCTTCCTGACTTCTTCTTCTTCTCTTCCCACCGGTTCCCTCTCCGAACACCGCCGAACACATTCTTGGAACTTCTTACAATACCGCGGTGGTAGGGGCACGCTATTTCTGCAAAATGGACACCGCACACGGTCATTAGAGATAAGATGATTTTTCGAGATTGCGGGAGAAAACGTCTGCCGCAGGAGAAAACGACAAATTAATTTGATTAGTTTATTAAACTCGTTCGTTTCGCGATTCGACACGCGATAACTGGTGAAAATGGAGGAATTTTAAGCAGCGACATAACTGGAATATTTTTAGGTTGACTGAAATATTTCTGGGATACAAACTTAGAATTAATGCAAATTTTCTCGTTGCTACATTTTAAAATACAACTTTTCATATTTTTAAAACACTTTTCTTATTCTTGAAAAAATTGTTCATTTTCTTTAAGAACTTGTCATGTTCTTAACAAATTTTATATGTTTTTAGAAAATTTGTCATGCTCTTAAAAAATTATTCATTTTCTTAAAAAGCTTGTCATGTTTTTAACACATTTTTCATGTTTTTAGAAAATTTGTAATGCTCTTAAAAAATTGTTCATTTCCTTAAAACACTTGTCATGTTCTTAATAAATTTTTCATGTTTTTAGAAAATTTGTCATGCTCTTAAAAAATTGTTCATTTTCTTAAAAAGCTTGTCATGTTCTTAACAAATTTGTCATGTTTATAGACAACTTGTCATGTTCTTAAAAAATTGTTCATTTGCTTAAAAAGCTTGCCATGTTCTTAACAAAGTCATATTTTTAGAAAACTTGTCATGTTCTAAAAAAATTGTTCATATTCTTAAAAAAACTTCTCGTTCCTGAACTGATGAGCAGCTGATCAAGAAAAAGACGATGATAAAGTGTTCACTGTCCGGGTTATGAATGGGTGTTATAAATAATCGCAATTTTTGTGTTACCAATCACTATTATTAACGTGGCTCCTTTTTTGGTTACCGACTACCATTACCGACGACGAGAATTAATTTTTTGTTACCAATAACCATTATCGATTCCGAACACTTTCCGTAACATAACCATCGTCAACTATTGGCGCGACTGATAATTATCGTTCATCGGAACATTATATTAATTACGAAACGTGTAGGTACATTTTGTTCAATGAAATTGGTACGAGAGTTTATGAAACAAAGAACAGAATAAATTCTCCTGAATAAATATTTCCGATAAAGATTGTGAATTATATTTATAATTTAAACACATGTCCTGTAATTTATTTAATCTTGTCATGACCTTACACTCTGCAAAGACATATCAACTTTTTTAATAAAATATCTTTTTGTACGCAGCTGTATTTGCTGAAATTTGAATAGAAGAGTAATAAAATTTACAAAAATATTTTAAATAATATTCGGGTAAAAGAGGAACAATATAAGAAATATTTAAAAAAAAAAGAATATTAGTCACAATACTTAAAATAATATTTATACAAAACTGTACAAAAATATTGAAAATAATATTTGGATAAAAGAGTGCCAGTATAAAATTAACTTCCAGTATACGAAATTAACGACAATATTTAAAATAATACTTGTACAAAAATATTGCAGATAATATTTGAATAAAAAATTTCACGAAATATTTAAAATGGACTAAAAATTAACGAAGAGGTATAATTTCTGTTGCAGTGTGGAAGTATTCTGCATGCCCAGTTAGAAATCTGGAAGGCAGCCGTCGAGGAATCTCCACGTAACACACTGGCAGCTTCCTGGAGTCCCGCAGGCGTTGTTCAGACGCCAAGCAACAACAGCAGCAGCAATAACAGCAACAGCAACAACAGTGCTTCATCCCCTATCGGAAATGCGGCAGCCGTCAGCGTTAAGGGCTCTTCCTGCAGCGTCGATTTCTCTGATGGTGAGTGAACTGATAAATTATATTTAACTGTACCCTGCAGAGATACGTTACGGGCAAACGATGAAATATAACCACGATTGTTCCTCGTTTAAACGCCTTTTCAACTTGCGCGTAACCTTACAATTATGCGTGCTAACAGAATCTTGCTGATAAGACACACGATATGCACGACACCGAGATATCGGACCGTTATCGACGCGGTTAATCGAGCCAAAGCGTAATTACTCGACGCGCCGACTGTAATTACGAACATCAGTATGCTAAGCGCGAGTTGTAAATTAAATGTCGAGTCTTTGTATCTCCGGGTTATACGCAAGCAATAATTATGAGATCGAGAAAAATAATAGCGGTACCGTTTTGATCGGGTCGGATCAGTTTGGGGAAGTGTGGATGTAGAGTCTCGCTATATGGCCCTGGTTGCTGGAGAGAGTGGACAGAGCAGTATAAGTGAATTTGTTGCAATGTTCGATTGTTGAAATTTTTGTATTTATTGCTTGCTAATTGGAAATTGGAAATTTAGAAATCTGAAGCTGGATTTTCAAATTTAGGATTTTAGAATTTTCGAATCTACAAATGTAGAGATTTGGGAATTTGGGAATTCGGAATATTTGAATCTGTAGATCTAGAAATTTGGCTATTTGGAAATTTAGAATTTTGGAATCGACAAATGTAGAAATTTGGAAATGGGGGAATTTGGACATCTTTGCAAACGCAAGAATTATAGAAATTAGGAAAGTTGGAAATCTGGCAATTCAAAAACTTACAAATCTAAAATTTGAAAAATATAAAAGTTCAGGAATTACAAAATTATCAAGTTTATATGTGTCATCCAAAGAAAGGTTACGTTGCGCTCAACTATACCTACTGTCCATTTTCTTAATTTTCATGCTTGACTCAACCTAGCAAAATTAACCCTCCAATTTATCACACCAAAGATCGTACCGTATATTACATGTTGGAACACCAAATCACTGACCAGAAACTGTATTTCTCCTCATAGCTAAAAAGACCCGCACTAAGCGTGAGGACCCTATTTTTCCAGACGAAGACGAAGACTGTGGTTCCTCTCAAACGGGAACACCTGGTGGCGGTGGTGGCAAGATGCGAAACGGCGGTTCCCACATCCACCTGTGGCAGTTCCTGAAGGAGCTGCTGCAGAGTCCCGGTGTTCACGGTTCGTGCATACGCTGGTTGGATCGCGGCAAAGGCGTGTTCAAAATCGAGGACTCGGTTCGAGTGGCCAGGCTCTGGGGCAAGCGGAAAAATCGTCCGGCCATGAACTACGACAAGCTGAGTCGTAGCATCAGACAATACTACAAGAAGGGTATCATGAAGAAGACGGAGCGTAGCCAGAGGCTCGTCTATCAGTTCTGCCATCCTTACTGCCTTTAAAACGATGGGTCCCGTTAAACCTTTGCTCTCGCTCGAGGTGTTACCGCGGTTATCGCGAACACGGGGCAAGTTCGCTTGGATCGGATCGAAGCGGGGCCTCGTCCGCTACCAAACGATTCGTTCGAGTATTTATTAAGTATATAACCAGTCGGGGTAACGTTTCGTCCTTTCGACAGCAAAGGGTTAACGCCTCTCCACCGATTCCGGGCACCGAGGCCGTCCACAACCGGTGCCCGGCGTTCATCGAAGGGAACAAGCTTCCGATTCCCTTTCAACGTGCAATCATTTTCAACTTAACACGATATATCGATGGTGTGCCTGTCCTGTTGCGTGCGTGCTTTCGGTGTGGCTGATTAAAAGAATCAGTAACGGAGGTCGAAGGTAAAGATACGATCCAAACGTGACGACGCGTGGTTCTTCGTGGACCAACGCTTAGACACGCTTTGGGTACCATTTAGTACGCCCGTTTTGGGCGAACCCCGAATTCTCTATTCCCCTGTCCCCCATTTTCTTCCACCAACCTTTCTCTCTGTCTCTGTCCTAACCTCTCTCTGTTGTAATATAATCGAATATCCGGTAAAAAGTAAGACGCGATCCACCATTTCACCGCGACGCACAGGTCGCGTCTTGTGGTTGGGACGACCGCAGGGTCGATTTCGCGATCTTTCGACTGGTACGACTGGTCACGGGATTCGCGTTTGCGATGTTGGTTTTTTTCCTTATCTTTTTTTTTTTGCCGATGATAAATTTGAGAACGATGATCGCGTGCCGACGCGTCGATGGCGGCCAACACAACCGGTATATTAAGCACAGCTAATACTAACGTTATACTAATACGGTAATAATAGAGTACTACCATGCTGAGTACACGGACGAGGCTGCCTTCTAGGGAAAATGGCGGCGGAGAGGGAGGAAAATTTACCGGTTATCGAGTTTTCTTTCGATTCGTACTCTTTCACTTGAATTTCGAATTTACACGTTTTCCAGCCTTCAAATTTGAATTTTAGAGGACATTTTAGCGTTTGGATCTTTGAAAATTTGCAGAGTTTTAGGCTGTTAAATGTTGCAACATGTAAGTTTTTAATATTTGAATTTGGTAAATATTAGAACATGTAAGTTTTTAATATTTGAATTTGATAAATATTAGAACATGTAAGTTTTTAATATTTGAATTTGACAATATGAAAATATGGAAATTTGAAAGTTTGGAGGATTCAGAATTTGAAATTTTGGAACGTAGAAGTCTAGAATGTTTTATTTAAAATAACCCTGTAGTACTTACAGAAAATTTGTAAATTTAAAGATTTTTAATTTAAACTTGAAACTTAAATACTTGTGAATTAACAAATTTAGAAACATAAATAATAATTTGACGCTTACAAATATACAAAAATTACAGGTCCAAAAACTTGAAAATGCCAAATCTAAAAATAAAAAATTTTCAAGTTGCAAATACTTAATCCGTAAAAAAAGATATACTCCTGCCGCTAATCCAAAGGCCAACCCGAAGTGTACTTATCCCCAGATTCGCGAAACATACCCAAGAATCCGCTAACCGCCGCGTTCTCACTAACCATAGTGTATAATCTAGTAACGTGCTAATGCAGCTATTAAATCGGTATCATATACCGTTGTACTGACATTAGTTCGTTACCGACGCACCACACCGCCCTTCGCTCGCGTTGGCACGCGACACTCGCGATCGGTACCCGTCGAAAGATCGACGCACGATCGACGCGCTCGATATCTCGACCGGAGGTACGTCCGGCGAGTTTCGAGTGTGCGGCTTCTACGATCCCTCGCTTCGTTGCTCGAGAACGGAGAAACAACGAGGAATAAGCGAAGTAAGTGAAGATTTCGTTGGAGAAAAGGGAAGAAACTGCTCTTTCCTCTCTGTTCTCACGATTGCTTACCAGCGCCGGTCGCCGGAGCCTCGAGCTGAATCCGATCTATGGATCCACGATCTAGGAACACGGTCAGCCAGCGGAACCATTCGCTGCTGCTCGATCCCGCCATTTTTTCCCGAAAGTCTACCTAAAAACTCTATTTTTATACCGATATATATATTTTTCGAACTTGGAGACAAAAGTGCCTTAATCATAGTGAATCTTCGTCAGGGACGGCTATGTGGAAGGTGCATGCCTGTCACAAGATGAGTTAAAATACACAAGTCGTTCTTGACCGGTGTAAATTCGCTACTGAATTTACCGGTGTGAAATTTTATTCTTATAAATTTTGTCATAAATTGCAAATTGTTTTCCGACAGGACTCATCTTGTACCAGGTTCAATGATGGAAAAAACACGAATTGAAAGAACATATTACTCTTTATTTATTTTCGTTCAACCGCATGATTTCTTTGTAAAAGAAATAGTCGCAGCAGATATTAACAAAAAAGCCGTCCCTGAAGATTTTCAGGACGAAATCCCGACAGAGGGATTTTCAGGATGCGTTGCGCGCCGAGCGGAGCGGAAAATTTCGCTCGTACGGCGTGAAATGATCGACGCACGATCAATTCGTCCTAGGATACTCAGTCACGCCTTCCCTTTCTCGAAGGGCATAGAATTTCCTCGAGAAGGTAGAGATAAAAACGGTTGAATGGCGATCGTGGATGGCTCGAGGCGCGAAAGTTTTGCGCGGCTGGTTCTGGTGATTTTGGTCCCATATATCTATGATATATTAAACGTTGTATGTTCCATGAACGATCTAGCGTGTAAGTTCAATTTAGGCGTATAAGCATCACGGCGACTCACGTGAGTCGCCTGTTAAGTTACTCGAAGAGATTTCCGTCTTTTTTTTTCTTCCCCTTCGACTCGTTCCCTTCTATAACCGTTAATCGATCATCGATACGACTCTTAACTTTCCGAAACATTAACCAGTTTTTTTTTTTGTTAAGATTTTATTTAAAGCTGCGGATACTTGAATTCCTGCTGATCACTGATCTTGCGTTCATCGATGTTTTGGAGATGAATGAGATTCGAAGGTCGTGTGAACAGCTGGAATTCGATGGTTTGTATTTACAGTGGCGGCTAGTTCGATCCCTTCGTAATTTAGAAAATATTCAGGTTTCAAAATATTGTTACGTGTTGTATTTTAATTCGTATATCTTGATAAACGTTTTGTGAGACAATATAAGTTTATTCTGAATATTGCTACGTTTTGTTACGTTCATCTAATGTTACGTTTTGGGGAAACGCGGCAACAAAATGGCGGACAGGTACTTGGAACCAGTGGACGGACCAAATGTGTGCCGTGGAAATTGTAGAAGGTAATTTAGAAATATAGGAATGTAAATGTTTGTAAATTTGTAAATATTGACAAACTTTCAACTGTAGTAATTTAGTGATCCAGCAATCGGTTTGAAAATTTAGAAATATGAAAATATCAAGTTTCTAATCCTCAAACTTCTGAATGATCGAATTTGTAAATTTAAAAATTTGAAACTTTCGTCTTTGAATTTTAGAAATGCACAAGTATACATTTTTGTGATTTCTAGATTTGATAATTTGGAAAGGTGAAAAGTTGAAGAGTATTGGGAATTGGTGAAGAGGGAAGTAGTGAAATTTAGAAAGTTGAAAAATTAAAATAGGAAATATTGAAATCTAGGAACTTGGAAATTTGGAAGTTAAAAAATTTACAATCTTAAAAACTCTAGAATGAAGAAATGTACATATGTCCAATTCGGTGAATTATCAATAATTCAATAGTGTCGCAATTATTCGAAGATAACCGATCCAAAATAAGGTTATGTTACTACCTGTCCCGAAAACAACTACAACTATCGATCTCATTTAATATCGAAACTATGAAGCGATCTTAACTAACCGACCGCCACTGTACATGTTTATTTAATGCGATTTTATCACGTTTATTTAAGAACTCACCCAGTTGAAGATAGTTCTACTAACTCTCGAAACGTTTCGCTCACCGAGATACGGTTGTACATAAAATACTCGGCATAATCATTTTGTACGTTCGCGTTTTTCTTCAATATTTTTTATTTATTTAACCGAGTTTGTTCGTAGTCGTATTAATATATATACATATACATATATTTTATACGTAACTATATATATACATACATATCGTTAGAAAGTTCTGCGTAAGACGTCGAGGTCGCATGACTGGTTTCGATTTCGCGTTTGGCGTCGAGGTGCATTGTAAATCGAACGTTGGAGAACAAAAGGGTGATGCAATTAAATTGCAACGATCGAAAAGTATGTAGTTTGAAAATGTTCTTTCTTCTTCGTCCTACAAGTGCAATTTTCCGCCAAGTGTTCGTGAAATTCATGTGAATGGATCGTTAAGCCAAAGAATGTGGCAATCTAGGGGTGCTGATATTGATTATCGATAAATTATCCGTATCTCATCTATAGATAATTATAGATGCGCTTATTGAACTGCACTGTCAATTAGTTGCGTAATTTAATTACATTACACTTTTGTTTTACCGGGTTGTAATTTGAATTGCACGGTAATTTAATTACCTTTCTATTTGAATTGGATAGTAATTACGGTGCAGTTTAAATTAGACGGTGATTTAATTACGTGTCAAGTTAAATTACATAGTAACTTAATTACGTTTCAAATTGAATTACGGAGTAATTTAATTTAGCCTCAATTTGAGTTACATAGTAATTTAATTACGTTGTAATTTCAATCAGACTTGCAATTTGAATTCAATTACATTGCAATTTGAATTAATTAACAATTTAATCGCTTTGTAATTTGAATCGCACAGTAACTTTAATTCGTAATGTTTTCTAAATTCAATATAACATATATTTTTCTTCAATATATTATTGCACTGAGTTATCAATAATATTTCGATAATATCGATATTTATCGATAACGTAGTCGATATCAGCACCTCTGCGACAATCGGTTCGATTATTTTCTCGAAACCAGCCGAAACGCATCTTTCGCTTTTCTCATTGCACTAATCGAAAATTAAACCATATTTTTTCTAAGGTACATTTCCATGAGCGTAGCCAAAAGCGGAACTAAGAAAGGTTAAATACAACCCTTCACAAAAAGTGCCCTTAACACCACTCCAAATAAAGAAAATTTGTTGCCTTTTGCAGTAGAAAAAATAAACTTAAAGTCATGCTTAATAATATTTGATACATGTACAATTTTAATAGATATACGAAAATATATTTTTGTATGATATACAAAAATGAATAAATTTTATAAAGCATATATTGTATAAAAATCTGTAAATCGTAAATAAATCAGTAATTAACTGATATTTAGTACAAGTATGTTTAATAAATTGTACTAATTTAATACAACTACATAAAAATAAATAAATTATATAATATTTAATACAATTGTATTGTACAAGTATTAAAAACTTGTATTAACTAATATTTAATACAATTGTGCTGCACAAATAATAAATCGTGCTAACTATTATTTAATACAATTACACAGAATCAAATAAATTGTGTTAACTAATATTTAGTACAATTGTGCTGTACAAATAATAAATCGTACTAACTTTAATACAATTACGCAGAGTCAAATAAATTGTATTAACTAATATTTAATACAATTACACTACACAAAAATGAATCTAAAGTCTGTTAAAAGCGGTATGACATTTATCATAAAAAATATAGAGCCCCATCAACAAGCTGGCTACGCCCATGAACATTTATAAAAGAAACAGTTTAAGCTTTCTTCGCATAAGATATTCTACGGAAATGCAAATTTTCGCTCGATATCGAGCACGGATACCTATCAAATTTATCCGAAATCGAGACATGTCGTTTAAGAAGGTCGATTGCTCGACACACGAGGCCAATATGTAAATTGGCGGGAATATTCGATTGCAAATGGCGCGTACGCTGTAACGTCGCGTTTCGAGAGCGATTCTCGTAAAATCGCGAACGAATACCGGGTCGAAATCGTGTCCCCGTCGGTTAAACGACGCTTTAATAATCTCCATAAAATTCGGTGTTATTAGAAATTGAAGTCGACTGTTCGCTTCTTATCAAAATTACTTCGAAATACCTGTTCCGCCACTTTTCAATCTCTCCCGAAAAACTCTTTCGTCCGTAATTTCTCAGCTCGTTTCAAATCAACGATAACCGTAAACTATTCTGGATTATCAGTTTCGTTCGGCAATATTATCGATTCCGATCGGACACCTCTCGGATTTACCCACACGCCTTTTAGCGGTCTTGCGCAATAATTCGGTTTCGGAATCCAGCGAGAGAAAACAATTTTTTTTTGTAATTTACACGAGCTTTTAGGCGAAAGAAATTTATTCAAACGATCTACAACTTTGCATTGATTCTGTCCTGTGTGAAACATTCTATCAAATGCCATGAAATTTTGATTCGTCAAACGGGCCTTGCATTTGGACTCAACTGTGTGCTACATACATTAACATATGATACTTTTATGCGCTACGTACATTAATATGTAATAATTTAATGTACGTATTGCATATATTAATATACAAAGATGTAATGTATGTATTACATTAATATATCAATGTTTAATGTACGTATTACATACATGAATATATAACAATTTAATGTATGCAGTACATACACTCACATACAACAGTTGAATGTGTTACGTACATTAACATATGGCGATTTAATGTATTGCATACATCACATGCAACAATATAATGTATTACATGTATTAACATATGATAATTTAATGTATTACATACATTAACATATAATGATTTCATATGTTAATGTATGTAATACATCCACATATGATTTAATGCTTTATGTACATTCACATATGACGATTTAATGCATTACGTACATTCACATATGACGAATTAATGTCTTACACACATTCACATATGACGATTTATATTTTTCACATGTGTTGATACATGACAATTTGATGTATGTACCACACATTAATACACAACGATTTGATGTATGTTTTACACTTTTCAATGTATGAATCCAAAATCAGAGATATTAAGATATTAAGACCGTTTTTTCAAAAATGTTTTTTCTGAAATTTTTTAATTTTTTCAATGATAAAATTATCACGCTCAAAGTAGTCATTTTTGCAGAGGAAGAATCAGACAGCTGAGACAATTTCGTTTCTAATTATAAATAATGACAGAACTTTTATTACGGTTATTAAGTTAAAATGGCGTAGAAAAAATGATTTCTAAATTATTTCAAGAGTCTTGATTAAAGAAAGGTTTGCGGTTGGAGAATTATTCTTCTGACTGCGTTTTAGTCGTTAAAAATTCAAATGAACACGAATAAAAAACGGTACAACTCTCTGAGAGGAAATTTTCCAAATTACAACTCGTAAACGACAATAATTAGCAATATAATTATAGAATATACGTAGCTACCAATTAAGCTATTCAGTAAATGATATAATAAAAAAGGAGATTTAAAAAGTTTATACCGATTGGCTGTTAAGAGTTGCTTAATTAACTTTTACCAAAAAACAAGAGGCAATCATGGATCCAATCGAGATGTTTTATAACGCTTCGAAATTGGAAAATATGAGAATGTTTTTTAACTTGTTTTTTTTTTATCGAACACTATGATTGCCAAGGACGTGATTAAAGTTTGTCGAAGCCCGGTAAAAATTTATATTCTTTTCGATAATATTAGATGATGGACAGTGATGGACACTGATGGGTACATTGACTCTCGTTATATTGCCACAAAGGGACTAGCGATGTAGTAAGAGTACTTATTCAAATTTGAATATTTCTTCTTCAAGTTTACAAATTTGCAAATATCTCAATTTGACTATTATCATTTGTAAAAGTTTGTAATTTTCTAAATTTGAAAATTTCAACTTCTCAATTTTGAGAAATAAATTCAACTTTCTCATGTGAAAATTTTAAATTGCAACTTCTGAATGCGATAATTTAGAACGCATTTTAACATTTGACAACTCGGAAACTTGGAGTTTTGGAAATTTGCGAATTTGAAAGTCTGGAAATTAGAAAATTTGAGAATGAAAAATTTAAAATATGAAACTTGGTAACTTGAAAATTTGAAATTCGAAAACTTGGAAATTCAAAAACTAGGACATTCGAAAATTAACAAATTTTGAAACTTGAAAGCTTGGAAATTTGAAAACTCGTAAATTTAGAAACATGGTAATTTGAAAATTCAGAAACTTGAAAACTAGAAAATTAGAAAATTTAAAAACTTGAAAATTAAAAAATTTAAAAACTTAATTTCTAAACTAAAGAATAGGAAAATTGAAAAATGTATTAAATTTATGAATTTCCAAATTAATCAGTTTAATAATTCAAGCATCTCGTTTGTCCAGCGCAATGTACCATCGATCATACTTTAATTATCTCCGACAAAAACGGGTGCAATTAAGCGAAAGGCAAGAAGAAGAGTGCTTCCATATTAGACCAGTGATTCTCAGCGAAGCGATTATTCGCTAAACTTGTAAATAATCGCGAAACGACGACACGCGAACACATTATTTATATCCAGGCGGTGCAACCGCCACTTAATTATACGTTAATTAAGGGTTAACCGAGTTTATTTAATTAGTATTAAGAGTTGTTTCTTTGCTACATTAAGGTCGATCTTGTTGCGAGTTTATTAGGTATTTATACTAGCATCGTTTACATCATTGTTTCGACTGTTTCCGTAATGAGATTAATTCACAGACACATCGAACCGTTAATTATTAATTATTAATAACGAGGTACTGATGTCAATCCATGAGTTGGTGCGTGAGGCTGATGTGTTTTGAAGAGCATAATTGGTCAGAATAGAAAAATGGACAACACTCACATTTTTGGAAATTTGGACAATTTTTCGAGTTGGGAAAATTTGAAATTCGGAAGATTGTGGAATCGGAAGATTTCAAAATTGGGAGATTGTAAATTGGGGAGACTGCAAATTTGGGAGATTGCAAATTTGGGAGATTACAAATTCGGGAGATTTCAAATTTGGGAGATTGCAAATTTGGGAGATTGCAAATTCGGGAGATTTCAAAATCGGGAGATTGCAAATTTGGGAGATTGCAAATTCGGGAGATTGCAAACTCGGGAGATTGCAAATTCGGGAGATTGCCAACTCGGGAGATTGCAAATTCGGGAGATTGCAAATTTGGGAGATTGCAAATTCGGGAGATTGCAAATTCGGGAGATTGCAAATTCGGGAGATTCCAAATTCGGGAGATTGTAACTTCGGGAGATTGCGAATTCGGGAAATTGCAAATTCGGGAGATTTCAAATTCGGGAGATATCAAATTCGGGAGATTTCAAATTTGGGAGATTGCAAATTCGGGAGATTGCCAACTCGGGAGATTACAAATTCGGAAAATTGCAAATTCGGGAGATTGCCAACTCGGGAGATTACAAATTCGGAAGATTGCAAACTCGGGAGATTGCAAACTCAGGAGACTGCAAATTCGGGAGATTGCCAACTCCAGAGATTGCAAATTCGGGAAATTTCAAATTCGGGAGATTTCAAATTTGGGAGATTGCAAATTCGGGAGATTCCAAATTCGGGAGATTGCAAATTCGGAAAATTGCAAATTCGGGGGAATGCAAATTCGGGAGATTGCCAATTCGGAGCATTTCAAATTAGGAAATTTGCAAATTCAGGAGATTGCAAATTCGGAAGCTTGCAAATTCGCAAGTTCCCAAATTCGAAAGATTCCAAATTCGGACGTTCGCAATTTCAGACGATTTCAAAGTCGTAAGATTTCAAATTCAGATTTCAAATTTTCGGCAATAGAACAATTGGCTCTCAGTTGTCGCGCACACCAATTCGCCCTCAAAACAATGACAGTCGTCAAACGTCCTAGTGCGACATAGTGCTACTTGCGTTCAGCAGTTATTGTCATTATTCTCCTTTACCTGTATGTAACTCTAAATGTTGACATAAAGCTCATGTTCAATAAAGCTTCTTTTACTTTGCGTCTCTCGCCGACTCATGGGTTGACAACCGTACACTCATCGACGGCGTAACACGTGATACCGGTCAATGTATGTACACGCATATTTTTTATCGTATGCCGACGTTCTTGCTGTCAGGATTTGGAAGCGAGATACTAACACGAAGCAGAGATAAAAGGAAAAAAAATAATAAAAAAAAAAACGTGCTGCAAAACCACCAAAAAGTGCATTTTCATTTAAACCTTGCCTCACCTCGTAAATGTTTCGCAACCGGTACTGTAATGACGATCGAAGGACACGAATTTAATGTTATAAATCTGGATCCTATTCAACCTTCGTTCGGTTTATGGCCTTCTTTTTATTGTCGCTCTGTTACTCAATAATGGCCGAGTGCATAAAAAGCCCATTAATCTCGAATTCGTTGTTCTGATCTGTGATATATTTCGAGAATAAAATGCTAACCGGACTGCGTGGATGAGCAATTTCTCGATTTGAAAATTTATGGTTCTGGAACTTATGGGTTATTGAAGTTTTAGTGGACCACTGTATATTTGCAACTTTACGGATTTCTATACTTGTTATTCATTTCGACTTTGTATTTCTGTGTTTTTAGATTTGTGAATTGTTAAATTTCCAGGTTTTCGAATTTTCTTACTAATCACAGTATTTTACTAATTAAATTTTTATACTTTAACTATTATATTTCTATAAGCTTTCAAGTTCTTGAACTTTCCACTGATCAAATTTCCACTGTTCTTAATTTTCAAGTCTTTAAATTTTGGAATTTTCAAGTTTTTACATTTTCTAATTTTCAAGTTTTTACATTTCCTAATTTTCAAGTTTTTACATTTTCTAATTTTCTAGATTTCAAGTTTTAAGGCTGCAAATTAAATTTGTAAAATAAAAGCTTTAGAAATTTCACGCTTTCATATATCTAAATTTCTGAATAGAAAATTAAACATTTAAAAAATCTGAAAATCTTAGAATCTCTCGAGTGTTACTCACTCCCGTACCTTCATAAAGAACATCCTGAAAGAAAAAGCGAAAGCAGTTTAAAATTGTGGGCGAGTGAAAGTCCAGAAATTATGCGAACCTAATCGACGATAAATTCCAGTGTCTCGACTCGCATTATAAAATGTTTCTACGGCTATCGCGGATGGAATTAAATCACGGAGAAATTGACGCGACGAACGAGAAACTGGAAACACCATAATTCGCGTGGGCGTTTTCGAGAATTATAACCAAATCGTATTAAATAAATGAAACTCTCTAAGACTTCCAAATCCCTAGATGTCCTAATTCTTAAATTTTCAAATCTTTAATTCCCCAGATTCCAATATCCCTAGGTTACTAATTCCCAAGTTTGTCCAATTCCCTATATCTCTAATTCTATGAACTCCAATTCTCTACATACCCGAATTCCCTATATCCCTAAATCTCTAAAACCCCTAAATTCTTACATTTTCGAATCACTCGACTTCCAAATCTCTGAGACTCGCAAATCAATAAATTTACAAATTGCCAGATTTCCAAATCCCTAGATCCTCGAATCTCTAAATTTCCAAATCTTGAAGACTCCCAAATCCCTAGACCTCCAAATTCCTAGATCTTCAAATTCCTAAATTTTCAAATCTCTGAGTCCCCAAATTCCCAAATCCCTGAATCTCTAAATTCCCAATTTTTAAAATCCCCAAATTCCCTATATCCCCAATTGTATGAATTCCAATTCTCTATATCCCCGAATTCCCTAGATACCGAAATCTCTAGATCCCCAGATCTCTAAACTTCCAAATCTTGAAGACACCCAAATCCCTAGACCTCCAAATTTCTAAATTTTCAAATCTCTATGTCCCCAAATTCCCAAATCCCCGAATCCCTAGTTTCCCAATTTTTAAAATCCCCAAATTCCCTGCATCCTGAATTGTATGAACTCCAAATCTCTACATCCCCGAATTCCCTAGGTCCCGAAATCTCTAAACCCCTAAATTCGACAATTTTTTAATTACTCGACTTCCAAATCTCTGAGACCCACAAATCCCTAAATTTCTAAATCCCCAAATCCCTAGTTTCCCAATTTTTTAAATCCCCAAATTCCCTATATCCGGAATTGTATGAATTCCAAATCTCTACATCCCCGAATTCCCTAGATCCCAAATCTCTAGCTCCCCAAATCTCTGAAACCCCCAAATTCTTAGATTCTAAAATCACTCAACTTCCAAATCTCTGAGATCCACTCCCTAAATTCCCAAATCCCCAAATCTCTAGACACCCACGATTTTCCGTACCCTCAGATCTGAAAATCCCCAGATTCCGAAATTTCTGCATTTCAAAATTCTTTACCTTCAAATGTTCAGATTCGAAAAATCCCTAAAGGTCTGCTACAGAACTAGTGGAAGACTAATTCGTCGGTACATATTCCCTAGGGAATCCAGATTTGCAGCTGACTGTACGAGGATGGCGAGAGGATCTCTTCGCCATAAAGATTCGTATCGGCCTGAAAACGTCGAGCTCCTCTCTTCTTCTTCTCTCTCTCTGTTTTATTCCGACCGATACATCTTTCGTTGCTCTCGCTCGATCATCCCCGCGAGAAGCAAAGAGGGCGGCCACACGAGGGCAGTGGGCGTCCCTTTTCGAGATTTACGACGATTTAATCGTACAATTAATCTAACACCTTGTTGCAACAACACCTCGTACCGCGTATCTCCGTTACCTCCGACTCTCGACGAGATTCCGGGCGAAAAAGTCCGAGCCAACCCTCCAGGAAGGAAGGAAGAGGCGACGGATAGAGGAGGAACGAGCAAAAAGAGAACGGATGGATCGACGCCGGAGCCGTTCAGCTCTTCCCTTTCGATCTATCGTGCTCGAATCGCTGGCAGAAAAGTAGTACCGTGGTGTTAAAGGGGAGTAACTGACCAAAGTAGATGGAGAACAGAGGGCAACATACTTTTCGTCGCTGTCGATTGAACAGTGGTGCGCAAAATTACTTCTGACACGAGCTTTATTACCTCTTTCATTTACTATGAATTTCTTACGTCATAGAATGCTTATTACAGCAACAGCATTTGATCTCAACACAAGTTTTTACCTGTTTCACGGTTTTTTCGTTCTTCAGACATATTTCTTTCGAATCAGTAGTTCTGCAAGTATGTAGCAAAATAAACTCTAGTCGTTCGAAGTCAGATTCATTTGTTAGATGCAGTCTACTTGTATTCGGTTATTGGCAATTTTATTGATCGTTACTGACGCTGTGACCACATACAACTTCCATAGTTGGAAAATTACTCTTCAAGCCAAGAGTTTACTCATGCCCACCGATACATCGTTCTTTTTCATGATAAAATAGGAGTCCAACCCTTTGCACTCGAGGGCTGCAACCACTTCAAGGTAACTGACAATCATTATTTCATGTTTCGATTTAGTCCATAATTATTCGGACCAACTCAGGGTGACTGAGAATCACTATTTCATATTTTGAATTAGTCCATAAATTAGTTGAACCAACTGGGAGTAACTGAGAGTCACTATTTCATATTTCAAACGAGTACATAATTACTCAGACCACTTCAAAGTAACTGAAAATCACTACTTCATATTTTGAATTAGTCCATAATTATTTGGACCAACTGGGAGTAACTGAGAGTCACTATGTCATATTTCAAACGAGTACATAATTACCCAGACCACTTCAAAGTAACTGAGAATCACTATTTCATGTTTCGATTTAGTCCACAATTAGTTGGACCAACTGGGAGTAACTGAGAGTCACTATGTCATACTTCAAACGAGTACATAATTACCCAGACCACTTCAAAGTAACTGAGAATCACTATTTCATATTTCGATTTAGTCCATAATTATTTGGACCAACTGGGAGTAACTGAGAGTCACTATTTCATATTTCAAACGAGTACATAATTACCCAGACCACTTCAAGATAACTGAGAATCGCTATTTCATGTTTCGATTTAGTCCATAATTATTTGGACCAACTGGGAGTAACTGAGAGTCACTATGTCATATTTCAAACGAGTACATAATTATTCAGACCACTTCAAAGTAACTGAGAATCGCTATTTCATGTTTCGATTTAGTCCACATTTAGTTGGACCCCTTCAAGGTAACTAAGAATCAGTATTTTATATTTCAAATTAGTCCATGATTATTGGGACTCTTCAGAGGTAGTCCCTCGACGGTCGGAATAGTAACGTTACTTTCAAGGTTTTTGTAAAATTTTGATTAAGTATATGAAATCTTTGACAAATTGAGAGATTTTTGTGAGGCTTGTGATTGAACTACTTTGACCTCTAGTTGAAATTCGATCGAATGGAAAGCTGCTTATCCTAACGGGAGTTGAGGATTGCAAGGTTTGGTCTGAACAGTCCGAGCGACTGCATATTACCTGGACAAGCTGAAGATCTTGATAATTGTGTTATGAAATGCTGTACAAGAAAAAATATGGAGTTTTAACAAATTTTCTTCCTTGTCATGTATAAAATGTTCAAATATAATAGATGAATCATACGTCAAAATATAATAAATGTAACTGTCTTACATGTTAATTTGCAGATAAAATTATTTGAAGTTAGCTCTGAGAAATTGGTCAAATGTGCTAAAAATCATCTTGAGTACTTCCTTCAAAAAAAGACTTCGAGTGAAACTTCGAGTGAAAGAGGGTTGAAAAATCGTTGAAATCAAATAATAGCTGTACACATTAATTTACAAGTAAAATAATTTTAAGTTAACCATGAGGAATTTATCGATGAAATATTCTTGAGTTACTGCATCCCTCAAAAAAGAAAGACATCAACTGAAAAAGGGTTACAAAAAATCGTTGAAATATTTTGGAAGAAAATTTTGGCCCAACGATTGCGCGTCACTGATCCTTAGGTTAGTCTTATGAGAGAGCAGGCACGTATAGTTACGGTAGAATAAATGAATCCTCCAGTTATTTTATCGGTCCGCCATTGTTTCGCGATCTGAGAGCGGTCCCGTGGCCGACACTCTTAAGCAGATGTAATTTAAACGTGGATGCGTTTAACCGTGCATCGAGAAAAATCGGTATCGTGCCTGTTTTAACGCTGCTCGAGATAACGGTTCGATAACCGACAAATTAAAAATGATTAGCTCCAGGTATCATTCGATGCATCGTACGTCTGCTGTGAGCAAAGTTTCTCTTCGGGGACTTTGTATTTATTTTCTCTCTATGAACCTTACTTTTTTCTTGTGTCATATGTTCTTCAAGGATTTTTATATTTTTTGTGTCGATTATTTCGCAAAGAATTTTTATTATTTTACTGTTTGTTATGAATCTTGTGTTATTTTTGCAAGAATTTTGTTAAATCTTGTGTTATTTATTTTATCAAAAATTTGTATAAATCTTATGTTGTTTATTCTGTCAAGAATTTTGACACATCTTATTGTTAATGATTTTGTCAAGAATTTTGATGAATCTTGTATCAATTATATTATCAAGCATTCTGACATACTTTGCATAAATTATTTTGCGAATTATCTTAATATATTTTATACAAATTATTTAGTCAAGAATTTTAATGTATCTTACATCGATCATTTTGTCCGATATTTCAATACATTTTGCATCGAAAATTTTGTCTAGTACTCTGATATATTTCGCATAAAAAATGTTGTCTATTACTTTTATTGTATATAAATTATTTTGCCAAGAATAACGTGTGTTGAATAATTTTGTCAGGTATTTTGAGATATTCTCTATGAATTAGTTTGTCAAGTATTTTGATAAATCCTGTATCAATAATTTTTAAGACATTTTATCGAAACAGTGTCAGTAGTCAATAAAGTTACGAAGCTAATTTTGATGACCGCTATTTTGAATTTTATGAAAAATGTATTTCTACCAAATGATTTTCCACCAAGATCATTGTTTGGGAGACAAGGAAAATTTTGAAGAGGCAGAATCATGGATCGAAGGAGGCATTGCACCTGCGCCCGTTTTGCGCCTCCTGGAGAAGCCGTCCGGGTATGTTCGAGCGCGATATAGAGACTGCCGTGCAGAAGGGGACACCCCCGCAAACGAGCGGGATTGCTCGTGTGTCCGTACGACCAAGGACAACAACATTCTCCGCAAAACTAATTGCCAGGTAAATATATACGAGCCCGTTCGAGCGCGGCCGAACACGCGCCGATACACCTTCACGTGAACCGCGAGCACCTTATAGCCGAGCGTAAACGAGAGGAACGAGGACGAACAATGAGATCCTAGGGACGATAGGTGCCACCAGGGAACGAGGAAAAACTCGCAAAAAGGTACAAGTATTCGAAAGACGAACCGACGGGGCTGCTTTTTACTCATAGCCACGGATAATGAGAACGGGGAAATTGATGGGAAACCAGGGAGATAAGGGATGAACGTAAATTAATCGCTACTACCGATTCTTACCTCTTTACTGCTAAAATCTTCGATAAATTCGAGATACAACGATGAGGTGTATTTCAGTGGAGGAATTTATCATTTTGTAGTTTTTGAAGACTGTTTCTATCTCTTTGGCAGATTCAAGTGTGGATGGGTGAGGGACGTTTGAGAATGCAGAGATTTTGGGAGTTTGAGATTTTTTTATAGGAAGGTAGTTTCAGGTGGCTATTTTTATTCCTTCGATAGATTCGAGGTATATCGATCGATGAGGTGTATTTCACTTGAGGAATTTATTATTTTGCTTCTGAGGACTGTTTCTATCTCTTTGATAGATTCAAGGTATTGCGGATGGATTGGTGAGGGACGTTTGAGTTGAGAATGCAAAAATTTGGAGAGTTTGAGAGTTTCTTGCAGAGAGATAGTTGTAGGTGACTGTTTTTATCTCCCCGGTAGAGGAGATCATTTCCTCGATAGAATAAACTAAATCACTTATTAATATTTTGAACAGGTAATTGTTAACGACTGTTTTTACCATTTCAATAAATTTCAAGATATTGTAAATGAGATACATTTGAATCGATGAAAATTTCTTTTCTCATGCAGAGTGGTCATAATTTCGTGTAACTAGTCTGTTCATTGGTGAACGCGTGAAGGTCATATGAAAGTCAACAATTTTACAGTAACAAGTATTCAAGGACACACTTGCATTAGTAGATTAAATTCACCCCGTAGATACATTGACTCTGATTAAACTTAACTGATATTCGTAACGCTAATTAAAGCTTATTCATATAACACCTAACAAATAAAACAGACTTGGACCAAAACTTAGCTAAAAATAAAATAATAAATTTTATTATTTATAATAAAAGATAACCGTTGAATAAACAGATGCAAGTGCACTTAGAATGTAAATTATTTATCGAAAAGGAAATTGGACGAGAAGATAATACGCAGACGTCGAAATAAAGATGGAGGGAAGAAGAAAAGAGGAGAGTACGCGAGAGAGTAAGTATATAGGATCTTATAGCATAGAATTTATTGCGAAGCCCACGGTGAAGCAAGGAGAGAAAGAGAGGAGGTTCGTTGTACGAGAGAAGCGCATAATTTATGCTCTCATTATGCGACAAGCAAGATTCATTATGGGCGACAAGCATTGTCGCGCCGATTCGGAGATCGATCGTGGCTCGGTAAATAAATACGCCGAACGATGATCGGATACCTGGCAGAGAAGAGAATGAAAAAGAGAAAAGAAACTGTCCTCGGTTCGATCTTATTATCCTCTTGAGGAGTAGCGGTGTGTGCGTGACGATAAATGGACAATCGATGATGGGGTCGAAAATAATAATTATACGGTTAATTATGATAGTGGTCTGTGTTAGAATTCTAAGGAAATTGAATTTTTTTTAATGATTGTAGTGTTATTAATCCTCTGCACTCGAAGGGTGAGGTACCATTTGATTTGATAGAACGATTTTAAGATTGGTATATGATAGGAATCTTTTAGAAATCTGGGGATTTTAGGCGGAGATTTGGAGGGATGCGACAATTTGAGGATTTGGGGAATTTGGAAACTTTGAGGAAGTTGGGGAATGGAGAATTTGGGGAATGGGGAATTTGGGAAATGGAGAATTTGGGGAATGAGGAATATGGGGAATTGGGAATTTGGGGAATTGGGAATTTGGGGAATTGGGAATTTGGGGAATTGGGAATTTGGGGAATTGAGAATTTGGGGAATTGGGAATTTGGGCAATTGGGAATTTGGGCAATTGGGAATTTGGGGAATAGGGAATTTGGAGAATTTGGAATTTGGGGAATTTAGAATTTGGGGAATTGGGAATTTGGGGAATGGGAAATTTGGGGAATTGAAAATTTGGGGAATGGGGAATTTGGGGAATGGGGAATTTGGGGAATGGGGAATTTGGGGAATTGGAAATTTGGGGAATTGAAAATTTGGGGAATGGGGACTTTGGGGAATGGGGAATATGGGGAATTTGGGGAATTTGCGGAATTGGGAATTGGGAATTTGGGAAATTGGGAATTTGAGCAATTGGGAATTTGGGGAATAGGGAATTTGGGGAATTTAGAATTTGGGGAATTTAGAATTTGGGGAATTTAGAATTTGGGAAATTGGGAATTTGGGGAATTGGGGATTTGGGGAATTGATGATTTGAGGATTTGGGGATTTAGAGATTTGGGGATTTAGGGATTTAGGGAATTGAGAATTTGGAGAACTGAAAATTTTGGGGAATTTGGGAATTTGGAGAATTGTGAATTTGAGAAATAGGGAATTTGGTGAATTGAGATTTTGGGAAATTAGAAATTTGGAGAATTGTGGCTTTGGGAAATTGGGAATTTGGCAATTTGAGAATTTGGAGAATTTGGAATTCCGGGAATTGGAAATTTGGGGAATTTGGAATTGGAATTTATAAATTTGGAAGCGTGGAAATTTTGCAAAATCGAGGAATTGGACAATTTGAGAATTCGGGGATTTTGGGAGTTGGAGAGTTTCTAAATTTGGAAACAGGAATTTTCAAATTTAGGAATTTGTCAATTTGAGAATTTGGGGAATTTAGGAATAGAAGAGTGTCTAATTTTAAAAACATAGAAATTTGCGAATTAATGCATTTGACAATTTGAGAATTTTGTCCCTAAATCCAGAGTGAAATATCTGTCTCCTGTTCCCGAAACCCTTAAATCATATACAAGAATACCAACTTTGTACCAAAATGCCCGAAGATGCGGGTGTGAAAAAATGAGAAATTTGATCCGTGGTAGCAAGAATGCTGACTAAGGTCATCATTACTAGTCATTATCCTGGCTCGGACAACCACTGTAATCCGTATTTCATTTTCTGTCGGTTTTTTGCCCCCCCTCCCTCTCTTTCCGTAACCCTAATCGACCAAATGGTTACGGCTCTAGATTACAGACGTTGGCGTACGACGACCGATACTTTCCGCGATACTTTCCTAGCCAATCTCCCTAGTGATTTGCACGCTTCGTGGTCACAAATTTATTTTTGACAATTTCTTACGAGACATCGGTCCTTTACGGTGAATCATCGATTCACCAACAGCTAAATAACTATAGCTAATTCTGATTAATCTAAAGCAAAAGATAAATTGTATTCGACTGTTTGTAATAGATTTTCAATATTATGAAATATATTTAGTATTCAATTTTTTTATTCTTTTAATGATGCTATTTTTAATTGAATTATATGACAACTGATGCGGTAATGAATGTACAATGACAGATTTTTTTAGATCAACGTATTTGAAGCTCAAATCCTCTGACGATCAATATAATTATTGCCTCTTTGATACTTTCTGTGTTTTTTTACTTCTTAATACATTTTCATTTACAGTACAATTTACAGTTCAAAGTACAGTAATCAATATATTTTTCTTCCTTTAGTATGTAATAACTGAAATAAATGTAACAATGTTCCTTTCAATGTCATACGCAATTTTGTAAACAGCTGTTTGCAATTTACTCGAAATCCATCAAAATGGCGATGCATCCTTGAGGTCTACTTCGCAAATAAATTATTCGAAGCATAAAAGATTCGAGCGTTCAACACATTCGTGGTTAGAACAAAAAAATAAAGCACGTTACCTAACTTGAGGCCATGATACTAAAAACAATGACAAAATGGCGATCCTTCATCTGCAAGGTCTATTGTGCAAATGAATTGTTTGAAACAGGAATGATTTGAGTGTTCAGCATATTAGAGGTTAGAACAAAAAATTAAAACACGTTACCTAACTTGAAACCACAGTAATAAAAACAATGAGACCTTGAATATCGGTGTTTTTAACCAAAACCACCTAATTATCGTCTAAAGGCAATGAGAAAAACGGTACCTGGTGAAAATTTATTTCAACAAATTCATGATACGTTTTCGCTTAATTAACCGAGAGAGAGGAAGCAATACGTGAGCAACATTGTCTCATAAAGAACAGGTTCACCGTTCTACACACGATGACCTTTCGTTTTAGCTCGTTGCTCTAACCCTAACCTCTAACTACTCCGAGTCACGAGGTAGCACAGGATAACAAAACGATAATTATATTCTGAATTCTCTAAATAGTGCTGCAAATTTAGGTTCTGAATTTCAGAATTTGAGGATTTGGAGATTTAGACTTTTTTAAAGTTCCAAATTTGCTAGGTTCTTAATTTATTAAGATCAAATTCTACATTAATTATTTTGAAAGTATTTCACGGGTTTTCGAATTTGTAAATTCGCAAGATTACGAAGTTCTGAATTTCCATATTTCCAAATTTCTAAATTTCCATATTTCCAAATTTCTAAATTTCTAAAGTTCCAAATTTCTAAATTTCTAAATTTCTAAACTTTCAAATTTCAAAATTTCAAAAATACCAAAATTCCAAATTTCTAAATTTCTAAATTTCTAAATTTCTAAATTTCTAAATTTCTAAATTTCTAAATTTCTAAATTTCTAAATTTCTAAATTTCCAAATCCCCCAATTTTTAAAACTCCCAAATTTCTAACCTTCCAAATTACCAAATCCCCCAGATTTTAAAATTCCCAAATTTCCAAATTCCCCAATTTTCAAAATTCACAAATTTCTATTCTCCCAAATTTGCAAATTCCCAAATTTCTAACCTCCGAAATTTCCAAATTCCCAAATTTCTAACCTTCCAAATTTACAAATTCCCCAATTTTTAAAGTTCCTAAATTTCTAATCTCCCAAATTTGCAAATTCCCAAATTTCTAACCTCCCAACTTCCAAATTCCCAAATTTCTAACCTTCCAAATTTAAAAATTCCCCAATTTTTAAAGTTCCCAAATTTCTAACCTCCCAAATTTGCAAATCCCCCAATTTTTAAAATTCCCAAATTTCTAACCTTCCAAATTTCCAAATCCCCCAATTTCTAAAATTCCCAAATTTCTAACTCCCCAAATTTGCAAATCCCCCAATTTCTAAAACTCCCAAATTTCTAACTCCCCAAATTTGCAAATCCCCCAATTTCTAAAACTCCCAAATTTCTAACCTTCCAAATTTCCAAATCCCCCAATTTCTAAAACTCCCAAATTTCTAACCTCCCAAATTTGCAAATCCCCCAATTTCTAAAACTCCCAAATTTCTAACCTTCCAAATTTCCAAATCCCCCAATTTCTAAAATTCCCAAATTTCTAACCTCAAATTTCCAAATCCCCCAATTTCTAAAATTCCCAAATTTCTAACTCCTCAAATTTGCAAATCCCCCAATTTCTAAAATTCCCCAATTTCTAATACCCCAAATTTGCAAATCCCCCAATTTCTAACGTCCCAAAATTTCCAAAATCCCCAAATTTCCAAATTCCCAAATATCCAAGTTACTGCAATTTCAAAGTAACTATCACAAATCACCATATCTCCTTTGAATGGACCACCCTATACATTTTCCCCTAAACGCCTCGACGTCCAACGTAGCGAACACCTAAAACGCAACTTTTCTCTCGTTCCTTTTTTCTCAAAACCTTAAATCAGTTCTATTTTTAAAACCACTATTTTGCTTACGGTAGCTACTTGATTTGCAATTCTAATCGACGAGCTACTTTGCCCAGTAGCTGTCCCTATGAAAAACACGGCACATCGTAAATTTTGTACCACAATGAGGAACCATTTTTCCTCCAGGTTAAAGATCCTCCAGACTTTTTGTAAATTCCAGACGAGCACACGTCAACGTAAAATTTAATTTACGTCTTCGATAAATTACGAGCTGTCTTTAAGCGATGAAAAATATCTCCCACATAATTGCTGTAATATTACTCAATTTTATAATTTTAGTTTTAGACTCAATTTTGTAACTATTCAAGTTTTACGACTTTAGCCTCAATTATTTTTCATTTTTATGGTAAATATGAAATGGACTAGATAAATATGGTATATGGTATGCATAATGCAATAATTATTAGTATAGATGATTGCTATAATATTAATTCAATGCATCTACAGATGTCAACACATGACCCAAAGTAAAAGTCTTAGTCTTAAAAGTTCCTAGAAGTTAGAACTTCTAGTCTTGGCGTCCATTTTTCTATTCTGACCAACTGAAACCGTGGTCAAGTCAGCCTCTTCAAGCGCCAACTCGTTAACATCGGTAGCTTTCCATTTCACTACTATAAATTAATAAATAATATTAAATTCGCAAATTTGTAACTTAACTGAAAACTCGAGCAATCATCGGAAATATCATAACAACCATTAGCAATATTTGAATTGCGCGTGTCGATAAATATTTGCTCGTCAGTTTAAGTGGGCCTACCGCGTAAATAAAATCGCGTACGAGTCTCGCATAATTAAATAGTTCCATCTCGGAGTAAAAACTCGTTCCATCTCGGATAAAGACCGTCGTTCGATAAATACCGGCACGTATTAAGGCGCTGATTAAAGGACAACGGACGGGATTGAATTAATATCTTCGCCGAGTGTTTAATTAAACGGCTCGGAATAAATGAGGCTGGTGATTTTTATTAATCCCCCACCGCCCCATCGGTGTAACCGCGCGTATTTCTATGAGATATTACTTACCGAGCAATTAGTTCTATCTTTCTTAACCCTTTTAACCTATCGACCTCTCTTCCTCGTCAGGTTCGCGGCATCCTTGGGACCGATTACATTCTCGCGGGACAAGGTTGTTAGAAAGGGTAAGGAGAAAGACCGGTGAACACGTCTATGGCCGGATAATAAGGTGTAAGAGGAAGGCTCGTGATATAAAACAAACTAAACGTCGCCGTCGGTGACCTCTGTTTACTCGACGATACCTCAGTTCTATACAAACACGAAAAAATTGCCTGACATGGTTCTTTAAAAAATTATAACTCGAGACGGCTTTTATCAAAATTCTACGAATTTTATTCTGTGTAATTCTGTATAATTTTGTTTCGCGTTTAATTGTATGCATTTTCTTTCAAATCCGTGATGGGTCAATAATAGAACCTAATAAAATACAATATCTCTCGTATAATACATAAGTGTAGTATAATACAGTAGTCTGTAGTATAATATAATAATAGTGGTACAATAGTAATTTAATAATAGTAATATATCAAGTATAATATACCGTTATTAACCCTTGAAATGCATTAAAATCCTACAACATCCTACATGCATGAAAAAGTGCGTTTCGATTCCTAGTGATCATAGATGGTCCGCCATATTGATCTAAACCGGAGCTCGCGCGGCGGCAAAATTCAAATCTATAAACTTCAGTTTTCACAATAAATATTCTAAATATTATAAAATCTTGCTGTATCAATTGAGAACCGTCGTGATATCGATTCGCCAATATAAAAATGAAAAATGCTGAATACCAAAAGTAGATGATCATCACCGACTCGGACGCTGATTGAGTAATTATTAATGGAAGTCGGTGATGCCGGCGGACAAACGTGAAATATTATTGTCAGTGGGTTTCGCAATTTTCCAAACGGGTTTCTTCGGTCAAGTACGATGATTATCGGTAACCGTAATCACTGGGGGTATTAAACGGGCGATCGTTTATAATATTTATTCGCGACAGGGACGAATCAAAACGGGATGAAAAGACTGCGTTTCTAAACTCCATTTTTATGTAGAAATATTTTATTCACTATTATAGTTTCGGTGTTAGAAAGATTAAAAATATACAGAAAGTTATGGAAAAGAATAAGATACAGAATAGAACTTTTTTTTAAAAAGAAAGACTAACACTCTCATTAAAATGTATGTTGACGTTTGTCAAGATGAACAATTACACACCTTACTTATTGTACTTTATTTTTCATATTGTACTTTTCATTTTTATACTTCACTTTTCTACTAAAAGCTGATCATCGAACGTCCGTAAAGCTCCAATGTTACTAACATAACAATGTACAAAGTAATGTTAAAATTGTTCTTAATGAACCTGCTGAATAAAGTACGACGTCCATAAATAAAAGTCAAGCTTCATGTTTATCTTCTGATTATTTATTTGTAAATAGTATATTTTGTAAATCATTATTGTTGAAAATTTATGTTATCACTGTAAGTTTTAAACTTTTGTTCTCCACTTAAGTTCCATCACAAAAATATATTTTTATCTTCCTCCTAAATTTCATCGTAAAAATTGTTATGTTCCTCCTAAGTGTCATAATAAAGATATATTTTTATCTCCCAAAGTTTCCAACTAAGTCCTTTAAAGATTCGATAGACACAGGCCCTGGAAACTCATAATCCGAGACTGCCCGATAGCTGCCGATCACAAAGCCATCCGAGACGATTAATCTTCTTCGTCTTTATCCGTCGCGAGATCCTGTGTATCTCATCTTTCCATCGGAAGAAGGTTAATCCCCACCCCCGTTACAACCTTCCCACTTATCGTTTTAACCCTTTGACCCCATGGTTAATTCCTTGCGCGTCGATACTCCAAGTTTACCTACCTTCTGCTTCTCGTCCCTTCGCTACTTTGCATGTGACCAGCTTCCACAAATAATTAGAAAAAAGTCACTTCAAATTAACGTGGAAGTCAAAAATCATTTCAACTTAACGTGGAAGTCAAAAATCATTTCTGTTAATGTCTTAACGGAGTCATGTTAAGATTTAACTTTAGAAAATTATTCTTTCATTTTGCAATTTTTTATTGATCGAAATAATTGTGAACACTTACAGGTAAATACACAGTAAACATACAGGTAAACATACTGGTAAACATATAGGTAAATATACAGGTAACTACAATGTCAGGTAAATACATAGACTAAATAGATAAATACCTCTCTTTTTAGAAAGGTATACATTTTTTATTTATAATATCTTTAAAATTGAACGTATTGTTAAAGTACAATAAATACGAGACCAATATTTTGATACTTAGAATATTAAGCTTGACAAGAAAGATGTGTATCATGTTATTACGAAAATTGAAGTATATGGATTTGAATTTTGGCGCCACGCGAGCTCCGGTTTAGATCAAAATGGCGGACCACTTTGCTAGCGCACGCAGGATAGATCGTAGCGCATTAGGCAGCATTTTCTCACATATAGCATGATTTTAGTCTCGTCGACGTTTACGTGTAATGTCAGATAACATCTGCTGACAGTTTATCGAATTTCACGTATCAGGGAACACGAGGAAACAAGGCAAAAGGCGTTCTTGACCATCCATCATCCTCGCGACGTTCGCTCGTTACCGATTCCGTGATCGCGGCTTCTCGCGGCTCGATACAACCAACGGGCCCCTGATTTTTCTGCAAAAAGTGGAAAAAGAGGGCCCCCCAATCGAAGATCTGTCGGTGGCGGCGCGAGGTGTTGAGAGACGTAGCAGGACGTGCGAATGCGAACATAAATCCAAATTAGCGGCAACATAACGCAACCGCGGCTCTATCGGGTGCTACGATTCAGAGGGTTCTCTATCTGTGACCGTTGCTCGCCGATCCGCGAGAATGACGGTAAATCGTAAGCCTCGCTATCGGCTCGTTCGATCGAACGAACAGGAACATTCGTTTCATGAATTCCGGCCCATCGCCGTGCTGCTCTTCTCCCGCGAGAAAATCGTGTGCCGATTCTGCCGCGATCTCGTCCGGATTCTTTTCTATTTCGCCGACGGTCTTCCTGGTTCGATGGACGTTCGACCACTTTCAAAGTTTGGAGAAGGATGCTATTGCAGAACGAATCGCGTACTGCTTTGTTACAGATTTCTGAATTGCCCAATTTCGAAGTGTTGAAATTAACGAATTCCAACATGGCGAATCTGACGAGTTCTGAAATTTCAAAGTGTCGAATCTGACAAGTTCTGAAAATTCAAAGTGTTGAATCTGACAAATTCTAAAATTCCAAAACCTCGAATCTCACAAAGTCTGAAATTTGAAAGTGTCGAATCTGACAAATTCTGAAATTACGAAGTGTCGAAACTGACAAATTCCAAAATTCCAAAACCTCGAATCTGACAAATTCTGAAATTTCAAAGTGTCGAATCTGACAAGTTCTGAAAATTCAAAGTGTTGAATCTGACAAATTCTAAAATTCCAAAACCTCGAATCTCACAAAGTCTGAAATTTCAAAGTGTCGAATTTGAGAAATTCTGAAATTTCAGTGTCGAAACGGACAAATTGCAAAATTCCAAAACTTCGAATCTCACAAGTTCTGAAATTTGAAAGTGTCGAATCTGACAAATTCTGAAATTACGAAGTGTTGAATCTGACAAATTGCAAAATTCCAAAACTTCGAATCTCACAAGTTCTGAAATTTGAAAGTGTCGAATCTGACAAATTCTGAAATTTCAAAGTGCCAAAACTGACAAATTCCAAAATTCTAAAATTCTAAATCCTCAAATCTGACAAAGCCTGAAATTTCAAAATGTCGAAATTGGCAAATTCCGAAATTTCCAGCAGTTCAACCTCGCAAATTTCTTGATCTCGAGATGCTCAACTTGAAAATTACTCAACAATTTTGCAAGCTCTAAACTTAGTAAATTTTGAAATCCTCAAATTGCGAAATTCTCTGTATTTAAAATTATTCTGAAGTTTCTTGAACATTGAAATCTGTCAGTTTCGAAATTTCTAAATCTCAACTAAACTTTCTCAGTTCTAAAACAAATTGTTATAAGTTGCATTATCAAGCTAATTAAGGAATTCGAATATATTAACTATTTACAATCGTGAATCAAAAATTGAGCGTATTTCAAAAGTCTTTCACTTAGGAGCAATATAAAAAACAAATTAACTATCCTTGTAATGGAGTTATACTTTGATATCTATATTCATTAAATAATTTCCACAACGATTTAGTATATCAAAAATATATAAAAGATACTAGTTTAGTATGAGGTAATAGATTTAAAAAATTGAAAGCATTTTGGAGCCTTATTCCGTAGTATTTTCGCGCCCACTGGAAACAGGATTGCTATCGGCATCTAGCAGTCAAGTATGGAACTGTCGAAAACAAAAATTGAATTTTTCCGAGAATTAAGATATTTTTACATAAATATCTTAAATACAAATATCATAAATTATGTGTGCTCTAGAGCAAATCTGACCACCTGGACTGTGGAAAGATGGTCCTCAAGATATCGAATATAATTTTTATATTTATTGATTTTTCTGATCAGTGAATACTTTTAAAACATTCTAGAGCTAATTAATATCGTTTTCTAAAGCAATTTGACGTTTATTATTATCAATTAAGCCGAAAAATTCAATATTAACTAATTTCGATTAAAAATTGTACCACTAGCGCCATCTCTCCGGCGAACAGGGTGAACTACACGTGTTTGAAACTGCAGTTTCATTAGTTCCTACTTTTCGCTGCTAGATGTCGCAGGAGTTTAAGTTTCTCGCTTTAAAGTTGAATACCGCGACATCTACCGGTGAAGATAGGAACTAATGAACGTACAGTTTCAAATACGTGTAGTTCACCCTGTTTGCCGGAGAGATGGCGCTACTAGTAATATTTTCGATTCAATTCAATTAATATCGACTTTTTCGGGTTAATATGCAATAATATGCCGCAAATTTCTTCGGAAAGCAGTATTAATTATTTATGCAACGTTTAGGTGGTGTTTATAATTCAGGAAAATTAAGAAATACTAAATTTGTATGCGATATTTAGTTCCATTAGTTGCTATCTCTGGCATCTTTCAGATAAATACATTTACAAATTCCTGAATTCCTAAATTTCTGTATTCATTAATTTTTGCATTCCTGAATTCCTAATTTCCCAAATTCCTAATTTCTCGAATTCCTAATTTCCCGAATTCCTAATTTCTCGAATTCCTAATTTCCCGATTACCTAATTTCCCGAATTCCTCATTTCCCAAGTTACTAATTCCCCAAATTCCTAATTTTCCGAATACTTACTTTCCCGAATACCTACTTTCCCGAATTCCTATTTTCCCGAATTCCTAAATCCCCAAATTCCTAATTTCCCAAATTCCCAATTTCCCGAATACCTACTTTCCCCAATTCCTAAATTCCCGAATACCTAATTTCCCGAATTCCTCATTTCCCAAATTACTAATTTCCCAAATTCCTACTTTCCCGAATACCTACATTCCCGAATTCTAATTTCCCGAATTCTAATTACCCGAATATCTAATTTCCCGAATTCCTACTTTTCCAAATTCCTAATTTCCCGTATTCCATTCTCAAATTCCCAAATTCCCAAATTCCCAAATTTCCTAATCCCAAAATTCCCAAATCCCAGAAATCATGAATCTTCAAACTCTCAATAATCCTCCAAAAACTGTATACCTTTATACAAACCGCCATCTGAATCCGTAAACGCAAGCTTCGTCCGCGACAGAGGGCGCAGCAAATCGAAAAAGATGGTGGGGGAAAAAAAAGTGGCGCGTTACTATCTCACGATGAAATCTCATTCTACTTGTCTAACCATTCAACCGACTTTTCTACTGCGCCACTTGCGCGGTCGTTTACGTGCGAATAATAACTGGATTTTTCCTACTAGCGCCAGCTACTCGCGCGAGTATTCAACCATTGCAAACCACTTCTAAGAGTTGGTAAGTTCATAGTCCTTTCTGTTATATATCTACATTATTTCGGTGCGAATTGCTCAATGGTAGCCTTCTTGCCCTTCACTTTATCCCTTTTCTCTCTGCGGTGCGTGAAAGACAGGAGCATCCCTAACGGCCTTTGTCTGACCTTCAAAGCCGGCTGTGATTTTTTTATTGGGACTCACTGTGTGAAAATACAGGCGAAAACAGAACATAAATATTTATTTAGATATTGCAAGTAATTGATGCGTGGAGTAACAGTTTTTAAACTTTCATATTTCGTGTTAAAAATTCTGCTTTCAACCTGATTTAGAAATCTAAGTTGTTTGTGTGATATTTAACTGGTGTTTTAGTAGGTAAACCTTGAGATATTTAATGAAATTGAATTTAATAAAATTTAATGAATGAAATTGATACAATGATTAATGAAAGTAACAGTTATGGTTAAATTTATTTTTTCTAGAAATGGAAGACATATGAAGTGTTCGCTCATGTTATATGTGACTCAAAGTGTTAGATCATGCTGTATGTGACTCAAAGTGTTAATCTGTGTTATATGTGACTGAAAGTGTTAATCTATGTTATATGTGACTTAAAGTATAATTTATTGTATATGTGACTGAAAATGTTAATCTATGTTATATGCGACTCAAAGTGTAATTTATTGTATATGTGACTGAAAGTGTTAATCTATGTTATATGTGACTCAAAGTGTAATTTATTGTACATGACTTAAAGTGTTAACTAATATTGTGTCTTATATTAAAATATTAATTTATATATGGCTCAAAATGTTAACTTATATGTCTCAAAGTATTAACATTAAAACCACAAAATATATCACATGAAATGTTCACAAGTTTCTTATATCAAATTATGAAAATTGTAAAGATATTTTTATTGAATCCTATGTTAATTTTCATAGAAGTTATTGTGTATATTAATTTATATTTTATCGCATATTTATGTATTTATTTGTCTACTTTATTTTTGACGTTGAATTAAGTATGCATTGTACACCGGTATGGTTAGTTATATGGATTGCAGTTAAAGTGCTAATATAGAATACTTACATGAATCATCTGGGTATTCAGGACCCGCGAAATACCCAAGCAGATCAAAGTTCCCCACTTTCAGTGAAATACCGGAATTAACTCATACGTTTCACAGGAAAATACCGGAACAAAAGACGAATTTGCGTTAAATTATTAGTCACGAGTGGGATGCCCTTTTGCAGCCTACTCGTGCTTTCATGGCCATCTACACTCTGCTGCAAAATTATAATACATCTGCCATTTTGATAAATATTATTATACTATATGCACTGAATGCAAATTACATTATAAATAATATTAAATATTTGAATACAGTATTAAATAAATTTAAATATTTGAATATAAATATTGAATATTACATTCATTTCTGTTGTTAGGAAACAAGAACACTGGTATTATATATACAATAAGTTAAAAATGATTTCACAGAAATATGTTTTTAGATCTATCAGTAAAATACAAAATTAAAAATTCAAAACTTACCAATACATTCTAAAACTTATTTTTGTAAACTAGTTATTGTATTATGTTATATATATAATACATTTATAAACTATTTATTTTTATTTTTAAATAAAAAATTAGTTTAAAAGATAAAACTTTTTAAAACTACAATAAACGTTATAATAATAAAAATTTTTAAACTAGAGTAAAATAATAATAATACATTCTTCGAATATATTTTACTGCTACGTCCAAAATTATATTTTTATAATCTAATTTTTATTTACTTGCTAATATTATAGATATACTACAACTTTAATTTTTATGTACTTGCTTCAGCAAAAGAAAGAAATTCAGTACTCAATGTTTACAGTGAAATATAGAGTCGTTCTCTCGATAATGATTTACATAATTGTTTAATAACACATCGATCCAGCGATGGCCATCTAACTCAAATGCAACTTTTTATCTCTTCCATAGTGTTGCATTATCTGCCGTTTGCATAACCTGACGTGTAGGCATCCTTCAACAGTTTATAATTTTAGATCCGAAGATCCGGCAAACCTTGACAGTGCGCAATAAAAAGTTGTATGTGTACATGTACCATCGAATAAAGACTACTCCGAAACCGTGTTCATCTTCGAAACTGCATACTCGCGGAAAAGTTAATATTAGAACGAACAATTCTCATGGGAGAACTCGTACGGCAACAGCAGAAATGATTATTGCTGTGAAAATCACAGGAACGATTCCGTTATCGGACATACGGGAACATGATTGCTTAAAAATACACATTTGTTATTGATATATACAGACATTTTTTGTGAGATATTGATTATCGTAAGTTTTTAAGTTAATGAGTTTGTGTGATATTGAATCACGAAAGATTGATGAATTATTATGAATGAAAATTAGTAACAATTTGATATGGTCTGCTTTATTGATATTTACACAACATTTTTTAATTGTATAAAAGAAAATTGATGTCTTATTTTTATTAATGAATTAATGAAAATTAATAACAGTGTGGTTCGATATCCACTTCATTAACTTTTACATAACAACATTTTATGATTAAATGGAAATTGTTTTATTATTATTGCTGAATTATTACAATTATTTATGAAAATCAATAACAACTTCGTTGGATTTATTAATTTTTACATAATAACATTCTGCAACTTCATGAATGAAAATTCATGTTTTATTGTTGATGAGTTAATACAATTATTAATGAAAACCAATAACAATTAATTCCAGTATCCACTTTATAAATGTTTACCTAACATCATTTTGTAAATGTTACAGAAAAATTATTTTACTCTTAATTGCATTCTTGGATAATTTCAGCAAATTGTCATTTAGATTATGTGTAGATCCATTCTTATGTAACTGATGGCTTTAGAGAGACATACCTATTTAGTAACTTATCTCGATAAAATTTGCAATTAAACTTGTTAACGAACACTTTAATAAAACACCTCATTTAAACAATCATTTGATCAACGTTTTAAGTAGATAAAGTGATTGTAACACCAATGTTAAAATTTGATTTCCTTTGTTTGTTTATCATTAATAAAAATGAAATGAAATGCCGTCTGACAGGATCATGAAATAAGATTGATCTTATTATTTTTAAATTTCATTAAAAATTAATGAAAGATCAATTTTGTCAAGGAGGAAACAACATTCTTAGATTTATCATTTTAATTCTTGGAATTACAGTCTCCGATATTTCATAAAACTGCACTTAACGCTTCCGTGTGATGTAAATAATATTTAAGAGATGGGGATTTCTGAAACAAATACTGTTTTTCCTTGTATAATCATATCTTCCAGTTTTGCCCCTGAGTGTACTCAACGGAGGAACATAAATGAGTAGCAAGAATTTGCGATGATGTGGTAAATGTACGCGCGCAAACACTGTAGGCTACCTCGAGGAAAATGATATCATGATACTTATTAAATAGTGATTAGTGAATTTACAAGTTGAGCAATGTGGATAGTTTTACAGTCCTGTATTTTTAGGGATTTAGGAAATTAGGGAATTAGGGAGTAAGGAATGTAGGGACTTGAAGTTTTGAAACTTAGGAAATTTGGGGTTTGGGGAATTTGAGATTTGAGGGATTTTGGATTGAAGAAATTTGGAATTTAGAGAATTGGGGAATTAGGGAATTAGGGAATTAGGAAATTAGGAAATTAGGGAGTAAAGAATGTAGAGACTTGGAGATTTGGAACTTTGGGACTTAGGAAATTTGGGGCTTAGAGAATTTGGGGTTTGGGGAATTTGAGATTTAGGAAATTTGGGATTTAAGGGAATTTGGGGTTTAGGGAATTTGGAATTTGAGGGATTTTGGATTTAAGAAATTTGGGATTTAGCGAATTTGGGGTATAGGGAATTTGGAATTTAAGGGATTTTGGATTTTAGAAATTTGGGATTTAGAGAACTAAGGAATTATACAACTAGGGAATTAGGGAATTAGGAAGTTAGGGAATTAGGGAGTTAGGGAATTAGGAAATTAGGGAGTAAAGAATGTAGAGACTTGGAGATTTGGAACTTTGGGACTTAGGAAATTTGGGGCTTAGAGAATTTGGGGTTTGGGGAATTTGAGATTTAGGAAATTTGGGGTTTAGGGAATTTGGAATTTAAGAGATTTTGGATTTTAGAAATTTGGGATTTAGAAAACTGAGGAATTATACAACTAGGGAATTAGGGAATTAGGGAGTTAGGGAATTAGGGAATTAGGGAATTAGGGAATTAGGGAATTAGAGAATTAGGAAATTAAGGAATTAGGGAATTATAGAATTTGGGAATTTAGAGACCTAGAAATTTAGGGAATTAGAAAGATAGAAAACTAGGAAATTGGGGAAATAGAGAATTAAGAAATTAGGGATTGAAAAATTTAGAAATATTAAGATTTCTAATTCAGAACATTTGAAATTTGAAGATTCAACATTTGAGAATTAAACAACTTTACATTTACTATATCGGAAACTAGATATGTTACATAACTATGGTATATGTTATATAGCTGTGATAGTTGTATCATAAATAACGCAAAGCGTGAACAATCATTACCATAATGTAATCGAGTACTATAATTATTGTTAGAATCATCAATTCATTTAAATTCTTCGGAAGATCCTTTACTTGGCCATGATTCTGAACGGATACATCTTGTGGCGTGATACAGTACCATAACTTCGCAAACATGTTACAATACAATGTTATGTACAAAAACATTACAATCTTATATACAGAATTACAATGTATTATATGCATAAATTATTTATTAAATTGTATATTAAGTTACAAAAAATATTTTTGCGCCAACAAAATTTCTTTATGTTATTTTCATAGATATGAACGTGAAATTTTGTTTCTTTTAATGCAACGATATATTTTTATTCGTATCATTTCATAATGTTTTTCACGACAAATTTATACTTGGATTTTTATTCATTTTAAAGACAGAGAAAATGATAAATTTTTATTTACAGGAAAGAAGACGAACAGGAAATACGGATCCACCGATAAAACAGCGTGAACCTATGGCAACCGTATCCTTCTTTCATTTTTATTATATTCACACTCTTTTCATTTGAAAATTGAAAAATCTATAATAACAAATACTATAAGTTCAATTTAGGATAGGACTGACTATGACACGAAAACGTGGATACTCATTTCGCCTTCATTAAGACAAATTACCCTTGATTGACATGATCATTAACTGACCTAATTGATTACATGTGGCCAACACTGTACATTCTTAACTCGTATATCTAATTATTTTCTAACTGTTCTGTTTTGAAATAAACAAACACTCTTTTTCATCACAGTACATCCGTAGTTCAGTTACAAAAACATCTTTCATTTTTAACAATTTCGACGACTCTATATAATATAATCTATTATAAATATAATCATATTCATATTATATTGTCGTATACCAATATCATCAAATACAATTTTGCATATTATAAAACAATATTTGCAATCACAAATTTAACATGTAAAATATACGATACAAAATACTTTACTTACCTGTCCACATATAGTAATACATGTATTAATCTGCAACACATCAGCAGCAATGTCTAACACATTATCGGACGATGAGAAAATTAATAATCACATCAAAGAGCAGTTGGTACCAAATAATTCTGAATGCGACGATGAATTAGGCACATGTAATTTCCATGAAACAGCTACTAACGAAAACTCCATACATGTCGAAAGTAAAGAGGACGCCAATATCGTAGGTGAGCTTATGTCTCTTTCCTATTTACGACCCTCATTAATATTTACATTAACACATTTTTTTTATCAAAATTTTGACAAATATCTTAAATTTAGAAATGTGAGAACTTTTAATTTTCTACAAATTTTTAACATTTGAATATGCAATACTTTTTTAATTTTAAACATTTGAAAATAAGATAAATTTAAAATTTAAATATATTTTCTCTGTTAGATAATGTAGGAGTAATACCTTTCGCCGTCATATATGATCTACCAAGCAAGACAAACGACGATCGCTACAATGTCTTCATCCCCGGAGAAGACGTCCGCGCAAAAGTCACAAACATCGAACGTAACGTAGCAACTCATCCCTTGTACCCCAATTTATACATCATAGAACTTACGCATGGACCATTCACTTGGACAATCAAGAAACGGTACAAACATATTCAATACTTGCATAATCAGCTGCAGTTGTACCGAGCTACCTTAGACATACCTTTCCCGACAAAGCTACACACAGAAAGGAGAAGAAATTTGCGAAAATTAGCGGATGGAAAAGAAAATGGAGGTCAGAAAGGTGCATTGCCAAGGTATGAGAAAATTATTTCCTAAGAAATCAAATTTTAAGAAATATAGTGTACGTTATTTTTATTTTTCCTCGTCCTAAAATAAAGTCCAACTATAAGTAGCTTAAACAAATTGGAAAATGAAAAACAAACGTTATATTTTCCTCTTTCAACTGTTAATGTTACAGAACTTTTTGTTATTTATATCTGATGCTCTCAACATGTTCGTCACGTAAAAAACCATTGTGTAGTGTCCTAAACTTCTCCAAATTTCTCATACTGTTTGAAACAA
Organism: Megachile lagopoda; assembly: GCA_036983795.1. Classification (NCBI taxonomy): domain Eukaryota; kingdom Metazoa; phylum Arthropoda; class Insecta; order Hymenoptera; family Megachilidae; genus Megachile; species Megachile lagopoda. The sequence continues at coordinate 8,949,288 of CM072787.1, forward strand.
CCAAGATTGAATGGAAAATAAACAAATATATAATTTTCAGATTTCCCAATAAGCCAGAGTGTCTAGTATCCTACGAGCAATTGGAACAAAGAAAAAAAGCGATAGAGGAATATTTAAATAATTTATTGAAAATAGAAATTTATTTGCGTCGTCCCGAAACTGTAAGTTGTTAAAATGGTATTAACACATTGTATATATATTTAATATACTAATTTCTACAAAATGTTTCTAGATTCATTTTTTAGCAGTCTCGCACTTGTCCTTCATAGCAGATTTAGGTGTGAAGGGTAAAGAGGGAATTGTTTTAAAACGAGCGGCCATAGGTGAAAGAATTCAGTATCGTGTCTGTGGACTTTTTCATGGAATGTGTTGTATGCAGTTTTATCGATTTTGCACGTATTTGTTCGGAAAATGGCATTCGCGACACCTTGTCGTGAAAGACACCTTCGTCGCCTATCTCAAGCCTAAAGAGGGTATCATAAAGTCGGTCATTTTGATGGACAATGGATTTGAAACTACTGTCGGGAATGATATCGCGGTTTTGAGGAATGGCATGCAAATTGGGAATCTTAGTAAACATATAGTGATTAGATGCTGGACCAAGAGGAACGCCAAGGAATGGAGAGAGTGTATACAGGAAATTAGTAATAAACATGGTAAACTTTTCAAGTTTATAAAGGTTTGGTAATTTGGGGATTTAAGGGTTTAGGAGACTTGGGAATTTAGGGACATCAAGTGGAATTATATTATATTCTTGAAAAGATTGAAAATTACTGAATGTAGAGATATGGGAAGTTTGTTCATTTGAGTACTTGGAGATTTGAAAGTTTGGGTATTAAAAATTTAGAAACGTAGTAAATTTGAAAGTTTAGAACTCTAGAAATCTGAAAACTTGAAAACTTGTAACTACTCTAAGTCTTCACTCTGCCTTTTGAATGAAATACATCCACATATTCACAATCGCCATATTAACTGGTATGAAAGTCCACATTAGAAATTTAATAAAAATGAAGTAAAAATGTAGGAAATGCCCAGTAAGAATTTGCCAAAGATTCCAGCAAAAATCTACTAAGTATCAAAATTCTAAATAACAAATTACATTACAGGCCAAGATTTCATACAAGCAAATCCACATAATTCGTTCGCACCCTACCGTTCACCCGTGCCAGCTGCTTGGTTCGTCGACGGAGCAAACTACATGTCTGCAGTTGCAGACGCATTAGAAAATGCCAAAGAAGAAATTTTTATCGCAGACTGGTGGTTATCACCCGAAATTTACTTGAAGCGACCAGCAACTGACAATGACTATTGGAGGCTAGATAACATTTTACAAAGAAAAGCGGTAAGTGGCCAAACATTCCTATCATTTCCAACTATCGAGTCGATTTTTAAATTTATTGCAATTTGCAATTTTTTCATGCTAACGAAAAATTTAGGATACTTGGTAAGGCTAATATAACGTTCATTAAAACATGAAACAAAGAACCGAATACTCATTGTAGTTAATTTTTCTTTCAGCTGGAAGGGGTGAAGGTATTTGTAATGATCTACAAAGAAGTGGAGCTTGCATTGGGTTTAAACAGTTTCTACAGTAAACAGCGGTTAATGGAGAAATGTCCGGAAAATATAAAAGTAGTGCGTCATCCTGATCACGCGAGAATAGGAATATTTTTTTGGGCACATCACGAGAAAATTGTGGTCGTCGATCAGAGTATTGCCTTCCTTGGCGGGATTGATCTGTGCTATGGTAGATGGGATACATACGAGCACAGGTTGGTCGATTTAGGTGAGCGAAATTTATAGATGATAAAATCTCCGCTTCAACTCATTATATTTTTCGGATTACAGGATCACCACATCATTCCAGTGTCTACATTCCATCCACGGGACGATTTATAAATACGAGCAGCAAAAAGAACCCGGGTGATACACAAAAACATATCTTACTGCCATTAGCTATTACAACCAACACAGTCGTCATGGCAACGACGAGATCTATACCTGTATTGTGAGCAACTTTTTTAAAGATTTTTTTATATAACCCAACTTGATCAATTCTTGAACGAGTTTATTTTTCAGACCAGTAAGAAGTAAAAGGTCAATAAAAGCGCTATCAGAATTGGATCCTGAAAATTTATTATTGACGCAATCGTCGGATGACTTGCATACTGTAAAATGTGATACTCCGCGTGCAAAAAGAAAGAACTTGTTTGGAATGGCGAAAGATACAATGAACAAAATGAAACAGAATATAAAATTAAGAGAAAAGCGAAGCAGCGATAATGCACACGAAGCTGGTAACGAGGATGATAAGGATAAGTACGTACATTTCTGCAAAACACATATATTTTAAGATTGACATGTTATTTGCTGATATATTTCCAGTAACGTAATGCGAAATCTGACCGAGACTAGCGAAGCGATGTATGAGGACAAAGATGTACATTCGGAAAATCATGGAGAACCGAAATGGTGGATCGGAAAAGACTATACGAACTTTATCGTCAAAGATTTTACAGATCTTGAAAAACCCTATCAAGATTTAATAGATAGGAATACCACTCCTAGGATGCCATGGCATGATATAGGAGTTATGGTGCAGGGAGCTGCAGCTAGGGATGTGGCTAGACACTTTATTCAACGGTGGAATGCAATCAAAGTAAATATTTAATTTACTATAATATAACTCTAACAGATATATTGATGATGGTGATGAATGTTGAAGAAGCTGAATCCACAAAGAGTAGAACTGCACCTGTAAAGAAATAATAGTAAAACTTAGTCCTTAGGCATATAAGAGTAGAACTGAAGAAGTTATTACTTACAGGTAGAGAAGGCAAAGCTGTTAACAACTTACCCGTTTCTACTTCCAAAATCGTACAAGGACCTCAGAAGCGACGCACCATTCATCAATCCAGAATATATGCACAATGTCAAATGCCAAGTGCTCAGATCAGTTAGCTGTTGGTCTGCGGGTTTCTTCGATACTGAAACTTTAGAGCAGAGTATACAGGAAGCGTACATAGACGCAATCAGTAAAGCTGAAAGGTAGAATTAATGTTTATAACGAGCATAAATTGTCAAAGAGAGAACTGTGGTTCTGCAGGTTACCAAGAATGTGTTATTTCTCCTTTTAGGTACATATACATAGAGAACCAATTTTTCATAACTCTTGCATCCATGGAACAAACTGCGGTACAGAATCGTATAGGAGAAACGTTATTGGAACGAATTTTAAGAGCACACAGGGAAGGTGCAGTGTTCAGGGTGTTTGTAATAATGCCTCTGTTGCCTGGTTTCGAAGGGGAAGTTGGAGGACCAAGTGGTACCGCGTTACGTGCGATAACGCATTGGAACTATGCGTCCATAGCTTGGTAAGAAATCTGATTGATACATTTTGAATGAAAATTACTCCTCTTTCGATCATAAACAGGGGTAAAGGTGCTCTTCTAACTCGACTGATTGAGGCGGGAATAGAGGACCCTAGCGAGTACATTACATTCCACGGTTTAAGAACGCATGCAATGTTAAACGGTGCATTGGTGACAGAACTGATTTATGTTCATAGTAAGCTGTTAATTGTAGATGACAATACAGTCATTTGTGGGTCAGCTAATATCAATGACAGAAGTATGATAGCGTCGAGAGACAGCGAGATTGCGGTGATAATTCACGTGAGTTAATGTAACAGTTGTACTCGGATATAACTGGAACTATTTAATAAAATTCTCCTGTGATTACAGGATCAAGAGTTTGAAGATGGAAGAATGAACGATATACCGTTCCCATGCGGTAAATTTGCGGGTTCCTTACGGAAACATTTATTTTCTGAACATCTAGGACTGTTCAAAACGAATGAAGATATAGATGTAACGGATATAATTAAGAAATCGTTCTATAGAGATGTGTGGTGTGATAGGAGTTATAGAAACACGGAAATTTTCGAGGAAGTATTTCACTGCATTCCCACAGACGTGGTCGTTAATTTTTCCATATTGAAAGCGTACCAAGATGACGAACCACTTAGTTCGTCGGATCCACTTTTGGCTCAAGAAAAGGTCGAAAATATTAAGGTATAAATAATTACAAAAATGTTAACGTTATTATGATAACATTATGTTAATGTTATTAATAATTAGATGTTATTATGGGAAAGTATAATTTTGTTGAACTTCACAGGGACATTTGGTGGATTTACCATTAAAGTTTCTATGTAACGAAGATCTGAAACCTGCTGCTGGTACAGTAGAGGGAATAATGCCAACAGTGTTATGGACATAAATTATTTATAATTCATTGGCGTTTGCATGAATGATTTAACACTGTTGACATAAAACAATTTATTAACCAAAGTACAACAGATTGTCTTGTACTTATGACTGGATACTTTACCATTCCAATACTACTTAAACGATAAGAATTGTGACTGAATAGTGATGCATGGCATATACAGAATGGACTACATATCATTTGAGACGTGTTCCATGTACTGAAATAATGTATAATGATTAGAATAAGATAATGAGCATATAAAACGTGATGTCTTTCGAAAAAATTGTTAAAGAAAATATTTTTAAGAAAATGAAGTTTCAACTAAAAGGCGAACCGTAGCTCTTAGCTCGAAATCGTAATTTAAAGATGTTTAATAAAATCTTTAGAGTACGATGTCGATTACCAGGTCACACCACGTGGAGGTGGCTACGACTGTGACCCATCACCATATCCAAACCAATCATCATAAATATCTCTTTCCACCAAAATAAACAAGAACTCATAGACTCTCATAAAAAAAGATTTTGTTTATCTGTCCATATGTTCTTTACCACAGTACAGTAAAGAACATTTTGCATATTACGTATAAAAAAACCGCCATAAGAATGGTATAACTAGTGACATCTAGTAATACCGTTCCTAAATCGTATGTACCGTTGTTTACTGTATCGATAGGTACGTTTTAATTGATCTAGGTAAATCAGATCTATTCTAGACGACAGCATGTGTGTGCAATGAGCTGTCACATTAGGAATGCCGATGAAATCGCGTATGTAATCAGTCGCGACAATTTTCTATGATAATGGAATTATCTTTTATACGTATATCAAGTTCTCGTGACAGTATGTCAAATCCATTATCTTAGAATTGCTCATAAAACTAACAGTGTAGTATTTATAACCTTAATTGCGTGACATGTGAGGTTTAAACATAAATAAACTGTATCCTTTTACAATACTGTTTTATTTTTATTGTAAATTTGTACACTTTTTTGTTACGAGTGCGAATTTGTACTAATAAGTGTGGTTATTGTATGTTCGACATAATTACTGAATTGATGAATTGTGACACAAAATCATAGAATTCCATTCCAACTCGTTAAGGTGAATTATATTTAATTGACTGTATAATCAACATTCTAAACTCTTAGATCATACATCAGACTTTTGTCTGAGTCAAGAAAATACATCACCTTTTTGTCATTATACTTATCTCGATTGTAACTGTCTACCTGTTGATTGATTTTCTTATTGTCAATAACATATGTGACTATATATATATATATTGTTTTCAATTAATAACATATCGAGTATTTTCGTGAACTTTTATGTGCTTAATATATTTCTTTCAAAGAAGTGTATATTATGAAATATTTTGCTTGACTGTATAGATTTAGTAAATATTAATGTAGTTATAAAATAGCAACAATGTCTGACAATTTATCAAATGATGAGAAACCTGATAATAATACTGTACTACATATGATGTCTCATGATTCTGAATATGATGATGCATTGGGAGTACCAGATTCTTTGGAGATCACTATTAATGAAAATGATGATACTATTAATGTTGAAAGTAAAGAAACTACTGATAATATAGGTAAGCATATGTTTGTCATTTCTTTGTTTCCCAACATTTGTTACCCTTATTAATATTTTATAATATCCTGGTTATGTTAATACATTTGTGGATTGTCCTCTTTATCTATGTTAGAACGTCTTGGTGTAAAACCTTTTCCTGCCATACACGATGTACCAAACAAGTTACAAAATCAACGTCGCAATGTGTTTGTTCCTGGAGAGGAAGTGCACGTAAAGATCATAGATATTGAACGTAGTGTAACTACTCATCCCTTAAACCCAAACTTATACACCATAGAATTTACGCATGGTCCATTTACTTGGACAATTAAAAAACGGTATAAACATATTCAATATTTACATAACCAACTGAAGATATACCGAGCTAGCTTAGACATACCTTTCCCAACTAAACGCCACAAAGAAAGAAGAAGCAGTTTGAAAAGTTTAGGAGATGTAAGAGAAAAAGGGACTCGTAAAGGTGCACTGCCAAGGTATGAAAGAATGAGAATTTATAAAATGTGAAAGTTCATGAAAGTACACAGAATAAAGTGAAATATAATTTTCAGATTTCCCAATAAGCCTGATGTTCTAGTACCTTATGAACAATTAGAACAGAGAAAGAAAGCAATAGAAGATTATTTAACTAATTTATTAAAAATTAGAATTTATTTGCATCATCCTGAAACTGTAAGTTAGTAAAGTACATGTTATTAATACATGGTATTTATACACATTTGATATACTAATTACTTTTAAAAATTTCTAGATCGAATTTTTAGAAGTCTCGTATTTATCCTTCATAGGAGATTTAGGTATGAAAGGTAAAGAAGGAACTGTTTTAAAACGAACTGGATCAGGTGCGAGAAGTGGATATAATTTTTGTGGCCTTCTCCAAGGCATGTGTTGTGTCAGATGTAGTCGGTTTTGTACATCATTGTGCGCGAAATGGCATTCGCGACATCTTATCGTGAAAGATACTTTCGTTGCCTATATTAGGCCCAAAGACGGTAGCATAAAATCGGTCATTTTAATGGACAATGGTTTTGGAATTAGTTTTGGCATGTATACGACAGGTTTAAGGACTGGTATGCAAATAGTTAATCTTAGTAGGCATATAGTAATCAAATGTTGGACCAGAAGAAAAGCTAAGGAATGGATGGAGTTCATACAAGAAACTAGTAATAAAGAAGGTAAGATTTCTAACATTTGACTGCCATTGGTGTAACTAGAATTTTTTAAATAATGAATTATGTTATATAGGTCGAGATTTTACACAGAGAAATCCACATAATTCGTTTGCACCTTATCGTTCACCCGTACCAGCTACTTGGTTCGTCGACGGAGCAAATTACATGTCCGCTGTTGCGGACGCATTAGAAAATGCCAAGGAAGAAATTTTTATTGCGGACTGGTGGTTATCGCCTGAAATTTACATGAAGCGACCAGCTATCAATAGTGACTATTGGAGGCTAGATAAAATTTTGCAAAGAAAAGCGGTAAGTTGTCAAACATTCCTATCATTTCCAACTATCAACTATCGAGTCGATTTTTAAATTTATTGCGATTTCCAATTTTTTCATGCTAACGCAAAAATTTAGGATATTTGGTAAGGCTAATATAACGTTTATTAAAACATGAAACATGTTGTGTTGAAAAGAACCGAATACTCATTCTAGTTAATTTTTCGTTCAGTTTGAAGGGGTGAAGGTATTTATAATGATCTACAAAGAAGTGGAAGTTGCACTAGGCATAAACAGTTTCTATAGTAAACAACGGCTAGTTGAGAAATGTCCGGAAAATATAAAAGTACTGCGTCATCCGGATCACGCGAGAGTGGGAATATTTCTTTGGGCACATCACGAGAAAATTGTGGTCGTTGATCAAAGTATTGCCTTTCTTGGTGGCATCGATCTGTGTTATGGTAGATGGGATAATAACGAGCATAGGTTAATCGATTTAGGTAAATTAAATTTAATTTAATAATAATAACATTAGTTCTTGTTAACTTAATTGATTTCTCGGGATTGCAGGATCAACTCATCATTCTAGCATCTATATTCCGTCCAAAGGAAAATTCACAAATACTAGCAGCAAAAAGGTCTCAAAATGCATTACTCAAAAACATGTCTTACTGCCATTAGCTATTGCAACTAACACGGTCGTAATGGCTACTACAAGATCTATACCCGTATTGTGAGTACTTTTTCAAAGATTCTCTGTATATTATAGCAGTTGATGGGATCTTGAATGAACATCCTTCTTCAGGCCAATGATGAGCAGTAAAAGATCCATGCCAACAACGTTATCGCTACTAAAACCTGAAGATTTAATGCTACAGTCACCCGACGATTTTGATGCTATGAAATGTGATACTCCAAATGCGGAGCGAAAAAATTTGTTTGGAATAGCAAAAGATACCATGGACAAAGTGAAACAGAATATAAAGTTAAAAAGACAGGAATTGATTAACATGGTATACAATCCACATGAAGTTAGTAGCGATGAAGACGATGAAGACAGGTGTGTACATTTCTTTGTAGCAGGTGTATTTTAAAATTAACGTACAATGAAAACAGTGCTGATACATTTTCAGTGATACGATGCAACTTCCGATTGAAGCTATTGAACCAATGGTATATACTGAAGAGGATGTACCCTCGGATTATCAAGGAGTAGCTAAACTGTGGCTTGGAAAGGACTATACAAATTTTATTGTAAAAGACTTTAACGATCTCGAGAAACCCTATCAAGACTTAATAGATAGAAGTACGACACCTAGGATGCCGTGGCATGATATTGGAGTTATGATGCAAGGGCCAACTGCTAGAGATATTGCTAGGCACTTTATTCAACGATGGAATGCAATCAAAGTAAATACCATCTAATTTACAAATAATGTAACACAGAGTGTGTGCTGATAGAATGAAACCGCTGCACATGAGTCGCTTCTGACACTGTGTAATTGCACATGAATCATGACACAATCAATATACTGTGCGGAGGACTTGACCTTTGCATAACATGACATGGAGTAAAGAGCCATGCTATCATATTGTGAATTTTGTTACACTACAATAATATATTCTGTAATGTAATTGACATTTTATGAAGATAACTCTTTCTACTTCCTATAGCTTTAGCGCATGTGGATAATTAACGCTATGAACATACCACTTTCATTTATAGATGGAGAAAGCAAAACTAAATGCATGCTATCCATTTCTACTTCCTAAATCGTATAGAGAGTATAAAAGCAGCGCACCATTCGTCGACCCAGAATCTGTACATAATGTTAAATGTCAAGTATTAAGATCAGTTAGCTCCTGGTCTGCGGGCTTTCTTGATTCACGAACTTTAGAGCAGAGCATACAGGAAGCATACATAGACGCAATCAGTAAAGCAGAAAGGTAGAATTAATGTTTATAATGAACATAAATTGCCAAAGTCACTGTTAGAGAACTGTGGTTCTGCAGGTTACTATACCATCTATTATTTCAATCTCTTTTTAGGTACATATACATAGAGAACCAATTCTTCATAACTCTTGCATCCATAGAGCAAACTGCTGTAAAGAATCGCATCGGAGAAACGTTATTGAAACGAATTTTAAGAGCACACAGAGAAGGTGCAGTGTTCAGAGTATTTGTAATAATGCCTCTGTTGCCTGGTTTTGAAGGAGAAGTTGGAGGACCAACTGGCACCGCGTTACGTGCGATAACGCATTGGAACTATGCTTCCATATCTAGGTAACAAATCTGATTGATACGCTTTGAATGAAAATTACTCCAAACCTCTTTCGATCACAAATAGGGGTAAAGATGCTATCCTAAATCGACTAATTGAGGCGGGAGTAGAGGACCCTAGCGAGTACATTACATTCCACGGTTTAAGAGCGCATGCAATGTTAAACGGTACATTGGTGACAGAACTGATTTATGTTCATAGTAAGCTATTAATTGTAGATGACAATACAGTCATTTGTGGGTCAGCTAATATCAATGACAGAAGTATGATAGCAACGAGAGACAGTGAGATTGCAGTGATAATTCACGTGAGTTAATATAACAGTTGTACTCGGATATAAGTGGATCTACTTAATGAAATTCTCATGTGATTATAGGATCAAGAGTTCGAAGATGGAAGATTAAACGATATACCGTTCCCTTGCGGTAAATTTGCGGGCTCGTTACGAAAACAATTAATTAGTGAGCATTTAGGATTGTTCAAAACAAATGAAGATATAGATGTAACGGATATAATTAAGAAATCGTTCTATAGAGATGTGTGGTGTGCTAGAAGTCATAGAAACACGGAAATTTTCGAAGAAGTATTTCACTGCATTCCCACAGACAAGGTTGTTAATTTTTCCATGTTGAAGCAGTATCAAGATGAAGAAGCGCTTAGTTCGTCAGATCCACTCTTGGCTCAAGAAATGGTTGAAAATATCAAGGTATAAATAATTGCAGAAACGTTAATAGATGATGCTATGAGAAGGTATAATAATTTTGTTGAACTTTGCAGGGTCATTTGGTGGATTTGCCATTAAAGTTTTTATGCAATGAGGATCTGAAACCTGCCGCTAGTACAGTGGAGGGTATAATGCCAACAGCATTATGGACATAAATGTTTATAATTCAGATTCAGTAGCATTTTCATAAACAATTTAATGCTGTTGATATGAAACGTTTTATTAACCAAAGTACAACAGATTGTATGGTATTTATGACCAAGTATTTTATCATGCCTTCTGAGAATTATAAATGTCTACTTATAATGAATTAAGGTTGCTAAGTTTTCTACAGTACCAGTAGTAGGAATCAGTATGGAAGTTATAATGTTAAGAATGTAAATATTTTTTAATTTGACTTTTCATTAAATCTTAATCTCGGTATTAATGAAACCAGTATTTACATTATAAACAATGTATTAAATTCAAATTTATGCAAACATTCCAATAAAATCTACCTCCTCTGTAGAAAACAAAATGATATTGGTATTAATGTAGCAATTGTTACTAGTTATAGATGAATTTTTTGCTCGAATCATTCAGGACAAATTTTTAACACTCGATCATGTTTCGCGACAGACGGTAAACTTTTTAAAACTATTTAAATGTGCCTTTTAATAAGTTGATTTTTATGTCACAAATTCTATTTTGTATTACTATTTATTTGTACTAAGCAATGCGTGAAATAAAAAAAATTGTGAAGTTGTATTACCCGCTGAATTTTCAGTGTAAAAATTGCTATATTACTCCTTACACTTCGTTATACGAAGACGCCATTTTTGCTTTTATTGAGTTCGAAATGTACCGCTCAAATAAATATCAAAGTGTTATAAAAACTTATCTTATTTTCAAATTATTTTCCATGAAAGCATCTGGAAACTGATTCTAGGAGATTCTTCTTTCTTAAAGAACTTAATCACTAAATTGACACAAATTGCGAAAAACTTTATGCTTGTTACAACTTTCTTGACGCGCGAATCATTGCAAATTATCCAACTGGATGTGGTTACACTGTATTTCCTGTTTCCACGTCCCACGCCCTTATTTAGAATGTATATCAATAGCACTACAAAACTTTTATGGTATATTAACAACATTAAATAATATTATTACAAAATTTACACCATATATGAATAATAGTGGTTTTACGCAGACATAAATTTAAACGACAGGCCGAGAACGCGTCCTCCCTCGTCAACCATTCGCGCGTAACTAAACAGAGTTGAACTTTACATTCAAGTTTATATTCTTAATTGAAGTACTTTTAACGATTTAATACATAAAAAAGGATGAGAAATAATAGTTTATTGTAAAGTTTAAAATTTGAAAGAATTTTTAAAGCTTAATACACGTTTTTTAAATTTATATTCACACTCATACTTTATGAAAATTATGGCGGCTAATTCAAAATCGTATAACAGCATCTAGAGAGTCCCAGCTTTCTTACAACCGCTTGACGAGCGTGTAGTTTCATATAATATAATTTCTGTCCATCCCTAAAATTAATTGACTTTTACGCCTATGTGAAATAAGTAAATTATTGTACATCTTCAGTAGCATTAATATGATATTATCCACGTTTGTGATCTAATTAAATATTGTAACTTTGATTAGATGTCGCTACGTGGCCAAATCTCATTTATACATGCCTATGAGTTTCAATCCGGTGGCAGGGGTCCATATGTCTGTTTTCGCTACGATCGTGTTGTCATTTCTGGCAATGTGTTGAATAAGATTTTGTATATTTTGTTACAAAATTAGTGTAGTATAAACTCATTTGTATAAAATATTTCTGTTAGTGATAAACATGACGTATTTAAGTTCATGGGAAGAATTTGAGAAGGGGGCTGAGAGGTTATATCTCCAGGACCCACTGAAGGTATATTTTATTTAATATCGTATCAATTATTCCAATTTTCGTTCATCGTACAATATTATAGATTTCGTACAATTTATAACCATGGTATTGTTTAAGTATATTTCATTCAATAATTAAGAAAAAACTTCGTAGGTTATGTACGATGATTGACGTTTCAATATGTCATGTCATGTAAATATTTTATTTTAATAACTTCTTCAAATGCAAAAATGATCTAATAATACATACAATGTTTTAAATATAAGGAACAGAATTTCATGTCATTAAATAATATATGAATGTTGAAAATATATTCTGTATAAAGTATTTTATTTATTTTGGTTTTGGCGGTAAAGTCAATGAAATTTATAGAAATATAATGGTTTCTTTATAAATAGTTTAATAATCATAAGTTTATAATTTATGTTTTCTTGATTTAGGCTCGGTATACAATGAAATATTGCCACACTAAGGGTGTCTTATGTCTAAAGCTTACAGATAATCGAACAGTAAGTTCTGCCTTTACGTAATTTACCTTCTTAACTCTTAAGGAAGTAATTTAAATTACAGAATTGTGATTTTATTTTTCAGTGTCTACAATATAGAACAGAAATAGCGCAAGACTTAAAGAAGATGGAAAAATTTATAGGAAACCTTATGAGGCACATGGCTTCTAAAGAGAGCTAAATAAGGGACTAGATAAGATTAGGGACACTTTTTTAATCAACGATTAAAAGTGCTGCGCATTTAATTCATCGTTTATGTTGTTCCATTTCATAAGATTCAGTGACTGATGGGATTATAGATATTTAATTTGAATGAGGTATAAAAAACTTTCTTAAATATACAATATGTGCATAAATGTCTATTTTTTATTTATTTAAAGCTTCATGCTCATTTCGGGCGGTTCCGTTGTCTCCTTGTTAAAGTTCTGAAACAGTACAAAATAAAATGTATCATAGCATACACTAAAATTGACTGAATAATAAATTTTCAAAATAAATTATTACTAAACTTGATACGAAAAAACCAGTACTTTCCAGAAAATGTAATCATCTAATTCCATCAACAAGAAGAATACTTAGCAGGGTGTAATGCATTTGTTATTAATAAAGCCAGATTCGATTGTAATTTGTAACTTATTATAAGAGAGAAGCACGAAGCAATGAAAAGAAGCACTTACGATATAATGGGCTGAAGAACAGCATCCAGAGTAGTATCAACAGGAGGGTAGATTTCTTGATTTGAAGACAATTCATAGCGTACCTCTCCCCCTAATTGCATTTGCGGCTATACCAAACAAAACTATTTTACTAATTTACTATGCAGAAAATTTTAGGATACAACACACTACATTCTAGTAACAGCATTTCATTTGATTCGACTTTGTATTTTCATAGAACGAAAAGTAAACAACAAATCTATAAATAATAAAATGCTGTGACTAGCAAAGAAAGAAGTAGCAAGCCTTAACCACATATACGTATTTGTAAATAAGCGCTTAGTATCTCTAAAAAGACTTTTCTATAATAAGTGCCATTTTAATAAAGATTTTATCTGTGATTCAAAATCATGATTATCTTTTTATTCTCTTTCAGAAGCGAAAAGCTTAAACTACATGAAGCGCAACAGCATTACTCGTTACTTTCCGATATTATTTACTAGAGTTTTAAATATTCAACTATTAAGTTGGAGAAGTTCGGGATTTGAGCATACAGCTCGAGTACCCGGCCGATTGGAATACATACTTAAATATTTCTTTAAAATAAATGAAAATTGTACGAAAATGGAAAGTAACGAGTTTCACTCGAAATAAAAATTGTTTACGAAATAGAAGCGTAAAAATACGTACTACACGGGTAGGTTTAGCGCTGTCGGCAGAGCTTGAGCAGCAACTTGAAAATTCCTGTGGTGTACTTTCCCCGAGCCCACTGTCCACATTATTTCCTATCAATATTCTGTTGTTACGAGTATAATAAAAGTCCTTCCTCATATTGCACTCGCTCCTACTACCGTCGTAGTACTTTGTCTCGATATAACTCGGCCTCGTCGGCGGCAAATTATAACTTCCGTCCCGACATTGTTGTATCACTCTTCTGTTTCGTTTGCCAACGGATCCGATTGTTCTGAAAGTGATTCCTTGACAGTCTTGGATATCACGGCAAATTTCAAGCACATCCCTGATCGGACAAACCATTACGACATCGATGCAAATACACGTTTTTAGTTCACCAAACGTTCAAACATTGTTAATACACACTACGAGCCATACGTATACATATATATTGCATTCCTTAGCGATATACAATTTTATTCAATAACAATACTAATAATCACGCAAACATTTTCCATTCGTCGATCAACTTTTGTAAGTTCGCCAAATGTACATGTACGCTTGGATGCCTACTGTATTTTAAGAATACCTAAAACAAGGGGAACAAGGAATTCGTACGAACTGCCACGACAAATAAAATAAGTTTCGAACGATCGTTGACGATCTATTTCAAAAAATTTCGACGCTCCCAGATAACTATGTTCGTTCAACGAGTACACGAGGATGCATGGCACACAAACAAAAAAATAATACATGAAACAACGAACAAAATGCTACGGATCTTCACCTCCACGGAGTAGCCACGCGTGATTTCCATGGAATAGCAAAAAAAGCATCAGTGGGTGCCAGCCAGGAAATAAATAAACAGGTGCGACAAGCTGTTAATCTCATCGATTTATTAAGGACCTATCATGCTTCAAATAAATAATAGGGGGCATGCTTAAGATCACGTACATGCTCTAAATAAATTAAAAAAAAAAAGACACACATGCAAGGGGTAGTTTTTAAACAATGACTACGGATCCTGTCTCATCCTCCAGCTGCGGAGGATGACCGTGGATGTTGCAGGCCGTCTTGAGATCATCGTACCTAGGTAGGGACGACGAGTCTGCGTCGTCCAAACGGGAATTGCTAGATTGTAGCGTACATTGTTGAGCGGCTGACTGCGATTGAACCACGGTGTATGGTATCTCTCGACGCTGCTGTTCGCTCATGCCGGTGGTATCGATCAGCCCGAATTCTAAATGTCTGAAAAATCCATCGTTAACATTTCAGAGACTGTGGTGTGCAAATCATCCCGAGATCTTGAGAATTTGGGATGGAAATTCGGACGAGATCTGGTGAGATGTCTTTCTACATTTAGTTTTCAAATTTTTACAATTCTTCAAGTATATTCAAAATATTAAATTGGAAAATTCTGATTTGTATCAGGGTATCAACCGGATTTCATCCCATCTCAAAAATTCTGTTAGGCACACCCCTAAGGGGACAATAATTATAATTCCGTGGACGATACTTACTTTCTAAGCTCGTCTGGCAGTTGTTTCTGAGAAGGGCTCCTGTGTCTACTCCTGTGCCTTCTCCTGGGCTCCGTATGGCTTACCTACGTGAAAGAGACTCATGAAGAGAAAGACATTTCGGAACGCTTCAGGATACAATAAACACGTCTGGAATTTCGAATACGAGTTTGTTATTCAAACTTACGACGGCTCGTTGAACACCTTCGCCCTTCCGCTTCTGCGCTTCTCTCCATTGCGGTTCCGAGTCCACCAATTCGTGTCTGAAAAGATTCACAGGCGTGCACGTGCAAGATAATAATGTTTAACCACGGAGGGTGCGTTATTAATGTAACCGTGATAAACTAAGCTTGAATCGTTTCGCTTATACGGGCGTATTTTTCGTCGAGAAAGAGAAAGAACGCGGAGGTATCGCGTCGAGAGATTTCGTTAGGCCAAGTTGATATTTCCCAAGCGCATCGTCATTAAAATAATTATCACCTTTACGCGGTCTATGTACCCTACCGTGAGAGTATAATGAGTACGAGGGTTTCTTTCCCGTCCTCACGGTCGATGAACCCGCCCAAGACGTTCTACCGAGTTGTTTCGTTTTCACATCACCGTCTAAGGGGCCTTTATTACGTCAATTAATTACCAATTAGACCAGCAAGCATGTCTTAGCCGCTTAATTGTCCCGGCGTACGATGCTGATTGTAACCAAGTCGGATCGGGTTAATCGCTTCGTTCGAATTCTTTGAGCATTTTTATGTTCGCGTGTAGGGTACTCGTAGAATGAACGGGAAAAACAGGGGTTTAAGGAAAATCAAATTAACGAGGAGGGCGCGTGACTTTGGAGACACTTTCTACTCCTTTTGCGTAATTATAGGGGAAAGTATTTTGCAAAATTATGTCATTTATTTTTTTGAGGTAAAGGAATTTGAAGCTATAATTATGCAAAGTTTGAACCTAATCGGTGTACCGAAAGTCGCGCGGTCTCTTCGTAAGTGAACTGTACCTCGACGATCGTGAACTTCGGTGCTTTCTGCGATGCTTACGATGGCCAGACCTGGTGTCCGAGCCCCTCGAAAGCTCGGACTCGCAGTCGGAGTGACGGCTATGTCTACGATGACTATGACTATGACTTCTTCTTCGATGGCCACCGCGACTGTGACTGTCCCCCGAACTTTGGCTCTCCACGGAGCTGCTCCTTCGTTGGAGTCTGCTCAAGAGCTGCAAACAATACGATCTGATTTAACGATATTCAATTGCTGTACAATACAGTACGGTTGGGAGCTGAGGAGATGGCAGTTGACTCTGATTGACTAATCTTTTTAATCTTGTTAATTGATCAGAAGGTAAATTGGCGTAGTTTCAAAGTGTTGTCAAAGGTGAAGATGGATATAAACAGTTTACTTCTTTTACTTAATTGTCAACTCAGCTGTCAACAGTACATATGATCTTGCAAATACTGCAGACCTTGGAGGTCATCAATCGATCCTATCTACCGAATCGTAATTATCATTTAAAAATCTAACATCTCAACCGAAGTGTGGTGGAACATATTTACGTCTCTCAACAAAAAATAACATTGTAACAGCATCAGTAACACAGTGAATCAAATTCGATTTTCCCGAAAATTAACTCGGAAACCAAAGAACTCTATACTACATTTTGTTTCTCAATTTTTCATAAAAGTTCACGTGATACTTTATACGTTATTTGACCAGATCTGCTATAATTAATCGATTTAAGAAACGTACTGCCGGTGCCGTTCCCGCAGACCGGACGGACCGAGGACTAGACGAAGTATAAAGGCCTCGAGGTTGGCTCTGAGTCCACGGAGCGCTCCTGGTGCTCCTCGGGCTCGAGTTGTTCACCTGTCTGGTGCTCTGACTATTGCACAAAACGTTTCCGCCCACCGGGTTATTGCACGGGTTCGGGTTCACGCTGGCGGGTGTTTCCACGAACGGGCCGACCATTTCTTGGCCCTCCACCACGCGTCGTTGCGCCCTGCGACTTGGAGTCCTTTGAAAAACTGGAGGAGGATTCCGTCTGATCACCGTGTGCTTCTCCGATCCGGACGGAGGACTATACGAACGGAAACGGGAATAAGGACTCAAGGGCGGAGGTCCTGTAGCCATCAAACGGAAGAACGCTTGGTGTTCCAGACAACATTTCCAGAGATGCCGACAGGCTCCTTTCGATGGCGTCTCGAAACCGTGAGTCCTCTCCTCGGAATTCTTCTCGCTCACTCTCAGCATGAAGTATCTACCCTGGAAGAAGGCGTGAAGGTGTCTCGTTGAGGTTTTGAAAGAGAAACAGTAATCATTTATATGTTATATTACTGGAAATATTTTAGGTCACACACGTCTTCGACAGGTGGCATTTGAGTACATCAGGAGAGCAAATCTGAATTCCACTCGGAAGAATTTGAGATATTTCAAGAAATCGAATTTAGAAATGTAGAAATATAGGAATGTAGGAATATAGAATTATACGAATTTAAAAATATGACAAATTGGAATCCAAATATATGGAAATGTGGGTCTTAGAAATTGTGAAAAATTGTAAAATTGCACAAGATAGGAATTTGTAACTTTTGTAAATTAAGTAAAACTTAAGAATCTAGGAGTTTAGAAATCTAAGAATTAAAAAATTTAACAACGTGAAAATTAGAAAGCTTGAGTTCCTCAGAATTTATGGGTCTAAAAATTTAAGAACTCAGAAAGAAACAAAAATCTTTTGCATAACTTGTTCCTCCGCTTACCTTATAATAGATTTTATTGATTCGAGGCCAATAATAATTTCCCACTTTGGTCTTGTTGCGTAACAAAATGATCCCGCTCGGCGTCAGACCCAGAAAGTACTCCACACTGTCCTCGCCCTGTAAATTCGAGTTACATGGTTCTCGGGGTTTAAACGCGTATTCGTTAATTTGAAACGCAAATACTTACCAAGACAGGATGCAAATCGACCCCATACATTTCGAGCCATTTCACCTTATCCAGATAATTCAACTCCGCGGCGGAGGGTAATTGTCCTCTGTAAAAGAAATCGTCGTTACTGCAAATCACCATGATTAATCGTGGATGTAAAGCAACAAGCTATGGTAAACTTACACGAGAGTTTTATGAAGTTCCACTATGCGATTCTCCAATTCCGTGGTTTGATTCGCTAGAAATCGGAACTCGGTTACGTAGCCCACAGAGTGTCGTCTTGGATCGTAATCCCCGAGTTCCGCTGAAAAATGGAGAATAAAATGAAATTTAGACTTATGTCGACAAGACATGTATCACAATAACTAGCAATTGGGGAAAATATCTCTAGGTTACACTTTATATTTCAAAATTTGTTACTGTGCTTTTGTTGAAATATTTAAGTTTTGTTGAGATGTGTACATGTTAGTTGACGCTTGGAAATTTTATTTCCAATTTAGAAGCAAGTGTGCAATCAGCACTGGTAGTTCTAGAATTAACACAATCCTAAAATTTCAGAAGATTTAAAATTTTTAAATTCTCGATCTAGTCAAGTTTTCTAAATTTCCTGACTTGTAAAGTTTGTAGGTTTCAATGCAAATGAAGAGGAGAAAATGAAGGTTTAAAGAAATTAGTCGAAGTTGCACAGTAGTTTCTTGATGCACACGAATCCTTCAAATTTCCGAACTAGTAAACTTCGTAGATTAGAAGACAAATAAACGAGATGAACTACAACGTCACAGAGTGTTCACAAAACGATTTCAGGAAATTAATGGAAGCTGCACAGTATGTTCGATGCACTCGAGCCCAAATTTCCGAACACGTAAACTTCGTAGATTCGAAGGCAAATAAACGACACGAAATAGGACGCGAAGTGCTGAGAAAATGAAGATTTCAGGAAATTAATCGAAGTTGAACGGTATTTCGATTCTCGTCGGTTCTGTCTCCGAGTTTTCTCCGCCCCCATCACGATGGCCGTCGATTCCCATAGGGTGCGCGATAGAAATGCCCTCCAGAAATCATCCTAGTCGGTTAATTGAATCACTGACTTTGATGAATATCGGCTCCGACCGTAGCGAGGGGGGCACTTTATTTTCTCGTTGGTTCTACCAGGAGAACCCGGCACTCTGTCGTCGCCGGCTTCTTGCATGCTCATTCGCTCGTGTAATTACGAGACCGCGAAACGATCGGTCGATCCGTATTATACGCGAAACGCGGACTCATAGGTCCTGGAACTTTTGCCGTGAACGTTGCGTAAAAGATCGTCTTGGGAGATGGAAAATTACCACGTTGCTAGATGCTTTGAACAACTATCGATCAGGAATTCGAGTCGATACAATTCGAATGACTGCAAACAAACTTAACGCCATGTTCTTTTATGCGAGCCTCCTTTTTACCAGATGAACTATTACAATTTTTGTGAGCGATCCTCATTCAGGTAGTTAGAAAATATATTTGAAAATGTTAATATTCCAAATGACGGAGGTGAAAGGGCTATTTGAAATTAGGGTTTGTGGATTTGGCAATTTGAAAATTTTTAAATTGTTAGATTTTAAGGTTTGAGAATTTGAACATTTTGAAGCATAAAAATTTAGGGGTTTGAAGATTTATGAATTTAAAAAATTCAGAAATTGAGGAGTTCAGAAACTCAGAAATTTGATAATTTTTAAATCAGTGAACAAAAAAATGTGAAATGTTGAATCAGTCGAATGAGAAAATTGCCAAACATTTGAATCGAGAAATTGCACGTACAATTAACGGAAGGAAAGAACTCTCGTTAGCTCTAAATGCCGTCGATTCTCTTTTATCCGAACGGCTATATATCATATATATTAATCGTTTTACCGATAAACCCTGAGACGGCGAAAGGGTTAAATTTCCAGTTACGATTCCCATTATCCTCGCTTGAACGAATCGTCTTGGAGCAGTCGCGAAGAAAACGAGGGATCCAAATTAATTCAGAAAACAAAACTGCACCCTAGAAAATGAATCTTCCGGATACAAAAGAGCCTGAAGAGATAGGGAAGAAACTCGCGAAGAATAATAGTATTCACCGGGCAAGATTTCGAGCAGAAAGAATGCCTAAAGGTGTTTTCGTCGCCGTTGTAATGGCATCGTGCAGGGACGTCGCGAGCTATCTTGTTTGAGATCTCCGTAAAAGCTGGACAACGCTTTCACCGTTGGAAGCTCTATTTCCATTTGCAAAATGGTCTACTTATTTCCAGAGGAACTTCAATATTTGCTCAACCCGACGGAGAGAAGCCAGCACCTTCGTAAAAATGCGACCGGATACCTCCACCTCGTCCGATTTCCTCACGCTCGCGTTTCCGTTTCATTTTCATCACAAATTCTCGACAATTGTTAGATCATTCATCGTCTGAATATTCTCTAACTCTCAAATAGATTACCTAATTCTAAATCTCAATCTTTGAAATTTACAAGTTTCTGAATTTTTTAATTTTTAAGTTCTCAGATCTTCAAATTTTCTAATCTTTCAACTGTTCAAATCTAGAATTTAAAATATTCAATTTCCATATCCTCAAATTTCCAAATTGTAAAACTCGCCACCCCATTGCAAACATATGAGTTACACCGTGAGTAAAACCACCCCTATTTGTGAATTTAATATTTCCAAATTTCAAAGCTAAAAAATTTCCAAACATAAAAATTGCCAAATTCTCAAACTTAAAAATTGCCAAACTCCTAAGCTAAAATATTTCCAAACTTGAAAGGGTAAATTTCAATATTCTTAACTCAACAATCGTAATACTTTGAAATGTCCGTAAATCCTCGACACCTGATCGTCGCACGCACGGGTGCCCACGAGCTGTTCTGTGGGCACTTGATCTGCTCATCATTGTCCTATCCCACAATGCGACGATTCAGTGATCCGCATAGAAACGCGTGTCGCGAAGCGGAGGGTGAAAACCGCTCGCGATCCTCCTGGTTGCCGGCTTAATTAATATTCGTCGTTAAACTGTCCTCGCTGGAAAATTACTTTGCGACGTTGAACGGCCGCGTAATTGCGTCCGCTGTATAACGATGGGCGTTTTTTCTGTTTTTCTTTTTTTTTTAATGGCGGAAAGAGGTATCGTTAATTGCTGCGCGTTGCGAGCGAAATTCCTCGCAAAACGAAGGATTTACGATTGTATCCACGGAAAGATTTCAAGGGACAGAAGAAACTTGCAAGGATTTTAAAATAGTTCATCGATTTTTATGTAAAGTTACGGTTATTTATAAAAAAGCAAAGTTAACACTAGATTTACAGATGTGTCATGGCCGCTTAGGTTTAAATTGAAACTGAAGAAAAATAAATAAATTAGGGATACGTAAACTACCTCCTACGATTCATCTTGACAATAGTCAATTTTTAAAAAAATTTCTTTGTAACTTTTGTAATTTAAAATGAAGATATATTATAAACTCAACACAAAAATGACCACCACCAAAACCTAACCTGACTTCATCACCATCTTTAATATAGTTGTTGACCATTTATTTAATATTTCTTGAAACCAAAGAAATAAATATTAAACATCTTCCGAAAGGAGTGTCGATAGTTGTCAAAATTGCTTTCGTAAGTACAATTTTGTAGATTAAAAGCTTGATCAAAACGGTCGAACGCGGAGTGGAATTATGTTGTTTAAGATGTCGGCGATCCATCGTCGACTCAGTGATCTCATCCGCGGCGGACCGCACGCGTATTCAGAGAGGTTTATCTCCATTTCGCGGAGCAAAACGCGTGCCGTGTATCCTCTCCTCGTGTCTCTTTTTCTCTCTGTCTTTCGCCGGTTTTGTCCGTCTCTGTTTCCGTTGTCAACAGGCACCGGGACTGAACGAGAAGAAAGGGCATTCATTTCGTCCCTTTTCACGGCGATGAGACGCAAACACGACCGTATCTCTCCTCTCTTTCTTCCGCCATTCCACCCTTTCTCTATTTGCATGACTTTGAATCTCGCAGCAGATAACTAACGCGTGGACCTGTAGCCTCCTTCTGCCAGCCCGCGTCTTTGCCTTCGTCAAGCGGCTACGCGATCCGCTTCCACGGATTTTCAACCCTCAACGCTCCGATCAAAATGGTGTTTCTATCTCGGTCGATCCGGGCCGAACGAGCCGTTTCTATTAAAATATCGTTATTTCTCTCGTTTCTCTTGGTCGCCTACAATTTATAAACACCAGAACTGATTGTGCAACTTTTCATTTTTTCAATTTAAGTGAATTTAAATACACTTCACAAAGTTTTGGTTATGAATCTGTACAATCGAATTGAAATATACGAGTTCAATAAAATTCTATTATTCTACCGTAATAAGTTGGGATAATTTTGACTTTGCCCAAACACTCTTCGAACAGCTAAATTGACTGCCATTTGTACGTTCTAACAATTTACAAAGCAATAAGGCAAAAACTATATAACAATTCCCTAACTTTGCAATAAAGTTACGCTAGGTGGGTCAAAAGCAGTTTTCAACAGTATTTTTCACTCAATAAATTTGTCCAATCAATGAAGTGAAACATTCCACAAAAGTTTATACCAGAATTTTATTTAAAAAATGAACAAAATCACTTGTCACTCGTCATATTTTTCAATTTACAATACGTCTGAGTGTTAATTTAATATAAAATTTTGATCAACGAAAAGATAGAACAAGATTTAATAAAACTTTTGATGAACAACAGCTTCTGAATGATCATATCCTTTGATGCCGTAAGACAAAATGGCGGTCGTTATTCTTTATTCCAACTTCGGGGAAGCGGGAATTTCGATTCCCCGCACGGGAGCAGAAACGAATAAATAGTTCTAAAAGGATTGGTTACTTGCCGTGTCTCGTCGAAGGTATTTCGAAATAACTGTCTGCAAGGGGAGAAAAGTTGAAAGTACTTTGCGAAAGTTTAACGCGTCACGTAGACGTCTCTTTTCGCCGGTGAAATTGAAATCACATGGCGTTCAAAGGTACCGCGAATCTTTTTAAATCGCTTTTCTCGTACCTTTCCCGGAAACTTTGACTTTACTGCCGGAACAAGGGATTTTAGAACTCTTCCCTCACGGAATAAACCTTGCTCTCTTCCTTCCTCTCTCTTTGTAACATTCCTTCCTCTCTTTGCAACATTCTTCCCTTTGCTCCTACTTCTCAAATATTTTCCCCGTTGTTTAACCTCCGAGCAGCGGACGATCATATCGTGTTAAAAAGTTATTGAAAGACGTCGTAACAATAGATTGTTGCCGAGTACACAAGGCTCTTCTAATTAGCGGCCTATGAATTCTTGCCAACGCTGCGTTGACTTTTGGTTCATCAAATGCTACAACTACAAACACAAACACAGACAGAAATCTACTTGCCGGTAGTCGGACAACCGTTTACTCCGAAATTTCTAAGCAAACACATACTTTCCTCCGGTGGCGCCCTCAGCGTTGGGCGAACATTTGCCCCGGACCATGAGGTTCAATCTCAAAGTTCACATGTTCCGTAAATTCTTGAGTAAAGGGAAGATAGGGACTCGAGACAAAATTCGAGAGCACCTTAAAATATGAAAAATAGAGAATATTTGCCAACAACAAGAAATAACGTTTCCAAAGAATCAAAATAGAAAGCGACTTCGCGGAAAATGACACGGAGGCAAATACAGTTTTCAGAACGCGAAAGTAAACTAATCACCGTACGTTCTATAATTAAGTTTATACGATCAGCCAGCAACGGACAAGTATCCAATAATTAATGACAGTTTATCATCGATAATCACCGGAGAACCAGTTTTACTGGATCCCGCGTAACGTTTTCGAGCGTTATACAAGCGTAGTCCTACCTGTTTTTCGCATAACACCCCGAAGCACGAACCAGAACAACTTCTTTTGCATGTAGGCGTTCAAGGACACTCGCGGTAAGAATCGTACCGGAAGATGAGGAGTCGTTGGCAGCGAAACAAAAGGAGTTACGGCTCATTTTCAGAATTATACTGGCACCTTTAATGAGGGACTCGCAGGCTATTTCACTTTTGCGTTCGTAATTGTCTTTCCGAGATCGCTCGTGATTCTCTTATCGTTTTCTTTCACGGACTGGATCGATTATTATCCGTGCCCTATCTTTATAATTTCTTAGAATGACTATATCTCGAAGGATTCGAACTTCCAGCTTTGAATTGATGATAAATGCTAATTTTCTTATATTTTTATGTAATCGAGTGGAGCGATATGAGAACGGTGGACAAGTTCAACTGAAAGTTCACGGGCATCGGTGTTCTTGATATGAGTTGTGATGGACTAAATTTGTTGAATATTAAAAATTCGAATAAAATCACGAAGTACGAATTCGTCATGAGACTCCTTAAAATAGAGCAGAGGGTTCTTTTCATAAAACATTCGATCTATTTTACTTCACCGCCTATTTCCTATAATGTCGAATTTACATTTTATCGAATAGTGCAGTATTTGTGCCCTCGAGTGCAACTCGCTCAACCACGCCCTCGCGCACGTCAGTTGCCCATCACGTTAGTCACCGCAACGGTACATATATCGCGAACCCATGTTTCTTCCTCGTTCGACCAACTTTCTTTGACCTTCGGAAGATTAATATCCACGGATTTAATTAAAGTCACCAATTTTAATCATAACGTTCATTAGAGCAGGTAATAACGTTCGTGTTCGGGCGGTTGTCGGAAGCATCGTTGCGAAAAGAAATCGAGCGAGCATTAACCATCTGATTGATTGCCCTCGCCACGTTCGCTTCCGCCATGTCTCGCGTGATGCGTTTCTTTTCGAAATTATATATTTGCTACTCGACGAACATGTTTCTACTTTGTTCCATAAAAAACGAGCAAGATTTTAATAGAGCAAGTATTAATTCAAGGTAATTCAACACTAAACTCTAACGGAACAATTACTTAGCTTACAAGCATCGACACGAATAATTATTTTATATAAAAATTCATGTTGCTACAAGATTCTTATACTATTCTTAGGTACCTGATAACGGGATAATTTTCCTTAATTATTAATGAACATTATATTTAACCCTTAAAGTGCTCCCTTTGGCGTCCATTTTGCGCTCAAGTAAAATGTACTAAATTCTAGAAAATTGAGATTATTTTTAACTAACTGAAACCCCTTTATCATTGAAGTTTAGATGAAGCCATTTTTAAATTGAAACCGAAGTAAAATAAATAAATTAGGGATGATATCTCATACAATGATACTTCGTCTTGACGAAAGTTAAAATACAAAAGGTTGGTAGTGATTACAAGTAAACTAAAAGAAGAATAGTTAAAATAGACTTACATTGAACAACGTAGGCGCCGAGTTCCGCGGCCAAATCGAACGAAACCGGCAGTCTTCCTTGAAGAATGTCCTGTTTGACTTGCAGGAAGAACTGGTACCTGCGAAACCGAAGAAACATCATTTTTATCGAAGGATGGAACATACGGTCCTCCTTTGATCGTGCTACAATATATTTTGCCGGTACGGTTAATGACGTGTGACACGTACGTTATGCAAGGAAAGCAAAAGAAGTCGAGGGAAGAAACCGAAGAAGACGAGGTAGAAAAAGAAGAGTAGGAAAGAAAAAAGGAGAATGTTACGACGGGGTCAGCCTCTGTGGCTTGTCTCGCCACGAACTTCGGTTTTACCATCGTTGCCCTCGCGGTTTCTCCTCTTGTAAAGTCATCGTTAAAGGATTTCTCAATTTGCCTTTTTTTTCTCTTCTTTCACGCTTTACCATTCGTTGCAGCCTTTCTCTCTCCTTGATGTCACTTTCCGTCTCTTTTTCGCTTTCCGCGTAGACGCGTTCCATACTCGGCCAAGGTACGCGTACCCTGTCCTTTGCACGCAGATTTCTTTTTGCTAGCTCGCCTCCTTTCTTCCCTTTTTCCTCATTTTCTACCTGCCAATCTCTCCCGCCGCTTCTTTCTTCGCTCATCCAACAGACTCGTTTTCATTTTTCCAACCGAACCAGATATTTCTCCTTCGTTCCACGCCGTGCGCTTATCAACGGAACCGTTCCTTCGATTTTTCCCGTAAATCGCTGCTGGAACCCTTGAGATTTCACGATTTTTCGATCAGAGCCCCTTTGCCGCGGACAAATTGGATTTTTGCCCTGAGTTTTAGGGAACATATATTAAATTTTCCATTTTTCGGTACTTTCAAATTTTTCAATTCTTCAGAAACCTTCGAATTCTTAAATAGAGACATGTACATGTATGCATTTTTGAAATATAAATTCTTACGTTTCGAAGTTTTTTAAATTTCAAATTTTCATTTTTCAGTTTGATGTAGAATAGCTGGATATTTATAAATACAATTTTCAAATTTGAATTTGGGCAAATCTTTTAATCTTGTAATTTAGCAATTCCACGAACACTTAAATCTTTTAATGTAGTCATGTAGAAAGTTGTCAAACGTTTAAATCTTTTCGTTTAGTTATTTAGAAAGACAAACTTTCACGTCGTTTAATTTAGTCATTTAGAAATTGTACAAACATTAAAATCTTTTAATGTAGTCATTTAGAAATAGTATAAAGATTAAAATCTTTTAATTCAGTCATGTAAAAATTGTACAAACAGTAAAATCTTTTAATTAAAAAAATTGAGAAATTTTAATTAAACACAGAATTTAATATCGTAAAAAATAGTATCAATTTTAGTCCGGGGCTCCGTAAATTTGAGAGACGCTTCAGCAAACGATAATTTGATGAGTAATATACGTAGTTAATAAAAAGCAAGCTTTTGGAACGTCTCCACTACTTCACAGTCTTATTCACGGGACCATTTCTGCTTCCATTTCATTTTCTCGATACACGCGATCCCCAAACGCAGTTTATTAACGCATGAATAATTCCTTAACCGACTGTGAATCCTGCACAGCCAGAGGGAATTCCAGAGAGACTTTTCCCTCTTTCGAATTCTGTTTCTTCTCCCGACGCGTCTTATCTCTTTTTTTCCCTCTTCTCAGTTTGCTCGATGCAAGGATTATCCGCGAAATTCCTTTTAGGGTAATTCCATAAGATTTACTGTCGCTCCACCATTTTTCTCGTCCTCGTTTGTCCTAGCGTACCGTACTCGCCATGAAATGAGATTCACGGAAACAAGTTTACTTTCCTCCTAGCTGGTGTATATGACTGTTGTAAACAATTGTTCCTCCACTTTGAAAATATACGAGTGTTTCGAAAAATCATATACTTTCATATTTCACTTTTGTGTGAGAAGCTAACGTACAGTATCAACTTTTTTATTTTAAATGTTTGTAATAATTGTAATGTTTATGCCAGGGGATTTCTTTTATAATACAGTTCCTATTTACAGCTTTGCTGCAGTTGCAGTTGCTACAGTAGGAGTAGGACTGCTATAATAAATACATAGGAATGGAAATATATGTAAATATTAATTAGAGTCATTACTTGTATACGCTCTTAACTTTCTTCAAGAATTTACATTACTATGAGACGATAGAGATAACTAGAGATTTTTTTATCGAATAATTTTGGACCACGCTGAATTTCTATCAAAACTTAACCTAACTTTGAGACCAGGATATTTGATAATTTATCCTGTGTGTCTACCGTGATTAGATTATATAAAAGCACATCTACATTCTCAGCAGTTACAATTCTAACAGAAGAATCTACTATCTGAAAGCACTAATTTGCAATCAATTTAACGAATTGTCGGGCTACTTAAGGAAATAATAAGGAGCAGAGCCCGAAAACTTTCGAACATTTGAACCGATTCGAAACGATGATTAACCCACCTTCCATCCTTTCTCTCTCAACGACCTTATTCTTCCTCTTTTTTGCGAAGTGTCCACGTTACGGGATCAGCAAACTACCACGCTTATTAACCTGCCGCTGACACGGAGGCCGGCCATAAATCTGCACGGGTTATTAAGAAATTGTCAATTCGTTTTCCTGCCCTCTTTCTCATTTTTCAACCCCGTTGGATGAAGACGTCTTCCACGTTTCGTTTCCTTTCGCCGCCTTTCTTGTCCCGCCTTCTTCCCTTCCTTTTTTCCCTTCGGCCTCTTCTTTTCTTCGGCCGAGACTGATCCCGCTTCCATTTACATCGCGTTTCCAGCATTCCCGGTTGGCCGCGTTTTTTTGCATTTCCGCGTAAACTATGCAAAGTAAATACCGGTCGCACGCGATACCGAAGCAGTTACGATCCCCGAAGCGTTCCGAGACGGTTAACAAAGTTTTTTCTTAGCGGTTATATTCCTCCTTTTGTACATTTTTCTTTCGCTATGCACTCTTCCTTTCTTCCACTCTCGTTCTCGGTCCCCTTTGTCTCGCAACCTCCCGCTACCCGACGCGAATCTGCCTTCAGTTTATTCCTAGTCCTTTCAACGCGCCATTCAGATTTTCATTCAGCAATTATTTATCCGTCCGGATAATTATCTTGCCTTTTCCGGCGAATTTCCAGACGGTACTCTCGTTTAATTACGCCGGTCGTTCGCGGAAACAAATTAAATTAAAAAAATGTTAGGAAACATTTTATTAGGAGAAAAATAACGTCGAGGTTTTTCTGCCGGGGGATATTTCGCCTTCTTTTCTCCACGGTTCATCGCCTCTTCCTTCTCGATTTTCAGCCTCGTTCCAGCGGCTTGCTCGCGCGTGCAAGCGACGCTTGCCGAAGCGGCGATAAAGCGGTAAGCGGATAAAACGCACGCACGGACGATTTCGACGCATTCGGAATCCTCAAGCGTTGCCGGACGACTATGGAATTCCATGGAATTCGCCATAGAGAAAGAATCGTGACGTCGAGCGAAAATCGTTCGCATTATCGAGCAACGCGTTAAATTTCGCGATTAACAACGCTTGGGTTCTTTGCGAGCATTCTTTTCGTCGATTATGCTATTTCTGGATCTGGAATAGTAATATGAAATCGGGAGTAAAGAGTTCGAACTGGTGTCCCTCATGATTTAGGAAGATTTCTAATTGTCAAATTTAAAATATAGGTTCACCCTGTAGAATGAAGATTAAATATATTCTAATTAGGGTTGTTGTATTACGTTTATTTTATATTATAATTAATAGCATCTATCGAGTATATTTTATAGTCTTTCTTAATATATCTGTATGGAACATAAGTTAAAGTATGGTTTTGCAAATATATTTCAAGGTTAGGAATTTAGAAATCTGAAAATTTGACTTTAAACAATTTAGAATACAAGAGATTTATATTTTCAAATCATTAGATCACATAAGTCCCTAGATTCCTTTACATCCCCATATTACTTGATCTGCAAATCTCTAGATCCTCCAACTGCATGACTTCCACATCCCTAGGTCCTCAAATTACTTGACCTTCAAATCCCTAGATTCTCCAATTGTAGGACTTTCTTAAGGTCTCCAAATTTTACTTGTAAATCCCTAGATTCTCAGATCTGTAGATCTCAAAACCTCCAGGATTTCAAAATCTGTAGATCTCAAAATTGCAAGGACCTCAAATCATAAGGTCTCCAACCATTTATGTTCTCCAATTTCTAGATCTTCCAATTCTTAGATCTCTAAATTGTTTGACTTGTAAAAATCCCTAAATTCTCAGATCTGTAGATCTCCAAACCCCCAAGATCTTAAAATTTCTAGATCTTCAAATCCCAAACTCCTCTAATTCGGAGGTCTCCAATTATTTATGTTCTCCAATCCCTAGGTCTTCAAATCTTCAGATCCCCAAAGGCTATATCCTGAAATTCCTAGGTCTTGAATTCGTCACACTCCCAAATCCCTAAATTCTCAAATTGTTAGATTCTCAAATCCTCGAATACCCTTATCTATAAATCCCCAAACTCCCAAATTTCACCAAATTCCTACGTCTCCAATTTCTAAGACACTCAAATCATAGGAGTTAGGATTTTCAAATTCCTAGCTCCCCAAATTGCTAGATCCCTAAATTCCTATGTCTCGAATTCGTTAAACTCCCAAATCCTACATCCCCAAATTGTCAGACCATTAAATCCCCGAATTCCCATATCTATAAATCCCCAAAGTCCCAAATTTCACCAAATTCCTACGCCTCCAACTTCCAAGTTACTTAAATCTCAAGATTTCCAAATTCCTAGCTCCCCAAATTGCTAGATCCCTAAATTCCTATGTCTCGAATTCGTTAAACTCCCAAATCCTACATCCCCAAATTGTCAGACCCTCAAATCCCCAAAATCCTATCTCCATAAATCCCCAAAGTCCCAAATTTCACCAAATTCCTACGTCTCCAATATCCAAGTCACTCAAATCTGCTATACCCATCCATAACTAAACTGCTATACCCATCCATCCCCAAATTTAAGACCTTGATAAATTACTTAATAAATTAAACTATCGATTAGAACTTACTGACTCAGAATTACTGACCTAGAATTACTAATTAGAACGAGTGTAAAGAAAGTGTGAAGAAACAGCGTCGAAAGATGTCCCCAAACTCTTAATCCATCTTCGACCGTTCAAATCCTCGTAAATCCCTAAAAATCGACGAGACGTGTCTTTTTTCCACTCGAATCGTTTTCCCTAGGGAAGGCAGATTTGCTGTTGACTGTACACACACACGTACACAGAGACGATGGAAGCACGCGTGTAGTCAGGCAAAAGCGGAGAACAGCGTCGGCGACAGAGTCTTATCCTTTCCTGTCCTCCGTCGCCTTCGCTCGAAGCACGGATTTTATGTCTCGTGGTCCAGTCGTACTGTCTGCCTCTCGTATCCTGTTATATCCTGCTGTGGAACAGCCGGGGATTTCTGTCGAGTTAAGGACCCTTCACACCGACGAGCGGATTTGCCGATCCTGTTCGCCAGCGTCAACAGGGGATCTCCGAATTTCAAACGCTTTTTAATCTCCGACGACGTCCGTTTGTCGTTAGGGTGAAACGTGTTATCTGTAGCAGGAATCTGGTAGACTGGGTGATCGATTAGGATTCAACGGATTTTTAGAGTAATGGAGATTGAAAGGTCAGAGGTACCAGCGAACACGTGTACGATTGTCGACATCATTGCACGGAATACAAATGATGGCATTAAGAGGTTAGATTAGGTTCTTCGGGACATACTTTGCAAACTTATGCATATCTTTTTTTTTAGAAAGTTACATGGTTTTTCCATTTAGGAGTGCTTGGATTTGTAGGTCTTTATATTGCTTTGGGCTAAGTTTCTGGAGTTCCATATTTCTACTTTAAATTGTAAAATTCCACATTTTCAAATTCAGACATTTAGAAAGTTATGAAGTCCAGAATTCGAAAATGTGCAATACTGAAATCGTCGAATAGTGACATAGTGAATAATAAAGAATCAATACTAGAACAGCAGAGGAATTCTGGATTAATTAATAAGACAATAATCGTATATTAAAACAATAAAATAGAAAAATGATATAATAGTAAAACAGTGAAAGCAGCAAGGAAGCTAAAATTCTAAACTAGCAGAAAATAATAAAATAATACAACCATAATAAATACTAATTAAAGACTATGAATGATCGAGGCTATGAGTAGTCTGAATTTTTCAAGTATCATTTCCAGAAGCAATTAATTCTTCCTCTTTTCTCCGATAATCAAAGAAACACAAATGGAATTCCACATTCGGTACCGTTGCCCCTATAAAGTTTGACCGTACTTAAGAATTAATCGAATCGAAAGATACGCAGAAGAATAACACTCTGAACGAAAATGAGCTTTTATTTTGTCGGCTATCGAACGGAAAATTCAATTACTTTGGCAGGCAGTTCGACAGAGGAGTTAGAAGAGAGCACTCGACCAACTTTCGCGTTATCGATCTCCATATTGCGTTACCAATTACCAGAGATTGCGAGAAGCAAATATCGCGTAAACCGACGTGCGCGAACTATGCGAACGTGTTCGAATGCCGATGCGATGGAAACCAGGAGACGGTATTGCAACGTCAATGAAACGTCGTCGAGAGCCCCTGTAAGCCCGGCAAGGAGGAAGTTACGATGTTCGCGGGAATCGTGGGCGGACATTAGTATATAACGATAGGCGAACAGCTCGTGTACACTCGGATGCAACGTACGCCTCCCTTCGATACCTACGTGAAAATTTCTAAAAAGAAATTTTCATAGTTCGATAGTTCGAAATTCCGAATTTCTCAAATTTCTTGAATTACTTTCGAAGTTCTTGTGTTACCAAATTTCAAAATTCTCAATTTCTTACATTTCCCTCAAATCCTCAAATTCCTAGCTTCTCTAATTTCTGGATCTTCAAATTTCTAGATTATCACATTCTTAGATCTTCAAATTCTGAAGTTCCCTAAATCTCAAGGTTTCCAAATACTTATGCCATCCATAATTCCCCAAATCACTAAATCTCCAATTTCCTAAACCCCCAAATCCCTAGATTTCCAAATTCCAAAATCTCCAACTCCCTAGATGCTTATCTAGATCTCCAGATTCCAAAATCTCCAACTCCCTAGACGCTTATCTAGATCTCCAAATTCCAAATCCCCCAAATCCCCAGATTCCCATCTACATCTCCAGATTCCAAAATCTCCAAATCCCTAGGCTTCCAGATATTCTCAAATTTCTAGATCCCTATATCACTACATTTTCAAATCCGTAGTAGCGAAATCCTGAAGGTTCCTAGAATTAAATAGTTAAGGAGATTCTATACACTTGGTTATCATATTTTCCCTAGGATAGCATTTGTTGTTGACTGTACACGGACTACCGCGACGAAGAGAAGGCCGTATAACACCATTTTGTGGTCTCCAACGACCGTAAACTAACGCGGAGATATTATCAATTAAAAGGAGACGATGGTCATTCGTGGAACAATGAGAAGGCGCGAACGAAACGAATCATTTTGCTTTCTATTTTGAACGCGACACCACGTGATCCTTCTTCGGAGTCCAAACAATCTGTATATATCACCAAATAATAATTAACAATCTATGATAGCCAAACAATCCATATATATTGCCAAAAACCTATAACATCAAAAAGATCTGTATTAGTCAAACAATCTGTATATATCAGTAAAAATTCTATAATAGCCAAACAATCTATATATATCGCCAAAAAGTCTATAGTAACTAAGCAATCTATATATATTGCCAAACTAGAGCCCAAAAATCTATAATAATTAATTGTCAAAAATTCTATAATAGTCAAACAATCTATATATATCGCCAAAAAGTCTATAGTAACTAAGCAATCTATATATATTGCCAAACTAGAGCCCAAAAATCTATAATAATCAATTGTCAAAAAGTTATAATAATTAAACAATCCATATTGCCAAAAACCTACAGTCAACAAATCTATAATAATTAACAAATCTATATGTATCGCCAAAAAGTCTATAATAATTAAACAATCCATAAATTGCCAAAAATCGACACAGCCAAAAAATCTATAATATTTAAACAATCCATATATACTGCCAAAAACCTACAGGCAACAAATCTATAATAA
This sequence comes from Megachile lagopoda, assembly GCA_036983795.1. Taxonomy (NCBI): domain Eukaryota; kingdom Metazoa; phylum Arthropoda; class Insecta; order Hymenoptera; family Megachilidae; genus Megachile; species Megachile lagopoda. Next base: position 8,983,210 of record CM072787.1, read on the forward strand.
TTAAAAAATCTATATATATCGCCGAAAAGTCTATAGTAACTAAACAATCCATATTGCCAAAAACCTATAATGAACAAATCTATAAAAGTCAGAAGATGTATAATAGTAAAGAAAGTATAGTTAGAACGTGTATAATAGCGAAACAATTTCCTATCCCATAAATAGCCGAAAACGAATAGGCCAGAATGCGAATCACCCGTTAACGGTGATTTAAAAGCACCGGGTCTCGATAAGGTATCAAGTAACCGGGATCAGAACGTAAAATCTTTTGAGTGCCCCTCTCGTGGCAGATTTTTACGCTTCGAATGGTCTATTTCGTTTTACAGCCGTAGAAATCGCGAGGCAATTCGCTTGATTGCAGGATCGGTGTATTTCAATTGGCATTAAAGCTTCGCTTTCCCTGAAAGCCAATACGCCAGTGTCTCATTAGTCGTGTTATTTATACGTTATTTTCCGAGCTTAGATATCCCGTGGTTCGCTCATTATGCAATGGTTTCGAAGCTGCAACCACAAGGGGCCCTTCGACAAGCGTCCATCGATTGCTCATACTCGAGATAAAGGATGAACGCATTTGCATATAGATTGAGTTCCTCCGTTTCCAGAGATGTCGTCGTTTTTCTTTTTTTGTTTGTTTTTCGTTCCCTCCTTTTTTTCCCACCGGATGATGCGGCTCTACTACCGAATCAACGGGACTCGACTAGTAGATCCACGGCGAAATCTTGAATAACGACAGCCCCGGATCCTACTTTTGTCACCGTTTAACGATTTAATCTCCGCGAGGAAATACCCGTCCACGAAACTAACCGGCTGAAATGATCGAATTTTAAGCAGCTGACAAATTTTATGCGTATCGTGCCGAGGACGCAACATTCTGTGTTAACGAAGTTAAGGATAACGACAGCTCCTACGGAAAAATTGCGATACCCGCAGGAACTGGTTTCTTTTAGAATCGAAATTATTAACAGTGCGACAACGACGATGCCACAATATTTTCATACGACGGTCGCAAAACGGTTTATCGAAAAAAATACGGGAACTCGGAGGATTGCCTTAATTCCACGTTTCCATGAGAAAACGGCGGTTTGCATTCAAATACGTAATAACGAAATTGTCCTTCTTTTCAGGACGATGCTCTCCCGAGGAACTCTGGATTTTATCGGTTATGGGTTCCCATGGTAGATACGCCTAATGCATTTGCTCGAAAACTGCGAGTTTTCTTTGGCTACATATAATAATTTTAATCCGAATTTAGTGACCATCGAAGATCGAGTGCGATTGGTAACCGAGTTGCAGACGGAAAAATTAAATAATATATCCCTTATGATGATCGTTAAAAAGTGCAACGCAAAATTTATATTATAAATATAAAGAAAGATACAGCATTATTAATAGCTACCAAGTACACAGTGGTAAATATACCATTATATAAATAAATTGTACAAATATATCATATAAATTACATATCATGAATGTATTTAGTATACCAATGAATAAGTATCGGTATAAGTTATATCGGAAGCCGAATTTTTGAAAAAATATTACGCGACACCCACGTTTCTCGATCCCCGAGAAAGCACGGAATCGATACCATCCACGGCATGTTCTTGAATGAAGAAAAAATGCCGCTTTATCTTGGCGAATGAAACTTAAGGGGAACATGCATACGCGACGACGGCAAAAAAGGAAGAGTAGATCGCTGAGGGCGAAAAACGGGAATCGTTTGGGGTTGAAGAACTCCCTGGAGCCCGCGAGGAATCAATCGAGCAGGTTTATCGCCGGCAGAACCCTCAATTTTTCTCTAGGTTTCCATTAAAAAAGGCTGCCGTGCCCTTACACCCTATCGAGTTCGACGGTAAATCGGCCGCTCTTCGATATAAGTCGCTTGCTTGACTGATAAGCAGTTACGAGAAATGATGGCAGTTCGTTTGAGTCGAGTAGAGTGATAACCGTTCGCGTGGAACAGAATGTCGATGAACCTACTGAAACAATCTGCGAATTCGATGCATAAAATTGATTTATCGTTCCCTTTCGCGTGCTATCGACCATGTAAATGACCGAATAGAGACAGCATTTACGGACTAGACGATTTAGATGGCTCTTACGGCGATACGGGGATAGGAGAAAGTAGCTGTAATTTGCGAAACGTGATACTGGATGCATAAAGTTCGTACAATGCGATCTCGATGTCTTATCTTGGACATGATCGAGTATTATAGTTGTTAGTACTTATCTTTCTCTATTACATTACGATATTTTCTATACGTGTGATGTTCTGTGTTTAGACATTTTTTGTGTCACTAATTTAGAAATTGATTGTTCAATTTCCAAAAAATTACTGGTTTCCCATTTTTTTATTTACACATTTTTAAATACTCAATTTTATACGTTTTCAAGTATTTTTTTATTATCAAATTGGTATAGATTTTTAACTTTTCAATTCTCCAATTTTTCAATTATTCAATTTTTCAATTTTCTTATTTTTCACAGTTTTTATTCATCGATTCTTCGATTCTTTGATGCTTGAACCTTCCAATCCTTCAATTATTCAGTAAACCAATTTTGCAACTTTGAACAATTTCTCAATGTTCCAACTTTCCAAATCTACAAAAATCTGAAAGCAAGACACAAAGAGAATGAACCGTACCTAAGTCAATATCGTACACAGACTACAGTATCTCAAGTCGTATCACCTAGCGATCCGATCTGAAGAGTACTTGTCAACTGACGACAAAAATAGAAGAGACCGTCGACGAGTGTGTACCCATCGCCGAGTAGGCACTTGATCACGCTTGACTTACCAAACCGATTTGTAAATACGTTTTTTCATACAGGAAGAAAAAAGAAGGAATAGTACGTCGATTTATTCATGAAAAGAAGCGGGGTTACATTTCCGGAACGAGTGCAGCGTCGTGGAAAGAGCATTTTAAATTCTCTTAACTCGTTCGTCGCGCTGGAATGGCGCTGAGGTTAAAGGATTTTGAGGCGTGCTCGGAGAATTTTAAGGCCAACTCATTAGGATAACGAGACAGGCATCCAGTTGCCCGTGACACGAGACCCGTGCACACGCGTGCAAACGCGGGCTGTTTCGTATTCAACGGAGCCCCGGCTTTCTATGCACGATACGCGACAACGAGTACGACCCGTTAACGTTGTCCCGCCTGATCGAGAGATTACGAAACTCACTTCGGCCATTAAGGGAGTATTCGGAGGGGTGAAAAAAACCATTCCTTTTCTATTCTGTTGCCTTACGGTACTCCTTCGAAACGTGCTCTCGAAATTTTGTGCTCGGATTCGCTGAAATAACAAAGTTTTCGGAGACCTAGGGATATGTTACAGCACTGCCAAATTTTTGTAAATTAATTAAAATAGTAACATAATAGCGGGTTGGTTGTCTTCAAATTTTATATGTACTTTAAGGCATTCTATTTAATATCGACTGAATCGTTTTGTTTGGAGAAGTCAAAAGTATTTCGGTACGACCGCCATTTTGTTGTCAAACTTCCCTTAGGTTATAGTTCAGAAGAAAGTCACTTATTAATACTTTAATAATGTTACTAGTATTATGCATATTGTATAAAATATGAAGTATATTAATACCACAATACTATAAAAAATAAAAATATTATGTAAGCAATAATTATTAAAAATTATGATTGAATAATACTCACTAGTACTTAATCATAATACCGATAGTAATACTGTAATATTCCAATATGAAGAGAAGCTTTTAGCGTACACATAAAGTAACATACTCTCATTTTTATTAACAATAATAGAAAAGAATGAGCCAAATAATTTCCTCCCATAAAATACACGCGACGCACGTATCCATCACACGCTCACATTTAATTAACTCATCAACCATTTCCGTTGGTCCGCAATGCAGACACCGCGAGATATGAAGAATGTAAAAAGCGAATAAATATACAAGCTCGAAATTACAATATTTAGATTAAAATACTTTTTCAAACGACCTTCAACATATACGCAGTCGTAAAGCTTGCATAATAATTATACGTAGCGAAGTTGCACTTTTATTAGAATATTTACGATTCATCATGAAGATCAGGATTAACCGATAAGGTCAATAATAAATTTTCAATTTCCATCAAGCGTATACTGACGTCATTTTTAAATAATAAAAGCAACGGCTAACATATCCAGTGGTACTTTATGTGGACATAAAATTGGTTAGGTTATTTAAAATTCTGGTTGCAATTACAAGTGCGTGTTCGAGCCCGTCCGAATGATTTAATTATCAAAGACGTGATACGTTCGGAGATAGTTAAGCAAGCAGTCACTTGATAAGATAAATTCAATCGGCTTACCTCGTGATCTCTTCTATCAGTTTGCAGGGGTCTGCCGCGTAGAATTTCACGCCAAAATAGAGGGTGTGAACGTCCGACGTTGGATCACCTTTCTGAACCTTCAGCTGCTTGCCGATCTTCTTGCTCGGATCCAGCCATTGCTAAACAGCCGAGAATTACGCGTAAATAAATTAATCTCCTAATCGGGCCGGAACACGTTACTGCGAAACTGTTCAAGATGGCCGGAAATTGCAGGCATCTCAACGTTTCCCGTGGATAATAATCCTATCCTCCGGTGCCCCCGGGGCAAATGCCAATCGTCTACCTTCGGGCTCGTATGAATTTTTAATCTCGGTTTAATCTAATTAACGGTAAACCGGTCGATCTTCATCGTCATGCTTTCCTTTTCTGAATCAAGTTAAAGAGGACCAATTTGCCTTTCGATTATGATTCGAAGAAAACGTGTTCGTGACGGGCATTAATTGGAAAATACTTTCTGGTAGGGGATATTGCAACGATTGCGTGAGAATAACTTTGGTCCGGAAGTCGATTTATATTGCAGAAACATTGACAGGTTTTTGAGAGTATATGGCGTGTAATAAATACACTTTTTATTGTATATGTAATTATATAATTAATAATAATTGCAGTGTTTGTAAATTCCAGAGCTCCAATTTCTGAACTCTCAAGTTTATTTCTGAATCCTCGTATTCTCAAATTTCTATGTTTTCTAATTTTGTTCTGTATTTCTATGGATTCCCAAATTTTCACTCTTTTAAGAGACCTAAATTCCCAAACCCCAAATTTCAAAATTTCGGAACTCTAAAATTTCCGTACTTCAAATTCAAAATTCTATAATTCTCAAATTTCCCAGTTTAACTCCCTGGATCCGAAAATTAATTAACTGATACAATTAATAACACAAAATCACAAACTATACATTCGCAAGAAACTTTGATTCTTCGAAAACAAGTTTCGCGAATGAAATAAAGACACGTTATACATTATACCCAGTTAAATCCTCTATATAAATGTACGTGATTCCCATAGAGGTATAGGAACATATTTTACGAACATTACTGTCCGCTATATTAATCCCTTGAGCATTATGGTTCATTAGAGAAAGTGTCGGTACCCCACAGTGGCACGCTATCGTGTTTATAGGTTATAATTAGTATAAGAATGTAACTCATACGTCATACCTATTATTTGAAAAAATTCTATTATGAGAAATGCCAGTATTCAAACTACTAGAGCTTCGAAAGGATTAAAGAAATTAAATTTAGGAATTTTCATTATGTGTATGGTCGCCATTTTAGCTAGAAAATAACGTTGATCATGATGTATATACATATATGACATAATGACTTGCATGTGCAGCTATACGAACATATATTATAATTATAGTGAATGAAGAAGAGTGTTATTATGTACGATCACGATAACAAGTGATTATAATTAAAAAATATTACTTATACAGTATAATATTCGTAACGTAATAGACTATCACTTATAATGTAACAGACGTTTATATAACAAATTATTTGTAACATAATAGACGTACCTATCATTTATAGTATAATAGACGTGCAAACTATTTACAACGAAATATTCGTAACATATTATTTATAACGAACTAGTATGAATTACTGATAACCTACGTATGTATTATTTACACCGTAATAGTCGAAATAGGTGTCCATACGTGGAACATTGAACATAAGTAGTGTGAACGTTAGAATCGTGAATCTTCGTCGAACAAAAAGATAAAAAATAATATTCTTACCGTCTGATTGCCGTGATCGAGGTAACGAAGCCCAAAGTAAGCGGTCTCCAATAAATTCAGGTGCCTGAAGACCCTGTCCAAGAGTTCCTGGCCAAGGTTCGAGCTCTGCAAAGGAATACCGATGGTTGATTTATCGCGTCAATAACAATGTCGACGTAGCGACAAGAAACGAAATTACTTCCTGTACCGAGCCACATTAGTATCACCGCGAGGACTTTCGATCCAGGATCGATCGAGCGTGGCGATTTAAATCGTGATGCACACGCGTCATTGAACACGTCGTGGAACCGCATTAGAACGCGTTCTGTTCCTTAGCATTCGACCACTATCGATCGGGCCGATCGATCGTTCGATCGATCGTGATTCAGGGGTGCGCGACACGTTTCATAACGGGACTCCTCGACCGGAACCAGATTTCCATCTGGTCGATGAAGAACTGGTCTAATATGTCATTATCGGACACGCTCGTACACGGACTCTCTTCTTATTATTTCAAATTGGACTTCTGTCGGCGGATAAATTATTCCGGTTTGTCTGTTAATTACTCGATCGCCGGGGACGGTATGTGCCGGTGAAATAATTGAAAAGGGAATTATCCGATAGTTTCCACGTGGACTCGGGCTCGATTTAACCGCGGGACATCCAGTCGGTGAACTTGAGATTGAAATCGCCGGTTTCCGGTTCCCAGTGCTCCGAAGCGAGCCGTGACGCTCGTTTGTTCCCCTTCGGGGGAAACTAACGGAGAGCCACGATGCGTGTTTTCGTGCTTGATCATTTGTTCCTTCGAGATACGGCTGCGTACAGTCAATGGCAAATCTGCCTTACCTACAGAAAATTACCAATCAACCGGGCACAATCGTTCGTTCGCTTCCATGAATTTTTCTAAATTAAAAATGAAACATTTGAGATATACGAATCTCGGTAGATATTCGAGGCTCAAGAATTCGAGACCCAAAGATACAAGAAACTGTGGACAAATCTAGGGATTTGTGAATCTAACGACTTACGAAGAGTATAGAAATCTAGGCATTTGCGAATCTCAAGATATGAGAATCTAAGGATCCTCCATTTGTATATCTCCAATAATTTAAGAACATAGGAACTTGGAAACATATGAACTTTGAAATGTACGTTCTGAAATATCTATCTAAGGACATTACGATTTGGGTATGTACAATTGTAGAGATCTGGCGAGTTGATTATAGAGTTTAGAAACATGTAAACATTTGGTAACCTAAGAATTGGAGAGCTAAGTTTTGTGAAACAGATATTCGGGAACCGTGGAACTTGCAGAGTAATGAGAATGGTGAAGTTAACCAACGTGTCGTTATACGGGGGATACGCTGTACCGGAGTGTACACACACCGCTGGAATTCGAGGATAATAATTGAAGCTGTTGCTGATGTCTCTAACGATCCAGCGGTGGCTCGACTTTGACAAGTTGCGCGCGATATGTATTGATCATCAGAGCCTATATTCGAGACAATTGTTAGCTTGCACCGGCGAGCAGAGATGATTTATTCGCCGTGTTCGCTCTCGAGGAAATGCTTCTCTTCAGCCGAAGGTTGCGAGCAGTAATTAACGCTGGTTTCGACGCGAATCAAACCGCTAATTATGCGGTTCACTCATTTTTGTAGCGTTAAAGATCAAACATTAATATTACCGATGTTCCACATGTTGACTATTAGCCACAATAGTTAGAAATTGACTATGCCATTTGTGTCAATTAAACAAAAGAAACACTATTTGCAAGTTCCTGAACATTAAAATTTGATCGTAATTTCGATGCTCCGTAGAGGAATAGAATTAATCTATTTTTTTAAATAATTTACGTAGAATGCAGCAAACAGCGAGGAGATGAAATTACTTGGAGCAAGCAAAAATGCTCGTTCTTTCCATAACTCATTGAGCGATCAAGCGTTTGAACATCATCGTTCTCATCATCTTCTCATGTCATTTCTTCTTCAAACGCTCGTTACCGCGCCGGATGTATCTTACACGGATTCGCATAGAATACCAGGATAATAAGAGCTGTTGATTTCTCTAACGACCAAATGATGGCCCATAATTCAACTGAAACGCGATACGTGGAAACGACGGCTTAACTCTATTTACGCGTCGTATAATGCGAACGGAATCGATTAGAATACATTCGAAGTTCAAGATCGGTCGTGGAACATTTAACATCTACTTTCGATCGAATCAGGGAAACTGAACTTATCTTTTTCTATACCCATTGATCCTTTTGGTATCTGGAATGCGATAGAATTTATCGTAGGTGCTTCGAACCCATTTGCTCTGGCATCTATTTCACTGCACCTGCAGTTCCACCTTCAAGAGGTAGTTTACACCTTCAATGGATCAGACTAGTTCTTCTTTTTCTTTTCAGATCAACAAATGCGGAGTAGTTTTTTGGAAGTGTGAAAACTGGGGGAGTTACTTGGTAAAACCTTTGTAGGAGTCCTACATTTGTGGTGGATAGACGAAGTGTTTGCCGAAGACTTCATTTTTGCCTTAAACAGGTGGTTTACACATTCCTTGGAAAAGGCTACTTCTTCTACCAGGGACAGGTAGAATGACATTGAGATCGGTGCAACGAATGTACAAATATGGAGTTTGTTGGAAGTGTGAAAACTTCAGGTTATGTGTATTTGGTAAAAAAATCCTTTGGGAATTCTATGTTTGCGGTGGGTAGATTAAGTGCTCTCACGTCTTGATGGTGTGAACAGTGACCATGTATGGTACAGATAAAACATTTATGAATTCTATATCGTTATTACTGAGAGAACAATTTCTTAATTTATATATTTATAAACACCAGCCTCGATGTTTTGAAACTTTCAACCTTCACAAATTCGTGAATTAAAAAATGTTAACAAAATCAAGTTTGTTACAAATTATATATTTTTAAATGTAGTACATTCGAAGCTTGATAATTTAAAAAATAGAAACTTACAAATATCTCAAATCGAAGATATAAAAACGTAGATATTTGCAAGCTAAATCAAGAAGTTGAAAGTTCCTAAATTCTCAACACTTTCAAATCGCGAAATCGTGGAATGGGTATCAATGGCCGCGCATGCGCGTGCAGGATCCATGCGTGTAGCCCGAAAGCGCGGGAAAACGAAGTTAAAGAAATAATGTATTCCTCATTTTCTCTACCGTTTATTCGAGTTTTCGATCGGTGCTCACAGGTGATTCCCCTCCCCACGATTCTCCACGAGCAATTTTATTAAAACGTTCCCTTATCTTCCGGCTGGCTCGCTGAATCTCCCCGCAACGCGAGTGTACGGACACGATTCAAATGAAATATAGCGTTCGCGGACCAACCAAGTATATCGCGATTTTATCTGGCCAGCGAAAAATAAAAAAGCAGCACGGTGCTCCGCAAGCAGAACAATGTTATCATAGGTGCACCGAAAGAGAGACGTAACCCGTACACCCGAGAAGAGAAAACAGAGTTGGAAGAAACAGAAAAGAAACGTTGAACGTCGATGGTCCAAGGTTTACTGCCCATCTCGACCGGTTATTCCCATAATCTATGGTGGCTGGCATCGAGTACGAAGCTTTTCGAGTGCAGCTTCTGTGTGTTTCGATTTAACGCTGAAATTGCAACGTTTGGCGAACGCCGTACACGGTGGCAAATTTACGCACAGTCGGTGAAGGTGGCCGCCTCGGGCTTCGTAACATTGGCCTTCCATACCATAATGCAAATTTATCTTACGTTATAAATTTCGTTTAATATCCGGTGGACAGTATGTAACTTTTATTTCTGCGACTGGTAATCGCTGGCACGTTTTTCATTTCATCGTTTAATTAGAAAAGCGAGACTGCTTTTTTCTGTCTTCGTTCTATGGAGGACAATCTGGAAATATATCTAGGAATATAGGAATCTAGGAACCTCAGTATTTTGGAATTTAAATTAGTGATATAGGAAATTGGAGATCTAGGAATTTACATATGTTGGAAATTGAAAAGAATGTAGAGTACAGAGATCTGGGACGTAGGAATCTAGAAATATAGGAATCCAGGGATATAAGAATCTACGTGCATCTAAATCTAGGAAAATGCGAATCTAGAAATATAGAAATCTAGGACATGGTAATCTCAAGACATGAGAATGTGGAGATATAGAAATTCAAAGATATGGGAATGTAAGAATCCACATGTGTAGAAGAACCTAGGAGTCTAAAAATTTTGGATGTAGAAATATAGGAACCCAGATACATCTCGATATAAATCCACGATCATAACGCAAATAAATTCTGAAAGAAAGCAAGTTTAAATTCTAATTCCACAATTGCAAAAAAGAATTAGACTGAACAGGTTATCCTAGGCTCTTAGTAAAACTAGCAACGCTTTGACCCGCAGCTAGATACGTGCTGCAGGGTCAAGTTCGCGGGCAAGCGAGTCGTCGAGGTCGCGTCAGAGGTGGTTCGTATCTCGAAAATTGGTATTCCCCGGTAGGTATGAGTTAGCGGCATCGGTATGTGGGTATTATACCTTTTGTATTCCGATGTGACACGCCTCCGTCACGTTTGCGACCGTACAACGACGACGACGACGACGCCGTTCGGCCACGAGGACGTATAGGTGGACAAACGATAAAGAGCGTCCACTCGGTTGTCGCGGACGTATATATACGCGCGTGACGCACACGTACGCGGCCGACAGAGTAGCACGTACGTGAACGGACCGTACAGTAAACCCACACGAACGGAAAGACCCATGCGGATGCCATACGTAAACGCTCACTGGTAGCCGAGACTCGTATGTACGTTTGAGAATACATTATGTAAGCAAAAGGTGAAAAAAGACCCTGGAATAACCCCCACCAGGATTCCACCGAGTCGTACCTACGCCCCTGCTCCCTTCCAGCCGACTCCTTGTTCCTGTACCCCCCGACCCCGAGACATCGGGCCAGGAGCATCAGGGCATAGACCTTCGCTCTGTTAAGGTCCGTTTACATCTACGGACATTCGATGTGTCAGACACCATATTTTCGACCATCGAATCCCTTTACGGACATCGCGGTTTTTACCTCTTTCGATATGGGCTATATCTGCAGAAAATTGTACATCTACAATTAGATGATTGATTAACTTGGTTGTTGTACTTTTCATTTATATGTTACTTCATTTGTATTGTTATATGAAGATTTTTATTAGTCAAATTTCTTTATGGACACAGTAGTTTTGTTAATATTTTCGATACATGGTATATTTAAGGAAAATTCTACTTGTATGTTTAGATGATAGATTATCTAACTTGGTTGCTGCATTTTTGTTTCATATTACCATATGAACAACTTTATGGTGTGTTGACTATTTCAAGATTTCAACATTTTACGTGGGCTGATTGTATTCGTACATGATACGTGGCAATGAAATTTATGAAATTTGAGAATTTTGTGAAATTTGAATATTTGAGAATTTGATCATTTTCTAGATTTAGAAAATTAAAGATATGGAAACTTCTGATGGAAGACTTGAAATCCTGAACTTCTCCAAATACCCAAATTTCAAAACATGCCAGTACAAAAATTCATCTAGAAAACATATAAATTCAAAACTTTCGTAATTCAGTCAAACTAGCCTAAATAAAAATATACTTTTCACCCAACGATCAAAAAAATTCGTCCATAAATTTAGAACGTATTTCGTCGATACCGAATCGAAGCGATGGGCGCAGCCTCACGTTGTATGTATACGCGTTCGAAAGTTGAAGGAAGAAGGGACGGGTTAAAAAAAGGTGAAAACAATGCATCCTGGAAGCGGCTGGACGAACGAAGTCGAAGGTATACATATATACAGGGACACGGGAAGAGAAAGGGAGAAATCGAAGGGCGAAGGGAGCAACGGTCGATTCTTGTTTGCGGACAGTGACGCTTAACCCCCTTCGATCTGCCGATTAGGAAGCTCCGGTTGCTCGATGGTAACCAGGTCGGGAATCGCTGGTCTTTCCCTTTTGGGAAACGGGATGATTGGCTGGGAACGTACAAGCACTTCTGATACAAGGAATTTTTGCTGATCAGCAAACGAGGCGCGTGAACGGTATCGAAACACGAACGCAAAATGAAGAGTACGATTCTGTGTACACTGCTGAGTACGGTGAAGTTGGGATATTGGAGGAATTGGGAGAATTGGAAATTTTGAGATTTGAGGATTTGGAGATATGGAAATTTGGAAATTAGGAGAATTGGAGATTTGGGGATTTGGAAATTTGGGGATTTGTAGATTTAAAGATTTTGAGATTTGGTGATTTGGAGATTTGGAGATTTGGAGATTTGGAGATTTGGGGGTTTGGAGATTTCGAGATTTGGAAGGTTGGAAATTTGGAGATATTGGAATTTGGGGATTTGGAAATTGAGAGATTTGAAGGTTTCGAGATTTGGGGATTGGAAAGATTGGAAATGTGGAGATTGAGGGATTTAGAAGGTTGGAAATTTGGAAATTTGGGGATTTGGAAGGTTGGAAATTTGGAGATTTGAGGATTTGGAAGGTTGGAAATTTGGAGAGTTGGGGATTTGGGGGTTTGAAGATGTAGAAATTTGTAATTAGGGGAATTAGGAATTTTGAGATTTGTAGATTTAGAGATTTGGAAATTTGAAATTAGGAGAACTGAAAATTTAGAGAATTAGAGATTTGACAATTTTGAAGTTTGCAAATTCATAAATTTAAAAATTTGAGAACTTACATTATTAGAAATTTGCAACCAGAAAACTTAAAAATGAATATATTTGATGTCCCCAAAAAATAGTAAGTGAACTAACCCTATAACCCCAAACCCTATAACCCCTTCTAAACATCCCCCTATTCTGCATTCTATTTGAACATCCAAAGCAAACTTACGTAGAATCATCCTACTGTAACAATGTCTAAGCAACTTCGAATCGGAAGAGAAAGTCTAGTGTTGGTCGAAAGTTAATCAATTTCACGATAATGAATGATAATTAGCGTTCACCGATCTTTCTTCGTCGAACGAGGCACGGATCGGCAAGACCGAATAAACAAAGATCGCCTCGTTACTCGTCGGATATAAATTACACGTTTCCGCGACGGGGAAGGTAATCGTTAAGTAATTAAATAAATTAGTTAATTAAACGCGCGAGAGACGATCAGCGGCGCGTACGCTAATGCGCTTCTTGCTCGCGCGAGGACGATGCCTCAAGTTGTTTGTCACTTTTTCAAGGCGTCGCTGGCTAAAGTTACAACCGTATTTACCTGCTTTGTGATCGCCGCTTTGTAAACTTACTGCTTGAAACGGCGCAGTTATGAACAGGATACAGGACATCTGGTTTATTTGATGAAATGTATGATAGGTAAGAGTGGAACTTCATACTTGTTCATTTTTTAGGGTCTTTTTTGGGGAAATTTGAAAAATTATTGGTTAAAAATTTGGTTGATGGAAGGTAAGTTTAGGAAGAGAACAAAAGTGAGTTTGGAATAATTTATATTCGATTTAGAGGTCTAGTTTGGAGACATGTGTTGGATATTACACATTTGTATGTCTTTTTATGGAGACGTATGAATTTGGAGATATAACATTTTGGAGATTTAAGATGAATGTGGAGGTCTATGAATTTGGAGATATAACAATTTGCAGATTTAAGATGAATGTGAAGGTCTATGAATTTGGAGATATAACAATTTGCAGATTTAAGATGAATGTGGAGGTCTATGAATTTGGAGATATAACAATTTGCAGATTTAAGATGAATGTGGAGGTCTATGAATTTGGAGATATAACAATTTGGAGATTTAAGATGAATGTGGAGGTCTATGAATTTGGAGATATAACAATTTGGAGATTTAAGATGAATGTGGAGGTCTATGAATTTGGAGACATAACAATTTGCAGATTTAAGATGAATGTGGAGGTCTATGAATTTGGAGACATAACCATTTGGAGCTTTAAGATGAATGTGGAAATCTATGAATTTGGAGATATAACAATTTGCAGATTTAAGATGAATGTGAAGGTCTATGAATTTGGAGACATAACCATTTGGAGCTTTAAGATGAATGTGGAAATCTATGAATTTGGAGATATAACCATTTGGAGATTTAAGATGAATGTGGAAATCTATGAATTTGAAGATATAACCAACTTGGGGACCTAAGTATTCGAAGATCTATGGATTTGAATATAGGAAAATTTGGGAATATCAGTATCTAGTAATGTAGAAATCCAGAAATGTAGAAGTCTAGACAACTAAAAATCTATAAAATAAATCTGGAAAGTTAAAAACCTAGAAACCTGAAAACCTAGAAATCTAGAAATCTAGAAACCCAGAAATTTGCAGTGTAAAAAATATGAGAATATAGAAGTTTACTAAAACCTCAAATCTCACTTTTCAAAATTAAAAAATGCACATATTCAATATCCCAAAACTTTTCCGTGTCCTACACACTAACCCAATTCCACCTTTTTTGACCCAATTGTTATACGAGACACACTTCAGTTCTTCCGTCTCTTTTACAAAAACTAACATAAATTACTTTGTCTAATACAAATTCATCGATATCTAAACTAGTTCTACTTATCAGTCGATTGTAGCATAATTGCTGTGTCCCGTTACCTTTCTATCGCGAAATCGAATCAGTATTTCAAAGTCGAGGTATTTGTTCGCGTGTTCGATCGAGTTTTCACGATGCAAAAACTACTCCGGAAACAAGAACTACCGGCTTGTCTCGTCGAGACGATAACAACATCGAGAATCATCGAAGCGTTACTTCCACCTAAGTAACTCCGTTGGTGAATCGATCGAAAACGTCCCACGAAGCACAAATAGTAAAGGTACACGACGTTTCACGTCAACCTTAGGCGGTGCGGCTTAGAAAAAGTGACAAATGGCCTGACGAAGTGCCGTCGTCCTTGCGGACATCGAAACCTTCCCTCTAGCTACAGCATATTAAGTATGGACTACGCATTCTATGTTCTACGACTCTAGCCAACTATTTATAGACGACAACCACGACCGACTGACTGTGATAGAGAAATGCCTGTCGTCGCTTACTGTTCGCCTTCTTTTTTCATATCGAACCAATCGTTCAAACAATATTTTAGCTGTGACGATAAAGAAAATAATTGAACGAGAGAAGCAACTTGTTTGCAATTATAAAATTAATAATTTAATTTTTCTGTAAAGTTGTGGTTGAATAATATAATTTTTCTACAATGATATAATTAAATAATGTAATTTGTCTGCAATGGTACAACCATTGAACGGTCAGAGCAGATCACCCTCGCTGAAATAAATTTTTATAATTTTCTCTACCTTATACGTTCATAAGTAGTATTTTTTAAATAAAACTCTGAAGTTTGACGTACAATATGCCGGTTGATCCACATGTTTATCTATAATATTACTTGAGTTACGATTTTTCAAACACAAGCTTGCACTTCAACTCATAACTTGAAAAGTTGTCTTGAGAAAAACAAAACACCAGTGTTTAATTCTTGAATCAGATTGAATATGTTACAAATTTTTAAAAGTACAACATTCAGGAAGTGTGATCATTCTGCACAATCACTGTCATCATCATTTTGTCTTAGTACTAAATAATATAAGTGCACATCGAAAACAAGAGGTTAACTATGCATAAAATAAATCTGTGTCCAGGCACAAATAGAAGCTCATCGAAACAACGAGGTTTGAGAAGGAGAATAACGCAGAAGAGGCATCGGATGTTTCAGCAAATATCTGCAGCGTCGTCCATTGTGCAAGTTCGCAGGCTCTATACCATTTTCGGTGGGGTTGTTGGAGGCGGCAAGCTAATGGATGGAACGAAATGAGAACGAGCGCCGAATCCAACGTGGAAAATCGAAAGCACCGGCAAGAAAATTGTGCTCTTAGACCAAGTCTCAACCCTGTTTACTGTTGTAGGTGAGCGAAGAACCGGGCAAACTACCAACCCGGTATTATTCGTACAAAAGATAGGCAACAGTTTCACCTGCAACAGTCTCGCGCCCACAGGCTTTCAACGGGAAATGCATCGTTGGCTCCATAGGGAACTGTGAAACGAACAAAACATCTACTCCTCTATGAGCATCCTCGGCGAGACAACAACCTGTTCAACCCTTTTTTTTCACCTGGAGACTGTGTCGATTATGGGTATTTCATTGATGTCTTATACGTATTTGGTAGTATTTCATTTGGAGATTTGGGGATTTAGAGATTTGGAGATTTGGAGATTTGGAGATTTGGAAATTTGGGAATTTGGGGATTTGGAGATTTGAGGACTCGGGGACTTGGGGATTTGGAGATTTGGAAATTTGGGGATTTGAGAATTTGGAGATTTGGAAATTTGGATATTTAGGAATTTGGGGAGTTGGAAATTTGGGAATTTGAGGATTTGTAATTTGGAGATTTGGAAATTTGAAAATTGGGAGATTTGGAAATTTGAAAATTTGGTGGTTTGAGGATTTGAAGATTTTGAAATTCGGAAATTTTGAGATGTAGTGATTTAGAAATTTGAAGATTTGGAGATTTGGAGGTGTGGAGATGTGGAGATTTGGAGATTTGCAAATTTGCAGAGTTAGATATTTAGAGATTTGCAGACATAGACTTTTGTGGACATAAGATTGAAAATCTGAAGATTTGGAGATTTGAGAATTTGAATATTTGATCATTTGAAAACTACAAAAGTTAAAAATAAAAAAATTCAGAGTTTCAGATATTCTCACTTTCGTCCCTCTTACAAATCATCATATCATCGACAAAGTAGCGCTCCACGCTATCTCTAATCGCGTCTGTACTTTCTCCAATTCCCTGTCACGTTCCAGTTCTGTCACTATCATTACCCATCGACTTTTTGCAAACTTCCCATTATTTGTGGTATCCAGATATTCAGATTTGTTTCTAAAAGCAAAAAACTGTGCCTAGAGGTATACGTGATAAGCGGTTGTGAGCGAGTTGCGTCACGAGTCCTAGAAACAGAGGATGGAGCAGACCCCGCAACTGTGAACCAGAGGCGTAATAAAAGTGCAAAGAACGAGCAACCACGAAGGAAACATAAGAAGAAGAAGAAGAGGAAGGTCCACTTCCCTTCTCGTCTGGCCCGAGGCCGAATGAACCAGGGTATAGGTCCAGAAGGTAGGTAATCATCTTTAGGTTGCGTGCTCCGAACGACCTCTCTTTTTCTCTCTCCATGGTCCATCTATTTGTCCCTTTTTCTTCCGTTCGCCGGTCACTACGATCATTTCTTTCATTTTTCATATACGGTGCAGGCAAACCGTTTATTTAGGCATACCGCCCTCTCTTTCCGTCTCTCTGCTACTTTTCAGCCCCCGGCTAGGGTTTGTCGTGGGAATCGGTACGGCGTAACGCGAATCGACCCCACCGTGCGGCCATCTTGCTAGAAGATACGCAGAACTGACTAGCGAAAGATGGCCGACTACTCGTGTTCGAATTCCAGAAAAATATGGATCCGGAGCTACATTCCGCGGATCATTATTGGGTATGCAGGTACTGATTTTGTACCAGGCCTTAATACTGACTGTCGGCCTTAACGGTGCTTCGGTGAACGTTCTTGGAAATGTCTAATTGTCGTAGGTGGAATTTTAGTATTTTCAAGTTTTCTCAATTTTTTGGGAAGAATTCTGGTCTAGGCTTTTCAATTCTTCAGTCTTTCAGATTGAAGTTGCCGATTTTTAAACTTGACAAATTTACAAATTTTTAACTTTTTAAGTTTGCTAAATTAGTGAAGGTTTTGATGAATTCACAAATTTCGAATTTTTTAAATTTGCCAAATTCGTACATGTCCTATTCAACTTTGCTAAAGTACATCTTCGACTTTCTAAATTTGCCAAATTCTCTTTGCAAATCCTTAAATCCTCAAATTTCAAAATTGTTTAACCCCCAACCCAAATGCTCAAACTCCACTTACAAATCTATGACCTCTTCTCTCGACATCTATTTCCAAATCCTAAAACCTTAAAACTCTAAATTTCCCAAGTCCCATAATTTCAAATATCTGTCCAGAAATCTAAATAATTCCCACATTCGCAAACTTCTACTCCAAACGTTCTTTCCGGACTTCCAAATTAAGGAATTGCTGACTCAAAATATTTGAGAGCCCGTAGACGGAAAATTCTCTTTTTCTCGTTCTTCTACTCGCTACGTAATCAAATTCGGCGAACTTGGCCAACAACAGAACGGTATAATTCTACCACGGCGATAATTGACCTCTCTTCACTCTTACGATTCGTTGGTCAACGTTTGTAGAAGGTCTTGAGAAGAAGTGCTGATCGCCAAGAAAATAAACTGCTAAGAAAAAGAGAGATTCTTGGCTCGAAAGAAACAACGGCTTACCGATGGTCAACGAGCCATGCCGATTATCGGTGAACTTAATTTCGTTCGGAGCTGACAATTACACTAATCATCGATCCCTCTCGATGGTTTTGCTTCGGCCAAATAGAGATAAGTTTACCAGTCATCTTTGGTCGGAGATCGGCGAAAAAACGAAGGTCTCTTGAAGAAGAATTTCTTTGTTTTAGGGAAACTATATTTTGAATAAACAATAAACTTATATTTGTTCAAAGCTTGATATGATAATGATGCTATGATATTTATTACTGTTTACTGATAATAATTTGTTTGTCTGCTACTATTAATCTATTACTAATACTATTTATTAATGATGATATGTTTAATATATCTAATACTGAATAATATGTTTAGTAATACATTTATTGCTGTTCAATAATAATATATTTATTAATTTTTGAACAGTAATATTATCATTTATTTATTACTATTTATTAATAATAATGTATGTCTACATTATTATCTGTGAGTATATTTAATAATCTGTTTACAACTCGTTATTAATGATGATGCTCTTATCAATATATTTGATAGTATTTATTAATAATAATATATGTATTAGTATATACAGTGCTAGGTTTTAATAATAAAATATTTGTTAATGTATCACTATTTAACAATAATAAGATACTTGTTACTACAATTATCTGCTTATTTTTATCTGATATTGAGAGTAAAGGCTAACCTAGCCTCTCATGACGCTAAACTATACGTATTACTGTCTGTCTGTAGTTTACTTTCTGTCTTACCTGTCTCACAGACGTTCTACATTCTGTCTCTTATATGGCATATAAAACATTTACAATATAAAATTAAAACAATATTTTACCATATCAGTCAAAATACGGAATAAGAAAGATTTTTCAATCGAAAAAGAAAGAGAGTATACGCAAAGAAGATAGAAACAAAGAGGCTGTCAGGATGAAAATGCTGTTCGCGACTGTCATTTGACACCTTTATAGAGCAGGATGATATCAAAGAGTCTCAAAGAGCAGAGAAATACGCGGAGTGACGGTGATAATACTTCAAGGCACGATTCAACTTTTCTTCTGCTTGGATATTCATTTTCATCTTGAGAAGAAACTTTCATCGCGACGAGCAACAGCTATTCGAAACAGACTATCTTTTCCCGAGGGAATTTTTTACTTCGTGAAAATTCAACGCGCCTCCATCTAGAAAATTACACGGAAGACGGTTAACAAAATAAAGAAAGGGAACCGCGTTACGTTTTCAGGTAACGACGGGAAAAAAAATCTGGATACTCGAGCATTCACGTTCTTTATCTTGGCAGAAGGCAAGATAAAGAGAATGTTCGTTAACGACGAAACTTATCCGGCTAACAGCAGAAATAAAAGTCGAGGAAGTTCGGAAACACTCGAGCAACCTCCCCGTAAACGGCAGAGTTTACTAAAGATGTGATCTTTATTCATAACGAATCAGCATTTGAATAATCAATACCGCGTTGTACCGATGTCGGCGGAGAAAACATTTCTGGAGTGTGCAAAAAAGGGAGTCGGAAATTTTTGCATTCGGAGATTCGGGAATTTACAGATTTTGGCATTTGGGGGACTCAGAGGTGGGAAACTTGACGATTTGAGGATCTGAGAGGCTTCTTGAGTTCCTAATTTTCGAAAATTTTAAAGGTCTGAAGCCTCAAAGCTCTGGAAGCTGAAATTTGCAAGATTCCAATTTCCCTAGGTCCTATAAAGGTACAAACATTTCTAACCTCGATAATTCTAACATTTCACAATTTCAAAGCGCTACAATGCTGAAATCCTAAATTTCTGCAACCTCAAAATCCCAATCACCCTTTTCGAACTTCCAAAATTTCAAAATCCCGAGATCCAAAAATCTGAAGATCCCAAAATCCCAATCACCCATTTCAAACTTCCAAAATGCCATAATTTCTGCAACCCCAAAATCCTAAAATCCCAAATTGTCAAAGTTAAAAAATGTCTAAATGCAACCTAACCCAACCCCAAATTCCAAAAGTTCCACATCTAAGAATAAGATTCCATTTCGCAAAAATGACTATGATTAACATAATTCAACCTACAAGCCATAAAGCGATAAACGGTATAAAAACCCCGGATCCAAAGCCTGTATTTCTAATTAATAGAAAGCCAAGTTAGCAGAAATGAAAGGTGGCGCGTATCATTATACAGCGATCATAGATGCACAATTACTTATTGATACTACGTATCGCATCGCTTATAATCCCATCAGAAGGGAAATCAATGTATCGTATAATTTCACGAAAGATATATAACAGTTGTTATATATCTTGCAAAATTGCTACCGTGCAAGTCGAATGAATGATGCCTTTGGCGAATTACATAATAAGCGTTATTCGGGTGTAATTGGCTGGAGAGAAACCGAGAGGAAGACATGAAAAAGGAAGAGAAAGGAAGAGAGCATCCTTTTCATTCGTTTCGTTTCCGTCAACTTCTTTTTTGCCAAGTGGGTATGGACGTAGCACGAGCTTTTCTAATCAGCTCTTGTTGAACCCTCCTCTTCTGCTGGTACTATTACATAAACGTAAATTACCGGATAAAATGTCGTACGAGGTAATTGGAAAATTCTATTAAGAAATGACTCGTGTGGAGCTCGTCGCGTATTTTAGTGGCGCAATGTTTACGTTTCTATGAATGCTTAGGGGCTGCGTTCAGGGGCACGAGGGTAAATGTACGGAGGGATGCAAGGGTAGGGATTTTAATTCACTAATTTGAGAATTTGAGATATTGGGAAATTGGTAATTTGATAATTTTACAATTTACTAATTTGGTAATTTGGTGACTTAGGAATTTGGGATTTTGGGATTTAGGGATTTGGGAATGTGAGAATTGGGGGATGTGGGAATTGGGGGATGTGGGAACTGGGGAATGCAGAAATTGGAGAATGTGGAAATTAGGGAATGTGGGAATTGGGGAATGTGGGAGTTGGGGAATGTTGGAATTGGGGAATGTGGGAATTGGGGAATGCAGAAATTGGAAAATATAGAAATTGGGGAATGCAGGAGTTGGAGAATGTGGGAATTGGGGAATGCAGAAATTGGAGAATGTAGAAATTGGGGAATGCAGGAGTTGGGGAATGTGGGAATTGGGGGATGTGGGAATTGGGGGATGTGGGAATTGGGGAATACAGAAATTGGAGAATGTAGAAATTGGGGAATGCTGGAGTTGGGGAATGTGGGAATTGGGGGATATGGGAATTGGGGGATGTGGGAATTGGAGGATGTGGGAACTGGGGAATGCAGAAATTGGGGAATGTGGGAGTTGGGGAATATGGGAATTGGGGAATGTAGAAATTGGGGAATGCAGGAGTTGGGGAATGTGGGAATTGGGGGATATGGGAATTGGGGGATGTGGGAATTGGGGGATGTGGGAACTGGGGAATGCAGAAATTGGGGAATGTGGGAGTTGGGGAATATGGGAATTGGGGAATGTAGAAATTGGGGAATGTGGGAGTTGAGGAATATGGGAATTGGGGTATGCAGGAGTTGGGGAATGTGAGAATTGGGGAATGCAGAAATTGGAGAATGTAGAAATTGGGGAATGCAGGAGTTGGGGAATGTGGTAATTGGGAAATGCAGAAATTGGAGAATGTGGGAATTGGGGAATGTAGAAATTGGGGAATGTGGGAGTTGAGGAATGTAGAAATTGGGGAATGTGAAAGTTAAACAAATTAATAATTTGTGAAATTGAAAAATTGCACAGTTTAAAAATATATATCCCTAAAAATTCATAAACCCACAAATTACATCATTTTTATCCACCTCCCAAATCTCTCTCTTCACAAACCTAAATATTCCCAAATTTCAACCTCAACAACTGCAAAAACGCAGCAATTATAGTTGTAAAAATTTGCCAACTGCGTACTGTCGATCAATGGCCGCAATTGCACGCCACTTACCCATCCGTGCACCGATACCCTCGCAACCACAATAAGCCCATCATTGGCTTAGAATTACATTACCTCCCTCTCGATGCGTTGCTGCTCGCGCGCCGAATGAAAAAATACCCAACGGTGTTATATTCAGAATCAAGATCATCTATCGATTTTCCACCGTTCTTCTTTACCCCGCCACCGTTCAAAATTCTCCACGCGACCGCGAAGCGCAAACTCGTTTCCGCTTCTGGCTTAACCAGTTTCAATACCGAATGCCTGATAAATAATTTTCAAATTCCAGGAAATCGAAGCGGTGCAAGAGGAGTGTACAAGCTGGTTGGTATCAGCGATATCTAGTTCTGCCGGAAAGGGTTACGTTTATCCGGTCGCATTATCTTGACGCATGGCCATTCTTCGAGGCTGTTCGGTTACGCGAGACTGGTTCTATGAACCGGCGATATAAAACCGAGAAGATACCGGTCCTACGCTCCGAGTACAGTCAACAACAAATCTGGATTACCTAGGAAAAATATCGACTCGTTCGTTTTTAGAGATTTTTGGGGACTCGCAAATTTAGGGTTGGTTTAATAATTTGGGAGAGTTGAAATTTGGAGATCTATGAATTTGGAGATTTAGGAATTTTGGGGTTGTATTTGGGGATCTAGGAATATGGGAATGTAATGATAACAGGTCTAGGAATTTGTGGATCTGGAGAATTGGAGAATTTGGAGATTGAGGAGCTAGGAATTTAAAAATATGAGAATTTGGAGATATGAGTGGGGATCTAGGAATTTTTGAATCAAGAGATTTGACTAGGGCTAGCACTTTAAGGATCTATAAATTTGGAGACATAAGAAGTTTGAGGAGTAACTATTTGAGGATCTAGAAAAATGAGGATCTAATAACAAGAAGTGGAGGAATTCGAGAGATTTCAAGAATTAAGAATTTGAGTGTCTAAAATATTTTGAGGACTAAGAATTTTTGTCACTAGAAATTAGGAGACGTACAAATTTTGGAGACATAGACATTTGGATATTTGAAAATCTTTAAAAATTTATATTTATGCACACGACTGTATGAGTCACATCGATTCAGAATAACTTTTCAATTATAACAGATTCCAATTAACGATTAAAAAATACTTACCAGACTGTACAATTAAGTTTAAATTAAAAATCAATTAAAGAATCATTCAATTAACAAACAAATTTTAATCCTCGTTTCAAAAAGTATGTAATTAGCGATTATACTTGAATCCAATAATTAATAGGGCAATTAAAAATGATGAAATTTTTTGGTTTGAAGGTGTTGATATTACTTATGAGCGTTAGTGTATGTCGATGACGAGAAATAGTGGCTGTAAGTATCTTGGTTACTATCCGAACAACCTCGACCCGCTCCATCTCTAATAATCCATGATATCGTGCTACCCTTTTCCCGTCCTCCCCCTGTTCCACCCTTCTCTCCCCCCTCTTATATCCTCGTTCCTTTTCCTTTTCCTTTTGCTCCGAATTCCTCGTGTTCTCGTTCGCCAAGGAATATCGCGTTCCACAACCGGCAACGTTAACAACGAGCACCAAGGCTGGTAATTGAAATTGATGAAATCAACGGTGACATTACAAACCACGATTTATTATATCTTTCCGTGCTAGGAATCCCGTGGGACTCTGTTAATATTCTCCGATATCCAATGGAACTTATTCTTGAAACTTGTACGTGAAACTTTGTTTAACAAGAAATTATTCTTTGAGACTTGTCAAATATCAGGGGAATTTTGTCAACAATTTTTAGAATTCTCAAATTTACAAATTTACAAATTTACAAAATTCCAAAGTTTTCAAATTTGTACGTTTCCAAATTCCCACATTCTCGAATTTCAACCTTCCAAAATTCTCACATTCCCAAATTACCACATGTCTACGTTCTCACATTTCCGAATTTGTACATTCTCCAATTCCCACATTCCCGAATTCGCACATTCCCCAATTCCCACATTCCCCAATTCCCACATTCCCCAATTCCCACATCCCCCAATTCCCACATTCCCCAATTCCCACATTCCCCAATTCCCACATTCCCCAATTCCCACATTCCCCAATTCCCACATTTCCCTATTCCCACATTCCCACATTCCCGAATTTCCACATTCCCCAATTCCCACATTCCCCAATTCCCACATTTCCCAATTCCCACATTTCCCAATTCCCATATTTTCCAATTCTCACATCCCCAATTTCCACATTCCCCAATTCCAACCTTCCCAAATTCTCACATTCCCCAATTCCAACCTTCCCAAATTCCCACATTTCCCAAATCCTCAAATCTCCAAATCTAAAAATCCCCAAATTTCCAAATCCTACATATTCAACCCAAATCGTATACCACACACGTCCAGCACGTGTTCGTACATTACATCTGCATATCTCGCATATCATATCTGCATATCTGTACATATCATATCCGCGTATCTATGCGTAATATATCCGCATATCTCCGCATACCTGAAGTGCGTAAACAACGTCAGTCTATTCGTATCAGAAATGCTGTTTCGCAGTTCATACCTCTGTGTCATAAAGCAGTATCTAACATACTATTTTCAAAATAGACTGGTCGATACGTAACAACCTAGGTAACAGAAGCAAGAAGACAATTTTAAACGACGTTCATTTACCAAGTAGCAAACCGGTAGCTGTAAATAGACCCACCTCGAGCATGATCGAAAGAAACGCGCGAGTATGCACTGATAAATGAACCTTACCAAATGGATATCAGAGAACCACGATCTCGATCAAGGAAACGTCAATCAACTTCTTTTTTACCGGAAAAAAACTGCGAATTGCTGTTCGAGCTATTCACCTTCTTTTCGCTAAACTTAAATATCATCCACAAGGTTGCAGGTAAAACTAATCACGAATGTCGCAAAACTACACTTTGTATGTGTTCATGTTATACGTTCATAGTTTTTACTTGATATATATACATTATTAATTTTATACATTTTATACATTTTATACATTTTATACATTTTATACATTTTATACATTTTATACATTTTATATATTTACATATGTTCGCTATGTTATGCTTGTATTACATATGTTATTATATAACATGATATTACATATTATTTTTTTTTTAATAGTATGTATTATGTATTTCATAATAAGTAAAATTATGTGATATGTATTAAATAAAAAATTCTTAAGGAGAGATGATTTATTTTTACATATTTATTTCACTCATCTGTCATTGTTGATGTTACATATTTATTAAAATTATTATTTTTGCATACTAAAGTAAAACAAATATTTTTCTCAGTAACATACATATATCATACAGATATAAAAAAAGTAAAAAAAAATTGTAAATCGTTCTGTATGTGTTATACAGATCATATGTGAACATAGCCTATAACCGTAAAAAACCAATGTCTCCATAAGAATCCCTAAATGCACTAAAAATGGAAGACAGATCGAAAGTTAATCGCGCGGGTAAAATTTTCTTAACATGAAAAACGACTTCTGACAAATTCGTCGGAAAACGGTGAATTTAATATAGCGAGCAATGGTGGGGCGCAGATAGGGTACTGATTGAAAGAGCGAACGATCTACGGGCATAATTAGACTGGTTTCAATTTCAGCGTACAGAGAAACTTTTATCGGGGATCGTCGTTCCAGACGTCAGCCGGAAACGGAAAAGGATAGACGAAAATCGCTTCGAAAGTTCGACGGTGCACCCGTCGCGATTCACGGAAACGACGTTTCTATTGTCCTTGATTCGCGCGACCATTTCATATCCCCAGCCCCCGGTTCACGAACTTCCGTTAACTGCTGAAACACGATTCCTCTCGATGACTTTCGCCCGGCGGCGGATTAACACAGTCAAATTGAACCCGAATCGCGACTGATTAAATTATGTCCCGGATGAAAGTGCCTGCAGAAATTCCCAAACCCTCTTCCACCCCCGGGAGTTTTCCCTTGTTGACCGACAGTGGCTGCTTTCTTCACGGGACCTTCTCGTTCCCCTCCCCGGGGAGATGATAATCGGCGAACGGAAGCAAATAACGTCGCGTTTGTTTCGCTTAGTTGGAACGCGGCTTAAGACCGAGAACTTGATTTTCTTCGCTCGTGGGAAATGTTTGGAGTAATTTCCTGCGAGCCAACGTACCGGAACACGTGCTACAATTTGTGTACACTGTTTTCGTATTATAATTCGCGATTATGTATTTAGCTGTTCATGCGAGTAAAATGTGAAGTATTCAATATGGCTGCTCCAAAAATTATAATACAGGTGGTAGAGATTATACGTTCGAAAATATATTGAAAGAACGTAATACTTCTTTTATATTTTCTTTTGTTGTTGGAAAAATATATACATAGGTTAATATAGTATGTAGTATGATTATAATCTTTCAATGATACAATGTACAGTACATACTATATAAACTTTTCCTATACATATATACAACATAATCTTTCAATGTATAATGTACATATAATAAGTAGCCAGTCTACCCACCAAATGCACGTGAAATTGAGGTTAAGGTGACTTTACATATACAATTTTGACCACCACGAAATCTATCCTGAAATCATCCACAATATCACATCTACCTCTATGCAAAATTTCATGAAAAAATATTCAGTATTCTTTGTGTGATACATGTATAAAATTAAACCGAGATAAACTAAAGTGTCATATAAAAATGATTTTAACACTAGATATATTTAATAAAAATGATTTGAAGAGGTAAAAATTATCAATCTAATCTAAAAATGATTTTTACTCCAAACTGAATTTAAAACGTTATTAAGAACAGTAATTCTTACCCTCGACTTTCACCCCTCATTGTTCAATAAAGTTTGATTAATTCATTAAGGTCGAAAAGTTTCCCAGCAAAACTGTAATTTTCGATATTACGACCGTAAAGAGTTAAATTGAGAATCACCCTAATGAATGCAATCAACATAACTGAAATGCCGTAACTCATTAAATGATCTGTAATCCAGATATAATTCAATGGATAATTAAAAAAGATGAGTTTGTACAAATAAATAGTTTGAACGAGACAAAAATATTTATTGTTAGATAATTTGATATTGCACTGATTGTTCTTTAAGTGCACGAGACTTGTAAGAAACGTGAGAATAATGATGGAAAAATCCTGTGAAACGGTATAAAAAGTACAATGAACGTTTCCACGTTTGTACGCTTCACGCTTGGAGTAGCCAGTGAACGCAGATACACCGAAGTAATGAAATATTCATGATACTCGATGTAACGCATAATATAACGCATTTATTCCCGCGTAACGTTTAAATTAGTGAGAATTTCCCACCCAGAAGCGAGGTATCGATTCGCGTTAATTATAATTGGAGAACGCGTGAACGGTATCGTGTTTATTTCCAATTCAATTCGTGCTGTACAAAACCGATAAGTTCCTCGTGAACAGAGCAATTAATAATTACCGATTATTTTGCTGTCCGTCTTGGAAAATTAATAATTTTCTGAGTTGCAATTTGGAAAGTTGGACATGTCCAAATTATATTTCCGGTTTTTGATATTTTCGAGTTTTTCTTTAGAGATTGGAAATTTAGGAATTTCAAGTTTACAAATTTTACAAGTTTACAAGTTTACTAATATAGAAATATTAGAAGTGTTAGTCTAGAAATTTTGAAGTAAAGGTAAGTCTAGAAATTTAGAACAGGGTTAGGTTAGGTTTCAAATTATAGTTTCAATGGTAGTTTCAAATTTATTAACTTCCCCGTGAAAAAATGTAGAAATTTCACACTTAACCTTTTCAGGTTCAAAAAGAATTTACCATCCGCAGGTTTAGTAATTACCGACTGTAAAGCTTAATTTTCGAACGAAAAAATTAGGAAACACAATTTATGAAACTAAAAGCATAAATCGTCGAAGTGAGAACCGATTACCAGGCAGTCGGTACTAGTTGCAGTACACGTGGTTCCTGCCCCCGCGGGCAGAGTAGCCCAGCCGCCCCACGAGCCTCCACAAATCACAAGCTAGAAACGCAAAAGAATCTCGCGAAGCGTCAAATGTTCGCTCCAGATATTTATAACCGATCGAAATTCCAGTTGGTCGAGTACCCTGTCATTATCTGCTTCAAGGTAGAATCGTTTCGGCCTAGAAAAAAACCGGCAAAAACGAAAGAGAAAAATCAAGCCGTTTGGTCGAAGTTTCGTGGCCGACGCGAACTTTACTCCCGAAAAATTCTCTGGCCCGAAAGACAAGATTACCCTTTTGAATCGGGGGATCCTCGCATCTCATTCGGAGAGCCGGAGGGAAGGTATTTCAGGGATCTCGAGCTGGGTATTCGAAAAGTTTTCACGGTCGTTGTTAATCGGTACGGTAGACGGCGATTCCCTCTCTAGGCAATAATTTCCTCGTTCTTAATGTTTGCCGGTGGACGGCGTTCACGTACACGAGCATACGTCGGCGGAGGGAGAAGGAAGGCAAAGTTAAAAACCGCGTGAATTAGTGTGCGGGGTGGACCCGGAGGAGTTACGGGGTTGCCCCGTGGGGAAGTGGCCCGCCAATTTTGGTATATCGCCTAATAACAGAGCAGGTAGATGGTGCCCCGGGTACCCCCACGATGCGTACGCCCCTTATTCCGTGCACAGCCACCCATAACCCACCACCGACGTGGCCCTCCGGCCACGGGATCCATCTCGACACGGAACGAAACACGCTTCGAAACGAAATATCGTTGATCCGTTTAAATTACAACGCGGCGAACGATGCCGTGCCGGCCAGGATTTGTTTCGCGTCCTCGATTCTTCCTGCAGTGCATATGACACTGTTATTTGGTCACTCGGTCGAGGTTCCTTTATTGCGGAATTTACTGATATTTCGACTTCATCGACGTAACTCGAGTAGACTAGATCTCATAGATTACTATTTTATGACACTGTTAAATATACCTTATAGATTATTTTTACTTCGTATCGTAAATGTATCCTAAGTGTATCGTAAATATGCAGTCTAGTAGGAAATTACCAATGTCTATTTATTTGTCTAATGTTTGTAACGATGAAATTGTTATTAACCCTTAACACTCTAATGGCCTACTCAGTCAAGCGTCGCTAGGTCGGCAATATTTTTGAAGAATTAATTTAAAAAAACTTTATGTAAATTCACGTGTGCGAACATATACATAACGAAAACAACAATTACGACACATTTAATATTTTCCTTTGTGTGATAATTATTAAAGCAACCACCTACGTTCATCAATCATGTTGCGCGAGCCGCCATTAAAGTGTTAACCACAGTATTTAAAGATGTAAAATACATAATATAGTACGTGATACTGGTTGTCATGCATATGATAAATACAAAATACAACTAGTGTTCATTTCTTTTTAAACATCTATATGTAACGATAATGAAACTATTAACCCTTAACTATTATGGTTCTACGATGTCATAATGTGATTTAGAACGAATTTAAATATATGTATAGTAACTAAAATTATATCTGATTAATAGTGATGAAATTAATATTAATTCTTAATCACCGTGTTTCAGTATATTAACCCTCATCATTTAAAGATGAAGTGTACGTAATATTTGTACTGGCTAATTCATAACATTCGTTAACTGTTAAATTAACGAAAGAATTGAAGTTGTCAACGAAATCATCAAATTTTGTAATATTTTAGAGAATTAGAGTGATATTTATAAGGATGGAAATAGCAAGCGAACGCCGAGTTTCATTGAACTCGCACGGTTCGCTACGTGAACGACCAAACCGTAGAAAGAAACATTTTCTTGTTGGTGCTTATATTTAAAATGTTGCGTAACTCGGCGAAACCGGATGGGGTGATCGCGATTCGCGTTAAATTAGTCTATTTGCAAGGAGAAACATTTTAATGGCGTCTGGATGATCACCAGCTACGATGATAACCAATCGTACTGGTCGTGGAGACGGCGCCGATAATTTCTGTGATACCACGATTATGGATCGTGGGAATGAGGAAGATAAATTGACGGAATAATATTAATCGACGAATAAATTAGTCGTTTAAATATTTTCTCCAAATTTATTCTATTTAATCTAACAAAATTTGTTGGAAAGGTTTTAACATGTATGTTTCTGATTCTGTTTTAGAAGCTTTTTAGGTTATGTTTCTTTTAAGGAAACAAATATAATTTGCCAAACATCCTATTTTACTCCATATAATGTGCTGTCAGCTAACGTTAAATTAGCATTTAGCTGCAGTTGCATTTTTGGGATGAAGCTGCATTTTTTTTAAATTCACGTTTCTATTTTTTAACATTCCGGTTATGCATCCTCCGTTTTATCTTATCGGATGAACGGTTGATGCAACATGTATAATCTATGTTGTGTTATGCTATTTATGATTGTGATTGATTTATACATGTTCATATTTGTAACAGCAGTTATATGACCTACACATATGACTTATATGTTGTAATTTACATAACTGTAATTTTCAGCCCAGCCCTCGGATATTAAATATAAATAACTGTAAAATATAGTAGTTTACAATTTGTGTGTATTTCATCAAACTTTGACGATACAACTCATTGCAGTAGTAAAAAAAATGTTGACATGAGAGGACTTGAACATGTCCTGTTAGAATTCTATTGTATTATCTTCACTACTATAATTATAATAAAATAGAGAAACTAAATATAAAAATACATAAAAATATTATGTATTAAACATTTCTATAAATACTGGACAGAACTCAAATATGAAACCACCCTACTTTTTATCCAAATTTCCAAAAAAAAAGTTTGATCAAAATCTACAACACAGCTGTGAACTGTCCTACTGACAAATTCCTTACAAAACGTTGTTCCAGAACATTTTTCAATTATAAAATAAAAGGGAACTATAGAAACGATAAAAGAATTTTTGAAACGAAGAAGATGGAGTTTTTAATCCGACCAGACGAACAACCCGTTTAATGTAAGGCTGATTACCAGTTACAACAAGAACCATTGAGAGTGACGGCGCAAACAAATTTCAGAGAGCAAATTTGTCGTTTTTTTAAAAATCTCATTAGCAAAGATTAATAAGCCCCTTTGGAAAACGACTGGTACACGCGAAACGAAGTTTCATACGGTCAAAGAAAAATCATAATTACCCGTGACCTTACACTCGAACATCGAGCTTCGTAGAAAGTGGAGTTAAATTAACCGTGGATCTCGCGGCGCGTATCTCTTTCTCCCTCGGCCACAAACGGAAAGTCAAGAAGTCAGTCTTTAGGCGAGTGAGTGATGAAGCGCGTAGGCAGACACATTTTTTTCTCTTAATTGCACCGGTAACGCTCGACGGTGTAACGTACTACTTCCGGCTAGCGAACATTTTCTTGCAACAGCGGATTGCATTTAACCGCGATGGCGCCGTTTTCTTGTTTGTCATTAACGTACACTCGTACGGCGCTTCTTTTTTATTAGGACACGAATGCAAACTTTTTCAATTGCACTCGAAGGTTTCGAACGTAACTAATATAAGGGTTCTAAGAGAAACACGTCTGGACGAAGTCTATTGGAATTGATATTTTGTCATCATTTGTTTTAACATGTTGCGACTCGCAAGGTCTCGCATTCTCTCGATTAATACATATCCTTATGTTACCTCAATTATCCCAATACACTATACACTTTATGAATTCTTGTAATTTTACATTCCTATACCCCGAATCTCTAGATCCCCAAATTCCTATATCCTCAAACTCTTAAGCTTAATTTCTAATTCCTAAGTTCAATTTCTAATTTCTCAATCCAAAGATTCCTAGATTGCCATATCCTTAGAACCCCAAATACATCCCTAAATTCCTAGATTTCCAAATTCCTAAGTTCAATTTCCAATTTCTCAATTCAAATATTCGTAGATTGCCATATACTTAGAACCCCAAATACGTCCCTAAATTCCTAGATCCCCAAATTCCTAAGTTCAATATTTAATTTCTCAATCCAAATATTCCTAGATTGCCATGTCTTTAGAACCTCAAATGCATCCATAAATTCCTAGGTTGCCAAATAGGAACGTCAGATTTGCTCCCAACTGTACGCCCGTTGCATAGCGCTCGATTACTGTTGATCGATTGCCAAGATGTTGTTCATTTGTCGTCTAAACGTGAATGCGAAGAATATCCACGAACGCACGGTAAATCGGTGAATATCAATTTTAGAAGCGTGTACAAAATTAATCAACATCGACGATGACAGGTATTACGTATAAATGTCACTGGACGAACATTATCGTCTGTGCAAGACCATAAATCTGATAGTTTAATCGTTTAATTAATGCGTCGATGGGTACAACGCTGGTACGTTCGATACCTTAGGTGCGTTAGTAAGTTCATGATTTACAGGTGGTATTTTATAGACTAATGAATAATGAAATTTTTATTTGATTATTGCAATATGTGTGAAAGTGTTGGGTTAGGTGGAGGGAAATAAACAATGTATATTATGCAAAATCCTGTAATCCCTAGACATGTAAAAATTCGCCAAATTTTCAAATCCCTAGTTCTGTCAATCACAAAAAAATGAAAAATCTTCAAATATCTCGATTTTCAAATTCACAAAATTCTTAAAATCCCCAAACCCTGAAAAATGTCTGAAATTTCCAAATCTTCAAATCCCAATATTCCCAAAACCCCTAAAAATTCCCCAAACTTCCAAATCCACAGATTCCCAAATCCCAAATTCCGCAAATCACAAGAATCTAAAAAATCCCAAATATTCTTGCATTTCCAAAACTTCCAAATCCTCCAAATCCCTAAAATTTCCAACTCTTCAAAATTCCAGAATCCTGGAATCCCCCAATTTCTAAAATCCCTAAAATTCTCAAATTCCTCAAAATTTCCCAAATTTTCAAATCCACAGATTTCCAAATCACAAAAATCCCTAAAATTCTTAAATTTCCAAAACTTCCAAATCCTCCAAATCCCTAAAATTTCCAACCCTCAAAAATTCCAGAATCCTGAAATCCCGCAATTTCCAAATTTCCGAAATCCCTAAAATTCTCGAACCCCTCAAAATTCCCCAAATTTTCAAATCCAGAGAATCCCAAATTCCCTAAAATTCTTAAATTTCCAAAACCTTCCAAATCCCCCAAATTCCTAAAATCTCCAGACTCTTAAAAATTCCCAAATCCCCAAATCAAAATAATCTCCAAAATCGCTCAAATTCACAAATTTCTTCGAAACCCAAATTGTCCATCGCACAAAATATCGTCTTCGAATGCACAAGATAATTCGATTTAAACCAAGTTTTATCTGGACACGCGAATATTTTCGCAGCCGGTCGATACCTTATTTCGACCTTCGAAGCTTGAACGTTACCGTCCGCGACATCTAATTAAAGGAAGTCCCGCGAACACCGGGATAATTTACAAGCTTCGAAGATCCTTGGGCAAACGTAGCTTGCGCCTGATAGACAGCGCTCGGCTAGCATGAATAATTGGCCAGTTACGTGTGCGAAGTGTCTTCGACTTAATGACCTCGGTGTATGGGCAAGCGGTAGCCCCGGAGCTACACCGTGTTTTACATTTCACGAAGGATGTACGAACCGGGATTAAGGTCGATTCACATTTAACGACGCGACAACTATCGACGACGCCGGTGTCGGGAAACCAGTTCTACTACGTTAAGTGGACGCGATAAAAAGCGGATAACTGCTACGAACTGATCATATACTCCGCACTTTTCCTATACTTTTGTCTATTTTTTATTCCCCGATAAAATTTCATTGGCGGACTTTTATGGTTTTGTGCATGGAAATTTGTAGGAATTTAACGTTGTGGAATTATGAGGTAAATAGGGAATTGCCTAGTAATCACCAAGTTCGATTTGAAAATACCTCGATTCCTAAATTTCTGTATTTGCAAGTTATCGAACTAATTTCTAAGTCTTTAGATTCTTAAATTTAAAAATACCGTTTCTAAGTTTCCAATTTACCAAATTACCAAATTTTTAAACCATCAAACTCTCTAATAGTACCAAAATTCTCAAGTTTCTGAATTTACAATTTACCAAATTATCAAATTTCTCTATTTCCAAGCCACCACCTCCCAAAACTTCGTTCACAAATACTAAATTCCTGAATTCCGGATTTCCACATCCCCAGACCTAAAAATCTCCA
Organism: Megachile lagopoda; assembly: GCA_036983795.1. Lineage (NCBI taxonomy): Eukaryota > Metazoa > Arthropoda > Insecta > Hymenoptera > Megachilidae > Megachile > Megachile lagopoda. The sequence continues at coordinate 9,017,666 of CM072787.1, forward strand.
AATCCTCGACTCCAACATGAAGTCACTTTTCAATCGAAACTAAAATACAACAAACACACAAGTAATAAAAAGTAAAAATATTAAAATATCAATAGATCACTAAATTACTCGAAATTATATGAAAAATATATCACGAGCATGTGAAAAATAGTCCAAACGTATTAATAAAACAGAACCTAGCCACGTGCGCCCATATTGTCCCTAGTTCGAATCGCATAAATATCCTCATTTGTAACAATACACACTTCCGGGAAATTACGAAGCAAAACGGTTATTTGTTGTCGGTATGATTTATGAGCACCGCGATACAATGCCTCGTATATATTGCATCGCGTAAACCGTAAACACACAAAGGTTTATCGCAATAATAAGAGGTGGCCCTCGTCGCTCCAGGGATATTGCCTGTTGCGAAATTCATTCATACGGTCCAATCTATGGCAAATATACAGGCGAACGATTTACATTGAAAAGGACACCCTTTCAGCCGCGTTTGGCCCTGCAGCCCGTTGAAAACGCTCCACGGTATCGGCATATTTTCGACGACACGGTATCACGCGATGCTAGGAGACTTGGCAAGACTGCAACTTACACGGAATCGAGTATGTTCTCTTAGGATCAAGTTTTTCTTCGCCGATCCTACCATTAAGTGCACGCGAAACACCGCGGGTCTTTTTGATCACGACGATTTAGAGCTGGCTATTACTTTGCTACTGATTGATGTTTCAGACCTAAGGCTCCGTTCACAGTACCGTGGTACCAACCGGGACTATGTGTCACGGCGACCATTTTGTTTTTCATGTATTCCGTCGGACGCGATCTATTGCATTTTTCGTTTGATAGCAATTTTATATTAACAATGTTACGACTAAATAATTGATTTAATGTTAATAGGACACAAATTTTAAATATTCATATCTGTTTAATATTCGAGTTTCTTAAGTTTTGATATTAGGAAGCTTGAGAATTTGGTGAAAATTGGAAAATTTGAACAAACCACAATAATGTTGCAATTGTGCTGTATAAAATAATATGGTACAAAAATTTGTACTTTATTAAATGTATTTATCAACAATTTTTAGACATACTGTACACGTACATCAAAATTTGAAAAAAATCATAACGAAAGACCAGGGGTATTTTTTAATTTGCATCAGTTAAAAAATATATTTTATAATTTGCAGCAGTGAAAAAATATATTTTCCAATTTGCAAGAATAATGCAATATATTTTCCAACTTGCAGGAGTGAAAGAATGTACTTGTCGATTTGCAAGAGCAGAAAAATGTATTTCTCGGTTCGCAGGAGTTGAAAAATGTATTTTCTCCGAGTTGAAAAATACGGTGTAACGAGTGGTTAATGAAAAGCTGGAGAAAGGTGTTCACAGGCCGTTATTCACCGATGCAAGCATCAATGAACGCGAAACCGTCAATAATATAAGCGAGATCCTTTCTACCGCTGCGATCTTGATGGCAATTAAGCCGTATCGCGGTGCATCATTAAATCATAAGCCTTCGTCGGCCAGTTTATCCGCGGGATTTCGCTCTCCCACGCGCCAAACAGTCGTTAATTTGCCACCGAATAAAACCGTGCCCCCGGCTCTCCGTGATCTCGATCGATCCTCGTGAGCCCGCTCGAAGAAAACAACGATCCGAGTTCTGCTCCATCGACCCGCCATTAATGCCCGTCGAGATGGCCAATTACGATCGGTAATTTCACATTTTCTCTACCCGGTGGTCGTCGCGATGAGAACCGGCTTTTATTCGTAGCGATGCAAAACGCGCGGCGACGATAGTTCTTATCGGTAAAGGTACCGAAAATCGATTAATAAACAACTGCATTGGCGACAGTCTCGGGTGCAAACGTCTTAAGCTTTGTTTCGATGTCGATGAATGTGGGAAATTGAACATCTTCGGATTTCAAGGTTCTCCAAATTTTATGTTTATTAGGTTTTGAATTGTTATGTTTCGTATCCCAATTTTTTACCAAAACTTTGTATGTTTGAAAATATGACAATTAGTTAGAAAAATTGAAAAACTGAATTGAAAAATTGTAGAATTGAATTGTAAAATTGTAAAATTGAATTGAAAAATTGAATTGAAGAATTGAAGAATTTAATTGAAAAATTGTAGAATTGAATTGTAAAATTGTAAAATTGTAAAATTGAATTGAAGAATTGAAGAATTGAATTGAATCGAAGAATCGAAGAATCGAAGAATCGGAGAATCGAAGAATCGAAGAATCGAAGAATCGAAGAATCGGAGAATCGAGGAATCGAAGAATCGAAGAATCGAAGAATCGAAGAAGCGAAGAATCGAAGAATCGAAGAATCGAAGAATCGGAGAATCGAAGAATCGAAGAATCGGAGAATCGAAGAATCGAAGAATCGAGGAATCGAAGAATCGAAGAATCGAGGAATCGAAGAATCGAAGAATCGAAGAATCGAAGAATCGGAGAATTGACGAATTGAAAAATTGAAAAATTGAAAAATTGAAGAACTGAAGAATTGAAAGATTGACGCGTTGGAAAATTGGAAAACTGGAGAATGGGAAACTGGAAAAATTGGAAAGGTTGAATATTGAAAGATTTAATAATTGCAAAATTTGTTAGTTGCTACATTTGAAAATTAAAAAGTTCAGAAAGTAAAGTATTTAGAAGTTGGAAAATTTGAAGATTGAAAATTGGTAATTTTGAAAATTAGATATTTCTATACTTTTAAGTTTTCAAATTTCCTAATTTTCCAAACCCCAAAATGTCTAACCTTTAAAATTTCCAAGTTACCAAACCTTCTCCCCAAATTTCGAAATCTGCAAACTGTGAAAAGGTAAACTTTACCACAACCTTTTTCATTCGACGAGAAAAGCTTCTGCCATAAAACACGTGTCTTCCAGCACACAATTCATCCCAACTAACATAAATTTCGTTTCGCGTAATTTAATATCGCGCAAAGTGTTGCGAGTGAATTAAACGAATTCTCTAAGCGAGCACAAAAGGAGCGTCCATCGCAGGTACATTTGGTGTTTCCATTTGTTTCCGTAAGGTACACGAGGCGACGTAATTTCGAGAAAAATGGTAAATCATTTTCACGAAGGCCCCGCTTTACCCGGCACTTAAGACCTCCATTACCAAAAGTGGGCGATGCTCGTCTATTTTAGAATGATTATCGGTTCATGGGGCAATTTCGTGCAGACGCGTCGCGTAATGAGCATCCTGTTAATTGCTTTTGCCCGTAGATATTGCATTCTTGTCTTCGTAATTCTCTACCCGGCAACAAATATCCCTTTTTCGGTTCGATTAAGCGAAATATTCCACGCATTTGTTGATGGAATCGATGATCGAGCATTATTCTCGATTAACATGTTCGATGATGAACCATTATTACGTACATCGATTTTGATACCTCTTAAATTATACCGTAAAAATATTGCTTGTACACGGATGATTGAAATAAATAGCGTAATAAATAGGTATACGAATTTTAAATTAATTAAAAGTATAACTGGAACAAACGTTTAACGCCGGTACGAAAAAGAAAGCTATTAACGTGATCAAATACAGCGCGAGGAGAGAGGCCCGATAACTATCGATATGCCCATCATGTACGCTCATTAAGAGGAGCGAAATGACTGGCGCTCTTTTCTGACAGAAGGTATCGATTTAACAGGTGTCTCAATTATGATGCACTCGCAGACACCGTAATCTCGCGTTTCGTGTTTTAGTCGGAATACTTTGGACCGTGCTTGTGTCATTCACGGATTTTATATTTGGAAGTTTGGGATTTTGGGTGTGTAGAAATTTAGGGATCTGGAAATTTAAGAATCTGAACATTGGGAATCTTTGAAATGCGAGAATTGGTGAACTTTGTCATTTAGAATTATAAAATGTAGAAATTGTGAAATGTGAAAATCATAAAATGTACAAATTATAAAATTTAAAAACTGTGAAATATAAAAACGGTAAAATGTACAAACTGCGAAATGTAAAAATCGTGGAATTTAAAAATTGCGAAATATAAAAATCGTAAAATGTAAAACTGAAAAGTAAAAAAGCTTGAAAATGTAGGAACTCGATTAAACAAAATCGCAATCATAAAAATTTCGCTAAAAAATCAAAAAGCGAACAAAAATAATGAAACTAAGCGTGACGATTTTCGTGCTGGCAGGAGACACGAGCTTGAGTCCATAAATAGCTTGAAAAGCTTTTATCTACCATAAAATGATTATTAAGGGTGTACACGAAGGAACACATGTTCGCGACGCGAGAGTTCGCCCACATTGTCTGCCCACCTTTTATATTCTTGATTTCTATTGCCAGAAAAGGCCTACGTGTGGGTGTACGAAATTTCTGCTCGCCTGTTACTAGGTCGTGTGCATAAAAAGTCGAATTCAACTCCATATAAGACTGTATCAAACATAGCATTAAACACATATTTCATTCACGGTATTAATTACGATATATTAATTATTTATGAAATACAAATATTTAGAATCATATCTAACCTTCAAAATCACTTCAGCCGCATAATACTATTTCTATAATTACTTTTAGTGAAAATAGATCGTCTACCTTTGTTCAACCCCTATATTTCTACGATCGCATCAGAAAATAATTATTACGATGTGTTAATAAATAAAGAAAACTGACAATCTTAACAATCTTCAGTTGTTCAAATAATGGTTACTAAATTCAGAATTTAATCCTAAAGCAAATACAATTTAAATTCCTAACCTAATCATATGTGATCAGTCTAAGATGTTATAAGTCAGGGGACTAACCCTGCATTGCATCTATATTTCGAAGAATGTTAATTGTACCACTATGACATTTATCCTATCGGATATTTCGATAACTTTGTATAGTTTCCGTTGGAAGATAAATGTTAGAAGAGAGATGATATATGAAGACTCACCAAAACATCCTGCAACAGTTCGTGCTCGTCGAGGAGTATCACCTTGCAGTGGAGAAGACGTGGCCTACGGCTTCCGGTCGGCCTAAGTCCAGGACAGAGCCACTCTACCACCATCTCTTCCTTCGACAGCCCTTATTTCCCTTGTGATTCCTTCCTGGCTTTATTCGTTCATCCGCTCGTCGGTTTCGGTCATCCTGAAAGACGAGGACGACGCTGTAATCCGATCAAAACTGTCCCCGTTCTTCAACCTTGTACACCGACCGACACGGTCAACTTCCACAACGACAGTGTCGACGGGAATCACCATCTGTTGATTCTGACGGGTAGGTTTGCAAATTTTTTTGGTTGTTTTTACTCGCTTCAGCTCGAATTTAGTCAGGTGTAAACTTGGTGGGAGTTATTCAAGTTTTGGAAGTGGAGGAGGGCTTAAAGATTTTTTGTTTGGGGTATTTGGGGATTTGGGAATTTGGGGAATTGGGGATTTAGGTATTTGGGGATTTGGGGAGTTGAGAATTTGGAGAACAGAAAATTTTGGGGAATTTGGGAATTGGGAATTTGAGGATTTGGGGATTTGGGAATTTGGGGATTTGGGGATTTAGGGATTTGGGAAATTGAGAATTTGGAGAACTGAAAATTTGGGGGAATTTGGGATTTGGAGATTTGGGGATTTGGGAATTTGGGGATTTGGGGAATTGAGAATTTGGAGAACTGAAAATTTTGGGGAATTTTCGATTTGGGAATTTGGGAATTGGGAATTTGGGGATTTGGAGAACTGAAAATTTTGGGGAATTTGGGAATTTGGGAATTTGGGGAATTGGGAATTTGGGGATATGGGGATTTGGGCATTTGGGGATTTGGGGAATTGAGACTTTGGGGAATTGAAGAATTGGGAATTTGAAAATTTGGAGAATTGGAGATTTGGGGAATTGGGAATTTGGGGAATTGTCGAATTGGGAATTTGTGAGTTTGGGGAATAGGAAATTTGAGGATTTGGGAATTTGAAGATTTGTTAATTGAGGATTTGGAGAATTGAAAATTTAAAAATTTGAAAATTTGGAGAATTGAGAATTTGAAGACTTGATGTGAAGATTTGGAGATTTGTAGATTTGGCAATCTGGATATTTGGAGATTTGCAAATTAAAATTTTTGGGAGTTTGAAAATTTAGAAACTTGTTAATACGTCATAAAAGACCTATTAAGCAATGTATTGTCCGCACCCTAAAATGTTACCACAAAAGAAGAAAGCATGAATTGAAGTCGATGAAGTAAGCTCGTGCTATGCGTGACAAATTGTCGGTGATGCAAATTTTCACGGTGAAGAAACGCCGAAAATATCGGTGCCCATCGACGAGTCTGTTTTAAGGGTATCAAGAGAATTTATGCACGCCCCTGTCCGGGAATAATTACCGCGCTATGAGCATTATTTACATAACGAGTTTCAGTAACAAACATCGGTGTAAAATCCTCGTGGCAGTCTGTGGTCGTTTAACCCGTTAAACGAGCACGACGGGTTAACTCGTCACTCGACTGACCAACATTCGAGATATTGTACTTGTTATGGCGTATTTGTTCACGGAGATCTTTGACTCTAATTGTCCTCTAATTGCACTCCCATATATGCGACGATTGATTTCCTCAGAGGTTAAAACACAATTTATATTGATTAATACTGGAGTCTAATTATAGTTATAATTATTTATTATTATAGTTGTTGTTTGAGAGAGTTTAGAGTTTAGTGTCGGAAAATGTTGGGTTTTTGAGATTTGTTCGTAATGTATTATTTTGCAATTTTGAAATTACAGTTCTCAGATTTGGAGGTTAGGAATTTGGGGATATTGGTATTTGGGGACTCTAGAATTTGGGGATTCTAGGATTTGGGGATATTAGGATTTTGGGATATTAATATTTATGGATATTAGTATTTGGAGATCTTAGGATTTGGAGATTTCAGGATTTAGAGATTTTAGAATTTGGGGACATCCAGATTCAGGACCTAGAGATTCAGAATGATGGGACATCAAGAACTACTGATTTAGAGACAATTAACACCGTAAAGGTCGCTCACACAACATGTGTATGATGATTAATGAACATAGGTGGTTACTTTAATACAAAGTTAAATAATAACAAAGGAAAATAATGAATTTGATATATTAAATATTGTTGTTTTCTTTTTCTTTTAATTAATTTAAAATTAATTCCTCAGAAATAATGCCGGCCCCTAGCGACGTTTGACTACGCAGGCAGCCATTAAAGTGTTAATTTGGAATCTACGAATTCAGGATATACGAACATCATTATCTAAGTACTAAATATCCAAGTACTTCGAATTGCTATCCTCTTAATTCCAATTGAGTCTTTAATCGCGATTAAGAAGATATCCAAGCATTTCACAACACTCTATATAGACAGCAAAAGAAGCGATACGGAAGTTTCAGGTTTTATCGAGAAACGATAAAAGTCACGATTCGAAAAGGAGTTGCCGATTAAAAAGCGACCGTTCCAGCAACTGACGATGCGATCGATGTCATAAATCACGAAATCAATTGCACGAACCAGGTCCGGTCAGTTACGCGCGTCTTCGTCCAACGACTCCTCGAGATCTAGATAATTCACGTTGGTTTCGTGTCCTCCTTTCTCTATTCTTCCCGTTTGTCATTGCTCTCTTTTTATTTTTCTTGCGCGGACTTCGTTCTATTAATCGGGAGACCGTGTCCCGTCCGCGGATCTCCTCGGAGGAGACATCCGGCTGATTAACGATCGAATCCTCTCCGCTAATTGATTAACGAGTCAGCTTAACGCGAGCCAGCTGCTTTTTGCGATTCGTTAGCGTTTCATTATTCCGTTGGTGAGCATCAGACTCCCGTTTGAACGCATCAGTCTGGTTAATTCGACCCCTTTATTCGTGCATTGTACATGGCGATTTTAATTGATTCCGTTGAAGCCGAACCACTTGGCGTTCTAGGAACTCGATATATTTTCAGCCTGATTTCATTCGGTGTTGATTCAACTTTCGGGACTATCTTTATTCCAAGACAAATTTGTAAGTGTAGAACTCGTTTGTGTATTGATATGTGTACTTGTATTGCTAGATTACGTTGGGTAACGGTGTCTTCGATTTTCACTGATTAAATATAACATGTAATGTGATTGAAAATATTTCATTTTGACTGAAATAGTCAAAGGATGATAGATTTCTAAATACAGATGTTTCTGAATATTTCATAGGTGATATTGTCAAATCTCCAGATAATGAAGGTGTAGATATCGATGTCTCTACATACACCCTAAATCTCTACATCAAATGTCCACATCCCACATCTCCACATATCTCACATCCCTATACCCCACATCCCTACATCCCATATTTTTACATACCCCAAATGTTCACGTCTCAAATCTCCACATCCCAAATCTCTATTCTCCAAATCCCTACATCCCAAATTTCTATATACTCCAAATGTCCACATCCCAAATTTCTACATACCCCAAATCCCTACTTCCCAAATTTCTATATACCCCAAATCTCTACATCCCAAATTTCTATACCCCAAATCCCTACATCCCAAATTTCTACACACCCCAAATGTCCACATCCCAAATTTCTACATACCCCAAATGTCCACATCCCAAATTTCTACATATCCCAAATCTCTATACCCCAAATCCCTACTTCCCAAATTTCTATACCCCAAATCCCTACATCCCAAATTTCTACATACCCCAAATGTCCACATCCCAAATTTCTACATATCCCAAATCTCTATACCCCAAATCCCTACATCAAAAATGTCTACATACCCCAAATCCCTACATCCCAAATTTCTACATACCCCAAATGTCCACATCCCAAATTTCTATACCCCAAATCCCTACATCCCAAATTTCTGCATACCCCAAATGTCCACATCGCAAATCTCCACATCCCAAATCTGCACCTCCCCAATTCCCAAATCACTAACTGCCAACACTTCCCCCAGCCAAGAAACTCCCCCATATCGAAAGTCCCGTACAATCCTCCTGAACCAGAAGCAGGACTCTTAAAAAGCCAGCTCTGACCAAACACGAGTACAAGAAAAATAAAATCTGTGGACAATCAAGTGGAAGCATGAAACGTTTACGATCGAGCTCGCTCCTGGAACGAGCCATTCGGTTTCGGATAAGCTGTTCGTACCGTTGAAAGAATCTCGAATTCGTTTTCGACGCCAGTAACCAGCGTGTTTCCTGGCGTCGCGTCGCGTCGATTGAAAGAAATCGTAAACAGCTCGCTATTCGCTGTGGCTACTCGTCTGTACCGTTAGCCCATAGTTCCCTCGACGTAACATCTCGAATACGATTGCCTGCCTATCAGACGTATACATACGTTCGTCCACGTTAACGCGCATACGTGAACGCGTGTACGATCGTCTGCCACTTAAAATACCTTCTTCGGGGCCTGTTGGCATGCGTTTCTCGGTGACTGACGTAAAAAACCGGCCTGTTGAGCCCCAACGAAATCGATACGTTGACGTGCTTCGAGGCTGCATCGATGATGCGGGTGATACATATTTATACGGGGGTGAAATTTACTTGAAAGGATAAAGAGGGTTATTGCGCATCAAACGATCTCGTTCTGGATGGAAAGTGTATGTGTATACTTGTGATTGTTATGGGCGCGATGTGCTGACAATTCTATGAAGTGTGGTAAACGCTATTATTAACTTTGTTTCAACTAGCCTGGATGTAATGCAAGCTTAACATGATCTTGACTGCACTTTAATATGACCTAATCTAGTTTGAGTAGTAATTTAATGTAACTTTTATATAAGTTAGCATTAATTGTACACGATGTTCGCGTTTAGGTAATTGTAACAATACTTCAATCATAATCTTGACCTAATGTTGGTATATTTGAACTTAGTCTGAGTAGATGTGATCTAATAGCAAATTATTATAACCTTGATATAACGTTCATCTATTTCAACTAGTTCAACTTCATCTAGTTCAACCCAATCTCAGATGTAGTCCAATATAACATTTACCCCTGACTTAATCTTAACCTAACGTAAGTAGGTGTAATCTATAGTATCCTAATATTAATACAATCTTCAGTAAAACTTAACCTAACCAAATCTAGTATGAGTAGACCTCATCTAACCTAAGTATAACCTAATCAAGCTTAATATGAATAGACCCAATTTAACCTAAGCCTAACCTTGTATATCTCAAAATACTAGACCCACATTCCTATGTCTGAAATTTTTACATCACAAATTCAAAGATTCCAAATTCCTATACTCCAAGCCCCTATATCCCAAATACCTAGATATCAAGCTCTTTAATTCCAAATTCCCGTACTCCAGATCCCTATATCCCAAATTCCTATATTCCACATTCCTATATCCCAAGTACCTATATCCCAAATTCCTACATTCCAAATCCGTATAGCCCATTTCTTAGATATCAAGCTCTTTAATTCCGAATTCCTATACTCCAAATCTCTGTACCCCGAATCTCTGTATGCCAAATCTCTGTATCCCGAATCCCTATACCCCGAATCCCTATATCCCGAATCCCTATATCCCGAATCCCTATATCCCGAATCCCTATATCCCGAATCCCTATATCCCGAATCCCTATATCCCGAATCCCTATATCCCGAATCCCTATATCCCGAATCCCTATATCCCGAATCCCTATATCCCGAATCCCTATATCCCGAATCCCTATATCCCGAATCCCTATATCCCGAATCCCTATATCCCGAATCCCTATATCCCGAATCCCTATATCCCGAATCCCTATATCCCGAATCCCTATATCCCGAATCCCTATATCCCGAATCCCTATATCCCGAATCCCTATATCCCGAATCCCTATATCCCGAATCCCTATATCCCGAATCCCTATATCCCGAATCCCTATATTTCGAATACCTATATCCCAAATCCCTGTACCCCGAATACCTACACCCCGAATCTCTATACTCCGGATACCTATATCCCAAATCCCTATACTCCAAATACCTACACCCCGAAACTCTATACTCCGGATACCTATGCTCCAAATTCCTATACCCCAAATCCCTATACCCCAAATCCCTATACCCCGAATCCCTATACCCCAAATCCCTATACCCCAAATCCCTATACCCCAAATTCCTATACCCCAATTCCCTATATCCCAAATCCATATACCCCCAATTCCTATATAACAAATCCCTAGATCCCAAATCCCAAAGACCCTGTATCCCCAAACCCCAAAATCCTGTTGAATTCCGGGTTGTGGAATTAAAAGCAACACTTGAAACTTAAAGATTTATTTAATAAACGGCAAGAACCGCACGCTGTTACTGACTACAGAAATCTGACCAACATTTTGCTTACAAGTACAATATATATAAGGGTAGGAGTAGGTAATCGCTGGGCAACGGATGATCAGGGTACAAGGGACAGGATGAGTAACAGTTTACAGGAGGCTAGATGAGCTCGAACTATGACTAAGATGTTTTTACGTTGAGTTATCTTGTTGGTGATGAATTGGTCATACAACACCTCCCCCCTTTTAGTCCAAAAATTATAATTTTTGGAAGAGGATTTTAGCGATTTGAAGAAAAATTATTACAGTTTGATATAGCAGTTATACAAAATTCCATATATGCTTAAATTAAATGTAATAAAAGGTGTATTAACTAAGTTAACAAGGATCGAATATACTAATAAATACATTAATTTTATGATATAGTATGATTTTACATGTGTAAATATACAAAATTAATTTGAAAACTAATAAATGCATTAATTCTATGATATATTATAGGCTTATAAACGTAAGTATAAGTTAATAAACTAGGTTTTCTAACAATTGTAAACGGTTACTGATATAATTATTGGGAGTTTACAATTACAGAGGGGTTGAGCTTTTTCGCGTTCTTGGTCCAGATTTGGATCGGAGGTTGTAGGTGTGTGCTGTAGGTTGATGCTGATCCATAGTTCTTCCTTCGATGATGCCAGTGGATGTTGTATGTTCTGAAGAACCTTGTTCCCTCCCACGCCTTTCAAACAGAACCATGTCGTTAGAATGGTCTCTGTGTTCACTATGATTGTTCGAATCGAAATTGCAGTGAACAAAGTTTTTAATAATTGGTGGCATGATTTCCCCGGTTCTGGGACTCCTGGTGAAACAGCAAAGACGTTTGAGGAGGTTCCAGCAACCAAGCCAGCGACAGCAATTTCCACAAAGGATGAGGATTAGAACGGCACCTATTACTCCTAGGATTATCGTGTACCAGCTCGTGTGAGTGACGATAAACGGTTCCTTCATTTGATGAGTTAATAGTTCGTCGAGTTCATTTAGTTTTTTGCTATTAAATTTTAAATCATTTAGGTCAATGTTTGTAAGTTTTATGGGTTTCAGAGATGATATCGTTTTATGATGTAAATAGTTTGATGCCAGAATACAGCAATCATCTTCAACTAGATTGATTCGAGGGACATAATGACTGATATTTTTGTTTACGTAATTTGTGGGTTCCAACGAATATAGCATGGTATATCCCTTGCAGCCACTATGTAACTGTAACATGCCAGTTTTCTGTAAGACAATGTCTTCCATGTGATCATTGTTGTTCTCCCCACAAATGACTGTCAGTGTAGTCGGCTTCTTCAAGACATACAGCCACTGATTGCTTCCGATGTAGGTCCAAATTTCCACTTCAGCGTTTATTGACTTCGTTGAGCAGTCTTGCGGTATTTGCTTCACGTGTGGTGATAGTAACAGCACCTCGCAGGTAGATTCTTCAGTAGTTCTGGCCGTGTTTACGTTGGTGCATACATACTTCCCTTCCAAATACTCAACGCAATTCTTCAAATCCGACAGGACGGCGAAGTTGGATTTTTGCTGGGACAGGAGTAGGTACGGGTTCTGAGGTGTAATAAATGAGAAAATAGAGGTATTTTGATGCTGAATGGGTAATGGGATTAGATTGTATAAATCGAAATTTGTTCTTCTCACAAGCGGTAACTTTATGACAAATACTACAAGTTCGTTTATTGTAATGCTTTGAAGTTTCATTAATTTGTATATTTTAGGTAAATTTTTGTAGATCGGTGTGATCACTAACTCAGGTTCGCCTTTATAACTAGTCAGCTCTTCGCAAAGATCTTTTGGAGTTATTAAGAATGGAGAAATTATATTATGATTTCCCAAATTGATAGATTCTATATTCTTATCAAAGTAGTCCGAGACCTGAATGCATAAGGAGAGTAAAGTAGCAACTTGTTCCATGATAATTGACTCTAACGAAAGGTTTATGACAAAGTTATCTGTTTCTGACATAAATTTATTAATTACTTTCATATTGTTGTTCAAAGTGTCTTCAGTAAGTTTTAAGGATTGAATTGAGTTATTAAAATTTTTTACAGTACTAGAAACTACCTGTATCTGAGACTTTAATAAGGTTTGAGTTTGCCTATTATCATTTAATAAAGCTTCAATGCTATCGGAATAGTATCTAGCATCATCAGCATCTGGGGTGCCAATTAACCAATTTAAAACATAAGAAGCTCCATTAATTAAACCACGTCGTCTACGTTGCTTTACATCGTGCCCTATTAATCCATTAAGTATTTTTTCTTTGTTATTTACATTTTGTAATTCACTTTGAACAGACTGTAGGGTTTGTTCACAATGAGACTTTTGTTTCTTAGATATTGCGGCTTCTTTTAACAAGTTACAAATCTCGCGTGATTTAATAAAGTGGAAATTTAGAAGAGCTTTCGCCTGAGATAGATAGGTTAAATTAGCATATGTTATGAGGTGTAACTCGGTGTTCGAGATTTTTGCTTCTCCTAACTTCCTATAGAAAATTCCACTTGTATCAGTGAGGGGTGTATTGGAATATGGTGACTCAGGGATGGTATTAGGAATTAGAAGGAATAGCAATAAGATTGTTGGAATCATCTGGAACATAACGTTTAAGAAGATTAGAATGATAAGTAGTCCTCTTTTTTCCTATTTGAAGTTCTACTGTGTTATTAGGATGTACTTGCGTGACTTTAAATGGACCTTTGAAATTAGGCGACAATTTTTTACTAAGGCCTACTTTAGTTCGTTTTTCATATATACAAACGAGATCATTAACTTTAAACCGTGTCGGGTTAATTTTCTTATCATAATATTCCTTACTCTTGTTTTTAGAGTTTATAAGATTTTCTCGCGCTGTTTTGAAAGACATGTTTAATCTATTTTGTAATGAACGTATGTAATCGTCATAAGTATAATGGAATTCTGGTTCTTTCAATATGGAAGAGGGTAAATAGGCTTTTCGACCAAAGAGAAGTTCGTATGGTGTTAGATTAGTGGATCTGTGAGTTGAGGTATTATAACTAAAGGTTGCAAATGGAATATATTCATCCCAGTCCGTTTGATTGGCCTTTATATAGTGCTTTAGATAATCTTTCAACGTTAAATGATATCTTTCTAAACCTCCATTGGTTTGAGGGTGATATGGACTGGTGCAGATGTGCTTTGTTTTTAATAAATTGCCCAAGTCTTTTATTAATTCGGACATAAAATCTGGGCCCTGGTCAGTCAAAAAGGTTTTTGGTATTCCAAATTGAGTAAATATTTCGATTAACGATTTTGCAATAGTTAAAGACTCATGATTTGGAATAGGTTTGGCAAAACAAAATTTTGTCAGATCGTCTTGAGCAGTAAGGATGAATCTATTCCCACTTTCAGTGAGTGGTAAAGGTCCTACAATATCTATGGCTAGTTTTTCAAAAGGCTTTTCGGCTGTTGTAGTTATTTCCATTGGTTGTTTAATAGGTTTGAAATTTGTTTTGCTCATCTGACATGAGTGACATGACTGAATATACTTTCTTATGTCTGACTTTATAGACGGCCAGTAGTATTGTTCTTTAATTTTTGCGTAAGTTTTATTGAAACCGCAATGTCCTGATAATTTACTATCATGGTTTTCTTTCAGAATGGTTTGTATCTCTTCTGATGTTTGCGGATTAATTTTTTCAGAGTGAAACAATTTTATTTCACTGCTAGGAAATAGGAATTTTAACATCTCGCTTAATTGATCTAATTTGATATTACTATATTTTTTATGATTAGGGGGAATAAAAATGAATTTTTGAGTTCTTATTGACGATTTTAATTTCAGAAAGCATTCAAATATATTTTTGTACTCTAATCTATCAAAAGGTGAATTTAGAGGATATAAAAGATAGAAAATTTGCTTTTTATTTTGAACTGTGGACAATCCATGTAATTCTGGCTTAAGGTTTTCTATGTTAAATTTTGACTGTAAGTAGTTTAAATATTGATTGTTTTCGTCGAGATCTCGAGACCAAAACATTACTACAGGATCAGTAAACGATGATAAGGTTCCTCCTACCATTTCATAGGATACAGGACTTTGATTGGTATAGTGATATTTGATAAAATCATGGTAGGATGGAGTCTGCTGTGTGTTCATATTTATTGAGCTTTGAGTGACGAGTCGAGAGAGAGCGTCTGCATTTGCATTAGCAGTGCCTGGTTTATGCTTTATCACATACTGATATTCTTCTAATCTAAGTCGCCATCTGACTAATTTTGATGATGGATTCTTACAATTAAAAAGCCACTGGAGTGGTCGATGATCAGTATAAATGATGAATTCTCTACCGAACAAATAAGGTCGAAAGTGTTCTACGGAGTTAACTATTGCTAGAAGTTCCTTTTCCGTAGTCGAATAATTACGTTCCGAATCATTTAGAGTTCGAGAATAATAGGCGATTGGAAGATCTTGACCGTTATTAATTTGGGAAAGTACTGCACCTATACCAACATTGGAAGCATCTGTACAAAGAATGAATTGTTTCGAAAAATCAGGATATTGTAAGATCGGTTTACAAGTTAATTTTTCTTTTAACGTTTCAAACGATTTTTGTTGCTCTTCCGTCCAAACGAATGGCACATTTTTTTTTAGTAATTGAGTTAAGGGTTTTGCTAATGTAGCGAAGTTTGAAATAAATTTCCTATAGTATCCTACCATACCCAGGAACATTTTAACTTCTTTTTGGTTTCGCGGTTTTGAAATTTTTTGAAGACAATCAACTTTCTTTGGATTTGGCTGCACACCTTTATCAGAAATTAAGTGACCTAGATATTCACACGATTTTTTTAAGAATTCACATTTACTTGGTTGTAGTTTTAAGTTATTCTCTCGAAGTCTAAGAAATACGTTTGTCAGCTTGCGATTATGATCTTCCAAATTAGCTCCATAAATAACAAAGTCATCTATATATACGAAACACTGCGTACTATTTAATCCGGTTAAGACGTTGTTCATAACCCTTTGAAAATGAGCTGGGGCATTCTTAAGACCGAAGGGCATTCGAGTAAACTCATAGTGCCCATTTGGTGTAGAAAATGCTGTTTTTGGACTATCCCTAGGGTCTATTGGAATCTGATGAAACCCATTAGATAAATCTAAAACGCTAAAATACTGTGCATGTCCTAACTGATCAAGAATATCTTCGATATTTGGTAAAGGATAGGCGTCGCCTATCGTTTTCTCGTTTAACTTCCTATAATCAATTACAATACGCCATTTCCTTTCTCCGGTTGAATCTAATTTTTTTGGGACAACCCAGAGTGGGCTGGACCATGGACTGGTAGATGGTTTAATGATACCGTGATCTAACATTTTCTCAATTTGTTTATCTACCTCACTCTTATGGATTTGAGGATAACGGTACATTTTTGCATGTATAGGTATTTCGTCAGTTGTAGGAATTGCATGAGAATCTACCATTGCTCGCGTTAATATATCTGTTGGTAAATGAAATATATCATGAAATTCAGTGCAAATTTCTTTGATAGATTGGGCTTCTTCCGAATTCAAATGATCCAGTCGTAGATTTTCGTTTAATACTCGTAATCTAGTTTCTGCGGAGTTTGGTTCTTGATTCGCGGCTAGACTATAAATATATGAATAATTGGGAATTGGTTCGATTGAAAATTCAGGTATCTCAATTATTTGTGTTTTAGAAGCAGTGTTAATTATTGTTGTCAAAGCCGTACCGTCCTCACGTACTCGGACAATTGAATGAGGTATCAAAAGAGAGTTATCGTTATTTAACTTTCGTGCCGTTATCGTCCCTATTTGCAAGTGCTGGAAATTTGATATTCTAATTGGAATTACTGTTTCAGTTCGAGCATTAAGTCTAATTATATCAGCGGATTTCTGAAGAGTATTTTGACACAGAGGTATAGGAAATGGTATATTTTCTAGTGACATGGTCATTTTCGTATAATCGATTGTTGCCTTATGAGCTTTTAAGAAATCATGGCCTATCAAACCATCGAAAGGAATATTACTAGAAGAGTCAAATACTTGGAATTTTCCATAAACTTTCCTGTCATTGATGTTTAAAGGGATTTCGGTTTCTCCCAGAGTTTGAATAGAAACGTTCGGTGCGATCCCGTTTAATACTGTAGAGTTATGATTATTAATTTCATACTCGGATATACTATGTGCTTTAACTAAAGAAATGGCAGCACCCGTGTCAACAAGAAATTTTAGAATTTTATCAGTGCTGTTAGAATTGTCTGACTCGAAGAGTACAGCTAATTGATCATTATTAGGTAAAAATGAATTTGAAGAATTTATCGTGTGCTCATGAGATTGAATTCCATCGTTGCTTCTTCCAATGGATTCGGAGGTTCTGGTGGATATTGGACCCGACGAAAATTTTCATTTTGAGAGTCTTTCGAAATGGTATTATGTGGTGCGACCGTATTAGAGGTGAATTGATTCTGTTCCTGATATCTAATGTCTCGTGGATTTTGGGAATGATTATTTAAGGAGTTTGGATTTTGTCGATATGTGCGAAAATTGTTAGAATTTGGTTGACCTCGATATGTATAAGAATTGTTAGGATTGGATCGATGAGGATATGAATTGTTCGGATTTAGTTGTTGTCGACTTGTTTGTAAATTATTGGGATTTGGTTGACGATTAAATACGTTACTTTGTCTAGAGTTATTGAATTCCCGTTTCCTGCATTCCTCTATGTTATGACCAAAATTTTTACAATATCTACATTGTTTTATATTATTTAATGCATTGTTTTGATTCGATTGATTAAAATTGATTGCTCTATTAGGGGGCGATTTTTGTTTATTTAAATAACAATCGTTAGTGCTGTGATTTAGCCTATTGCAAATTCTACATTGTTGAAAGTTATTGTATCTCAGACGCAAGGCTTTCTCCTCGGCCATAGCTGCCGTGAGTGCACTGTTAATATTTGGGAAGTCGCGATATCTTAACATCTGGGATATTTGTGGATGCGAATGATATACGAAACGACCGAGGGTCATTTCGCTTATCATTGCTATACGCCCTGCCAATGTATTATCATCACAGTCTGATGAGTGAATTGTTCCTAAAATTCTGGACTGAAGTTCTTCTAATCTCTGATAGAATTGAGAAACGTTCTCGTTGCGATTTTGTTGAATTGAATTTAGTTCTTCCATAAGTTGGTCTAAAGATTTTTTATCTTGATATAAATTTAGTAATAGTTCAGAAACTTCCTCCCAAGTGGTAAGATTGCAATGAATATCAATCTGATCTCGGGCCTTACCCTCTAATCTATTTTTCACAAATAATAACAAGACCGGTTTTTGTGAAGAGCTTGCTAATTCAAAGACTGAGTCTACTTGCTTTATAAACGAACGTAGTTTCGTTCTGTCACCATTGAATTCTTTCGGTAATAGTTGTATTAAATGATTCAAGGATATTCCCATTGCGGAATCGATGTTTATATCAGTTTCGTTACTTAAAGACATTTTTAAATTACGGGAATAGGATTATATGTCGGAAATTGAAGAATAGTACGATGAGATTATCTGTAGTTCGGTACTTACGATGCGACCGTATAAATGTTCTTTTTCCCAAAGAAAAACTGCAACCTCCAATGGTGCTGGATACACGCTGTTCCAGTAAATACAACCAGTTGTGGATGAGCTTCAGGATAAGTTTCTTCTTTCTTCCTTCGATATAACCAACTGAAATTGGCACCTTTCTTCAGTGAGACAATCAGCGATTGTCCAAATGCAACTGAGTTGAAAGCCGTCGAAGAATCCCACTTCTGACACCAAATTTGTGTTGAATTCCGGGTTGTGGAATTAAAAGCAACACTTGAAACTTAAAGATTTATTTAATAAACGGCAAGAACCGCACGCTGTTACTGACTACAGAAATCTGACCAACATTTTGCTTACAAGTACAATATATATAAGGGTAGGAGTAGGTAATCGCTGGGCAACGGATGATCAGGGTACAAGGGACAGGATGAGTAACAGTTTACAGGAGGCTAGATGAGCTCGAACTATGACTAAGATGTTTTTACGTTGAGTTATCTTGTTGGTGATGAATTGGTCATACAACAATCCCCAAATCACCCCTAAATCTTCATACCCCAAAATTTCAAAATCTACAAATCCACCCGTATACTGAATCCCAAAATCGCCGAACTCCTAATTCCCCATAATGAATCCTATATCCACCCGCGTAATATGAGATGTTTGAAAATTGGATAAACCTCTCGCCTCGTAAAATTTCATTAATATCGACAAATAGGCGTTCGCGAGGCTCTGGTACGCACGCGGTTCCGAGTAAACGATGCGCTGGCCAGGTCAAGGATGTCCGTTAATGATACGCACGAATTATCCATCATTACTGGGTATGCAACTATATCCACGATACGGTATCCCATTGTCTCGGGGCTATTTATAACGCATGGCTATTCGCGTAGGTCGCGGTTGATGCACGATCGAAAGGGAGGACCGATTAAAAAGCGAAGGTAGCGGCCGCCGCGGTGCAAGAAGGATTCCAAGGGTGTACTGATAAATGTACCGGTATATAGGCGAGAGTAAATCATCGGAGGGACTTGTTGCGCCGCTCGGCCGTCCGCTTCTGCCCGCTCCGGTGCAATTTAAATATTTAAACTCATTAGCCGGGGCAAAATTACGAAGCGCCTCGAGCCGACCGTTTTGTAATCGTCCGGTGTATTTCAATCGCGGTGATTTGCAATTGAATGTTTGCCTGCGAGTGGCCTCTTCATTTTACAATGTTCAACGGCGTTTCGACTAGCCTGCCCCGTTGTCGGTAGGAGGCCACCACCACCACCTCCTCCTGGCTCCTCTTCTTCTTCTTCTTCGTCCCTCCACGTACGGAGCCGGACTCAAATAAAAATTACGCATAAACGTTGGCCGGCGCACCGAGCAATATATCAAGCCTGAAAAGAATGTCCCTACGCTCGACGAATCGCTAAGAAAATTAATGGCTCGTGCTTTGCATTCTCGAGAGAAGCTTTGAATACCGAAGGTATTCCGAGTAGCCTTCCAGGTTCTGGCAGCGACCGAGTCCGACCGGCTCCTCCTGCGATCATCCTCCGCGGATTCGACTGATCGTCGCGGTTTTGCTAGCTTTTTTCCCTTTCGTTCGTTAAACGATGCCTGTCGAACATGTCACGTCTATACGGTCATGTTCAGACGTATGGGGTCTTGATGACTTTTGAAAACACTGACATTCTCGGAACGCTATATTTTCAACTAACTAGACTCATTTTGAAATATGGATGTAGCCTCCATTACTCTCGTGTCACTCGCTTTGATATGACTCTATTCATGATATTGAATGTGTCCAATAGCAATTTTGAAGACTTTTGAAGTCTTGAAGAACTTTTGAAGTCTTGAAGAACTTTTGAATGTCTTGAAGTTCACAAGAGAGACTAGATAAGAAGTTCTACTTTCCTTGTGTGCTCTTAAAACCGAAAGCGAACAGTGAAAAGCTTTTCCTGCTGCACTTATTGTTAACCAAATGGAACTTATGTGGCACTCGAGTGCGCATTTACTTTTAGCGTGCCAATCAAAGCGTAAAAGATTCCGAAAGCAAAGGGAACGAGACACCGTAATACTCGTCGATGTTTACGCAGGAAATTGCGGCTTGGTATCGGTTAACCGTATCAGTTCCGAGGAGTTTGTTTCGTTGAATAGCTGGGGCATATTTGTCTCTGCACGCACGGGTACCACGTTCGCTTCCTTAAACTTTACAATTTTTCAATTTTTTAACTTCTCAAGTTTTCAATTTCTTAACTTCTCAAGTTTTCAATTTTTTAACTTCTCAAGTTTTCAATTTTTTAACTTCTCAAGTTTTCAGTTTTGTAATTTCTTAATTTCTCAATTTTTCAGTTTAGATATTTTTTCGGACTTCTAAATTATTTCATCGTCACATCTCTAAATCCCTAAATTCTCAGGTTCGTAATTTTCTGGACCATAAATCCCTAGATTCTCGTATTCCTAGATCCCTAAAATTCTATGTATCCAAATTCCTAAACTCCGAGATCCCCAGATCCACTTTCTACGAAGGTTCAAAATCCCTAGATGCACTTTCTATGAAGGTTCTAAATCCCTAGATCCACTTTATACAAAGCTCTCAAATCCCTAGATCCACTTTCTACGATGTTCCCAAATCCCTAGATCCACTTTCTACGATGTTCCCAAATACCTAGACCCACAAATTTCTACATTATCAAACTTTTGTACCTTCAAATTTCTATTTTCCTAGATTCCCAAATTCCAAGGCACCTAACTCCCAGATTCCCAAATCCCCAAATCCCAAGGTACCCTGCTTAATAATTAACAGAATTAAAAAGTAGTTTCAATTATATCAAGAGCACTTATCCCACTCTCACAAAAGAACATTCCTCAAACAATTAAACTTCCTCTGACTAATGTACAAGTATGTATGCCATCGACTGTGTCATTATAAATATGAAAAGACGTCAATGTCTAAAAGAGTACCATTCAATATAAAAAAATGGCACTTAAGGTAAATAAATGATATAAGCAGAATTTTGTTTCGGAAGGTGTTATTCTAGAGTGACTGGCGAAGAGAATCGTACGAAATGGTTGCCATATTGGCGACGATGTGTCACGGTTGGGCGACAAACGAACGCGTTAATTGATCTCGGCAGACCTCTGGGCGATTAATCCCGCAATACGGGTTAAACCGTGGCAATTTGTTAAGCTCCGTCAGTTTCTATTATCCCTGGGACAGATTCAGGGATTCTGGATTCGAAACCTGTTCCGCGGATGCATCGAAGCCACGCCGGCTGGTGGCTCGAGGCTCGTTCCGAGTTCAATGGCACTCGTCGCGGTTCGGCACATCGAACATCGCCGATTTTTAACACGACACCGAGGACAAAAGGTGTACTTGGACCGTTGACCTTCCGCGGGAGACAACGT
Source organism: Megachile lagopoda (assembly GCA_036983795.1). Classification (NCBI taxonomy): domain Eukaryota; kingdom Metazoa; phylum Arthropoda; class Insecta; order Hymenoptera; family Megachilidae; genus Megachile; species Megachile lagopoda. The sequence goes on from CM072787.1 coordinate 9,039,860, forward strand.
CTGTCGCCCCCGGGTGCCTTACCCGTGTGCAGACGTGACGGGAAACAATCAGGATCGCCGAGAACGCGTGACCCTGATTTTCGTGTCGTATAGTCATCGGGAAAAGTTGAACGAACCGACAGCCAAACGACTTTCGTTTAGCCTACGAAACCAGTACGATCTACAATCCTAGATCAGCGATATGTCAACGATCAAGGTTGCCGGCTGTTTAAAATTAATACGCCGTTATTGAGCAACAGTTTCTCCATGCTTTCGATAACGTCGATCTTCGATGACTAATGGATTCGATTCGGTATCATAGCCTCACTTTCTAACTCTTCCACCTTTTCATATCTTGATATTGCTACTCGTTTGTTTTATGTACGAACTCTTTCTGGCAACTCTTTGCAAAATACAACTCTTTGAAAAAAAATGAAACGTACAGAATTTTTGTATTTTTATATTAAAAAGACTTATTTCACAATTAATAGCAGCGTTCGTTTAAATTCAACTTTCCGAGGTGGGCTAAAATTCTGCCGTACATAAAAAGAGGTGGGAGTTTTTAACCCACTTAACCTGAAGAGTTAAGGGAGCTGTAGCTCCACTTCTCGTTATATTTGATAAAAACTCTTTTAGAGTATTGAAACTGCGTTCTAATTATATTTTGCGTTCTCATCGTGAAATTATATTCACGATAAAACGTATTTAAATGTTTCGGTTTTTAATATAATGTAAGAATGGATATATGGAAGTGATCAAGATTTATGAATGAATTAGGTGAACATGGCGTAATGTGAATGTAATTAATGAATCTCTTCGTGATTCTGAGGTAGACCATGGTAGACATGGAATATTTCTTAAAGATTCTCCCAAAATATACTAATCTGTTTTTTTAAATAAACTGAATATGACAAATATATTTAGTTATACAAATAATTCTTTTCAGAACTGTAGATCACTTTCATAATCAGCTCGTTCCGCACACGACAGAAGTTACGGTAACGAAACGAAACGAATCGAATGAGTTCGGCTTCCTCGAATTCTTTTTCTCCCTGTTTCGTCCTCCCCTGCGTGCGTCAAGATGGAGGACGCAAACTCTCCAGCGCTTATTTTATTCGCGCACAACTATCCGTGGAAAAGAAGCGCGGCCGCCACAGTCCCATAATTGGTGCTTACAGCTAATAGCCCATTGTCTGCCGTGAAGAAGCGGGAAAAATGTTTCATTTATCTGAGACGTTTTCTGGAGGCGCACCATCAGAAAAAACACGACGTCGACGAAGCGTTCCGGAACGAACGGAATACAATACGCGCTCTTGTCCCACGTTAAACATTCGTCGATACATTTTTTCTCGTCGCGTCGACGGGACAAAGGAAGTGCTACGCGTAACCCTGCTGGGAGCAACGGTACCTGTTTATTTTCACCGGACTTTTTTCCCTTTTTCTGGCTCGAGTGACGCGAGGGCCACTTGCTCGAGAATCTGCTCTAAATTAAGGAAACCCAAAACGTTCAACTTGGGAAACTCAAAATGTACGCTATTAGTTTATATATTTTTTTTTCACGTTCTGCAGGCGAAGTAATTTTTATCGTGAAAGTGGTCTAAGTCAAAATCCGATTGCCATACGATTTGTTTGTCGGATACGTCAGTCAATAGTGACTATATTGCCACAATGTTGAAACAAATAAAGTTATAATGTTATGTCAGTTTTCTATTCAGCTATCTTTGACTATGCAAATTATAGTTGGACTTAAACTTCAAGTTGGTATTCAAAAAAGCAAGATTCGTCACATTTGAATTGTATGCACGTCACGAGTCAAACTTGTCAAAATATGGCATAAAGTTACACTTTTCACATATTCGTATTAATTAATTTTGCTATATTACTGTATTGATTAATTTTTCTACAGCACTGTCTGGATTAATCGTACTATATTGCTGTATCGATTAATTTTACTATGTTACTTTTTTTAAATATTAGTAAATTGAATTAATAACAAAGTCGATTATGTCATTGAATGAAATTTATTTTGATAATGATGTACTTAATAGAAAATTCAATTTAATATTGAGTCGTGTTTGACATTTTGCTGTTTTACGTTTTCAAAAATTCTGAAGCAATTCTTATTAATCTAAATCATTGGTATATTATACAATCGCCCATTGTGTCAAATGTGTAATACTGTCTTTAATAAAAGTAAAAATTCGAAGGAAAGTGAAATTTCGCTTGTAACGTGAATCATTTGAATAACTACGTAGGGATAACGGGTTATTTAAGATTCTTGAGCGGTTATTTTAAATTGTCCTTCGATTTATTCTGAAACTGCTATTAACCTCTTTATTGAAATTTTAAAGTTTTGTAGATATAAATATTTCTCACATACATTTCTGTCCTTGAAAACCAGACTACTCCAAATTTTTGTTACTTCTTAAAGAAACATAAGAGCATATATTCCTTATGTCAGACTTAATTGAATAAGAAAATAAAAAGGTGACTCATATCTATTATTTCAGTAAATTAATATCAACCTATTATTATATGTAGTAACTAATTGAATAAATAAACACTACAAACTGTTCCAACGTTTTCACTTATTTCATCTTTTAAAATGTAATCAAGGTTATTTCAAAACCTGATTATTGATTGTCATGAATCGTGAGCGTTCCTGAACATATGATTTACGAGCGATGGTCAGGTTTTCAAATAACCTTAATTAGGTTTTGAAAGGTAGTAATGAGTATCCACTCTTCGAAAGATGCTTTCTGATACTACAAACTTCTAATTTTAGAAACATAACACGCTTTTGGGACGTTAAGTACTCATTGTTATTTATGGTTCTGTCAAAATTGTTCATATCTATACGGATCACTATCAAACTTCCATAAAAAATATTAAAATAAATGTACTGAGACGTAGAAATTATTTCGTGTAACAGCAAATGCAAACATCTATTTGTAACAAGTACAAATATTTTACAATCGCAAACATTCGATGAAAATAATGATATGCGACAGCTAATCGCAGCGATTGATACGTGAATATCGTATCGTTTATAATAGCCTCTAGTATAACACCAATTTTCATTACACAAATTGCTATAACAAATATTGAAACTACTGTTTTCATATAACTTCGTATAAGTCTAACACGAACAACACACACGTTAATTGCGATATGCAGAATCTATTGTAATCGATGATTTTCACACAGGACAATTTCCTACAACGCGTGAGAGTACATTAACGCTTGAAGCTATTATGCTGTTATCAATTCTACTTTTTGTTTGAAACAGGAATTCAAGTTACTTTTCCCTTATTAATCATCGTTATCTGTTCCTCTATTTATACATTGTACATTGTAGATTTAAAAAATCCCTATTTGTCGCATTAAATCGTACAGCGAGCGTGAGTCACCTCTCGAGTACAAAGGGTTAATGATTTGGTGCGAAAGCCCGGCGCAGTCGAGGGGTAAAAAGAGAAAAGTTGAAACGCGAAGAGTAGCCGCGAGAAACAAACGCGGGACTAATTGTAACGTTATCAAGAAGAGAGAACGTACCTTGACCGCGAAACTCAGATGGCAGATCGGCGGCCGGGTGTCGTTGCGTTGATCGATGGGGCCCGTCTCTCCGCGAGGATCATCACGTTTCCGGTGTCCGTTCGGGATCCAGGTAAATCGTTCGTTTCCACGAACCGGCGCACTCCAATGTCACGGAACAGAAAACTGTCGACCGAAACGGTAGGCAATGATCGCGCGTAAATATCTCGTCCGTTCGGTCTCACTGTACGCGGGTGAACCGGTCGACGCGGTGCCGCTGCGTGCACTGTGACATGTCAGGTGGTGAATTTTCGTCTGGTCTCGGCGGAACTCGAGAGGAACGGAAGCGACTTGAACTGACCGCGCGCAGGGAGAAGCCAACGCCGGAGGAAGGAAGTCGGATCGGCGATCGATGACACCGGCGGATTAGAGAGGCAAGAGGTAGGAGACAGAAGAAGAAGAAGAAGGAGAGAAGGATCCAGCCGCAGAACGAGCGAGGAACGCCGGATCAGGGCAGTGGCTTGGCTCGGATCAGACTGAGCCGAGTCAACCGAAGGATTCAGATGTGCCTTTACCTTGCGCGCCTTCCTTTCCTTTCCTTTCCTTTACCTTTCCTTCGCCGTTTCTCCCTCTCGCGCACCGACGTCTCGTGTGCTGTTCACTCTGTTAAATCGTGATAGCGTGGACAGTGGCGTACCTCTTCGCTCCGGGTACTCCACGAACGCCACGCCAGAAATTGCGACGCGTCACGCGACCACCGAAACCTTTTCTATCCGACACTCTTGCTCGCTTACCTTGCGTCGCGATTCTCCTCGATTATCCTACCTAGGACCGTACAAATCGCACAACGTTCCCATTCGCCTTCCTTTATCTACAACCTATCCATTACATATTCTCGATCATTCATTAAAACTCTCCAAAATCTGATGTATACTCTCCTCCAAAATGACACCTCTTATCGTATACACCCCTCTATAACATCTCTTGATATCTGCTCTAAAGTTAGCATTTTTTACGTGTGTCTTGTCAATGCCTAACAATATACCCAAAAATCACACGTACACATTTGAACCTAGCAAGTGTAAGTTCCCCTTGTGATTGTATCTTTCCTAGTACAATAAGAATACCGTTTTCGAAGTTTGACGTATCGTTCAAAAAGTGAATCTGACATTTATATGAAATACGTGGATGCGGGATTTGAGGGAAATTTGGCATCGAACGAAATCGAATTACGCGCACCGTGTTGAGATAAGTGCCCCGTGCGAGTACGGCCCTGCGCGTAAGCATGGCATAGCAAAGCGTCTGTCCCTGTCTCGGACGCAACTCACCTTCGTCGTTGGAGGACCCCGGCCTCGTGCCCGCCATTCTTCCTAATACTTTGGTGCACGCCAACCGGGGGGAAAAAAGAGTCCCGGTAAAAAGGTGCTGGCTCCATAATGCCCCCTGCAATCCAGTTGACTTCCGAAAAATAAAAGGATAAGCGAATTAAAGGAAGGAATAAAATGAAGGAGGAAGAAACGAGGTCCCTTTTGAGGACGTCTTCGTTGAACGTTAAGCCACTTTTCTGAATGATGCGCTGCCACGCAGAGTCTCGAGGGGTTTTTTGTTCGACGAATTACGAAGTTACACGGGAACGGATAGAGAAACCGGGCAATTTATTTGCTTCGGGCAGCGCAGAGGTAAATTGACGCGAGAGCGTCCTATTTAAAACAGGTGTTACAGGTGCGTGTTTCAACCAACGAGCGTAGAGCATTCAAACATTGTCGGCGATCTTTTGTCGAGACTCACGATGATTCACTGTTTTCTACGGAAATTATATTCAATGGAACACGTGAGCGGGACTTCTTCTTGACGTTTAACAGCCGTTACATCGGGGTAATGTACACTCGAAAGCGAATCTCGCTTTTCTGGAAAAACGGCAGCGGAGGGGAATCTTACCACCCGCAATGACACCCGCACATTGCCACGAATTATGCTTAATTTTTACATTTCAAAAATTAATAAATAATATAATTTTCTCAAATACATAATTACTTTTAAACTCAATCTGTTCTTTTGCGTATTTTACATTTCAGAAAGAAAATTCTAGGAACTGGTCTTTCATAATTGATTTTACAAAATATAACAGATAAGGTAGTGAAATAAATAATTATAGAAGTTCAAAGTGTTTTGGAAGTTTCAATCTTACATATGTTTCAAAACTTACGTTTTCGCGCGGGATACCTGAAAAAGTGCTATCGGCATCATCTAGTGGTCAAGTGTAGAATTATCGAAACAAAAAGTTGCGATTTTTTACAAAATAAAGAATGTTTATCATTTGCTGACGCATGCATATTGATGTATAGTTAATTGGAATTACACTTCGATGTAATTTGATGCATATTATAGTAAATTAAGCCAATAAAATCAATATTAATTGAATTAAAAAAAAAAAAGTGAACTAGTGGCGCCATCTCTCCGGCGAACAGGGTGAACTACACGTATTTGAAACTGTAGTTTCATTAGTTCCTACCTTTCACCGCTAGATGTCGCAGAAGTTTAAAATTCTCGCTTTAAAGTTGAATACTGCGACACCTAGCGGTGGAAGATAGGAACTAATGAACCTACAGTCTCAAACGCGTGTAGTTCACCCGGTTCGCTGGAGAGATGGCGCCACTTGTTCCATAATTTTTTTTAAATTCAATTAACACTGATTTTATTAATTAATATGCTATATATTCATTGTATATTTACTAATATTGATTTTATGTTATTATGTAAAAGAACTAGGCTTCCAAAGTATTCTTAACACTTTAAGTTAATTATTCCATAAGTTATTCCCTGATCCTTTTATATAATAAATTATTTGCGGTGCATCTGTTATGAATTCCCTATTCTAAACTTCTCAAATTCCAATCCACAAATGTTTAAATTCGCAATTCTTTAACTTAGAAATTCAGACTTTTGGCCCAAATTCATGATACACAAAACAAATATAACTACAATTTATCGTGAATTCAATCGTTTATTAATTTATTAACAGAACATGAAATCGCTGCTCGTGATAGGAAAGCCAAAACAATTATACGATACACTTTTATTTTAAAGTCTTAGATTCGTAAGAGTACAAAATAATACAACGTAAAACGACGATTTTCTCTCTCCGGCAACGTTTATCACTCCAAAATGTCTCTCTGTCCCAAACGGTTAGTCGATCTTGAAGTCAGTAAAACACTCACCGTTGTTTATCATTATAATCGTTCTTAATCGAAACTGAATTCTTGTTCCTTTTCACTCGTACACTTTAAAAGCAATGAGCACATTTCGTAGATTCAACGCACTCGACAGCCCTCGTCACAAAAATTTTGGATGCGTTGTATATTGCATCTGTGTGTTTGTGTGTCCTGGTGTCTGTGTGTGATTAATGCGATGTGTACGTCGGGTGTAAATCGTGTAATGTATACGTGTATGTTAAGCGTACGCGTAACACGGCGGGTGTAGAAAGTGTCTTAATATTAATATTACGCACGTACGTGAAGTTTGATGCGTGTACAAAGTTAACAGCTTAAATACTAAACATTGTGTGTACGTGTTCGTTTTTTCCGTATCTCTTACAAATGTCTTTTTAACTCTTTATCGTCATTGCTTCGTCCGAGTATGTACGCGTGGTAACGATTATATTTTTCTTTTCTTTTGTTTATGTACATATAAAATCGAGTTTCGTTTTTGTCTTCCATCCGGCACATTTTGTCGGTCCGTTCTCTCCGAACACTTTTAGCACCTAACTGTAAGTAAATAGAGAACACACTTAGATATAACATTCACTTGATCCCCCGGTATTTTTATTTTCGCTACATCACTGCTTTTGCACTGCAAAACGGAGTTTCAGTGTAAAGAGCATGTGAATAGACACGAACTGACCGGAAACTGTTGCAACGTTACTTGACTCTGCTTAATATCACAGGCTGATTATTTCAATGGTAAGGCAAGACGTTATTGTTATTTCATTTAGCTAATAACCGAACTGTTTAGGAATTTATGATCTTTTCTCTTGATTCTTTTCAACGATCGTTAAGATCGTATTTATCGACGATGTTTCCACGTTGAACCTTACTAAAGTATATGAGAAGCTTTTTACGATGTAAAAATATGATCAGATCCGTGCTTTTTTTTGTTTTCTTAAGTTGTGGTAATGTTAATACCGTCTATCACGGGAATCCGAACGAGAACGGCGGTCTCGGCTGCGGCTACGGGTCAGAGATCTCCTGCGAGGGCTACGGGACCTTGACCTAAAATATTAAAGAAACATTTTATACCATTTTTAATAAAATTGAAACGATTATTCATTAATGCACGACCCCTACTTCGTCTCAAAAATGTTGATAACACTATTCTATTATTAGTCGTGTTAGTTCACGGCTCGAGATACAACAGCGAGCATGGTAGACTTCCCCAGTGAAATTGATCTGCGAGAAAAGATCTCACCATTCGTTTATCTTTAATTAATAAACTTCAGAATTTACAAACATTTCCATTTAAGTATTTGTTATTTCAGAATTTTGTAGGTTTTGCAAATTGAATTTGATAGTTTATGAATTCGTAAATCTGTTAGTTAAAAAATTTTGACTTCACAGTACGTGATTTCCAAAAATTTAAGATAAACGACTGCAGACTTTTTCCCGCAAAATAATCATCCGAGGGAAGCCCACATTGTACCCAAGGGTACATGCTCCGTCACCGAGGCTTATGATTTTTATCACATAATACGTAATAAGGGAATCTACAAGATAAACAAAATGATATCAGATACTTCGTATAAAACACATGAGACGAAACAGAACGTCGCACGTTAAACACATAGGTACGAAAAATGATCGCAAGGCAACTGTAATAGAATTAGGACTGGCTAATTCCTATTTGCCTAAGGGGTGATAAAACTAGTTAGACACAATAATTAATACAAAATGACATCTCACCAATAATGAGAAACCAATAAACGAAAGTAGGATTAATTTAGTTAAATTAAATCTTTACAAATAACTGTTATATATGTATATATGTAATATATATATATATATATATATATATATATATATACATATATATATATACTGATAAACATATTATTATTATTATGTAAAGGGTGGCAGTTCCTCAGTCCAATGTCAAAACATTATCGCTAAAATAACTGAGAAAAGAAATATTAACCACAGTGTTTCTTTGTATGATGTTCCTTTGCTATCCTTGGCCATTGCAAGCTTAAACATGATACAAAACATTGGACTACAGGAAACGTGACACCGTAATTAATAAAAAAAAAAAAAAAAAAAAAAGAAAAAGAAAAAATGATAAAAAATCTTTGAAAATCGGTGAAATACCAGACAACTGTGAACATGTAGTGGTGGTTGGTGGTGGTGGTACTTGGTTGGGTGGTGGTGGGATGGTGTGTAGGTGGTGATCATTTTGCTTTGCTCAGTCGAAGAGAAGTGGCGGTCGCGTTGTCGGCTAAGTTTAACGTGATGGTTGACGAGTAGTAGTAGTAGCAGTAGTAGTAGTAGTAGTAGTAGAAGTTGGAACGGACGGACGGACTGACGCGCCGAGATTTTGACAGAAGTATTCGTTCATATCGCGTCGGCTGTTCGATGGATTCACGATGCTCCTAGCCGCTAGAGGTTGAGGTAGCCCGAAGAAGTCTTTTTGAAGGGGAACAGACGGACTGACGGACTGACGGACAGCATCGGACTGTCAACTGACGGACGACTTGGCTCCTACCGGTGACTGGTGGTGACTGATGGTGACTGGTTGGGAAGTTAGTGGGCAGGCAGGCTTTTTTTTGTTCAGTTTTGATTGCTAGACTTTTTTTCACGGTGGCTGTAGTAGTAGTAGTAGTAGTAGCAGTAGTAGTAGTGGCGGGGAGACGAGCAGAGCTAGGAGCTGACGCTGGTAGAATCTGCAAACGTCAGTTTTAGCAATATAACTATCAACGTTATCATACTCCTGGCCACTATATCGGTATACACGAGTTTTTCCTTAATCCAAATTCACAAAATTGCACATTTTCGACTTAGCAATAGGTTTTTTTTTCTTTTACGATTATCCTAGACTGCCCACTCTGATGCGTACAAAAGAAGATTCTACTTGCAGCTGATCGATTAAACTTATATGAATGAATGTATCAATTTCAACTTATTCTTTTACGTATACTTATCGTAACGCATAGTGCAGTACACTAACGCAATACTATGTACTTCGAAAGTAAAATAAAATTTGATCTGGTGAAACTAATATGGAAAAATGGAATCAGATAATCGCAAGCTGCTTCAATGCGTGTACGATAAATAAAAGTGACTAAAATACGAAGTGCAACTGAACTATTTGCACATTAGTGCCTTCTGATGTAAAAAGTTCTCTGCTATGTAGCTATTTAATCAAATTTAATAATTAATTTATATTTCATTCGGTATCTGAAAGAAATTTCAAAATTTTGTTCCAAAATCAAATAAACAAACGCAAGCACTTATAAACAATTACTAGTACGATTGAGTACAATCGATCTTCAGATACCAAATAATCTATTTGACACTTACAAAGTGAAATCAATCAGATTCTATAATAATAAGAGCACAATAAGCGCTAAAAATAAATTGCTTTGAAATGATAAAATTAACACCAGACACCGCTAATTACTTTCATATGCCGACGGTGTTCTTATGCACCGAACGAGCTTCGTAGTTGCCAACTAATTCTTGATCTTAAACGTTTTCTTTTTTCTTTTCTGTCTCGAATTACTTCTTCGTCCTCCGTCTACCGCACATTATTTTACTTCTGTCCTCTCCAACTTATGCCAATCAGTTATAACAATATTTGACCGCCGATCGTGACTATTACGCAATTCTTAGTGTTCAATACATTCTGAACCGAATTACTCTACATGTTTCTTTTTTATATGATACATTGTGATTCTGCGTGCAAAATTGCGATGATCACAATACAAGCGGTACTTGCAAATACCTACTTGTAACTTGCAGATTGGCTGTTCTTGGTAAGGCCCTGAAAATTTGGTAAAAAGTTATAATATAAAAAAAAATTACCTGGAATATCGGCTTATTGGCGATCTGCGCGGACTTCTTGACCAGGACCTAAAAAACATTAAGAAAAACTGTTGTATGTTTCAGACTGCTCATATGTTGTTGATCGCCATGTTTTCTTTCTTTTGTCTACTTGCACCTGAAAATTTCGGTTAACATGGCTAGAAAAATCTTACCTCGGATAACGACCCAATGATCTCCTTCGAGGACTTCGAGATCTGGACCTATAAGTTTGTCAAAAAAGATATATGGTATGTGAATCCTGTTGTTCGCTAAGCATATTCACAAGGAGATTACAATGGGAGCAATATGAGCTCTAAACGAAATTACTACCTCTGCCATAACTAAAACTTTGCCCTAGCATCTCCCGTTTAGGTTTCCCATGCAGTGTATTTGTTTGCTCTTCGGCTAATCGCGCAATTATTAACATTTAATAGACAAACATTTTAATGATACCCAAACATATTATACCATATACTGCCATTAATATCATGTTCATATATTAAACTATTGTTGACATAAGAGCACTAGCCAGAAGAGCGATAAGATCAAATAAAGTACATTTTATCCGCATTCCTATACAAAATAATGACAAAAAAATATAAATTTATATCCGCTGTGCATAAAAAAAATGTTCACCGAAACCCGTGCATTGTTTCTTGACATTCTTATTTGAGAACTGCACTGTAATACCTACTTGGCGAGACACTTAGCCGTCTGCAGTAGCTCAAATGTTGCTGTAAAATGCGAATCCATAACATTTAAAGATCTCTTACCTGGAGTATCTTGGACCTGGTCTCCGGCCACCACCTCCACGCCGACTCCTTCCTGAGGACATTTCTACTCTTACTCTGGTTCCACAGCAGCGTCTGTTATATAAAATCACTGCTTTTATCATACAATGTAATTTAATATTAAGTGAATATTGATAACAACATGTCCTTTATATTTCACTTACGTTCCATCTAACCCTCTAACTGCATCTTCTGCGTCTCGTGGGTCTTCAAACTCTACGAAAGCAAATCCAGGTGGGTTTCGTGCAACCCACACATTTCTAAGTGGGCCATATTTACTGAATGCAGTTTCAATTTCGTGTTTGCTAGCACTGTTTCCCAGGTTACCGACATAAACTTTGCAAGAAAGATCCCATTCACGATAACGTGACATTCTGTCCATGTAAATAATAAAAGTAATATCAATTAATAATTGGAAAGCAACTGACACTGACCATTTCATTTAACACTTTGTAGTTTGTTGATGGCAGTGTACTATCATAACTTAATTAGTTTACAAATAAGTTTTTTATTTCATGTATTTATAGCATTCAAAATTGAAACAAAATGGTAGATAACAACAAGTACTTTAATTTTAAATGTTATTCTTCAATCTCAGTATTTGTATAATTACATACATTGTTTAAAAAGCAAACCCAATTTCAGATGAAATATTCAAACATAACGAAACAAACAACTGTGATAATTCCGTATTGTTAGAAATTATATCTTCAATATACATGTTAGGAATTCAATAACAGAACGGAAATGAGTTATCGCACCCACTGTCAGTTTATCTATATTAAAATAATATCGAGCGGCAACGAAAATATCATTTAGTATAGAATTTAAACTACATAAATGAACATATACTCATCTAAATAAATTTTATAGTTAATTCCATTTCATTCAATTGTAAACATTTAAACTATAACTAAAATTTATATAGATTAGAATTATGCTTAAAAGAGAAAGTCGGAATACCGCCATGTTGTACTCTCGATTTACCGTGGTAACGAGAAACCCATTACGACGAACTAAAATATTTTAGTTTAAAACAAAAATATAATTTATTTCTTCGTCTGAAATATTTCAATAATAAACAAAAATTATTTCTTTGAAGTTTATATTCACAGGGACACAAAAACACTGTGAAAATATGTTGAAACAGAAACCGACGCCATGGAGATTTCGTACCATTGTTCCTTTCAATCAGTGATTTTTATAACTATAAATATATAAAATTTTATCTATTATTAACAAATTACTGATTTACTTACGTTTTGAATGTGTAAATTTATTTAAGGAATTTTATAATTTTATAATACACACAACCGCCTCCTTGAACTGCACAAGCAGCAATGCCCACAAAATGGTGGCGTGTGTAGCGTTAATCTCCTTCCGTGGCCTCCTTTCGAAGATGGCATTGGTGCATGTATATTGCTTTCCATATTTTAGTCAAATCAAAGTTTAATACTATGATTATATTTTTCTTTTTTATGTACAAATAAAATTTGTTAATACCCACTAATTTAAGTTTTATAAATATCAATTTAACTCAATGTTTATTTAAGTCGTAATAAAATATTTAAATGATTTAGATTTAGTTTAAATTATAAATTATTTATAACAATCGTTACATAGGAGGTGTACATCTTTAATTAGCAATATTGTTAAATAAAAGTACCTTCAATTATTTATATAACAAGAAAAAACGGTGTCAAAAAGCTGTTTACAAAAATCGATAAGTGGTTTGTATTGACTTGCGTTGTACAGAGAGCAAATGGTATACTCCCACTACACAACACTGCATCAATAATTAAATTTAAAGTACAGTGGACAATGTGTATAATGGGCAACTTAATTAAAATATATATAAAAGTTTATTTTTACAGATTTTCAATTATGGAAAGTTGAAATATATGTACAATTTTACAAAGTAAATTTACAGACATAAGGAATAAAATTTTGTAATAAAAATATAATACTAATTAATTCTGTAACTGTTATATTAATGAACAAGTCTTTTGTAGTCAATTTTTTCCAGCTGAACCAAAGGTTTCAATTGTTCAGCAAAAATTCTCATATCTTCTGCTATTGCATCTTGACCACTTGGTGCTAAAACACTCAATTCCACTAAATAGCTTTGAGATATGGCTTCCATACTTTCAGGCATTTTTCCTTGCTGACCCATTTTAAATATCTTAGAAACTGTGACTTTCATTCTCCCTTTACGAAACATATAACCACGGGCAATGTATTCAAAATCTAATCTGCATCCAAGTTCTGTTAGAAAGTCAACAACTGTGTTACTAGTTGCAATATCTAAACTGCTTCTAACAATTGTTGGACGTGATTTATCACCCAATTCTGGTTGACCAATATAACGTAACTGCCAAGGCATATCTTGATAATCCAAAGCTCTCCTTACACGTAAAAGTAATGGTTGCTCTGATGCTCTGAAACATGGATTATCACATAATTGCATTCTTGTATATGATACCAAATGAGTAATCAAATGTTTAAAAACAGTTGTAATTACCTAATACTGAAACACATTTCATGATCATTAAATGTTTCTGGTCCAGTATCAACATTATCACATAAACCACGTAACCTATGAAGCAATACTTCTACTGCACTATCCAAAACTGATCCTTGCAATAAATATTCTTGATTTGGTATTATGTTAGATTTAAGTGCAGCTGATAAACTGTCCATTGCTGTGCTTATTGGAGCACTCATTTTGAAAGTTATAATATTTGTGTAACAATATAAACACAATGATATACTTATTTCGATAATATATATAAATAAACGATATACATTCAATTATATAGGTTAACTTGTAACTTCAGTGCCTCATTGTTGACGTCCAGTACGTACATGTGATTTAGTTGTTTATCATATTTGGTCCTACAACTATTGAAATAGTAGCTGACTTCAAACAGAATTTCGTGATTACATCAAATAAGTACACATGTAAATGGAAAATATAATTTTATTTTATTACATATCTACAAATATGTATAGGTATATATATAAACTCATAAATTTGAGGTTTAATTACTACATAAATAAGAAACTATTTATTGTTCGTTCCACGGAAAATCATACCCAAAAGACGACGAATTTTTATTTATTCTGCGCATCTCTCATTACTTCAGATGATTCAGAAAAAGCAAATTTCTATTTCATTCACCAGATGTCAGTAGCGATATTGTTTTCAAAACGCGCATGAATACAAAATTTCCACGTTGCATTAAAAATCGTAAATCTGCTGTGTGTTTTCTAAATGCAGTCTGTATAAAATAACAGTAAGAATCCACAGTAGACATATAATATTCTTAGACTATTAACCTATTTTTTCTGTAACAGGATGTCTTATGTATTATTGTAGGCACGTACATATGTTATAATTATAGTATTTTGATTATGAATGTAAATTTCAAAAGGAAAAGAATTGGTAATTCCAAAGAACGTTTCAATAATAAATGAGCAATAATTTATGACGATTTAATGTACAAATAAATTACCAGCGAAATAAATACATGCAAATATTTTCTTAAACAGAACAATCTAGTAATGTGAATTTTGCTGAGTAATAAATACGATACTAAAAATCTGTCTATAAAAAATATTTATTTATAAATATAAAATGGTTGGTCGGTCTTATTATCACGCCTGTGCTTTAGTTAACTAGATAAGATTGAGCGCGCAAGCGCAAATCAAAATTTACAACATGGCGGAACGTAGGAAAACCAGGAAGCGTAAAGATGTAAGCATCACATATGGCTGCAATTATCGCAATATAATTCAACTATATATATGTGTTATTGTGTTTAGTTGGTGCTCTGAAGTATAATATTTAATTTTATATCCATTGATTTTATATTATTTATTAAAATCACGTGTCACTATGAATGTGCTTCAACAAAGTTCGACGGATGACGTAGCAGCAAACACATCGTTTATTCTCTCTATTAAAAATTATCTAATTATTTTTGATGATATATGTACTTCGTTATTTATAACACTACTTCATGGTTTTCTTATCGAAGATGAAACAATTGTTCTAGATGTATTTTTTCTATATAAGTTATACAGATGTTTGAAGTGTACTTTGTTATAGGTCACCATCTGTAATATTGCAGTATTTTATTATTTTTATTTGTTGTAAAAATCACACTAGAATTAATAAATTTTTAGTGACACGTGAAACATTCAATTTATTAACATCTATGAATGTTCATATTAACATTTTTACATGACATATCTACAGATTTTTATAAAAATAAAAAATAAGATTCAACTTTTTTGAAACAGGAAGTATCAAATGTAGATAATGAAGTTGTTCAAGAAAAACCATCTAAAGGAGAGTATGCAGTAGCTAAATGGATTCGTAACAATGTACCATCAAAGAAGACAAAGTTTGATAGAAATCACAATGTTGAATACTTCACTGGTTCACGTGCAGTGGATGCTCTATTGGAAAACTCACCATGGAGTAAAACCAGATTTGAGACACGTGAACAAGTTACAGAATTTCTTGACTTGATGTTACGACATAAATTCTTTCATAGAGCTAAAAAAGTAGTAATTTCTGAGGAAGAGTTATGTAAAATACGTGGAATAAAGAAAAAACCTAAGGATCCCAAGAAAGACAAGAAATCTACTGAGAAAGATAAAGAAGAAACTAAAGATGCAACAGGTGGAAAAGATAGTGAAGATAAAACTGAGGAGAAAAAGAAAAAACCAAAAGTAAGTTTTAAACAAATGATAATTATTTAAATTAAAGTTTATGTTTCAAATATAAAATACAATAGAATAAGTAGGAATTTAACACAGTATTTATTAATTTAGGTACGTCTGGAAATGCACATGGAACAATATTTTGTCGATTGTAATGATGCTTATGTTTGGATATATGAACCAATTCCTATATACTACTGGTTTTTTGGAACATTGGTAGTCTTAGGAGCAATTGGTGTATGCCTCTTCCCATTATGGCCCTTAACAATCCGTCATGGTGTATACTACTTAAGTCTTGCGGCAGCAGGATTCCTTGTATTCATTTTGACATTAGGAATTATTAGATTGATCGTCTTCTGTCTTTTATGGGTTCCAACACTTGGAAGATGTCACCTCTGGCTTTTGCCGAATTTAACAGCTGATGTCGGATTTTTCGCTTCATTTTGGCCACTTTATCAAGTGTGTATTACTTCTTAATTATTCATTATTTAATGAATAGTTAGTACACATAAATTTATTTTCAGTACGAGTATTATGGTTCTACTGAGAACAATAAAAAAGCTAAGAAAAAGAGAAAGAAAGAAAAAGATTCTGATACAGAAGATGCATCATCAACACATTTGTAAGTTAAAATTAAAAAAAAAAACAATCATTTATTAATATATTTAAAAGGAGGTAGATTCATTATAATTTGGTTATAAATATTATGTATTCTTTTTACAGAGAAGAGAAATCTAGTACAAAAGAATTATCTACAGAACATACTCAAATTGAAGAAATTACAGTTAGTGAAGACAAAAAGCTTCCTTCATCTGAATTGGTAGAAGGTGAAGAGGGTAGCGAAGGTTCGGAAAGCGAAAAGTCTAATACAGGTCGGGATTTTGTGATGCTTTAGAACAGGAACTCTTGGCAATAAATAGTTTCCCTTTATCTCCAGCAACTGCCGTGTTAATCAATGGCTGATTCTCGTCAATTCTGATTAAATGTAATATAATTTCTTACATAAATGAAGGATTTATGTTTCACTGTTATGTGCTCGAAAGATGTACCATTTATTTTATTAGAAAAAAAGACAGGATATTAATAACAGTCACGGCAAGAAAAAGAAGCGGTATATAAATTTAGCAAATTGATTTCGTTTAACGCTTATATCAATATCTTTGCATTTCTTGCATTTAAAGTGTAATAGCCAATTGAACAAGAAAATCGCATCTATATTTTAAATAAAAGAAATTTTTGTAAATTGTGGTACGGAAATGTACCACTTCTGAGATTCCAGTTAAGTATGTATTTCTATTTAAATAATTACCAACTAGTACTTTTAGATGTTCACATAATACTTACAAAAATTTACGTTGAAACGTATGATTACGTTTATGCAGGTGCCTGAGGTTTATCTGTTACTCACAGTCCATTTTTAATGTTTTACATACATTGAAATGCAGTATTTTATTAGTGATAATAATACATATAAAATTTCCGTAATATTGATTTTCTCAGGTTCCATAAATGTACAAAGCTGGTTAAATAGAATCTCCATGAATAAGACTAAAATTATTTCGATCAATTGTTGCTCTGCCTGTGAGTTCCTTTTTAGCAGAGAAAAGACTTGATATTTCACAGATTTCATACAACAAATTGTAATTTATATTTTTATGTAAAAATTCCAATGGTAATAGTTGTTATTACTATTATTATTGTAACTATTATATTAATATTATTATTATGGAATATCGGTTTGAATCATTGTAGGTACACGGATCGTGATTTTACCTATATTGAAATAAATCATGAAAAAACATGGAATTATAAACATATGAATATATTGTTTATTAAATCATATAAAAAAAAATATTTATAAACCTTATATTATGTAAGTTATTTTTCTTAACTCTTTGATTGCAGTATTTTCGTCGAAGTTTTAATACTCATAAGTATTTACAAACTTAATTTAAATATGTAATAATAAAACGAAATTAAGATTACATAATTTTATAATTAAAGTAACTCATATATAATTGCGTATAATTACTTTTAAAACTATTCTTTAAGATTCTTTGTACAACAAGTTAATATTAATTCACAAATTTAAATTGTTGTTAAATTTATTTTCTGTTTATAAAATATCGCTTATTAAAATCATTTTAACAAATTGAATTAATCTTCAATTATGGAAAGTAAGAGATATACAATTCAATTTTGAAATATAAACAGCATTAAGTTTTAACACAAAAATTGCTAAAGTAATTGAAAACTTTATATATAATTATCTCCAGTTTTGTAATTTTTGTTTTACGGACGTTATTCAGGAATCTCGTTTCCATTTATCGTTTTACGGCGAATTAATTGCATTACGTCATACGCTAATAAATTCTTTTGGAATGTCGTCGAACCGGCACTAACTTTTCCCATAACGAAGAAACATTTGGATGTATGTGTAATTTTATTTAAGACTTTTTTTATAATTTAATATGACGGACATAATCGTCGATAACACAGAAGGTCCATTGTTTCCAAGCTCAGTATACACGTGTATAAACAAGTTCTATTGAACTTGGTGGTTCAGGGTGTAATACTAAGTTAAAGTAATCAGATTGAAAATTGACAGGGAGATTGGTTGACTATTCCGTTTCCTCACTATCATGCTAATGAGCATTTAACATCGCGCTTTTTACCAAGGCCTGTAAATTTACCGTTAAAGGTGTTTAGATGTTGCGTTTGTGTCGCGTCGTTCCCACGAACGTTATTTCGAAAAAATGAATCCTTCGCACGGACCTTCAACCCAATGTGTGACGTTTCAAAGGTACGTATTTATAATTGGGTGCAATTTAGGAATACATATTTTTGATAAGAATGAACGTGAGAGGGGGAGACTTGTTCATGTGTATTTAGTTTTGATAGATTGTATGTGTGTTGAGAACTTGACAGTTACAAGGTTACAAATTTTTAAATTACCAAATTTAGAAGTTTCAAAATTTTTAATTCCCAAATTTCCGTACTTCCACATCACTAAATTCTAAAATTCTAAATCTCCAAATTCTCAACTTTCGAAATTCCAAATCACCAAATGCCTTAATATCAGAATTTAAAAATTTTCCGCCGATTAACCAAATTACGAATACGATTGTCTCTCCCACCGCATTCCCCAGTGTAACCTACAACGTTACAGTCACGTGTACGAAATCGAAAACAATTATTAAGTACCATCCTAACATCGAACAGGATACCTTCAATTCTTTCTTTCCTATTTCGGGTAGCGTTCGAAGTCGATCTAATCTTTCTCATTCAATAAAATTCAATTAATTCGTGCAAACGAGCCACTTAGTTAAACGTGAACATTTCGCTCGGTAGAAACACACGGCAGGCATGCACATACGTATGTATATACGTACATATGTATTTTTCTGCAGGCGTAGTGGCGGATTCGTAGAGTGGCTGGTCGTGGAGCGAAGGGCCGCGTCACGAAGGCAAAGTTAACGGCCCATAATTCATAGCCGACATATAATAAATATCGTTACTCCATCGTGAGCTCACGTAGACACGCGCACGGAGGTTTTACACGCACGTACCCCTTGGTATAATACGTGTGTAAGGATGTAAACGTTTCATGACTCCATGCAGGCTTTCCCTCAGATTACGTGTGGTGAGCTTTCGTCCTTGGCGGAGGTAATAAAAGTTTCCTTTAACAATGCACTCGCGCACAGAATAAAATAATAGTTGCCCCTTTTGGACGTTTCTTTACCCCCTCGACTTATGTACCGTATATATGTACATTGATATTTTTCTTAAACTATAGGTCATTGGATCGTCTGCGCCGTCTTCGCGGTTCTTCGTTCATCCTCTTTCGACATTTTGCTCTCTCATGAATATTCATTCGCCACTCTATGGTTTGGGGTGAATTAATTGGACTTGGCGCGAGAATTAATAGTCAAGTTCGTGTTCTTGACAAGTTTGTTCAAGACAAATTTATAGGTTCTCAAATTTCTAAGGTACTTTTTAAGGTTTCATTATTTACAGATACTTTAATTTTTTAATTTCTTATTTTTTAAGTTCGCGTTTCTAAATTCATAAATTCTCAACTTCTTAAATTTTCTTAATTTTTGCCTACTTAGCGTCAAGTTTCACGTTTTTCGCGATATGCATATAGAATCTCGGCAGAAACAAAAAACTGTAAATACGCTTGTAAACTCCATTTGCGAGCGAGCGTCAAAACGTAGCGAGAGAAAAAAATAAAATGAAATGAAGCACGGAGCGGAGCCGAAAATAAGGTGAATAAAAAATACCTTGCATGGCCGACCACCGTGGTTTGCGGTTACAATGTGCAACGAAAAAAGAATTCTTCGTTTCGTCTTTCTTCTTTCTTACATCGTCTGGCTGTTTTCAGTCCTTCTTCCACTCTGCCCCGTCCTCCTCGTCCTTCTTCGTTCGTGAGACTTCCAATGTGTGTAGACAGCCGGATTTATATTCAAATGAATCGCCGTGGAAGGGTCGACTTATCAACGTATCAAACTCGACAAGGCGAAGAATAGACGAGGGGGTTGAGTCACGAAAGAATGTTTGCTTCTTGATCGATCACGGTTATCGATCGGCGAAATTGTTATTAATTATTTACGCAACTTATCTTTTACGAATAATTTGCAGATAGGAATGTATGTGATCAACGATCAATTTATTGTTTAATAATTATCTACGATTTAATCAGTGATATAAGAATTACGGAATACCTGTGTCAGTAGCTGACACTACTGACAGCATGCGAGTAGCTAACACTTTTACTTTCAGTCTCATAAGTGTAGGTTCCTAATACAAAAAGTTGAGGCTCTCCAAAGATACACTCTTGTGCAGAAGTTTATAATTTTCCTATTTTATACATTCAGTTTTTTAAACATGATGTGAATGTCTAATTTATGTAATTTTTTTTCTGTTTTTTAAATCTTGTATTTTTGTTTTCAGATAAACGTTATATTTTATTCTGGTAGCACCTGGTACATGGAATCAGTTGAGCTAAGAAACTTGAGGAAAGATCAACTAGAAAAGATAAATTCTATTTATTCATAACCGGTTGGAAAAATCTATAAAATAAATGCTAATTGAAAAGGAAGACTAATAATTTTAATTGTAAGTCTTATCGTAACTACTAAAACCCTAATTATTGCAAAATTAAATAAAATATCCGTAAATTTTCAGAAATGTAATGCTATGTTTAAAAGCACCAGGATGATAAATTATATACACAGTCGGGGTATTAACATTATCGCCGTGCAGGAACAAAGTGATGCAGATGTAGAAATTATGCAGATACATGTTATGCAACGATGATTATTGTTCTTGAATATTATGCAGTGAATAATGATCATACCTCGAGCAAGGACCTGAAAGTTTTTCGAGGGTGCAATTATCAACGGAATGATTTCCTTCGTTTGCGCCGGTACATGACTTTATTTAGCTTTAGTTTGTCGAAACCGGTTGCAAGCGACTTCTCTCCTCTCTTACTGCAATACCAAGAGTTCGGTGCTCCGCATCATTTAGGGTTCCTTGCGTGGAGGAAGGAATTTCGCGTTCACCACGCTCGACAGCTTCTTTCGCATAGAAATAATTCTTGTCCCAGAGGCTTTCAAACAATTTCATCCTCTTCAAATTTATCGACTATTCATTTATCAACTTGATCAATTTGTTATCTTAAATATTTTACATAATTTTCTCGTATTTTATAGTTCCGTTTAAGCGTATACGTCTATCACAGGCTTTCAACAGGTTTGGAAAGAAGTTTATCGAGAATTTTTTGCGTAGACTTTACGTTGCTAATTAATAAGCTGGTTTATTTGTTATTTATCAAATAGTTGAGGGTAATGAATGTATAATCTGTAATTCGAGATATATAAATATGGAGATATTTTAATTGTTTTTGTAACATAAAGATAATAAATATTTATAGTTTATGGCCGTGTTCATTCTATGAAAGTATTTATGTAAATATTTATGTAAAAGCATATTTATACATTTTTATAATGATGGACGATTTCATACAGAATCTAATTGGAATTTATTTTACTGAACACATAAAATACTGTATATTCTTATGGTCAACTACTTGTTCATAAGAAAGTTTGTAAAGAATAAACATTTTAAACAAGTGCAATTATTAGACGAATGTGATAAATACATAATTGTAAGTAATTCACACTCAGACACTTTGATTTTTCTCACAAAATAAAGACAATAATAAAAATTTATATTTTTAAAGAACATATATACAGAAGTACTTAATATAGAATTAGTTAGAGGTATATTTTAGCAATTTTTATATTTTGTAATACCATAAAATTTACCATCTTATAATACCATAAAGTATATTCAAATGAAATGTGCATAATCTTACAAGGAATTTCAATAAAATATTATATAATATTATTTTTGCTTTCAGATGGTGTAATAATTTTATATCTGCAGCAATGTGAAAAATCACTGTAAGCATATAAGTAAAATTAAATGGCATATTATTTTAAGTACAGTTAGGGTATTGGGACGACAATGAATTAATTTATACAAATACAGTCAATAATTTCGAGAATTAATTTACAAAGTCGATGGTCGTCCAAAAGGAAGAGATACGATTTGAAATTTTGCAAGCTTCAAGATTGATCTTGAAGTGCAAAGAAATTCGGTCAGGGCCGTCATACGACTCGATCTTCCGCTTCTTGCCGTTAAAGGGTCGCGGTCTTAATTATCCTTTTTTCTTATTTGCCGTAGCTTGTAATTTACATTCCATGGTTGGTCGACGTGCCAGAAGGAAAGCGGTTCACCGTGCTTCGCATTAGATCGAGCGTGGGTAGCTTGCGTCATTAAGCATAGTAACTTACGGTACAAGAATGACTTTGGCTTTGGCGGAGAAAGTGACCGGGTGTGGCCATTGCGAGACATTGTACATCGTACGCATTTGTGTGTACATTAGCTTCGCCGAAGGATTTTCGTTGTTCAGCCTTTGACAACGTCTATTGTTCTACGAATTTTTCCTTTGCTGGAATGGTTAAGACGTTTCTGCGGGTAAAAGTGGTCGCGAACTGCAACCCGTAAGGACATAAATCGCATTTCTAACAATGCTAAACAGAGCAGCCTAGCAATTATCGCGGAGAACCTACGAATATATCTAAAATATTTTTATTTTAGACGAATTCTAGGCACAGTACAAGTTTTCGTACTTACATAATATTATTCAAACAAATATTTTTACTCGAATAAAAATTTTATAGTACACTTGAAATTGACATTTCGACTTATTCGTACAGTTATTATATAACTGTTGTGTACAATTATTATATAATAACTATTGTGTACGCTTATTATATAGTAACTATTGTACACAGTTATATAATTTTGAATGTATTAAGAGATAGATCGGATATACCGATTAATACTTTGAGTACACTGTATTTGTAGTTTACGCCGACACCATTATGTTAAATTTGCAGAAAATCCTTTCACTTAGTAATGTTATTCCCGCACCGTTTTTATGAGTATTCAGCTTTTTCCGCTGGATAAACTCCAGTTTTTAACGCAATTGCAATTAGCTAATTAAGGTTACTCCCGTTGAATTAAACAACAAATCGATGAAAACTAGATTGTAAACTTGGTGAATAGCATGGTTCGTGAATTTTTCTAGCTAATCTATGCCGTCGAACATTTGATTTTAAAACAAATTATTGAAAGTTACACAATGTAGCGAGTATGTTCATGAGAGCAAATGGTCAATGAGTTCTTTTTATGATTACATACTGTACAATGAAAAAAGCCTTCGGAATACATGGTGTTACAAATTGTTTTAATTTGAATAATAACGAGATTCGTTCAATAGTCTCATTTGCAATTCATAATTCAAAACGGCTGCGCGTCGAATTACCGTACGCAAGAAACTACTTCTTAATTAAATAATCCTCAACGAATGTTCGAAGGTAATTTATAAAGAAACGAGAATAATTATCCGCGGTTGGTTCATCGTGATCGATGAACTTGTATATTTTAATTCGGTTCCCATTGAAATGAAATAATTCGTTTTTCGCGAGCGGTATCATAAATCTACCATTATGCTTCCCGTCGATCGATGTTTGCTTCGGATAATGAACAGAATGTCGAGATATGTCGAAATCGAAGATGAGAGAAAAACTGTCTGCGCTAAAGGAGCAGAAAACTCCGTGCCAAATCCACTGGGTTTTAATATTTATGTTTCCTGCCGAAACTTGTTTGTCGGCAATATTGTTGCGGGATACGTGAAAAAATGTACGTGGCTCACTGAAGATTTTAAAACTGAGAAGTTTCTTTTACGTCGTAAATGTTGAAACAAAATTTTAAATGTATTGCAGTTTTTGTAAGTTAAATTATTGAATTATACGTTTGTAATTATTGGTAATGTCATTTGGATTTTTGTCAAATGAGATTGTTGTGTAGGTAGGCGTTATAACGTCACGTATTAGATAGCCACGCGTTATATTATTACACGTTAGATTACTACGCGTTGAATAACCACGCATTAGATTACCACGCGTTGAATTACTACGCGTTAGATTACCACGCGTTGAATCACCAGACGTTGAATTACCATGCGTTAGATTACTACGCGTTAGATTGCCACGCGTTGAATTACCACACGTTAGAATACCACGCGTTAGATTACTACGCGTTAGATTATCACGCGCTAAATAACCACGCGTTAGATTACCACGCGCTGAATCACCACGCGTTGAATTACTACGCGTTGAATTACCACGTGTTGAATTACTACGCGTTAGATTACCACACGTTAGATTGCTACGCGTTGAATTACCTCACGTTAGATTACTACGCGTTAGATTACCACACGTTGAATTACCACCAGTTGAATCACCACGTGTTGAATTACCACGTAACAGATTACCACTCATTGTATCACCTCACGTTACTTCACCACGTGTTAGATCACTACACAGTAAATTACCACATGTTAGATCACTACACAGTAAATTACTACGCGTTAGATCGCCACGCGTTAAATTACCACGTATTAAATCACCATGCGTTAAATTACCTCGTGTTAGATCATTACATAATAAATTACCACGCGTTAGATTACTATGCAGTAAATTACAAGCTGAATCACCACGTGCTGAATCACTGCGCGTTAGATCGCCACTGTATGGTTACACAGATTGCATTATATCGCCGCATTTACGATGAAGCATAATTATCTAAATACTCCAACACTCGGATAACTTACACATATGTAGTAATTTCAGTATTAACAATTATTATATAAAAAAAGGAGTTCTAAAAAAATTTCAAAAGAAAAGTTCTTTTAAATTATTCTCTTTGCAGTGTATAATGAATTCAAGATTTGCATCTTGTATAGAAAAATTACCATTCTGATTAACCCTAGATTTACGAACGCTTAACAACCGCTTGTATTTAAATTGAAACTAAACTATGAAAATAACTAAACAATGGATAATAAGTGAACCAGCTTATACAATTCTTTATCTCGATGAATGTTAACATAAAAAAGCTTCTTACTAATTGTCTCAAAGATTCTTACTAATTGAAAATAAAAACATTTTGCCGAGTTCCTTAAACCCAGTGTTAAGAAGATAATAGTACCAGCAGCGTCCATTTCAAAAACTGATTCCCAGGCAGCGAGTATTAAGAACGGTACAGGTTACAACGAAGGTTGTTGATACGCCTGAATTTTATACTGTTTATCTGACGATCAGTATCTCTGTAAACATTGTTTGGCGGTGTCAGCAAGAAATGTAAGGTATGTTTGTACACACGTTATTGAGGAAGCTCAGCCTCCAAACAGAACGTGCAAACGGTTTGTCCGGTTTTCGAGGCAAAGGGTTCATCGAACTCTTGGTTACAAGGGATCGATCGTGTACGGCTACCGAACGTGTCGTATGTGCGCAAACGATCATTGATCTGTGACGCCAGACCGCCTACATGTTATCTAGCTCGAGCAGAACGACAAATAAGACGCGCTAGTTGCCTCTATCATAGAAAGGAAACCTTCCCCTATTATCACTTTCACTGACAAATACTAATTTCACGAATCACTCGAGCAAGCTCGATATCATTTACCATTCTTGATACTACTGCACGAACGATCGTTTTCACTGTTGCGGAGGTTGTAGAGGAATGTGGGGATCTAGGGATGTGGAGGAATATAGAAATTTAAGCATATGTGGGTATGGGAACACAGGGATCTAGGGATATGAAAGTGAAGGAATATAGAAATTTAAGGATATAAGGATGTGGGAATATAGGGATACAGGGATATGGGGATCTAGGGATATGAAAGTGGAGGAATATAGAAATTTAAGGATATAGGGATGTGGGAACATAGATACAGGGATATAGGGATCTAGGGATATAGAAGTGGAGGAATATAGAAATTTAAGGATATAGGGATGTGGGAACATAGATACAGGGATATAGGGATCTAGGGATATAGAAGTGGAGGAATATAGAAATTTAAGGATATAGGGATGTGGGAACATAGATACAGTGATATAGGGATCTAGGGATATAGAAGTGGAGGAATATAGAAATTTAAGCATATGTGGGTATAGGAACACAGGGATTTAGGGATATGAAAGTGGAGGAATATAGAAATTTAGGGATGTAGACAAATAGGGTTATAGGAATATAGCAGTAGGAGGATGTAGAAACTTAAGAATGTTTGGATATAGGGATGTAGGGATATAGAGAACTGGGAATGTGGAAATTTGGGTGTATAGAAATTTGAGGACATAGAGTACTTATATGTAGAAATGTGGGAATATTGAAATTTGGGGATATAGGGATCTAGAGATGTAGGGAATTGGGATATAAAGATCTAGATATATTAGAATTTGTGGATATAGGAAATTGGAATATAGAAATTTGCAAATATTTAAATTTAGGGATATAGGAATATGGGGATGTGGAGATCGGGAAAATTAGAATCTAGGGATATAGAGATCTAAGACCATAGAAAATTGGAGTGTAGGGGTAAGGAAATATTGGAATCTAGGGTTATAGGGAATTGAGACGTAAAAGATTGGAAATATTGAAATCTAGGGATATAGGGAATTGGGACGTAAAAGATTGGAAATATTGAAATCTGAGAGTGTAGAAAGCCTAAAAATATAGAAAGTGGATATAGGAATCTGGGAACCTAGGGATCTAACAATCTAGGGACCTAAGAATCTAGGAACCTAAAGTCATAGATATTTGGAGATCTAGGGACCTAGAAATCTAGGTATCCAGGAACGTAAGAACGTAGAGATCTACGAATATGGATATAGGTATCTAGGGATATAGAAACCTAGAAATTTAAAAATACACTATCTCTCGAAAACACATGCTGTTAGTTTTATAATAAATATATATTTGTTTACAGTAAAAATATTAACGTTACACAGAATGTTACTATAAATGAAACATTGTAAAAGAAGTAACTAATAAGAAAGTTGAAAAGTTGCATTTCTCACCGATTCGTGGTTTAATCACGAAAGATGATAAAGCAATTTTTCTTCATTCCCAGAAGCGTTCCCCAGGTTTTTCCCTCTTCTCAGCAGCGAAGAAGTACCTGGGTACCATTGTTGAAACTTTTTCGAGGTTATTACACGTACGATATGTAAATGCGTGGCTGGGTCCGGTCCTCGACGTCGGAGGACCAGCTCCTTTCTTTTTCTTTCGTTCGTACCGATCCTTCTCTATTTCTCTTTTATTCCACTTGGCTCCTTCTCTCATCTTGTCAGGGGCGGATCAGATCAAAACGGTCTCGATAAAATAGACCTGTTTCAGATAATTGCGAGTTAATTGGAATTCATGAAAGCCAAGACACGTCGCTTATCGAAGGCAATCTGACGGTTTTAGCATCGTAACTGTATCTGTAATAGTCTGCCCACGTTCATTCTTAAGTTATGCATATAATTCTGTTTCTTCTTTTGTTAATTAGAATTCGTGATGGACGGAATTTCTCCTCGAGACAGGGATTCATTATATGTACATGTATAATGTGACGGACAATGGTAATTATTTACGATAACAACTATGAAATCACGATAAGGTACTTTTCGCGATAAGTGTAAAATCACTCAGGCTGAAATGTAACGTTCCGTAGTTTTGATATAATTTCATTACGCACGTACAAAGTTTAACTGTAATTTTTAAGTTACATATATTAGAATTAATTCTTGATAATGTAAGTACTAAATGTTTATTAACATATTAAAATCTGATTTTCCTAATATATCCGAACTTTAAACTAAGTTTAAGAGAGTCTCAGTACAAATTGAAATCAATAAAATTGAAACATACGACTAAATAATGTGATAAATACAATTAACTTTTGGTTTAGTTGAAGAGAATGATGAGGTCCAATGATTTTAATTACAATCAGCAAGCACACGTTTTTATGACCATAATCTTACTGAAACGCTTTCGAATTCCGGAGATACATTACAAAGTTCTTTTCAGAAATTAATATCGTGTTAATGGGTTTTTTATAGAATTGCAGATTTTTGAGTCCCGAAGTTTTCACATTTATATGGCAGTATAAGTCATACGATTTTCGCCCAGAGTTTTCAAAAGTGTAAACGTTTGAAAGTAAATAATTATCTTGATCTATAAATTGATTTTAGTATTGTTCGGTTCTCCAATCGCATAGAAAAAGCGAATCCTGGACGAAGATTCGCGTGGATCCGCTCCTGTTGTATGCCACTACCACCTCAGCATCGTCATCACCATCTCCCTGGCTCCTCCGTAACGGATAGGCTTCACCTCCAGAACGGAACTCCAGTCTGCTTCCAGTTTCTCCCTGGAGAATGCTCGTTGGTTTAGTCGGAGTTTGGCTCTCCCAACGCGCGGTTCGTGGCCACTCGATTGACTTATCCCATCGGAGAACCGATCGCATGCTCTGACAGAGAATCACTTTCGATCGAATCTCTCTCGCTATATTGCCCAAGTGTTCGTTGGACTTCGGCTGGTCGAAGTATCCGGCGGAAGATACGTTCTCCAAAAATAACGATTACCTCTTGGTACTCGGTGTCAGATCGATTCGCAACGTCCACAGTGTTTCGATCGAAACAAAAGACAGACAAACATGTGGGAAGCAATATCGTCGAGATATCGAGGACACAGGATGATCGACACTTAAAAGGTTCAGTTATCAATGATTCGGTTATTGTCAATCTCTTACTTCGATCGCGACAATGTACACAGTAGTTTGTTTTTACGGTTTTACTCCCGTTTTAATCAGTCTATGCTTCACTCTACTTACGGCTGACCCTGTTTATAATAATTAATGGTGTTAGCTCCGTGAATGCCTGCGGACTGGTCATGCCTGCCTCTCACGGAGAATAGGCTACGGTTTATTTGACTCTGGTCGAAACGATTCCGCAGAACATTTGCGAACGAGTCTATTTTGTCACAAATATTAACGGGTATTTATTTCATGAATTATGGTACACAAGCTCGAACAAATCTATTATCTTCAGATTTATTATTACATTCATGAAAACTATCTATTTACAAGACTCAAAGATCATATTTGTAAGAAAAGAAGATTGTCCTATTTAAAAACTGATTGTCCACTGAACTGATAAAAATCATATCCAAGTAAGTGAAACTCCTCGACCAGTTATCGAACATCGCGAACTAGCACGAATTAATCGATCCAGTAATTGAAACAACTTATTACGGAACAATGAGATTTTAATATAGAGCAAGTTTCTCGATCCCGATTTCCAGCCGTAAAGATATCTCGTTAAAGTCGATGTTCGTTTTTCCCCCGGCAGTTAATGCAGCCAAATGAACTGGCAAGTCTTAATTACCGCGATGAATCGTAATTGCAGGAGTGGCATTCGTCGCAGCGAAGAGGAGGGGGCGCGTAAGGATGCGCTTACGCAGGAAACGGTGCATGTCCCGGTGACGTTACAGAAACGAAAAGAAAAAAAAAAGAAAGAAGACAACAAAAGGTATAGCCAGAGATAATCGAGGAAGCACGTATGACGCGATGAGACTGAGCCCGATTATCCTGTCGTGGGCCACAGCTAGCTGGCTGGGTCCGACCGGGACCACGGCGATACGTGGCCAGGCATCGAAGGATTACGAGCTGTCGACGGAATTCTTCCTGGTACCCGGCGACGTGGCGATGGACAAGAACGGTTTGGCCAGCGTGGCCAGTGTCATCAGTGTACCGGCACCGAACAGGACAGTTTCGGTGTTCAAAATGGCTGGAAAGAAGAGCCAGGAGATCGAGCCCGATACTCGACTGTACTCGAGGTCCTTGCTCAGACAACGACCCTGGGCTCTTCCTCTGGCGGCCCTCAGCGCAGCCACGATGCTCCTCATGGCTGGCTTCGAGGTTTTCGTACTGCTCAAGGTCGGTTCGCTTACCTTTACGAGTACGTTTCCCCAAACTGATGTTGACTTTAACCGTTAATTTCGGTGGAGCTATTAACGATTCTTTTGGTATAATGGGGCTTTACAGATGTTACGTCATTGCACTGTTTTATTTTACTGTAATTGGATTTTATTCTAGTACATTGGTACTATGTCCATGCTACCACTTTCTGTTGAGTTATGTGACTTATTGCTACTTTTATATACTATTCCAATATTTTAATATTTGTTTCGTGTATTTTAGTTGCACATGTTTTATTTTACTGTAATTGGACTTTATTCTAGTACATTGGTACTATGTCCATGCTACCACTTTCTGTTGAGTTATGTGACTTATTGCTACTTTTATATACTATTCCAATATTTTAATATTTGTTTCGTGTATTTTAATTGCACATGTTTTATTTTACTGTAATTGGACTTTATTCTAGTAGATTGGTACTATGTCCATGCTACCACTTTCTGTTGAGTTATGTGACTTATTGCTACTTTTATGTACTATTCTAATATTTTTATATTTGTTTTGTGTATTTTAATTGCACATGTTACGATATTGCTATTTGATGAGCTATTCTGCTGCTTTACGATCGTAACATTTCATTTTCATTGTTTTACTGCTTTACTGGTATCGTGCACTAGTAATTTGCTATTTTGCTGCCCTATTATCTGACAATTTTATTCTTTTATCCTACAACTTTGCTATTATGCAACTGTGCTATAAATATTTAGGAATTTCTTGAAACTTGAAAATTCGAAAATTTGGGAATTTTAGAATTGAAAAGGAGCTTGAAAATTTGAAGATTTGTAATTTTGCAAATTTCTAATGTGAACTATAGAAACATTTGAGAGTCCATATTCGAAGTGGTACACCGCATACCCTAGTTACATCACTGCAATACTTCTTCATAAGATATGGTCCTAATATCCTTTTACAATATCACAAACTAATTTAGAACAAAACAATTTGTATCGATAAGTGATAAATTTGATACAGAAATCTTATTTCACTCCGACTCAAATGTCCACATATATTTCATCACAACAGAATGCTGCTTCACAAAAATCTAACCTTGAAATGTTTCTAAAACGTAATAACCCGACCGTAATGAAGCGGTGACCGTAGTAGACCTATTTTGTCCAGAAATTAGACACAAAATTTCTTTAGCAAGTGTTCCGAGCAGCGTGTTTTAGTAAACCTATCGCGTTTAATGACACGAAACGCGTTGTCGCGGTCGTATAAGCATCGATGATGGAGATTTGAGGAAGCAGCGAATTAATAGAGCTTAGAAAAGAATCCTTATCTCTTTCTCACTCGATAGCACGTGGAAACGTGTACAAGAATCCGTGGTAATTGTTTTTGTCCGTAGCTGGACAAGCTCCAATAAGCGGCACGGCATGCTCGCAATTTTACCGAGACCTAGGCCTAGTTTGCATGTCGATCGTCTATTTCTCCTGGCTGTTCTGTTTGCCTCTGTCGATACATTTCACTGAGCAGAATCTATCAGGAACGCATCTCGTATTGTACTGACTCGGATAAATGTATCTAATGACGATCGCGTCTCTATTAGTGACCAACTGTATATTTCATTTCACTAAAAATTGCTATCTGTTAGTCTCAATCTTAAAACGAATCTACTTTATTTATTGTAGAACGTTCTTTTATTAAAGTGGTCGTTAGCGAGTGTAATTATAGATAAGATAAGTTGCTGAATTATCATATTAATTATATTTCTGTTTTATGAGGAATATATGCATTCATGTGATAATTTATTCGTATTAAACATGCAGTTGATAGTAAAATAGTAAAGAACATCAATTTTTAGTCATGTATATCATTATTATACAAAGAATGGTAGTGATTAGTACAAGCGTGCAGTGATTAATTAGAGTAATTTAATTTTTATTAATAATTTCTTTGGTAGCATTCAGTGTAGCTTTTGAAAATTTATTTATTTAGAAAACTTGAGGGGTTCAACATTTTATGCACAAAGTATTTTTTCAGAGAAAAATTTTATATTTAAAAAGTATGAAAGTCTGAGATAAATTGTGAAAGAAAAGAAAAAACTTTTAATTACAAAATAGTCGAACAATAACTTTCTACAGTAAAACAGTGATTTCCTGAAAATTTATTAATTAAAATTTCTTAATTATGCAATTATTCTAAAATACCAAGAGCGCGATATTTTTCACTGAATATTATGAAAAGTTAGCATTAACATATCAGTATTTTAATGAAAATTGAAATTAGGTTGTGGATACGAAATCCTGTGTTCTCACTTTTCGTCATAAATTAGAAATAATTAATTGAAATAAACGTTTCACATTGTCGTATAATCAAGTTGATTTAATAAAGTTCGTTAGGTATAATCATCGGTTTGCTCATTGATTAATGTTGTGAATTAATCAAATCTCTTTTATTAATTACAACCTGTTAGCTTATAAGGTTTATAAATTATTGTAATTAGAGAAATTAAGTCTTGTTATTACGGTTAATCTGTTTATAATATCGCGGCACGAATAGTTTGATGCGCAACAATCCTCGTCGGCACGTTTTTTTCTGTCTTGTTGAAAATTAGTAGAACAAACATAAGGAAAGAACGAAAGTCAGTCATGGAACACGTGAAAGATAGATGCTTCTTGGTAGCCATATTGAGATTTTCCTCGCCGAGGATGGAAAATTGGAGCACATGGTGTTGCGTGTAAAGACAACATCAATTTTCTCCACGATTCTTTCTAGTCAAATTTGCAAGTTTTATAGAAAGTACCTTTTTTCCAGTAATCTTTATTACTTTTCACCTTTTTGTATTATCTACGGACAACTTGTTTGAATCGTTAATTATTTACATATTCAAGATTTTCTGGCATTTGTTTACTGTTCAATTTGTAACATTTAGTGCAAAAATAAAATTTTATAAATTGTAAAAATAAAATATAACCTAAAAATAATTGTTTGTCAGAATTAATATTATACAATATTTATAAAAGAAATTAATACACGTATCATTTACAGCAGTGGTAAAAATAGATGTGGAGAACCACTTTCACACAAAAAATTTCTTAAACCAGTCAGAATATAAACATTGTTGCTATTCCTGAACAAATGTAGGTCCTGGACTACTTTCCGTGTTTTAATGCCCTGTCGTGTAATTTAACTCCGTACCTTTTTTAAAAAAAGGAAACCTGCATGTTTTTATTCGCCTGCCATTGACGTGAATGGAAGCAGTCATTGTATTCATATCGAATTTCTCTTCTACGGTGTAAAAGGCGGCAGATATTGCTATTTCTACTGTAATTGCTACAAAATTGTGAAAAGACCACGATTTAACGGCAGTTTCATTCATTAAAGGATTTAAAAACAATTATTACTGAAACGATAAGTCTAACTGTAATCATATGATTTTATTCAAAATGGCCGCTGGTTCAAAGATTCTCAAGTAAAGAATTTTAGCGAACTTGAGTTATATTTTTAAATTATAATTTTATACACAATTTTGTTATCTATTGTTTTATTGTAAGAGCAGAACAATGTTTAATAGATTAATGTTTCATCCATATATAGTAATCACAACCTTTTTAGAATTAATATGATTTTAAATATTTGCTAGAAAAGTGAATAAAATATTTGCTACAGAATTAAAATACATATTTGTCATAAATAATAATATCCTGATCCTCCGAGTCATCTTGATATTTTCAAACTAAATACAAATACTTCTAGTGAAACAAATTAATGTTTTTTTTTTATTTGCAGGCAAGGGTAACCGCGCCAAACAGACGACACTTATTTCTGGGACAAGCTCTACTTCTAGGACTATTCCTTTTGGCAGGACTCTCAGCAGCAGCATCCCTTAGTCAGAATCCTTTGTCCTGCGCCGCGTTTCGATTAGTCGGATTGCCTGCTGCCCTCGTGTTTGCCGCTCTGTTGGTCAAATGTGTGTTTCTACTTTCTTTGAATAGCGGCGTTTATCTGCCAGCACCTTATCAAGTGAGTCCGTAAACATCTCGCAATATCAGTCGGATATTTTACGAAATACTACATCCGGTACCACGAGTGAATCCCGAATTAATCAGAGACCATCTAAAGCTGGATTTACACGCTCGCGTAATTTGCAGAACGAAGTAATTAATCATAAAGTTACTCGGGTAAACTGGGTAGACAACACAATTTACATAAAATGAATAATTCATATTTTTAGATTAATCCCTGCACTTTTTTAACTGGTTTCTTTTTGTTTGGGTTACTTTTCTATAAATTAGAACTAAAATCAAAAGGCGATGCTGTCGATTTTTTTGGTTTGACACACTGCGATGTTTGATGCATTTTTAGATATTCTATTTTGTGAGGTGTATATCTCATCATTTTTTTTATTATTTTTGTGAATTTGTTTAATCATAAACTTGAACTATTGGTTTGAAATAGTACATAGAATTGCTATATTTTAATTAAAAATTTGCAGCTGTAGCAGATGATGCAATGGTGCACACCATTTTGTTTGTCAAGTGCGTTTATAACGTCTGTCCTTGCCATCTAATATTAAAATATCTGAGCTCATTTTCATTCTTAGACAGAGGAACTATTATTGCTGTCAAGAACATTACAATTATTCAAACAAAATGGTAAAACAGTAAAATAGTGAACTGGTAGATGATAAAGTAATAAAATGGCAATATGGTAAAATGATAAAATAGTAAAATAGTAAAACAATCAGTCAAACAACCAAACAATTAAACAATCAAATAGTGAAATAGTCAGTTAGTCAAATAACAACACGGTGAAATGATGAAATGATAAAATGAAAAAGTGATAAACTAGTAAAATAGTCAAACAGTCAAATAGTCAAATAGTAAAATAGTAAAATAATCAAACAGTCAAACAGTCAAACAGTCAAACAATCAAATAGTCAAACAGTCAAACAGTCAAACAGTCAAACAGTCAAACAGTCAAATAGTCAAATAGTCAAACAATCAAATAGTCAAACAGTCAAACAGTCAAACAGTCAAACAGTCAAATAGTCAAATAGTCAAATGGTAAAATAATAAAATAGTAAAATAATACCAGAGTAAAAGGGTAAAATACTAGAATAGCAAAATAATAAAATACTAAAAATTTTAGCAGCTCAGTGAACCCACTAAACGAAACTAAAATTGCACAAGTATCTAAGTAATAATAAAAGCCGTAATTACAACGAAACCCAAAATACAGAGTATTGAAAATGAACTCGAAAGAAGAATGTTCCTTTTGTCTAAAGCAACAAACGAATTTCGAAATGGCAAGAATCCCGATTGCACGGAAGCTAAGCGCTCCTCATTCCGATTTCGAGCTATCTAAATTTATGCATCGTATCCAACAAAACGAAAGTCCGTATCTGCAGTAACTTTTGCAACCGCTATAATCTCGGTATCTGGCCGATGTCTTTATCGGTGGACGTTCGAATGATTCGTTTGGACGCTAATCGCTTAAGCAATCGTAACACAAGCGAAAGTTCTCGCCGCGCAGTGTGTGAATAGAGCCTTAGAATACGGTCGGCAGAAACTCGTGGAACGACTCTCGCGAAGGATGCACGGATGATTTTTCTTATTTCGCCGTGTCGGCGATCCGGATGTCGATCTCGATCGACTATTTGTACACGCGGGACGGGACCTGAATGAAAAGTAACGCAGTAGTAACTAGTAATAGCATTAAGTGTGGCTATCCTGGTCGTCGAGTACGTCATGTTCTAGGTTGAATAACATTAATATTCTTGATATCTTCTGCGTAACGGATTCTCAACGGGTCTTTCTTTTATTGGTCGTCATCGCTAGATACGATTATACGTATTAAAGGATGCGACGATTAGAACGGAAACCTGTTTATGAAATATGATATAACTTGTTGGAGAAATCAGCCCTGATCTTTCTGCTTATATAATATCTTTTGATCACGTCGATCTACCCCTAATATTCTCACATCTCCAATGACATCGACATGTCACAATTGACGGATATGTCATTAAGTACTATTGGAACCGGGTGAAAAGTAACAGTACTCTTTTATTTTTTAAACTATGATAAGGGTCGGTAGTTGACTATTTCAATACTCGAGTAGTGAAGAATGCTCAGATCCCCAAAAATGTGCACTTAAAGAAAAGAAACTATAGCCTTCGGTGCCAGTCACAAGCTCTTAGACCTGATAGTGCCTGATGGTTTTCTAATGCAGACAATAGACAGCTCGTTAGATTGTTTTGCTAATAATCCACTTACGAACATAATATTAATCATGATCGGAAATTTCTATTTTGGAACCGCGGTGAAAAGCGCGATTAGATAATTGTGATGAATGGTATATGATTCTCGTTGTTGCAGGCATTGGTATTAGGATTCGCCGTGCTGGTACAAGTAGCTATTATTGGGCAATGGTTCTACGGTGAACCACCCGCGGTGGTCCAGCTGCAAAATCCAGGAACAATCTCGACAGCATGTTGCAAAACACCTCTTGGACAGATAGTGGCTTCCCTCGGGTAAACTTTTCATATGTAATCCTTCCACAGACAATATCTTCTCCGTTCGAGGACAGATTACTATTAACTATTTTTGTGAATTAAATGTTTCTTCGCTGAACTCACTTTCACCTTCGTACTTCATTGTGTTAGAACAGTTATGCTCGGGAGAATGAAGATACAGTGAAATTCGAGCGTTTGACATTTTTTATATTTTTAAACACGTTTTTAGTTTTCCTAATTTAAGGATGTGAAGTTACAATATTTTCTAGTTTCTACATTTTTAAATTTTTGAAGTCTCAAATTATTGAAATTCAAAGCTTTGTAAATTTCTACATATGGACATTTGGATGTATGAAATTTTTGTTACTACATTAACATTCTATGTTACTATTTGAACTTTTATTTTTTTAAATTTGAATCTTCTAAATTTCTACATTTTAATTTTGCAATTTTCTAAATCTATAAATTCACAATTTTGAAGATGTACAAACCTGTAAATCACCAAATCCCAAGTCTCGGAATAAGCTTGCAAATAAAAAATTTCTACATTCCCCACATTTCAAAGCACCAAACGAAACTTGTACGCCTCCAAATGAAAGAAAATAGAAATCTTGCAATTTAAAAGCTAGAAGCTTCAAAATGTCCGTGCCTGTAACTCGAAGGAGCAAACGTGATCGGAAGATCAGGTTAGATCTGCGAGTGGACGTTGAAAGGTAACCATAGACTGTTCAATTATTCGATGATTTCAGATATCCTGGTGCACTGCTGGTAGCAGTTGCTTGTCTAGCAGTGCGAGCCCGCGGCGTACGAGACAACAACCGGGAAGCTGCATTTATCGGCTTGGCTGTTGGTTTATCGCTTCCGATTTGGATATCAAGCGCGATCGGCTCGGTGGCAGCTTCCTCGGAGAGCGACAGAGAGGCTTGGCTTGCTTATGGTTTATTAACTACTTCCCTTCTCGTGTTCCTGACAATGTTTCTGCCGAAGGGCCGCCAGTTAGCTGCCCTCGGACGAGAAGCTCCTGCCACGGTGATCCGTGATCGAGACGATGCCCTCAGCTCGCTTCCTGGCAGCGGTTACTCGCCTTCCTTTTTCCACTTCAAACCAGTCGAGGCTTCTTTGAAGAGAAAAATGCATTATCACAGCGGTGGTACGTGTGCACTCTTATACATTGGCGTAACTAGGTGGGGACCAGGGTCACCCTAATTATCCCGAAATGGGGATTCACGTGTCTAGTGTTAGGGTTGCAGCTTGTTGCGTACCTCGTATTAGGAGTTTAGACAGATTCAAGGTTATTGATTTATTGTGCTGCGAATTTTGAAATTTTTATTTCATAATGTAATGTTCAAGTTCCTGAATTTTTAGGATTTCGAGTTCTTCAATTTTGAAATTTTCTAACTCAAATTCACAAATTCCCATATTCAAAAATTCCTACATTTCCATAGTCCTAAGTTTCCTAATTACCAAATCCCTAATCCCTAAATTTAGAAATCCCCAATTTCTAAATTTCCCAATTCCCAAATTCCCACGTTCAGAAATCCCCAAATTCTTAAATTTCCCAATTCCAAAATTCCCAAGTTCAAAAATCTCCAAATTTCTAAATTTCCCAATTCCAAAATTCCCAAGTTCAGAAATCCCCAAATTCCTAAGTTACCCCATTCCGAAATCTCCAAATCCCCAAATCCCCAAATTCCAGCCTCCCTAAATATCCCAAACTTCACTAGACCATACCAAATATTCAGCACTAACACTATTTCCAAAGTTAGATGACCAAGTCCACCCTAAACAAAAATCCTAGTTACGCCAATGTTCCCTATCGTACATGCTACTTTAGTAGTTACGTGCACACATGAAAATATTTGTAACGATACCAGCTACTGCTATCAAATTTATTAGCAGCTACCTCGCTCGTGTCTCGATAATCATACATTATGCGGAAAGTTATAATTAGTTATCAGAAATTTGTTTTACAGCATCTTAAAGTAAGTGTTCGATCCAACGGTAGATTTTGTATCCTTGTTACATTTCCAAGTCTAATTTTCTGTACACAGAAAATGAACGCTTTGCTGGTTCTAAAAAAGTACACGATTTTTCCATCTTTTTGTTCACGATATTACGTTTCTGGTAGTTTCTACAACTGCCATTTTACATCCTTTTTATCACGAACGATAATTGCTAGTTCTGTTATTACTTCTGGCGATACTTACTCCTTTATGTGAGTAGTTAACGTGCCTAGGATTACGATCATTGCCATTTTTTCTAGGATGTAAATAAAATGTCAGTAATTTAGTAGTCATTTATAGTTCAAAAGAAATCAAGTTTTATACATTCTTAAAATACTTCAACACAAAAAAAATGTTCACCATACTTGTTCATAAAAATGTTCACAAAACTTGTTTATATTTCGGAAAGAATCCACTGCAGTTCTTTGATCATGATCCTTTCTCGTTCTCAAAAAAAGTATC
This sequence comes from Megachile lagopoda, assembly GCA_036983795.1. Lineage (NCBI taxonomy): Eukaryota > Metazoa > Arthropoda > Insecta > Hymenoptera > Megachilidae > Megachile > Megachile lagopoda. The sequence goes on from CM072787.1 coordinate 9,079,318, forward strand.
TAGAATATAGTCACCTATTTTTTTATCACTCTATATAATGAAATAGACATTATCATTTACTGTAACAATTAATGTTCGTTGATTGTAACCGATCATGATTAATTTAAACATTAATGTAAGTGTTTGTTAAGTGATATCGTTTCAATTGCAGATCGTGTCGCATTAGTTTCATCCGCCATACCTGGATGCACAGCCTGCAGGCATGGTGGAAGTCCCATATACTCTGACGGTAAGATTTTTTATCCAACACATTTTACATACTGTTAATATGAACAAAATTGCTGCATTATGCAGTTAGTGTAACAATACTTCACAGTCCGATGTGCAGTCACATTTAAATAAAAAATGAAGTACAACGATATATAGGGGATGAAACATAAATTAATTTGTGCGATTATTCTTCGTCTCGGCAGAAGTTAACATACATTTCGACAAAAGCATCTTAATTTCTGTGATTTAAAGTAAGGAATCTAAGATGCGTCATTTTGACACGTTTCGTAAACCTGGTGTTAACGCTATCTTTTTGTCCCATCGACGAATGTCTTCGTATCTTCCGGGCTCGACAACGTTTCATGGGAAGTTTGATAAACAGAATAATAATAGACGGAATTACAGATCGCGTAGCTACCGGGAGTCAATGGTCCTCTCGTTCGGGAGGATTCTCTTTTAAGATTAAGTCCTTCAAGTTACCGCCTCCCGCCATTGTTTGTCGATGGATCTCGAGTGTATCCAGGCTTTGCATCGCGAAATTTTGTACGCCTTGACTCGCGGAGGTATTGGGTCCTTTAATACCATCCTCCTTTGCGGGAAATTTCTTTAACGCAGTGAAATGTAATAATTGGAGAATATGTCGGTATTGAATGTTTAGCTTGGAAAATCTTGCGAAGTAAGTTGCGCAGATGAATTTTTGGACGATCGATACTAATACATTAAATTGCAACTAATAGTTGAATTACCTAATCCAATACTTAATAAGTAATAATTTTCTATACAAAACTTAAGGATTTGACAAAATGTCGGTTTGAATGTTCAGCGTGGATTTTGTACAAAAGCTTTGGTACCAAGTGAGAACTGAACATTTCTTTTTAGGGTATCATCGTGTCCAAAATGGTGGAAAGGTGAACAATTGCAGTTGAAACAGCAGTTTACATTTAGAGAAGTTGTTTCACTGGTGCATGTGTCTTCTTGATGTATTCCCTTTCCAAATTTTTCCACCGTTACGGAGTCGCCTGTTGCGACCTTCACCTCGAGGAACGAACGAAAGGGAGGAAAAACCTCCTGTAGGAAAGGTGGAGAGGGAGAAAGTTTCGAGGCGGAGGTCAAGCGCTTCTCCGAGAATTAAACTGGAAGGGGCAACGGATCCCGTTAGATTAGACGATGCTAGTTAATCGGTGACCCGTTGTTAGTGGTCGATCAAAATTGTTTTCTTTTTTTTTCCTGCAATGAATCTTTATCTCTCAAGTAATAGCTAGGTAGCTGCTTTCTATGATCATCGCTTAAATGCTCTCTCTAATTAACCCTTCAACCCGGATTGACGCAGAATTTATTGCACCGGCGATAATTACTTCGGACAAATCCATTAAGCATCATAATTTATTTAAAACAGTTGTACTTCAATTTCTTAAGAGAAATATTATAAAAAGAATTTTAAAAAGACAGACAGACACAGATTTTAGAATAAAATAGATGTGGATATTGAAATTAAGGATGCAATATATAAAAAAATAGAAACCATTGCAACTTAATAATTCTACATGACCTACACGTCAAATAGAAGAGTCTGCAATATTACAGTCAAAAAATAAGACGATTTTTCAAATGTTTTTTAAAAAGAATATAAGTCAAATTAACTTAAAAGTTTTCAGATTTAAATTCTTATCATCTGACTAATATTTAATATTTCCTGTTTTATGTAAATAAGTGATTCTACCAAGGTGTTTATCGATCATCGCCATAAAATCGTTGTGGTTGTCTGTAATAAAAGAACGAAACGTTCAGTCCTGGAACAGGTGCAAACCGCAACGAGGGCATACAAATTATTTCCATGTTCACGAAATTATACATACACACCTTTGTACTACACTTATTGTGTTAGGCCCTTATGACACCTACATTGCCTATTTTGTATACTTTTATTTGTACGAGTAATTGCTTTAAAACACAGTTGAGAAGGTGTTAATGTGTACGAGCGTGACTAGTAGTTACAGCCTAACTCATCGATCCGTTTCGTTTAGTCTTCATTGGCTCTTCATGGTGGTTCGATTTCAACTCATCCGTTGTAAGAAACTTTCAAATAATCATAAGTTCCAAAGAAGAGTGACAGGTGTGACACACTTTGAATCCCGGTTAAAGCAGCGTAATTGAACCTCTCGCGGGGATCTTCTGTCAGTACTCTATGATTAATTTGTAGAAAGTGTCTAAAACTAATAAAGTTACTGTAGATAACGAGATTCATTTACCAAGTCAATGATCGACTTCCATTTATCGAGGTAATTAAATGTTATCGTTAGAAGTAGACTTTGCAAAGTTTTTTAAAACTGAGTTAATAAATCAGTCAAGGTACCAAGATCTTAAAAGTACCAAGATATCAAGATATTAAAAGTACCAAAGTAATAATTTCTCTCTATATGTACATTGTTAAATTTCATATCATATCGTTGCTAAAAATGCTTCGATAACTTTCGACGTGCAATTAAAATTACAAATTATATCGGATAAAAATGAACTACAACAAATACGTACATCGTTAAAAAAATTACGGTCTGCTGATTGACCCGACCGGAAAAACAAACGGGAACGCCGTGTTTACCTCGTTACCGGAAACTAATAACCACATGCGGTAGGATGTTTAATGTAGATAACGAGTTTAGAGTCAATTTTTTAACTCGTAAGCTTTCCATATCCATCGTATTTTTGACATTCTTTATTGGTTTACAATTAGTTGACGTCGTTAAAGGTCAACAATTGGTATTATAATATCTTATAATAATAAAACATGCTCATATTTGCTTATACAAGTATATACATATATTCGGAACATTTTATATATTTTATAAATTTCAAAATTTGTCATGGTAGAAGTTCATGTGTTTTAATACATAGATAGGATTGAAAGGGTCAGTATTAAATTTTAAAGAAGTATTGTATGATTTTCAAAATATATTATAACATTGATGAAAGCTCTAATCCAAGACATAAACCTTGTTAAAATAACAGATTGAATCTAGTAAAAAGAACCTACACATTCTTATTTTTACAAAAATTAAAATTAAACAAAATTCAGTCAAGTATCATAAAAGTATTAAATATTATTAGTAACGTTATTGTTACTAGTACTTTGTTAATAATACTACAAGATGTTACATGAATGAATTAATAAATAAATATAATTTGCAGATGTTCACGGCCCAATGGAAACGTTCGTGTTGCCACCAGGAATGTATCTAAGGCCAGAAGATGCTGGAAACTTGTACACAACGTTATCAGCGAATCCGAACGTATTTTTTCAACGGGCAGCTCATCCTGGGATGATGTACTGATAATTGCCCGGAACCCCTTTCGACCACGAAAGCCCGCGAATTTCGATAACAGAACTGCTTTTCTACATTCTTATATTAGATAGCTACGAAACAATGGACTTTGTTTCCTATTCGTTTGTCTTGTTATTGTAAATAATATCACGTACGAGTGTTGCTCGAGACTTTTAATTCTCCTTTGTCTCGGTTATACTCGATTATTTCGATAACAAATCAAACTGTAGCAGTCGAAGGCGAATTTCGCGAGAAATTATAATAAAGGTACGATACATTTTTTTATAATCCTTCTTTTTTTTATTTCCATCGTTTTTTGTACCAAGTTAGTTCCTGGATAGTGGCAATGCTCATTGTTGTAGGAAGGACCATGAAACTATAAATCTGAAATTTTTGTATTATTAGTTCTCAAGGTTTAAAATTCTAAAGTTTTAAAATTTTCGAATTTCTAAGTCCCCAAAATCTGAAACCCTAAATTTCTACATTCCCAAATTTTCGAGGCACTTTTCTAAATCTTCAAATTCTTAAATACCCAAATTTCTAAATTCCCGAATTCTCAAACCCCCAAATTTTTAATCCCCAAATTCTGAAACCCCAAATTTCTAAATTTCCAAATTTCCTATTAACTTTCATTTCATAGTTGTACAATTGAAATATCTGGATTACCTTGCAATCAAATAAAAATCCTAGTGCCAATAGCAATGCTATGTCGCCCTTCACAGGTTATCTTTTCATGCACTTTATCTCCAGTGTAAAAAACGACTGTAACAAAGCTGTGAAGTATTTCATTTATCTTAATCTATGAATCATCAACCTATCGCCTTTTTTTTCTTGTACACAACCATTCAGTTCTAAATTCTGCACAAAAGAGAACAGCGTAATTAGTCTTTGTCAGTAAAGTGAACTTTTTAATCCCATTGCCATGTGTCTGTAATTCAATTTATGACCCAAAAAGAAGACTGTAAATATTAAAAATTGAAGAAATCAATATTTTAGTACTTAATAAACATTTTTATATACATTTACGTATTAATAATTTAAGTCAATGTTCTACGTCGTAATATTCCTTATTTTTATGTTATGTTACAATATCTCGTACGATATCAATTCTTTCAAATCGGGAAATGGGCCAATCAGTGACCGCGAGTGCACTGCGTAAGACATTTATTGCGTTTACTTGTGAAATTCTTGTGAAATTTCCAGGTATGTGGAGATAGCGAAGTAAAATGTGTAGCAATCTACGCAATATCGTTTTATAAACGGTAGGGTATTGTACAAACTTAGTACGTTACTGTCCATAGAATGATTACACTTGCGTAGTACAACGTATTCGGTGACACTACACGGCAGGTTGCTTTTCTTGACGTCACGTGTTGAGTTAGGTTGGAGGGGAACCTCACTTTCTTTTCATCTGTCAACAGTATGGTTCCATGAGTAGTCGTTTTGCTGCATTCTAATGGAAAACAGACGTAATTTCTGTAATTCATCGATTGAATTATCTAAAAATAATACTTCAATGAAAGTTTACGACTGAAAAATTGATCGGCAAAGCGTTGCCGTTCCATACAATACTTCTTAACCTGTAAAGTGTCGTGACATATACTGCACAGTCAGTGGAGTATAACCTGGTTTTAAATGCTAACAAAGTTGTATAAACTTTAGTGAAATCTTTTTAACAGTTAAATAATATTGTATTAAAAATGGCTGGCAAATTGGAGCAGCTTAGGTAAGTAGAAATTTTCTACACTTCCTTTTATTATAGATTTTTTTTTGTACATCTGCCTCTTAATCAAGATTTAAAACTTAAATGACAAATGAAAAATATCTTCTGATTTTGCAGCTTTATTACCTTTATTTATCATGTACATTCTAATAATTATAATAACATGTATTTATTATGCATTTTAGGATTTATTTTATTACATGGAATGTGGCGACTAAGTATCCTGAGGAGGATTTACATCAACTTCTTGATCTTGGTCAAACTAACAGATCAAGAAAGTTACCAGATTTATATTATGTTGGGTATATATAAAAGATACATGAAGTGTATAAATTATTTAAAGGATAAATGAATTTATAAATTATATTAGATTGCAGGAAGTCAAAGCTCAACCACAAAACATGGTATTAGATATGTTCTTTGAAGATCCGTGGACAAAATCTTTTAGGTGCGCAGATTAGAAAGTTACACTTATTCATATGTATTAGTAATCACTTTATTCAAAAGTATTTAAGTTTCTGTGGTATTACTTTAAGCCTTCAAGAAGCAATCATGTTCTATTAAATTTTTTCAGAGAAGTATTAAAGAAATATGATTATGTGAAAATACGTACACAGCGTTTACAGGGTCTTGTCTTAAATCTCTTTTGCCTAAGAAAACATATTACACATTTAAGATTAATAGAAGCTCAATATACAAGAACAGGGTTTGGTGGCATGTGGGTAAGAAGAAACTTTAATTGTGCATCATTTCTTTCTAATATCTTTAAATAAGAGTGTGTTGTTTCCAGGGCAATAAGGGGGCAGTTAGTATAAGATTAAATATATATGGGGTCAGTATGTGTGTAGTAAATACACATTTGACACCACACGATCATTTATTGGCAGATAGGATTACAGATTATAATACAATACTCACAAACCACAGTTTTAGTAATTCAGATACATCCAAAATACTATTTCATGAGTAAGTATAGAATTTTAATACAGATTACCATAATAATAATATATAACAACTTGTATTAACAATGGTAACCTTCCAGTTATGTATTTTGGATTGGTGACTTAAACTTTCGATTAAATGGAGCAGACCTAACTGCCACAGATATTGATTTACTAGTTAAAAAGAAACAATTGAAACCTTTATTGGCAAGAGATCAATTAAAGGCAGTAATGGAGACCGGTGAAGCTTTTGGTGAATTACATGAAAATTCTATTACATTCCCACCTACTTATAAGTATGAATTTTCATCTCAAGATTTTGATCTCAAGTAAGACGAATTTGTTACTTCCGTAATATGTTTATAATATCTTCTTTCTTACTTATCAATTGTGCATGCAGGCGGCGACCGTCATGGACTGATAGAATTTTATACAAAGTAAATGCGGATGTTTACGACGATGTTAAACTTAGCGCTACTCAGCATAATTACAAGAGCCATTTTAGCTACGTACAATCAGATCATAAACCAGTCACAGGAGAATTTGATATTATTGTAATATTAATAATGCTGTTATATTAAAAATATTTATGATAACGCTACAATCAATTTGTTAAGTTTAATAAATTAAATTATATTTACAGATCAGACCTACTGTGGAGGATCATGGGGTAGAATTCCAACCTGTGACAGCATGGTTTATAGATGAGGAAAATTCAGTATCGTACAAATTATTAGGAGATGCTAGGCCTGCGAGCGGCGATTGGGTAGGACTTTTCCACAACGAATTTTCCAGTTTAGACGAATATATTGTATATGAATATGTAGGTCAAGGTAAGATTTCATTTTAATGTACTTCTTGAATATAATTGTTCAACGATGTCGCTGTTGATATATTGTGGCTATTTTTGCCGGTTTGTGATAAAGATTTATGTTAGGTAAATCGTCTCCAATCCCTTTCGAACCTCATGCCCTCATGGAGCGAATTTATTTCAACGACAATGCTCTTCGTTCACCAGGGATGTATCGATTGGTTTATGTTGCTCATCGAGGGAATCTTGTAGGAATTTTAGGTGTTAGTCCTCCGTTTCCGGGACACCATAGACCGGCTTGATAACTTTTTAGATATCTATGTTAACATAATAGCAATTACAGATGATACCTGCTTATGATAGATTTTTAATGTATAGCTGATAAGTTGTTGCAATATGCGCGCGTTTAGTTGTCAGACTCATGTGAGTAGCTTCATTCAATTAGAGCAAAACGCGTTATTTAGATGTAACTGTTTGAGGTCCAATATTTCTTTAACTTATCAAAATCACTCATAAATTAAAATTATTGACGATTATCTCACTTAAAGGTTTGTAAAGAATGCATTGACTATCTTTAGTACCTTAAATGTTTATACAAAAATAATTCTAGAAATTGAGACGAATTATACCGTGGAAACCTAGAATTATTTGAGGAGTATTATGTTTCTGTGATATAAAAGTAGATCTTAGATGATCAAGTGTAACGTGTATATTTCGAAAATTGTGTACTTTTTAACAAAATGATATTGCAGAAGCATAATCCTTATTAATATAACCTCTTTTAGTTCCTGTAATTACTATCTATTTTAATGGAGCAAGTAAAATGATAATTGTTCAGTACGAAACAGTCCCAAGAGGTTGACATGCTATATAATTTTATATCAGAACACGAAAACACAATTAGGAATGTAAATATACAGTTTTATGGAATTGTGATTAGAATAGAATTAAGCTGGTATATTACAGTATTTTTCAGTAGATAACGTATATTTTACAAGATAGTTCATTTTTATTCTTTTACATAGTAAGGATTTTACTCTTAAAATAAATATTTTTAATGAATCTTATCTTTTATTTTAAGTATTGAATTTTTTATGTATCAAATTATACGAGATTAATAGCATTTATAAGTTCAGTACTGACACTATCTACTGAATAATACAGTAATATTTCGTGAAATGTAGAAAGAACATAAGCAGATATAAAAATATATTGCCAGGAGACAACAAACAATCCATATCTTAACCAGTTTCTTGATGTTCAAAAGTTACTTTTGGTACCTGGTTTTTGCTGCTGGGTTATTACCCACAGGCACTAGTGCTTAATTATCTTATGCTACAGAGCTTATAAGAGTGTGCTAACCATTGGTGTAACTAGAATCTTTGTCTAAGGTGTGCCGGGTCATGGTTTTACTAATAGTGTTAATGTTACACATTAAGAATAACCAAGTGTAAATTTAAAACTTGAAAATTTGTAAACTTGAAAATATCTATTTGCAATATGAGATATCCTGTATTCTTAAGGGTATGTAGGAAAGATCTATATTTTGAGAATGTTAATTCCACCATGGTTTCGATTTAGTTACGCCAATGGTGCTATCGTGTTTTTACGCACTTGACATACGAGCGAGCACCACTTAGATAATAATCAATGTTAGTTTTAGGAAACCTTTTAATTGGGTTGGCGAATTGTTATGATGGTTTGGTTGTACAAACCTACGCTATTTTATTTTTATAGCGTCATAGAAACGCAAAGAAAACGAACAAATATACGCTGTGGTATAAAAAGGGAATACAAAATAAAGAACGATATTTTTAACTTGTTAAACGAATTATTTTAGCCTGTATCGAAAAGCTTGGAAAGAATCAAAGGAAAAGAATAAATACAATTTTCTAAAAGAAAACATTTAATTAATTAAGCCTACATAAATAACTTAAATAACAATACAATAAATAACAAATTACAATAAATAACGTATGTACTCGATAAAACTACGACATACAGAGTTCAATTATTTTCGTCTGTATTTTTCGATCAATTTATCATTAATATAAATAAATAAATCATCATGTTCACACCATTAGTCTCTAGCATTTTTACATCATAATTTTACCTCTCTTATACAGCTGGAATAAATTTGTTGTAAATGCACTGATTTTGTACTGTTCTACTTCTGAAATAATCTCGGAAACTGATGACGTGAACATGTTACGTATGCAAATTATACACTTTTACTGTACACGAAAGAAAAATGATTTATACATAAGTCATGTTTAAAATGTATACTACGAAAAATGTTTTTAAAAGCAAGAAATAATGTTCGTCACGAAGGAATAGTTATATGTACAGATTAATCTTCAATGAAATAGTATAAAATTTATGAGAGGCGAATGAAAAGAAATTTAAAGTTAAATGGATTGAGTGAAGACCGCCATTTTGTTCTATTATTCGATTAAGGGGGTACACTTGTACTATTTTTAATTACAATTTGAGAATAAAGGTACAAGTTAAATGTACATCTATTAAAAAGATTTAAATGCATCATCTAGTAATTCCCAAAGAAATAAATTTCCTGTTTGACAAGTGTACTCCCCTAAGGCATTTATGGTTTTTATCGCAATTATTACGATATTATCGTTCAGTTGCATTATCAAGGATAATTTTAGAACATCGTATTTCCCCGGATAGTACCCAAGATAGTTTTTAATGTACATCATGAACGACAAATGACACTATATACATATTAATAACATTAAACTTTTAATTCACGATGTGTCATGCACTCGGGAAGATTTTGTATCTCAAAGTCATGGGAAACGCTTTAACGTTGCTGTACAGAATTCGCGGAACATGTGCATTCATTGTAAGATCAACGATACAACCTGTCCGGCTTCCCGCTGTTATGCAATCGGTTGTACAAACATCACAACTTGCACGTGCTATTGTAAAACGAGTTGTAGATGTTTTTACATAACCGAGTAGTTCTTGAGAAATATGCTGTGTCCAAAAAAAAAAATGTAGACACGTACAAGTATCATATAACAATTCTAAATGTGGTTTCAAATGCATCCGTTAAATGCAAATCATTATCATTTTGTAAAAACTGCTTTGAACTTATGGTACAATGATTTTTTTTAAGTCTTATTCGATTTTGTAGATCTTTTGCTATTTTGTTAATTTATGACATCATAACTTTCATTTGTACGAAAGTATTGTTATAATTTATAGTGATTCGTTTATCTCAGAAATAAATTATTTATCATTTATAGTAGAAAAGTGATTATGTTATACAGGGTGAGTCAGTTAATTTGACTACTTTATGTTTGGTGATACAAGAAATGTTTTTTAATAAATATTATTAAGGGAGATAATGTAATAGATATAAGTTAAGTTTGCATATTTACTGGTTGTTTGCTTTGTTTTCATATATTCTTTGAAATATTCTGTGTGATATTGAAATATGAATAAAACTTAAGATATTGTTAAAATTATTACTTTTCTAAAAATATTAAGAAAACTGATATGCAGAATAATCTATTGAATTTTATTTAAATTAAATTGACCTTGAAATTCTCTGAGTTACCATGTTTAAGAAAGTATACAATACGTTTATATTGTAGTAGTTAAAGTAGTCAAGTCTGTTAACTCACTCTGTATACCATTGTTTCACAAACGACACAATGACATTCATGTATTTTGTACAATGAGTTGTAAGTATTTCAGAAATGATTTTCACTATTCCACTCACGCAATAAATAATTGAATCAAAGTCTTACTTCTAACGAATCAGCTAAAATCGTCAAATGTGTCCAACACTTGATGGATTTACATTGGCGTAACTAGGATTTCTGTTTGAAGTGGAGAACGGTCTCTAGATTTGGGGAGGTGGAGATTTGAAAATTTGGAAGTTTGTAAATTTGGGAGTTGTGAATTTGGGAATTGGAGATTTAAGGATTTGTGAATTGGTAATTGGGGAATTGGGGAATTAGGGAATTGAGAATTTAAGGAATTGGGGAATTAGAAATTTAGGGAATTTCTAATTTTTGGGAATTAGAGATTTAGAAATTTGAGAATTGGGAGATTTGAAAATTTGAAAGTTTAGAAGTCTGGAAATTTGTAAATTTGAGGTTTAGAACTTAAGTAACTTAGAAACCTGATAATTTGAAAACTTTGGGATATGAAAATTTAGGAAATTACGGTCTTAGACATTTAGAAATATGAGAATTTGTAAATTCCTAAATTTGACAATATTTAAAAAATTGAAAAGTGTATAACTTTGAAGCTTTTTGATCGACCACAGTTCCTACTTACGCCAATGTCCCACGCTGCATCTCTCCAAAACAAAGCATCCCGAAGCAGTTAATTCACTCCTCACGAACAAATACAAAAAACAAACAAGTTTCACGGAATGATCGTTTGTCTGGACGTAGAATCGCCGTTCATCACAGGAAGTAAATAAAGTTCCAAGCTTCTGCTTTCCGGTTCAGTGACGTCCCTGCCGCGTAGTTGTTGCACTCGCTGCCAAACGAAGTCCCTCGGTGGCCTTCGTAGAACGAACAAACCGAACACGAGGACACCTTGCAGAGAATTCACGAGATCGAAGGTGGACCAGTCGAAAGAATTCCCGTGAACGAACCAGGATATCAACTCCATCGTCCAGTTCAGTCCCATCAGAAAAAAGATTATCAAACACACGAAAGTCGTTCTCATGAAACGTCGGAGGAATCTTCGATCCAACCGATCCGACTCTTGATTCCTCGCGAGTCGCCTCAAATCGAGATCCTTCTGATACTTTGTCAGTTTGATAAATGTCAGCACGAAGAGTACCACGTTTCCTAGAAGCAGCAGCCCGACCGGCAGGTAAAAGTATGGCATTGATTTGTCGCTCGCTGCAAATGAAAAAAGGATCGTATTAAATTTTGTATAAGATTGATGTATTTGTGTTTTTTTGTAGCTATTTGGAAGCTAATTTTGCAACTGTTTTTTGGTGGAAAGGTATTTTTAAATGTGGTAGGTAATTTTATAGATGGATGGAAAGGTCGTTTTATTTTTTTGAGGTAGATAATTGAGGTAGATATTTAAATAACCGAGAGGAATCGAAGAAAAGAATTTTATGTACAATTAATGTAGCAAAGTAACAAATGGAGAATTTAAATTGTAAAGTACAGAGATCATTTTGAGGAAGATACTGCGAGGTAGATAATTGATAGTAAATAATGGAGGTTGGTATTTAAATATTAACTATAATAACCGAGAGAAATTGAAGAAAAGAATTTCATGTACAATTAATTTAGCAAAGTAAATGGAGAATTTAAATTGCAAAGCGATGTTATAAAATTTCAGTCAGGTATCATGTGACCTTCGATTTAATTAAAAAATACTGCAGCTATCGCTTATCGGAGATAATCGATGTTTACCTCGTACATCGAGAATGAAAAATGTATTGACTCACATTTGAACAGACAGCTCTCCTTGCCGAAGTTCGATTTCACGTAAGTCGCCGGTATCGTTGGGCTGAGATCCATACTCATCGAGACGAGGATAAGTATCACCGAGGGACCCCAACACCATAAGGAGTACCAGAAGAACAACGTTTTTGGCTTCATTCTTCTGTATGTGTCCCTGTCTACGTGGCTGCGCACCACGGACCACATTTCGATGCACATCACATTTAGCCAAAAGAAGCACGCGACGAAGGAGAACTGGATAACGAATCCTGGAAAAGTTAATTGTTTCTTAACTGATTTCAAACGAGCGTTAATGTTGCTTTGTAAGGTGGCTATTATTCGTTACGTCATATTTTATTGCATTCCATAAAAGTGTGATAGACTCAGGGAAAGTCAACGATTTGATGGACGTAAGGTTCTTAGAATCTATGACTTTGCGATTTTACGTTTTTTTTGACGTTTATGTTAGATACTCTGAGATGTTTTAGAAGGTACTATGTTTTGTGTTGATATTTTATTTGTGTTACTAAACATATATTATTTTAATATATATTAGTTTCTATTTGTTACATAAATATATAAATATACATAATAATGAGATAAAGTTTCTTTAAATTATGGTCTTACCTATACTGTTGCAAGTTTGGCTCGATAGATGCAGGTTGCCTAATTGAGTGACTGCTAAGATGATAAAAGCCAATGCTAAACAACCACAGTAGCGACTCAATGCTTTCCCGAAAACGTCCTTTAATTTTGGAGTAATGGAGTATGCTAGAATGGTGAGAATCAGAAATGGCACGGATACTAGAAGACCGGAGGCATAAATTGTGATTCGGGAGTCTGCTGCCACTATTATGCGATCTAGAACAGATAAAAGTGTTGATGCCATTGGTGTGTATGGTGAAATACTGAAATTTGGATTTTTGCAAATTTGGGGGGTGAATTTGGAAACTTAGGAATTTAGGAATTTGGAATTTGGGGATTTAGGAATTTGGGGAATTGGGAATTTGGGGTATTGGGAATTTGGGGAATGAGGAATTTGGGGAATTGGGAGTTGGGGGAATTGAGAATTTGGGGAATTGGAGGAATTGAGAATTTGGGGAATTGGAAGAATTGAGAATTTGGGGAATTAGGGGAATTAGGAATTTGGGAAATTGGGAATGTGGGGAATTGGGAATTTGGAGAATTGAGAATTTGGGGAATTAAAAATTTGGGGAATGGAGAATTTGGGGAATTGGGAATTGGGGGAATTGAGAATTTGGGGAATGGGGAATGTGGGGAATTGAGAATTTGGGGAGGTGGAAATCTGGGGAGGTGGGAATTTGGGAATTTGAGAATTTGGTAATTTGGGAATTTAGGAATTTGGAAATTTGGGTATGTGGGGAATAGAGAATTTGGGAATTTGGGAATACAAAAATTTGAGAATATGAGAATTTGGTAAGTTTCAGAATTTAGAAATTTAAGAATTTGAAAATTAGAGAATAGAGAGATTCGAAAATTTGACAAATTGGTGATATGGAAATTTGAAAGTTTGGGAATTAAAACAGTAGGGAATTAGGGAATTAAGGAATAGGGAAATTTGAGGGCCTGTAAAAGAAAAAATTGAACAATTTTGCTACTGAAATACATTTTTGTGAACTTACATTTAGAAAAGCACACGACAGTTGTAAGTCCCAATTCAGGAATGATGTCCATGCAATAATCTATTCCAGGCTGCAACATCATCTGGTCTAAGTCAGGCACAGACACGGATCCGTTTAACAATAAATAATTGTAATCGTCTTTGCTCTTATTAGGTTCTAAAACATACCTGGAAATGGTAAATACACCAATCAGATTAATCACTTTATTTCGTTTTCCTTTTATATCTTACACTTCTTCCACGTTTCAAAATTCGGTTCAATTTCAGTAACAAAATCTAATAAAGCTAAATTTTTAACTTGAACACGAATAATCATAAAGTAACACGCAAATGTGAAATTTTTTTAATAAACTCTGATTGCAAAAATAAACTTGTAATATTTTATTATTAAAACTTCATTCTCTTTTCGAACTATTCTTCTATTACATATTTTTCATTTTTTCTTTTAAGCACTATGCTTCAAAATATGGAGGAAATAGCGATATTATACAGAATTCACACATATCACTGTTTACCGAATTCTTTCCGCTTTGCGCAAAAATTTTCGGTGAAAAATTTGAAATACAATATCCTTATATTCGACCAGGAACCAGGAAAGTTTCATTCTAAAATAAAAATTATTGAATGCAATTCCGAAATAGCGTCATATGAATATATTTCTTCGACGTTCTGTTTTTTATACTAATTTATTATACCGCGACACGCCAGACTAAAGATGAATAAAAATGTTCGTTATTTGACATTTTTATATCGATCTATTTTTGGGGATATTCATGGGGAGATAAATTAGAAAATAATTATTTAAGTAGATAACGTTATTTAAAGATTGCTGAACCTATCGAAAGGATATCTTTATCAGAAAAAAAACTGAAGAAGTTTTATTCGAGGGATTAAAGTCGATGTATAACGATTACGTGATAAAGATCTACTTCTAATAAACAAATGTTACGTAAGAATTTTTTAAAACATACAGTAAAGACACTGTTTTATACTGTATATTATTTTTGAACACGCTTTTAATAAAATTTATAAAAGAGAATTGTATCACAATTATTCAGTTTACAATCTTGTAATAATTTATTATTAAAAATGAATAATAGGAAGAATTCGACTAATTCATTCTCAACAAAATTTATAAAATGAATGAATAATTTTTTATCTTTAAGCAAAACAGATAAATAATATTCAACTTATTGAAACATTTTATTCTATATTTCAGTTTTATTATTTTTGTTACTCGTGCAAGTACTCACATTTTATCTTTGCAAGGAATCCCAACAATTGCAACGAACATGCTTTGTATTTTACCAGGTTTCATCAATCCAGTGCTGTTAAATTTACTAAAACGAGGCGAAAATATTGGAGCTGTCGACGAGTTCATAGCTGTGCAACTTCTTTTTGAAAGATTCGTAAAAACTTCCCCTTCCGCGCAGCATTTTCCTACCACTGGCAAGTTTTTGTACTCCTCTCGCATCGCTGTGTAATTTTGCTGTAACAAATTATGAAAAAGTCACATAAATTGTTGGTGTTCTCATTGAAATTTAATACATTTTACTTACAAACCTAAAGCAAACTAAATAGTTAGTTTCGTTTTTTAATTTTAAAAGCTGACGCTTGTACTCAGAGTACCTTGAGGGTTAAATATTTTCAAGCTTTTAATTTTTGTTAAAGAAGGTATTTGACATTATGAATGATTGCATAGTGCACTAGATAAATGTTTTTAATACATTTAACTTAACAATATTTAACAATTATGGCACTCTGAGTTATTAATGACACAAGCTGAAAAGTATCTCCTGAACTTTTATTTTTGTTAAAGAAGATATTCAATATCTGACATAATGACTGATTATGTACTATACTAATCACTTTGATAAATATCTCAGAATGTCACACTCAGAATATCTCACAAATTCCACAAACAATACAATGTGTCCATGAAATGTGAAAAAGTGTGAGTACTCCTGATGGGTTAACTTAAGAATATTTAACTTAACAACATTTGTCATAAGATATCGAAATTTATATAATCATTTAGTGTTATATTACATGATCATTTACTGTTACATTACATGATCATTTACTGTTACATTGAATCATCATTTCCTGTTACATGATCGTTCACAGTTATATTACAGAATCATTTGTGAAGCTAAATTATGCTTGCGCGATGAAAAAAGAACTTGAAGCTTTGAAACTTCAAAGAGGGCTATAGATGGACAGCGATAGTACTAAAAATAACTGTGCAAATATACAAAAATCTATATTTTACTCAGGTAGCTCGATTTGTTGCAGCCTCGGTAATTTTTAACCGAATTAAAATCATCCTTCAGATAGTTTTATTGATGTGAACTTCTTTACGTAAATGTCTTTTAACTTGCTTTTAATTAGCTAAAGTATTTAAATACAATTTTATACTTTTGATAGTAGGATTTTGTTGGTATAATTTTTGGAAAGGAATCTTTGGGAGTTTGAATATTCCGAATTTTTTAACTTCTCCAAATTGCCTTTTTAAGGTCCTACATTCTCAAGTTCCCTAACTAGTTTTCAAAAATCTAAAAGTTCAAATTTCCCAATCTTCAAAGTCTCTTTCTTCACTTTCCATTCTGAAGTTTCAGAGAGCACTTCCTAGGTTCTCAAATTTCTGAGAGTAAATTTGTAAATTGTAAATTTGTAAATTGTAAATTTGTAAATTGTAAATTTGTAAATTGTAAATTTGTAAATTGTAAATTTGTAAATTGTAAATTTGTAAATTGTAAATTTGTAAGTTTGTAAATTGCAAGATCCCAAACTCTTGAATTCCCAAATTTCTATCTCCCAAAGTTCCAAAGTTCCAAATTTTCCTCAAACCACTTGCGAGTTCCGTGGCTTTGAAAGTTCACAAAATAACGCACTTCAAATAATTCCACAAGTTTACGTCCAAAACCCTTGAAACTCTCAAACGTAAATCTGAAGTCATAAAACCCAAAAATCTTATTATTCTCGTACGTTATACATACCAAAGGAATCGAGTGTATCGTTGTGTTATAATCCATTTCCGCCCCGCAAATTGCCAGGTCACAGAGAAGAGCGCACATCAACCAAAGCTTAGAATTTCCAGACATCTTTCCTCGAAATCTATTTATACGTCCACCAGCAATTGTCATAACACGTTTATATCGTCTGTTAAACGTTACAACTAGATTTCCGTACTGCTATCTTCAGAATATTCCCAGAAGTTCAATTTACTGCGTCCTTGCCTCTTTCTCGCGAGTTCCTCGTGCACTCAGCGCATCACGTATCGAAAATGGCGGACGAGTAGAAATTTCTTACTATTCGCTGCATCAATGACATCTTTTATCTTCGATTCACTTTATCGATTCCTTCGTTGTTTACACTTTAGAATCAGTTTAAGAAATGTTCTTTAGAATTAATGCGCACTTGGAAGATCTTTCGCGAAAATTTGCATTCGAACCGGAAGGAATTCGAAGGTTATCCGGTAAAGATTTAACGTGCTCCGTTAAAGTTCTGAGCTCTATCAGTTTACAGGCTCTGATTATTTTCTCGTTATCGATTAGAACGGTGAGTAAGATAATAACTCGGGGTATTAACTCTGATAACAGAACAAGTCTTCCTTCTTCTTTTTCCGGGATATTTCCGTGTTCGGGGCAAAGTGTTCTCGATGTGTTCGATCGAAAATATTTGCCTTTTATCTCTCGTCGGATCTGACGATTCAAAGTGCAATCTTCGTTCGGGGATCTACAACAGATAGTCATTGAATTAGGCACCTGATTTAGTTGTTTGAAATAGTCTTGTTCACCTAGCCCTTGGATTCAGATTTTTAGGGATAGAAAATGTTTTTTGGATTCTCTTTATCTGATATTTAATTATACCCTGTTTGAACTTATAGTTATTCTAATTATTAAAATTATCATTATTGAAATTGAAGTTATTTTGAATTGGACATAAGATGTACATTTTTTCTACAACTTCTTCTTTAGAACAGTACAAAATGGTTTCCATAATAGTGTAAAAGATTTTTGAACGAAATGATGGAGGAACAGTTTAAGAGGCTTCACTTTAATTTTGCTTCTGATAAGTTTGACATATCAGATAGCGATCAAATCTCCTAACTGAAAATAGTCCACATCGCTGAAATGTTAGCAATTACGAATCGGACTTTGCTCTTTCTCATCCAGCATTCCTTACACAAATCGATACTAATTTTTTTCGAAATCCTTGAGTTTAATTTAAGAAATCGAGCGATGTAACGCAAATCAAGCAACGTAACATAAACGAACTATAATCAATGAATCATGTAAGAGGACGAAAGGTCGCAGTCATCTTAAAAAGAAAGTGCGACGAATGAACAGCTCTTGACCTACATATATGTAATTTCCGCTGCTTCACCGATGAAAGTAACAAAAAGTGTTCCGGTTACTTCCGAGAAATTATTTAGGTATTTAATACTGTCAAACCGGAGTAAATCATAAGAGCAGATTGAACGTAAAGAAAATTTTCGAAAAATGATATTTCATTGAAACCTACTTCAAACTTGTTTGTTTAGTCTCGAAAATCAACTTAGTCGAGGCTGATTTACATCGAAATCCTGTTATAGTTGGCACTGATGCAGTCGGAACATGAAGGAGCATATAAACTTCAGAGATGTGAATACATCAATTGTATTGAAACAAAATGGTTCAAGGAATGAAATGCAATATCTTAATTTTTAGTAATGGAGATTTGAAGTCTGAATGAAGTCAAAATAAAATGACTTAATAAATAGAATATTTGTAATTAACAAAGATGGACCATTTGGTAATTTGAAGTTCAACAATTTATATACTAATTGTGTGGAAATAAAATGATTTAGTAAATAGAATAATTATAAGCATTAAAGATGGACCATTTGGTAATTTGAAGTTTAACAATTTATATATTAATTGTGTGGAAATAAAATGATTTAGTAAATAGAATAGTTGTAAGCATTAAAGATGGACAATTTGGTAATTTGAAGTTTCACAATTTGTACACCAGTTATGTAAAAATAAAATGATTTAGTAAATAGAATACTTGCAAATAACGAAGATGGATAATTTTAGAATTTGAAGTTTGACAATGTACATGCACCAGTTATATAAAAATAAAGCGTTTCGACAAGTAGAACAGTTATAAACAACGAAGATGGACAACTTCAGGATTTGAAGTTTAACAATGTACAGACACGACTTGTGTAAAAATAAATCAGTTCAACAAATAGAATAGTTATAAATAACAAGGATGGACAATTTTAGAATGTCAAGTTTAACAATGTGCAGGCACTAGTTGTGTAGAAATAAGATCATTTGGCAAATAGAATAATTTTAAACAACAATGATAGACAATTTGACAATTTTCTGTTTAACAACATACATCAGTTGTATAGAAATAAAATGACTTAACAAATAGAATAATTTTAAACAACAATAATATACAATTTGACAATTTGTTGTTTAACAACATACATCAGTTGTACAGAAATAAAATGACTTAGCAAATAGAATAATTTAAACGACAGTGATAGACAATTTAATAATTCGCAGTTTAACAATGCAAGTACATCAGTTACATAAAAACGATTTATCACAAAATTGATTTAGCAAACAAAATAGCTTTGAATAAAGAAATCAGACAATGTAATGATGGAAAGTTTAACTGCATACACGAACTGTATATAAATAATATAATTTAGCAGATAAAAGAGTTATAAGTAACAAAACTGAACGATTTGAGGTATAACAATACACACCAGTTGTAAAAAGCTAAAGTGATCCAACGAATAAAGTAGCTGCAAATAACGAAGATGGACGATTCCGTGGCTCGATGAGTTTGATTTAACGTAGTTTTCGATCACATTCACTGAAAATGGTGGAAGACACTGGATCACGAAACGGAGAACGTATTTCGATGATGTTCACGTGGTTTACGGATCGAGGTCCGAGACTATACTGATCGCGCTCTTGGAACCAGCAAGCCTTTATCTATCGGTGAACGATTACTCGCATGATGCACACACCGTCAGAGATTCACTATCCAGGTGTCGTAATACTAAAGCTTCCGTTAAGATTTCTTCTTTTTCTTACTCTCGAAAGAAAATGAGTTACTAGAAACAGGAGTAAAAATTTCATTATTATCGAGGTTGTTATCGATGTGTGGGTATAGTCCTTAATTTATCGATGATCAACGATCAACGATTTATAGTACTATTGACTTGTTAATGATGTCATTAATCGAGTGAACGGGCGTACCACGTCGAAAACGAAATTAATGTGGGAAAGTTTATGGTTTGATTCATTTTTGGTGGGATGGTATTGTGACAGTTGTATGTAAAATAGACGACTATGGTTTGAGGTGTGATTTATAGGAATTTGGGAGTTTGGAAATCTGGTAATTTTGAATTTTGAAATTTTGGAAATTTGGGAATTCGGAATTTTGGAATTTTGGAATTTTGGAATTTGGGAAATTTGGAACTTGAGAAATTTGGAATTTGGGGAATTAGGAACTTGGGGAATTTGGAATCTGGGGAATTTGGAATTTGGGGGACTAGGAATTTGGGGAATTAGGAATTTGGGGAATTTGGAACTTGGGAAATTTGGAATTTGGGGAATTTGGAACTTGGGAAATTTGGAATTTGGGGAATTAGGAATTTGGGGAATTCGAAATTTGGGGGATTAGGAATTTGGGAAATTTGGAATTTGGGGAATTTGAAATTTGGGGGATTAGGGATTTGGGAAATTTGGAATTTGGAATTTCAGGAATTTGCAACTTTAGGAATTTAGAATTGTAGAAATTTGGAACTTTAGGAATTAGTAAATGTAGGAATTTGGTATTTACTAAATTTGGGGCTTTAAGTATCTAAAATTTTTGAAGTTAGGAAATTTCAAGTTTCAACAATTCACAATTCCTAGGATCTAAAACTCGACTCCTTATATTAAAAAATTCCTAGATCCTAAAATTCCCAAAATTCCAAATTTCCCCAATTTCAATGTCCGAAAATCTCCAAAACTCCAAATCCCTAAAGCACACATCTCCCTTTCTCCTCTCAATAAATCACCATTCTCCTCGTCATTCAACGCGCTGAACAAAATTACGTTAATTGAAATTGCCAAAGTATCATGTGACATATTTCTGAATGACACAATGCTCCATATTAATGATCACTCCTCTCCATATATAGCCCTGTTAACAGAGAAAGCATTCGAACAATGTCACGGATGATTCGTTCATTGAGGAAACGCTGGCGTTTCAGGATTTACCGAATCGGTCAGTTTCCCTGTCTCTACCTTTTATCAAAAATACTTTTGAACTGATATCGAAATTGTGACGTAACATCGGGGAAATTTTTCCACTATCTCTGTCGATATGACGTAGGCGTGAGTTGTAGCCGCTCGTACAAGTTGCTCGTCACGAAAGAGCTCGCGTTATGAACTTTACAAATACCATTCTGCGAATTGTAAGTTTCGCCTGTTCTGTTTCTGCGAATCTGTTGCAACGTCGATCAACTACATGCGTACTTTACATTTTCCATGATTTTCGTGATATTTGCAGGCTACAAAACCGCGGGGTTCGACTGAAACCGCGCGTGTCTAGTCTCAACAAAATGGCGGGTAAGTAGAATAGCGCTGAAGATGAAACATTTATCTATTCGGGTAATCGTTAGTCATGTACCGCAAATTTTTATTTTATACTTCCATTGAAGCGTTTATTTATGTATATATGTTTCATTTTAGTTGCGTATATGAAAATAAATTGTTTTAAATCATTCATTTTATGGATACTTACGGGGATGCTTAAAATCTACAGTCACGTCCATTTAGGTAATCATCCATTTATGCAATCATAAATTATTTATATTTTATACATTCATTGGTACATATATTTACATATACATTTTTTATACTAGTTGAGAGTAAAAATATTAAATGTTTAACTTGTTCACAATGTCTTAAATTATAAATTTTGCAGGTATTTACAGGGATGCTCAAAATGTACAGTGACATCCATTTATGCAATCATCACTCATATAATGTAAATTATTTATATTTTATACTTTCATTGGTACATATATTTACATATGCACTTTTTATACTAGTTGAGAGTAAAAATATTAAATGTTTAACTTGTTCAAACTGTCTTAAATAATAAATTTTGCAGGTACTTACAGGGATGCTCAAAATGTAGTGACATCCATTTATGCAATCATCAGTCGTATAATGTAAATTATTTATATTTTATAAATTCATTGGTACATATAACTACCACCAGTGATTTTAATTAACATCTACCGATTTTTTAACAATTTTTAACAAATTTTTTAACATATCTATGGTTCACTTTGTAAAATACAGCAGCAACTATTTAATGACTGCAACAATTTACAAAACGTATTTTTTAACATAAGTATGTATTAAACTTCTTAAAGTAACTGATTAAAGTAGATATTTTTAGCGTGTAACTGATAACTATCGATTGTATAAGAATGAATTTGAGAAACTGATTTTCCGTATGATTTGTAGAATTCCTTTATCTGATTATCCATAACTCACTGGCAATGTAAAAATAGATAAACAGTATCCACTTTATAACAAGTTTGAGTCTAAATTAAACGTGCAACTTTGTATCATATTTTCAATTTTCAACATTTTCTATTACATTTTGTTAATTTGATAGTATTATAATATTTTACCATTAAGAATCAAACATGAAATTTTGAAAGTAGTTCTAAAAGTGAAGATTTCACGTTTTCAAAATGGTGCAGGTTCCGTTGCCTCTATGAATAAGATATCGAAGAAAGAGATGTAGGCATCTCTCCAATACTTCGATTGCTCACAATAGTAATTATAATTCGTGCATGAGAATTCCAGATCGAGTACATACGTAACACGATCGTGATTCTTCGAGGCTTACATTACGTTACAGAGGTTAATCACCAACGATAAATTTAGAAAGGTAGCAGAACAGAAAAATATTATCTTTGACTTCATCCAGTCTGAATATAAGTTGAACAATTCGGGACTTCATTTGATCGACTTTAATGGTCAATGATATACTCGAAGAGAACTTGTCTTTCTTATTAATCCCTTGACATACGATCTTTTCCACAAAAATTTGGCAGAAATCACCAATTGTTTTTCATACTCTGTTATTATCTCTTATCAAACAATATTTTCTTGCCATCAAAAAATTATCTTTAATAATATTGTGTTAACATTATTGTTTATCGAAACAATATTTTGTTAACGTTGTCTTTTACCAAAAGAATATTTTCCCAAATTCCAAATTCCCCAAATTTCGAGTTCCCCAAATTCCAAATTCCCCTAGTTCCTAATCCCCCAAATTCCAAATTTCCCAAATTCCAAATTCCCCTAGTTCCTAGTTTCCCAAATTCAAAATTCCCCAAATTTCGAGTTCCCCAAATTCCAAATTCCCCAAATTCCTAATTTCCCAAATTCCAAATCCCCCTAGTTCCTAGTTTCCCAAATTCCTAATTTCCCAAATTCCAAATCCCCCTAGTTCCTAGTTTCCCAAATTCCTAATTTCCCGAATTCCAAATTCCCCAAGTTCCAAACTCCCCAAATTCCTAATCCCCCAAATTCCAAATTCCCCTAGTTCCTAGTTTCCCAAATTCCTAATTTCCCAAATTCCAAATTCCCCAAGTTCCAAACTCCCCAAATTCCTAATCCCCCAAATTCCAAATTCCCCTAGTTACTAGTTTCCCAAATTCCTAATTCCCCAACTCCCAAATTCCCCAAATTCCGAATTCCCCAAATTCCAAATTCCCCAAATTCCTAATCCCCCAAATTCCAAATTCCCCAAATTCCAAATTCCCCAAATTCCAAATTCCCCAAATTCCAAATTCCCCAAATTCCAAATTCCCCAAATTCCTAATTCCGCAAGTTCCCAACTCCCCAAATTCCAAATTCCTCAAATTCCAAATTCCCCAAATTCCTAATTCCTCAAATTCCATATTCTCCAAATTCCAAATTCTCCAAATTCCAAATTCCCCAAATTCCAAATCCCCCAAATATTCCTTTGCAAAAAGATATGTTCTTTATTTAAATAATATGAACCAGTATTCTCATTTTTATGTTGGAATATTGTAAAAATTTACCTATAATAGAAATTATTACCTCATAAGATAACTATTTGATTTTTTTCTGTACTATGACTAAACCTACCGGGGTTATGAAACTCCGTACGTATTATAACAATGTTAAATATTTCAGATAAGCCTTAGAGATTATAGATTACAGATAGGGTATCCACCTGATAAGGAGTATCCGATTATAAAAACTTACTAGCTTCTTTTGTTTGTTGCATGAACCAGAGAATCACTTACAAAATGCATCAGCAATGAAAAATAACAAAATCACTATCTGATATACTTACATTAACTAGAACAAAAGTATTCGTTTATTGTCGATAAGTATTGATTGCTTTATTACTTGATTGTTTTATTCTTTTTGTACAAATTTTACTATTCTTTTTCATTTAATTTAGGTTACGTTTAGTTAGAGGTTAGGTCAATCTTATAGGTTATAATCTCTGAAGGCTATATTTTACTTTGGGTGTTATAGGTTATTACTTGTAGATTTTATAGCATTTGAATAATAACAAACAATATTTGTATAACAAATTTTACAGCTGCAGTGAAACGTACAACTATCAGCAGGCAGAATACTTTGAATGTTTAACTTGTTGAATTGATGACATAGCAAAACTTAAAAAACTGAAACTTGTTAACTGTCCTTAAAGATAACAAATTTAGACGAAATGCTCGGTTTAAACTTCATATTAGATAACAATATATGAAATAATAATTAATAATGTACAGGTCCAAATGGACCCAGACCTTCAGACGACTGCTAAAACGTAACACTTTTACAAGGGTTGAAAATAAATTTTTTTGCCTCGAAAAATATTATTTAAAGAATGTTATAAAACGTAATACAATGTATATCTGAAGTATCTGTATTTCGTTATCTACATTTCCCAGCGGGGACATAACGATACATAATAATCGAACAGAAAGGTCCTTGGAGAGCACACATTTCAGCAGACATTTGCGTACAACACGTGCGGTCTAGGAACGTGATCGGTTGTGCACCTCTCGACTTTGACAGTTATCATTGAACCGTTGAAGAAGACGGACGGCCATCAGGTATGTACAATACAATTAAATTCCTAAGTGGCTCGTCGATTCTCCGTATGTCGATGTTCATCCCGAAAACAATTTCTGACGTCAATGAATATGTACTCGGAAGAAAGTCGGTGATAAAACGGATCCTGAACAGTCGCAACGACATATTTTCTTCAAACGCTTCTCTGTACAAGAATATACATCTTTCAGAATATTTTGCCACTTCTTTGCTTATGTCAATCATTTTTACGCGTATCCTCTAAATGTCTTTGGCACATCTTAAAAATTGACGGAGTTATGGTTAATTTTCTGAATCGATGTTGACTAATTAACCCTATGTCGCATTTAAGAGGAACATAAATCAATAAAGATCGGGGAAGGCTATAATTAAAGGAGAGAACTCTGTAATTAAGGATAGACGACTGTAATTAATTTGTGGGATAATTGCATGGTTATTATATGTAATCACAGATAATCTTGTTATAACTTCGCTACGATTACAAAATGTGTAATTTCGTAATTTAGCGACATTATTTTCATCGATGTAATTGTGCACAATATGAAGATAATTAAGTGGAATTAAGTATTTTAGTAAAATTGTTAATATAAATTTGTGTATAGGTCAGTGGCGTAACCGGGTGCACTGCAATTTGTGGGTCCTCCTATTTGAAATTGATGGAATAAGTATCTTTAGCTATAATAAGTGGTGAACACTACATTTTTCAGAGATAATGGCGATATAGAAGAATTCGTTATAATACAATAAATATTTAAAAATTACCAAAATTTCCTCAGAAAATTATATATTATTTATAATTGGTGTGGGTAAGGGATTTCGTTATTGCACCATTTTCCATGAAAAAACTTTCTGGACTCAGCAATTGTTCTTCTACGCCGCCATCTTTTCTTGGCAAAACTACACATACTTGTATTTCAACACTGTGATCTAGTTATTAAATTACTAAATTCCTTTTGCATGTAATCGAGTCACACAATTCTTAATTTCATAAATTTACAAATTCTCAAATATCCAAGTATCAAAATTTTTAAATCCTCAATTTCCCAAAATTCCATCACCAAATCCCTAAATCCTCAAATCCTCAATCTCCTAAAATTCCATCACCAAATCCAAAATTAAATTAGCAAATCCCTAAATCCTCAAATCCTTAATCTCCCAAAATTCTATCACCAAATCCCTAAAGCCACAAGCCCCAAATCCCCAAATCTTCAAATCTCCAGGTCCTACAATCCCCAAAGTCACAGCTACCCAAATCCCAAAATCCTTAAACTTACAGCTCCCCAAATCCTCAAATCTTCAAAATTCCCCAAAACCCCAAGTCTTCATACTCCAGGGCCCAAAATCCTTGAAGTTGCAGCTCCCCAAATCCACAAATCTTCAAAATCCCTAAATTCCCAAGTCTTCAAAACTCCAGGTCCCAAAATCCTCAAACTTACAGCTCCCAAATCCCCAAATCTTCAAAATCCCTAAAATCCGCAAGTGTTCATAACTCCAGGTCCCAAAATCCTCAAAGTTACAGCTCCCCAAATCCCCAAATCTCCAAGTCCCAAAATCCCCAAATCTTCAAATCTCCAGGTCCGAAAGCCTCTAAACTCACAACTCTCCAAATCTCCAGATCCCAAAATCCCCAAATCCTTAATACCAAAATTACTTTCCAAATACCGAAACTCTCAACACCTCATACCCCAAACTTCCCAAATTCACAAACTGAAAAATAATTTAATCTCCCCCATCAAAACGGTCAAACCAACTACGAAAATCACTATTAACCTCTAAAACCTTTATACATCTGCATGTATCGTAATTATAATCTCACGCCAAGAGTTTTCCAGTCGTGTCAAAATAGCATGGCCTCGGAAGGTCAAACAATTTGAAAGAGTACTCAAAACAAAAGTAGAATGTCGTTTAAGATTTCCCAGACTTTGCAATAAGATTTCGCAGACCCCGAATGATCTGTCATTAGCAGAAAGCAGGGTTATTCTCTGAAATAACGATTTTCTTTGAAAATTTCAGTTTCCGCGAGGTCGAATGAAATTTAGATTTAGAGATTGACGCAATGGGCGTCTCAAAACAACGGGGTTTGGTTCAACCGGTTTACGTTGGCGTCAACCAAATCGGACAAGAGAGCAGGATAACTCGGACCCCGAGCGAGAAAATCCAATGACGTATTTATACGCGTAGGCGTGCCAAACCCAGAAGAGGGTTTTACCGGACCACCTGTAGCGATCAGGAAGTAAGTCTACCCAACGGCTAGTTAACTGTGCGCGTTTCTTTGTGTTTTTACTGGTACTCGTGTACCTGCCGATCGATGTTGTCGATCCAAAATTGGATTCGACGTTTACATTATCCGTCGAGGTGCTTTTAATAGCACGCTTATTTATGCACACGTTTGTAACAATATTGTGCTACAATAACAGAATTAGTCACGATTCGCGAACCAACGACCATCGTGCCGTGTTCAATTGCAAGGATCGTGGAGAATGATTGTACATATTTAGAAATTTTGGAATTTGGCGGTCTGAGGAACTGGGATTTTCAATCTTGCAAGCTTGGGTATTTGGTAACTTGTTGATATGGAGTGAAATTTAGGGAATTTGGGGACTTGAGGGGACGTGAATTTTGGAGTTTGACAATTTGAGGGTTTGAGGGTTTAGGAATTTGGAGATTTGGGGATTTGAGAATTTGGAGATCTAGGAATTTGGGGGTTTAAGAATTTGGAGATTTGAGAATTTGGAAACTTGGGAACTTGAGGATTTAGGAATTTGGGGGTTTTAAAATTTGGGGATTTAGAAATTTGGGCGTTTAAGAATTTGGGGATTTGGGGATTTGGGAACTTGGGAACTTAGAAATTTAGGAATTTGGGGACTTGAAAATTTGGAGATCTAGGAATTTGGGGATTTAGGAATTTGGGGGTTTAAGAATTTGGGGATTTGAGAATTTGGAAACTTGGGAACTTGGGGATTTGAGAATTTGGGGATCTAGGAATTTGGAGATTTAGGAATTTGGGGGTTTAAGAATTTGGGGATTTGAGAATTTGGAAACTTAGGAACTTAGGGATTTAGTAATTTGGGGACTTTAGAATTTGGAGATGTAGGAATTTGGGAATTTGAGAATTTCGAAACTTAGGAACTTGGGAATTTAGGGATTTGGGGATTTGCGAATTTGGAAACTTGGGAACTTGGGGATTTGAGAATTTGGGGATCTAGGAATTTGGAGATTTAGGAATTTAGAGGCTTAAGAATTTGGGAATTTGTGAATTTGGAAACTTGGGAACTTGGGGATTTGAGAATTTGGAGAGTTGAGAATTTGGGAGTTTAAGAATTTGGGAATTTGAGAATTTCGAAACTTAGGAACTTGGGAATTTAGGGATTTGGGGATTTGCGAATTTGGAGATCTAGGAATTTGGGGATTTAGGAATTTGGAAACTTGAGAACTTAGGGATTTAGGAATTTGGGGTTTAGGAATTTGGGGGTTTAGGAATTTAAGGATTTGTGAATCTGGAGATCTGTGGATTTGGAAACTTAAGAATTTGGGAATTTGAAGATCCGAAAATCTGAAAATGTAGAAACTTAAAAGTTTGAGAATTTTGAAACTTACAAACTTACTTAATACCCTATTAACATAAATATTTGTTAAGTTAGTATCCTCATAAAGTCCCTAAATATAATAAAATACTATAACAGACATATTTCTACGTATCCACTAATATTTCTAACATGTACTATCTCTTTAACATACCAATACGTCAATCGTGCAAATGACAAATTTAACATTGATAGAATGTCATTATTAGAATGGCATCCATTGTGATTAATACACAAAGTTAATCCTATAATGGAGGTATGCGATTGACAGATGTATAAAGGAGGTTGATAAAATTAACTGGAGTATTAGCTATATTAACTCCGTTCTGTGGCTCCATAAAGTGTGTTAATATCCGAATGACTCAGAATTGAAATTTCGTACCGTCGATCACGGACCAGATTCCAATTACCCTGTTATTTTTAGTCGATCGAAAAATTACATCGTTTTATGCCGTTTAAAATAGCATTGGTTATTTGCGAACCGCCATGCTCTCTAGCAAGGAGTGTTGCCAACCTCTGACTTCATTCGGTCGATAATATAGATTTCGACGTACAAAACTTCTTTTTTATTAAATTTCTTTTATGAAAAAATGATCAAATTCAAAATTTCCATATTCATTTTTATATTTCAACAAACATTATTAGATTTATATACAAGGAACATGTTCTAGTTGTAATTACATAAAAATGTTTCTATAATACACTTGTAGTGCTAGTTCATTAGTTCATTTTATTAGCGATAGTTCATTCAAAATAAAATAGTAAATAAATAATAAAATAGAAATAATTAACAATAAATTGTAATCTGTTAACGAGTAATACTGATGTTAATTTCTGAATCTGCTAAAGTTATTCTTAAAATAGTTAAACAAAAGAATGATTAGTATTCGGTACTGAAATGTGGCTTCCATGATATATTATTTAACCTTTAAACAATGCATAACAATAATGCACATACTGAGTAAAGCAAGACGTCATAGTAAAAATATTTTGCAGATATGAAAGGAAAATGTGTACGTATATTTATTGTATACTTGCTCCCTTTCTATACAATACGTATATATAGTTTCCTTTTGAATTATTCAAGTGGCACTGTTTATGGCCGATCGCGGGTCTTACATGACGGAGTACACGTCGTTCAAAGATTAAACGTTTAATTATTTACGTTTTCAGTACATAGAATTTTTTGTATATTACAAAGAACCACTCTCGTGATATAATAATAATGAAAAGTCATTAACATATCTGTGTCACGATGTCTATAATTTTATAACTTGTACTTCCAACAGAATTTTTTACGAACAATTTCTTTATTCTTCGCAAAGAATTTCTGTATTTATTTAGATATACAAGGAGGTACTGAAATTATAGACAATAAAAACAGTGAAATGTGCAAATAATACAGATTTGTTAAAATTAAAATTTAATTTACTTTGTTAAAATTTAATATTACTTTCAACAGTCAATTAAATACCTAATTAGTTTTATAGTAAAATTGTCATATTAAAGTAATAATATATTTCACAGTCTGAGTAGCTAATAATACATTCATGACAAAATGTCTTCCTCCTTCCGAAGTACCTACATTATTCATTAAACTATTTAATATTTTATCTGCAGACGTATATGTGCGTCCTCGAAAATCGAATCAATACCCAGCTATCCACCATCGAATTCATAATCGTTTGAGAAGAAATTTCAACGATTTACAATTATCGTGCAATGTGTCAATTCGATCTAAAATATCAAAGATAGCATGTAAAGTACATAAACGAATCACTGCCAGGTTACTGTATCCAGTATCAAAATCTAGATACACTTCCCCGACATTTCGACCGAACACTCCCTCGGATTACCTGGCGGAAGCCATTCAGGTGATTCGGTTGTTAGTAACACTGATCATGTCCGAGGGTAAAGTGACATTGATTTTTTATGAATAAAATACCCTATGAGACCTTTGGAACAATTTCGAACTTTTCTGAGAGTAACAGTTTGCTGAGGTTTAGTTGATTTCAGTCATGTTTGTGTTCTGATGAGTGAAAAAAAGGATCGGCCATTTTGTAAAGCTGAAATATATCAAATAATCGCAGTACTCACTGTTAAAACAAAAATAAATAAATGTATTTTTAAAATATTCTAGGTTTTTATTTGATAACAAGTGTAGAAATTAATCAATCATTTATTGATCATAATAATTGATTAGTGAATTTTGATTGAAATGGCATCATTCTTATTTACACGACCAACCATTTATTTATATTTCTAACCAGCCATTTTTGATTATTTACACGAACAACCACTTATTCTTTATATAATCATCCATAAATTGATGTTTTACATAATCAACGATTACTGATTATTTACATGACCAATTCATTAATTATTTACATCAACCATTTATTGTTCATTTGAATGGTCATTTATCTATTATTTGCATAAATCAATCATTGATTGATTATTTATGTAAAAAATCATTTATTATTACCCAGGATGCATGATTAATGATTAAGTTTAAGACTCATATCGTGTGTGAGAAATATAAACGTTCAATGAGCAGCGAGGATTATTCTTTGATTCTGGCAACGACGGTCTGTAGATCGGTTGTTTGGAAGGAAGGGCTGATAGGAAATGGTAAAAGGCGCGTGTTCCTCGAATCAGAGTTCACCGAGGCCGCATTCTTCCGCTTTATCTGCCGATGCACGGAGTTCCTGCTATGTTGTGGACAAAATTGTCGCGAGTCTCGCGTGCGTCCACGGTCAGTGACGTCTCCCTTCTATGTATGCTCCCTCGTCTCGTCCTGGACGAAGTCCATCACGTGACCTTGCCGGTACACTTCGTGTTTGTCTTAAAGTCGATGCCAAACGACGAACAAACACTGAGAAAACTAGCTTCTAGCCATGGGGAAAAGACACAACCTCCACATCTGTACTTAACGTTGGATTTACAGTCCCATATGTAGTCACGTTTAAATAAAAAATAAAGTACATCAATATATAGGGGACGAAACGTAAATTAATTTGTACGATTATTCTTCGTCTCGACAGAAGTTAACATACATTTCGACAAAAGCATCTTAATTTCTGTGATTTAAAGTAAGGAATCTAAGATGCGTCATTTTGACGCGTTTCGTAAACCTGCTGTTAACGCTATCTTTTTGTCCCATCGACGGAATGTCTTCGTATCTTCCGAGTTCGACAACGTTTGGGGAGTTTGATAAACAGAATAATAATAGACGGAATTATAGATCGCGTAGCTACCGGGAGTCAATGGTCCTCTCGTTCGGGAGGATTCTCTTTTAAGATTAAGTCCTTCAAGTTACCGTCTCCCGCCATTGTTTGTCGATGGATCTCGAGTGTATCCAGGCTTTGCATCGCGAAATTTTGTACGCCTTGACTCGCGGAGGCATTGGGTCCTTTAATACCATCCTCCTTTGCGGGAAATTTCTTTAACGCGGTGAAATGTAATAATTGGAGAATGTGTCGGTATTGAATGTTTAGCTTGGAAAATCTTGCGAAGTAAGTTGCACAGGTGAATTCTTGGACGATCGATACTAATATATTAAATTGCAACTAATAGTTGAATTACCTAATCCAATATTTAATAAGTAGTTTCTTCTATACAAAATTTACGAATTTAAAAATTTGGAAATTCTATTTATTTGTATTTCTATTTGTTCTTATAAAATTGTATTTAATCCTATTCAAAGTAATATTTATTTAAACTTCTATTATACATATATATGTATGAAAATATTACATATATAAAAATATAAAATGATGCATCATAATTTTCTCATTAAATTATTAAAATATTAAAATATTCATAGGTTGGTACGTCTATGTTATTCACAATATGTCGACGTGTTAGCCAATTCAAAGAAACGAAACTGAAAAAAAACAGATTGTTTGAATTCAATTATCTGATAGATACTACAAAGTGTGTTTTTCGAATGTAAATCGTATTTGAGTAATCAAGTTGGATTTTTTAAACATTCACAATGCTGTTGATTCTACAATGTAAACATGTGGCAACAGATATACGACGTACAAAGGTTATCTCATTTAAATGACACAATTTGTTGTTTAAACTATGAGTTTCTAATTTAAAATCACTCAGAATTTTAATGGACGGACTTCATGTCTGGAATAATGTCTAAATTAATGTTTGGTTTTAGTTGACTATCTTTCGAATTCCTGAATTTTCAAATTTTCTGATTACTAAATTTAAAAATTGTTAAGATCCCAAATATGATAACTCCAGAATATTTTAGCAAAGAGTATCATTATCTTCCCCTACATTACCATTTTCCCTGGGGAATCCTACCGTTCTCACTGTATATTTATTCCAATTATATCTAATAGGGGGCCATGTTCCATGGACCCTCCCTAGTTACACCACTGCAATACTTTGTAGTCTTTCACTGCATTCATCATTGCATCATATTAAAATCTTGAAAGGAGCAATATAACAGTACATTCACATATTTTTCACAATTATAACACCCTCTTATAAATTCCACATTGTCATAGTACACAAAATAAAATTTCTTTATAAAATTAAAATCGATGACACAAAAACAAAAAATTTTACTTACAACCTTAATATCGTAAGATTAAAGTTAACATTAGAACTACGAATATTATTAAAATTATCAGCTACCTTCATCATAAAATAAAAATTGCTACAACATAGTAAACAGACAAGCAATATAAATAGCGATAAAAATCGTCGAATGAAGGTATGCGTTACGTCAATCAAAGGAACAGTATCTCGTTTACAATAATCAACGAAACTGTCGCAATAAGAGGTAGAAATACAATATAAAATGAAAATCATTGGAAACAATCCGTGGTACCGGTGCAAGGGGAGCATATGAAAGGATCGAAGCCCGCGAATGGAAGGGCGGAAGTGCAAACGGGGCTTAATGCAGCATCAGCATCCGACACGGTGTACTGCGCCGTGAATCTGTCTCTGTTCCTCCATTAGGTTGCCTCCCTCCTTTTAATAAAAATATTTCTCTATCTCCGTCGCACCTCTGGCTCCCTCTTCGTGTCCGACTGTCTCCCTTCATCCTTCATAAATCCTCTCTGTCCCTCTCGGCCAGGGATATAGGGTGAGTACGATTTCGGCCCCCTTCGTGGAGCCACTTAACGAGGAGGTGCTCGTTTATCGAAAACTAGTTCCTCGTCGGGGACACGGGTAAATCTTTCGTCCAGAAAATACCAGGAGCCCTTTTTTTTCTCCCTTTTTCAACGGACAAATGTATTAACGCGACACCGACCGTGTAACGTGTAGATTTCAAATTTCTTCAGGATCAAAATTTGCTTGACAATATTATAATTAATTTTGTATTAAGGTAATTAAGGACTGTGCGGTCTATCAAATTTGCAGAGTTCAATTAGTCGAGTGCAGGTTTAGTGTCGCGTTAATTTCGTAAATGGCGAGGGAGAAAAGATGGCCGATTAGTCGGCACGCGCAACTTTAATCGGTTGAGTTTTCTCTGCTTTTAATGCTGGTAAAATCGTTGATACTATTGTAATCGAAGTTACCTTCGGTACACTCTGTATACCCGTATATACACACAGGTTATCCCATTCTCTTCCTCTGCGTCTGTCCTCGTTGCTTGTTCCTTCGGTCTCTTTTCATGGTCGGTGCTCCGGCCGCGAGCTGGCTATCTCGGGGTGAGGGGTAAGAACGCGACAGGGCCGTTTCCGATTACCCTGTTGCCCTGTACCACCCATTTTCCATTGAATTAATCTTTGAACTCCGTTTGCACAAATATTTATCCCTTCACATATGATCTCTTCTACAACTGCATATTCACAGCTAAATTTTACTGCAATGATAAGACGTATACAAAGATTTCAGCATATTTTGTATACAAGCATTTTGTATTCAGCATATTTTGTACGTAAGCATTCTGTATCGAGCATATTTTATGTGTAAGTACTTTGCATGCAGAACATTTTGTATGTGATTGCACACATTGTGATTAGACTCAAACTAAAAATTCAATTAGGTTTGTCACATTTGAACCGTAATGTGCGTCACGGGTGGATCATGACGTTACAAAGTAAGGTTAAGTAAGTTTGCAATTAAATTCGTGACCTTTACGCTTATTTTGAGTTACAAGTCTCCAACAATCAAAAGCTAACTTGACACTCTGACTAACGGAGGAAATACCTCCCACTTTTTTCCATAAATCTAATTTATGTAACATCAATCTTAATTTATAATTTAACTCTTCATGTTTTAAATATGCTGCACACTATGAAATTGTATTTCATAAAATATAAATGAACAGGTTTCATAATCGAAGAAATTATACACACTTTTTATATTTCATAATTAATTGCTTGTTTAATATGGATATAAAGTTTCTTTTTTAACACAGTAGCAGTCTTTGCGTTCTTTTATGACTTTATTTTCATTTAACGGCCATATTGGATCTTTATACGAACCTTTGAAGAGCCATTTTTAAATTGAAATGGATGTAGATATACTTCTGTAAAATGTTTATACAGCTGGCACGGAAAATGTGTGTCATTGCATGCTATGAAATAGAGATTATAGTTTCTCAGAAATCCTGTCAGATATTAGTAATTAACGATCGGTTGTCCTATCATAAACTGTTATTTTATTGCCAAATGGTCTTCGCGGCAAAGAATTTCGAAGAGTGAACCTCGCTGTGAAAATGTTGAAACACTCTTTACTTTATAAATAACTTGGAACGCGTTTAACCATTCTGTATGTGTAAATAAACTAGTATAATGTAACTGTAAAGCACTAAATTACATCTACTACGTAGGATTTAATTTACTATTGAATTGCTTAATAATTCTGGTCTCATTTATAAAGACAAGTTACAAGATGTCGAAGAGGTTAGTAGATCCCTACAGGGAATTATCGAAGGGCAATTAGTTAATCCTTAAGTACCATGATAGGGTTACATTTGGTCCTGTTATAATTAAATTAAGTAATGAAAGTAAAAGATGAAATTAGCTAAGATAATATAAAAGATCTTAACAGGCAAGGTAATTAAAATTAATGAAAACATCCAATTCCATAAAAGATTATATGCAATAACATAATTAAAATAATGTTCATTTTACATAAATCACGTTCAAGTTCTTCTGCAAAAAAATTAATCTCTAAACCAACAGAAAGGCAATAAATAATCGAAGGGTGCAAATAAACAGGGCTACGAGTGTCAGAAGCAGAGAACTTTTCATTCATCATTCAAACATATCAAAACTTGTCGCTGACAAAAATGATGAATAATGATAATACTTAATGTTTGAAAAAGAAATAATTTCCGAACAAATATCACTCGGAGCTTCATTTATTTTTTCTTTTCGATCGTTTTCAGACTGTGAAGACATAGCAGGAGGATGGAGCAGTTAAGGCGAGGGCCCCGTGGATAGATACGGTATTGGGCCGCGATTCCGCGGAGCGGGGGTGGCGGCGGCGAAGTGGAAGGCAACGAGGAGGCACCGACAGTAGCTCCCAGACAGTGACTCCGCGCGTAACGACATGTAACCGGTGAATAGATTTTGCTGTATGTTATGTCATCGATGACAATTCCTCGGCATCGTCGAGAATTCGCGCACGGTCAAGGATAGAAAGTGTCGTTTTCATCGGATCGAGCGATACGATTCTCCCGCGAACGCGCCCTGAAAACGGACCTTGAAGTCGCCGAGTCCAGACAGTGGAAAGGATTAAAGAATTTCGAGGAGAGAGATTTAGGGTGCGACAAGGCCGGTGCAACCACCGTGTAAGTAGACAGAGAGACTGAGTGAGACGGTGAACAGTGACGTTGAAGAGAGAGAAAGAGAGAGAGAGAGGGAGAGAGAGAGACAGAGAGAGAGAGAGAAAGAGGAGAGGCGAATGGTTCGAGAGAAGCTCGATGGGTCGAACGTACTCAGTGCTGCCAGCCGTAAGCTCGACGGAGTCGACGCCGCAAGCTCGATGCAAATCGACGTTGTACAGATGCCTCGATGAAAATCGACGAGCCCGTTGATCCTCTCCTCTCGCGTGCACCGCATCACGGTTCGATAGCCGAACGTATGAGCGTCGACGAGCTCCGTTACCCGGTTATACGGTGGACCTGTCCGGTGACCGGCCAGTTATCGCGGTGGAACCACGAAATTCCGTGTGTCCGGTGTCAGTGAACCCTTGAACCGGGTCCTCTTGTTGCCGAAGATACGCGAAAGAGACAGCAGAAGGGAGTACGCGTCTTCGGACGGAAACGCCGAGGTAGACCAAAGCGTGGCTTATGTGTCCGGTGCATCTGGCTCGCGGAAGTGCTGGGTCAACAATGTCAATGCCCTTAAGATCGATCGTTGCTTGCTCGAAACTGGCTTGTTTGTTAATGGACGGTGAGAAATTGACTTCAGGGTGAGTTGTAGTTAGCCGGTGGGGTGAGTCCACCCATGATCCGAACTAATTACTTAGTAGCCTTAGCCCTGTGTCGCGAGGAACATGGTCGTTCGCTGTCGATCGAAGAATGTAATCGAAACTGTGATGACCGGTCTCTGTCAACCGCGTAACGCGTGAGCGTTCATGTGCCGAGGATACTCGAAGTGCTACCCCGTAGACGCGAGGTTCGCCGGTCGAGCGTCCGTGGAAAAATAATTGAACGTGATTGGAGGAACAGAAGCGGTTGCCAGAAGAAGTCGTCTCCGTGGACGAGTGGCAGAGTAATAACCGCTCGTTGGATGGAGTGATGAGCGGGGCCCCTGCACGGGGCACAGCGCCCCGTCGTCAAAGACGTCATCATCATCACCACCACCATCATCAGAAGCACCAGAAGCAGCTTAGGGACGAGCAATCGTCCGACGAGCCGGAAGAGAAACGGCCGAAGGTGAATCCGATATTTCTGTGGGCCTCGCAGCGAGAGCAGAGGATCGTCGAGGTGAGATGCGAGGACTACGACAAGAGGAATCGCATCAAGCTGACGAAAACGGCGCAGGGATGGCGTTCGATACCGAGGACCGCTTCGAACATGTACTCGACCGACTTGGGTGTCACTTTCCAGAGAACGAGCGGCGCGAACTCCTCGAGTTCGTCCGTCACAAACGGCGAAAAAGATGTCGACAAGCAGACCGAACGCGTCGCGCTGGATCTTCAACATATCCCGAGGAAAGAGCTAGCGAATGGCCGTGCCAACGGTCTGGTCGACAGAGACGGTGCCGGAAGGAAGAGGAGTTACGATGAGATTAACGGAAAGATCGAGCATCGACGGGACTATGCTTATTCTATGGACAGAGTGCGAAATAGCGCGAGAGTCGAAGCGCGGTGGGACGAGGAGCGGCAACGAGAGTCATGCTCCGATGACGAGGAGGATGACGAGGAGGAAGACGACGAGGACGAAGAGGACGAAGAGGAGGAGGAAAGGGACGAGAACGAGAACGAAGTGGAGGAGGAAAATAGGTTCGACAAAGACTTGACCAGATGCTATGGAAGAAGCAACCTGGAAAGGTTGCAGAAGGATAAGCTGTTTCAACCGCGAGTCGTGCTAGAGCAGCTACACTTTTCTCGATTGCCCGAGGGCGTTCATCAGAATGTCCTTCAGAGACGGGAAAAAGACCAGAAGGGGCAGAGCGAGGATGATGTTATCGCTGGTGAGGAGAAGGCAGTAGTAGATAATGAAAAAAGAAGACACATGAACAAGGCGGGCATTCAGGATATACTGAACATGATAGATGCCACAGCTTCGCCCGTTCTAGCTACCGATACGCCCAGCGCCGATCTCCCGGTCGACTCCACGAAAACGTACGAGATTCTCAACGAGAATTTCCACGGTAGATCCACGGACAGAATCAAAGATTCGAACGCGACCGTGCTGATGGAGTTGTCTAACAAGATCAAAGATCAGACGAGGACCGACGTGATCTCGGAGTATCGGCACGAAGACGAGGACAAAAACAGCGAGCATCTCGCCGAGGATAAAATCGAGATAAACGAAGAGAAGATCCTCGCGAGCTACGAGAACGAAGGCGAGGAGAGGAGGAAGAAGCCTAGGATAAAGGACGATGTGATCATTGTGTCCGTAAAAAACAATTCGGACTCGAAATCGTGTAAGATCGTCGAAGCGGACGGTGGTCTCGCGAGTCGAGCCAAGTGTAAATCGAATTCTCGTTCTAAGTGGCAAAACGTGGTGACCGTGGACGACGACGCGCAGCTGGAAGCGGAAGAGGAACGACCGGACGAGCCGGGAGAACCGATCAAACTAGATTACAACGACAGCTCGAAGATTCTGAACGCGCTCAGGAACACTCCGGGTCTGTCGGTCTCCATAACGAGAACTCACACGCCGGAGAGCACGAAGACGATAACGAGACCGGCGTCGAAGGCGTCCTCCTCGAGCAGATCGCCAGATTCCCAAGCGGAATGCGTGGAGAGGTTGTTGAAAAACGCCGACTCCGCGACTGAGGCGCGTGGCACGTCTTCTCCGAAGAGTCTGCCAGGCCTGTCGATCATCATTCCCAGTTACCGGTACAGGCACTCTCAAACCGTCGCGACGCACTCGAGTTCTCCCAGCGCGAAGGCTCGCGTCGAGTCCCCGGAAAGCACCGTGAATTTCCCGAAGAACGACGGCTACGCCGACGAGTCGAAGCTGGACGGGTTCCCTCACGAGGAGGACGAGGACGAACGGGACATCGAGGAGATCGAGGACGACTGCGACTCGCAGGTACTGGAGGATCTCAGGCGTCAGAAGGCCGACTCGTTAGCCTACGAGTCCGACAGGGACTATTTCCACAGACAGAACTCTGGGAATTCGGAGGATCGTAGAACTCCTCTGGAGAACGCGAAGAATCAGGCGCACTGGATAAGCTCGAGCAGAAGCAGCGAGGCGCAAGCGAAATGCAAATATCAGGATGTAGAACATTTCGACGAGCAAGTCCTCGAGGAACTTCGAACCCGTGGCACGGTTGTATCGCCGCAGCCAAGTGGAATCCCGTGTTCGCCGGCTTCCAGGAGGCCCTCCTCCGCGTATCTCGAGAGACTGCTACCTAGTCCGCCTTGTTCGGTGTCCTGTTCGGAGGACGCGAAGAACGATTTAACTTTGAAGGGTATCCTGTCGTCACCGAATCAACTGGAGGCGCGTGACTACGAGAAACAGAAGGAGATATCGATCCGTTGCGAGCAAGTGCCCAGTGATCATCTTCCCGTGCGGACGGATCACGCGAAGGACACCGAGAGGACCAACGCGAACAGAAAGGGTAACAGGAGCTTCCAGGAACGGTCTGGTGTTCACGGTCAGGAGATAAGGAACTCCGGCAGACCGATGTCCAGCGGTGATATCCACAGTACGTATCTCGTGACGGATCGTGCCACGCCCAAAAGGTCGATGTATACCGAATGGTCGGTCGGTCGACAAAAGAGCCAATCGAGTTCCTATCAAAAATCCTCCGGGAAGCTCCGGATGCACGCCATGGAGGAGTCCTGCGCCACCTCCACCAGCACGGATAAACTCCTCGATCCTGCTAGTCAGCTTAGAGAATTGATCGAGACGTCTGGACATTTGATACCGGATCCTCTGCTGGTGCCGAGGGATTACTTGCCGGGTCTCGCCGCAGCTCCCGCCACCGAAATCCCGAAATTGCTCGCCTCTCGGCCGGAGCTCAGGCTACCGGAGGCACTGACCAGACCGGATCTCCTCAGGGATCCAGATTTATTGGTGATATCCCTAGCGCATCTTCAGCACGTACTCGATCACGGCGAGGGCCCGGTCTCCAGGTCGCGACACTCTCATACGAGGATCAACAACGGCACTAACAAAGGGTCCGGTCACGCGAGCAACGGGATGAAAAACGCGTCGCAAACGAGGCCCAAGCTCAGCTGCAAACCGATCGGCACGCTAATGCCCGCGCCGATCGATCTTTCCAGTAGCCGGAGAACCAGCCCTTACCCGCCGTTGCTCAAGGTACGGACCGGGTTGCTTAAACAGGAACCGGAAGTCAGCTCCACGGCCAGCTCGCCTGATGACTCGCAGCTATGGCATCCTCTTTTCGGCAGGTAATTCTTTCTTTCTTCGCTTACATAAGACTAATTCGTATGTGACGATTTTGTCATGAAATATATAAATAATACCTAGTCCAGTTCTACGTACCTTCTTTTTGCTGCAAACATGTATTTGGGAATATTTATTAGTTACCATAGTTTAAACAGTTCCTGAACATTTTGCATGTTCGAGGACAAAAATATATGGACTGGGTATTATATAAATATTTAACCTTATAGTACATCTCTAAATATCTACATATCTAAATATTTAAATATCTAAATGTCTAACTATCTAACTATCTAATTATCTATCTAAAAATCTAAGTATTAAACTTCGTAAATTTTCAAATGATACATCCCTTTTCCCCTACACCGCTATTTTCGCGAGGGAAGTGTACATTGCTCCTCCGCGCCACACACACAGTCGGATAAAAATTTCAATGGGGCCAAAGCGTAGAAAAGTCGACATTGTCTTACGTGTTTACGTACGAAACGCTTTTCATCTAGATTCTTTTCTCTTCTACCGCTATTATTCAGTCGATAAAGATAATTATGCGTGGTTATTTTGCTCTCGTTCTGGTACGCGAACAGGGAGAAGGAAATATTGCGCGCGGTACACGTTGGAATGAAATACGTCTGGTCTGTATGACGTCGACTGTAATTAATGCGAAAGAGTGGCGAACGAAAGGGTAAAAAAAGAAACACGATGAAATGCATATAAAATCGAGAGTCCACGGATTAACCTCTCGCTGCATCTGCAATCTGCATCTAGATGTAAAGTCAACTTGCAGACGCGATGTTGCCGGTTGAAGGAAAGATGTTAGAAGCGTGATGGAATCCCTCGATCATGTTAAATTATAATATATTAAACGGCGAATCTTGAGGTACTTAAAAAGTCAGATCTTCGATCATAAAAGTACCGCAAAATAACACGTGATATATTTATTTGAAAAAGATTTTATGAAAATGTCACGTAAATTGTTAAAACAAATAGAATTAATTTTACTTGAAATATTTACACATATATTTTTATATTGTTTTTGCAATATTTCGTTATTTTTATTAGTAGAAGTTAATTACAAGCACTCATTGCTTTGAAAGTATCCTTGAAAATATTCTAAGCAGATAGTTCTTCGGTAGAACCCGCCTCCGAAGCCCCAAGTGCGATGAATTATCGAGCTGCTGCTACATTTAATTGCTTACAGTATATACATATAAAGTACTCAAATATCCAGGTCTTATTTAATCCAATTAAATAATTTAATCCACGTTTGATTTATAAGTTTTTCTTTCTCCAAGTACTGAACTGTTCATCGAGACAGATCTGGTTTGCAATGTATAATTATTAATATCTGCAAATTACTAGAATTAAAAGTACCGTGTTTA
Organism: Megachile lagopoda; assembly: GCA_036983795.1. Classification (NCBI taxonomy): domain Eukaryota; kingdom Metazoa; phylum Arthropoda; class Insecta; order Hymenoptera; family Megachilidae; genus Megachile; species Megachile lagopoda. Next base: position 9,121,568 of record CM072787.1, read on the forward strand.
TTTATCATGTACAAGGCGTCACTGGAATGCACGATCGTTCGTTTAATGAATAGAGCTCGTTCATCACAAATCAAGATTTACCAAGCAATTTTTAATATGTAGAAGGCATACCACATTCACCGAGTGTCATTGCGATCAATAATTAAGTACCAACATCTCGCAAGCCAGGTATTATTCAATCAGCAAATAGGAGATTGGTCTTAATGAATCGAGAGAAAATTCTTTACGCGTAGCTGTTGTGAAAACAACTCCCGCCGTTACACCATCTTTACACCAACAGTCGTTCGTTATAGTATTCGAACAAAACGACATTTAAATAATTATTGCTCGATACGCCCATTCATAATTATATAGAAAACGTAACCGTTATGCAATACGATAAATTTATTCCAGCTGATAGAGAGACAAGCTTGATTTATTCAATATAGTTATTTCTTCTTGTAATGAAAAAGTAACGAAATAATTGTAAATTCTAATGTCGAAAAAATGTGATATTGAAATGTCTATTACGTTGTTCGATGCGTTTATTATGATCACTTGATTGATGACGATTTGTGTGTAAATACATAGTGTACAGCGTATTGAAGAAATGCTAATTTGATACCTCGGGGATAATACTAAAATTATTTTCACGAATGGGTCGTAAAAGTACGAATATTTTGTTTAATGTGCGCCAGCTGGTTATATGGGGTGAGTAGATTAAAAATATTATTTGAAATGACTGGTTATTTGGAAGTTTGATACTTAAATTTAAGACTTAGGTTAGGTTAGATTACATTGAGGATTTAGGTATTTTGGGTTAGGTTAGATTTGGGATTTTAGGGTTCTGGGTTAAGTTAGACTTGGGATTTTAGGGTTCTGGGTTAGGTTAGATTTGGGATTTTAGGGTTTTGGGTTAGGTTAGATTTGGGACATTAGAATTCTGGGTTAGGTTAGATTTGGGATTTTGAGGTTTTGGGTTAGATTAGATTTGGCATTTTAGGGTTGTGGGTTAGGTTAGATTTGGGATTTTTGGGTTTTGGGTTAGGTTAGATTTGGGATTTTATGGTCCTGGGTTAGGTTAGATTTGGGACATTAGAATTCTGGGTTAGGTTAGATTTGGGATTTTAGGGTTTTGGGTTAGGTTAGATTTGGGACATTAGAATTCTGGGTTAGGTTAGATTTGGGATTTTGAGGTTTTGGGTTAGATTAGATTTGGCATTTTAGGGTTGTGGGTTAGGTTAGATTTGGGATTTTTGGGTTTTGGGTTAGGTTAGATTTGGGATTTTATGGTCCTGGGTTAGGTTAGATTTGGGACATTAGAATTCTGGGTTAGGTTAGATTTGGGATTTTGAGGTTTTGGGTTAGGTTAGATTTGGGATTTTAGTGTTCTGGGTTAGGTTAGATTTGGGATTTTTGGGTTTTGGGTTAGGTTAGATTTGGGATTTTATGGTCCTGGGTTAGGTTAGATTTGGGACATTAGAATTCTGGGTTAGGTTAGATTTGGGATTTTAGAGTTCTAGATTAGGTTAGATTTAGGATTTTGGGGTTTTGGGTTAGGTTAGATTTGGGATTTTAGGATCCTGAGTTAGGTTAGATTTGGGATTTTAGGGTTTTGGGTTAGGTTAGATTTGGGATTTTAGGGTTTTGGGTTAGGTTAGATTTAGGATTTTCGAGTTTTGGGTTAGGTTAGATTTGGGAATTTGGGGTTCTGGGTTAAGTTAGATCTAGGACTTTGAGATTCTGAGTCAGGTTAGAATTTTTGAAATTTCTAAACTAAGAAAGTTTGAAATTTTCAAACTTCGGTATAATGCTTTGTATTCTGGAAAATAACATATTACAATGAAGTGATTCTGAAAGAACGACTATATCCAAAAATACATCTCTGCCCATAAATCTTTGAAAATACCTAGATTAAATGTGAAATGATCTACATCGAGGCTGATTATTCATCAAAGTCGCAAATATAGATACTACTAGATTTAACCACTATGTCTTGCTGCTAGAGGTTTATATTCTCCATGGTAACAAACGCGATACGCACTATCGAAACGTCTTTCACCGTTCAACGATAAGATCAATCGTAATTAGATAATTGATCAGCCAATCGGAACGTAAACAGCAATTATTTGGATCGTTTAGCCGGTCAGGCATCAAATTTCGATCTGTCTCGAGCGAAACGGGCATGGAAAGAACAATGAAATTTCAATCGAGTCGATCGACTCGTGGAAATGTCTGCGTAGCCGCGTTACTTTATGCATACAGAACGGGAATGGAGACGATGTCAGGGTGTTTTACGAGTCCGCGGCTACGGAGGTAGCACGTTGATACGAGTTACGCTCGGCGATAGTGTGATCATTTGCATTTTAATACCGGGCACCACGATAGCGACTGTATCTCGCAGACTCCACCTCCGGTCTGTCAAGCCGGTTATAACGAGCCGATCGACGTGCATACATGACCACCGTTAAATATTTAAACGAGATTGAACGTGGTAAACTACCGTGATACCTCCTACGTTGAGAAACACGAGCACCACCGAACACGGTTACTCTTCGTGTCAATTAAAAACCGATATTTGACGATTCGCTCCTGAAACCATTTTGTCTGATTTAGATTCATCTATCGAGTTTGCCTCTCAATTTGTCGAAAATATTCGAGTTCGAAATACATTTGTTACTTGTTTATCTTCTGGATAGAATTTGTGGATGTAGGAAGAGATTCGATATTAACCTAAAAAGTTGCTCAGTAATTCATCATCTTAACCTAAGAAGTTGTTCAGCAATCTTTTGCATAAATTAAAGATACAGTTGGATAACTTCAGAATATACATAATTGCATAAATTCAAAATATATATAGGTAGTTAATATTAAAAACTTGTAGAGGTTGGTCAGACTTAACCTCAGAAATTAATTAACATTGTAATAAGAGGCTTAAGAGTCTTAAAAGAATCCAATATGTCTGCCTTTGATTTTAACTAACTTTTGTGAGAAGATTTATTACTTTTATTTGTTATAAAAAATTTGTAGTTATAGCAAAAAAATTGATCAGATAATATAAAAAACTTGATCAATATTGTAATATAAAAAGTATTGTACAGTTGCAAAACTGAATGTGTTTCGAAGATCATTAATCATTCTGTATAAATATGTATTTTAAGCTGAGCCAGCACGTGCAAAATCGACTGATAAAACATTACGTAAGAAAAAATTATTTAACACGATGTCGACCAAGTGTTTTAAATGTTAATTGATACTGACTATCGTCATTATAAAGTTTGAGTTTTTAGTTAGGTGACAGACATTGCTGATGTTTGTTCGAGAACTTATATGGTAGTAAAAAGCAATAATTGTGATATAAATGTCTTGATTGAACGTAGAGACAGTAATTTTTTAATAAGATGTAAATTTGACTTACTGATTTTCAAGAATCAGCCTTTAATTTTCTGATAGACATAACAACTTTCAAATATAACATAAAGTTTAACATCGTTGTATATACATATATTTTAAATAAATTTCATGTAATCGTCCAACAAATCTATTTTCAGTTTAAACTAAATATAATATACAAACGATATTGACAAAAAGCAGATTAATTTTGTATACCTCATAAAACGTTCCAAAATCATTTCCGATAGAAAATTAATTCAGCACGATTAAAATGTAAATAATTCCTAGAATATTTTTTACCAGACCTTCGAAATTAATGAAAAACGCTGTGGCCATAGTAATTAGTCCCGGTCGTTCAACAAACAACGACAGCAAAATTAAATTGCTGTCATAATACTCATAGATCAATGACGATTTATGCGAACAAGAATTATGACCGTAAACAATCGTAAATACATCAGTGACAACGAAAAAGCAAAGAAACAAGCGTTTCGAATGAAACGAGTACCGATATCAATTTTAGAAATATTGCAGAATACCGAAAGAAAAATTTGTAACACAATTTGTGCGACTAGGTTAGGAATGTTGGAATAATTGGTGAAGGGGAGTCATTTGATCACGTAGATTAGATCATTCGTTCCGAGACGAAGAGTCCGAATTCCTGAACTTTCTAGCAGTTAATCTTTGCTAGAATATCAGGACAAAAGTAGATCGCTGCTAGTCTGACCACTACGATTTATTTATCGTTGAACTTCTGCCATACGAATTTTCACGGTGTCTGGAATAGAATAGCTGAGCGATATTTCGTCCGTATTATGATCGTACGGTCTGCATCTAGTACTAGTTACATGGGTGTAACTGGGGATTTTTGTTGGGGCTTTGCCAGGTTCCATGATTTGTTACCTGTCAACGGCTGTGAACAAGCCATGATAAGTGGCGATTGGAAACTTGCTTTGGACATTTGAGAAAGTAGGGATTTGGGAATTTGGGAATTTGGGAAGTTTGGGAGATTTCGAATATTTTGGGAATTTGGGAAGTTTGGGGGATTTGGGAAATTTTGGGAATTTGGGAAGTTTGGGGGATTTGGGAAATTTTGGGAATTTGGGAAGTTTGGGGGATTTGGAATATTTTGGGAATTTGGAAAGTTTGGGGGATTTGGGAAATTTGGGAAGTTTGGGGGATTTGGGAAATTTTGGGAATTTGGGAAGTTTGGGGGATTTGGGAAATTTGGATGGTTTGGGAGATTTGGAAAAGTTTGGGAATTTGGGAAGTTTGAGGGATTTGGGAAATTTTGGGAATTTGGGAAGTTTGGGGGATTTGTAATATTTTGGGAATTTGGAAAGTTTGGGGGATTTGGGATATTTTGGGAATTTGGAAAGTTTGGGGGATTTGGGAAGTTTGAGAGATTTGGAGGGGTTGAAGAATTTAGAGAATTTGTAAAATTTGTAGAATTTAGAGAATTTGTAAAATTTGTAGAATTTAGAGAATTTAGAGAATTTAGAGAATATAGAGAATATAGAGAATTTGAAATTTGAAGACTAATTATAGGAATTTTACATATTTACGAATAAACGAATTCAAAAATAATCATAATATAAATTTTAACGAAAAATTTAGTAATTTTTCCCCCAAAAAGTCTTAGAACCACTATCTGCCAGCAAAAGAGACTACCTTCGAAGGGTTAAGTTAAACAAACGGTTTGCAAAAGTTCAAGAACCTTCAGCGAGCCGATCGTACGTTTCTCACGAGGTGGTCGAATTGTTGATGGCCGATCTTGTAACACGTGGCCTCTAATTGGTGATCGAGACTTCTCTAATTAGGACTGCGTGTTCCACGATCAGCAATTGGCACGGCACGAAAGTGGGTCGTGGCTCCGTGTCTCGCCCTACGTTCGTTGTCTACGTTTCGCGACGACGACGACGACCATGCTCGTTGCGCAACCAGATATTTCAAATTCGTAGCCTTCGCTCCTGTCTCGAAGGATTGATAAACATATCTTTCGCGTACGTGTACTTCGTCCCCGAAGAAAATAGTAGGAGACTTAGGAATTTCGTATCTTCTCGTTTGTACTGTTCCGTGATTTACTCTTGCTAGTTCTAATTTATACCTTCGACTCCAAATTTATTATATTTCATTCAATTTATTACGGTTTACATTTATTACATTTCGTTCCATTTATTATGTTTTACATTTATTACATTTCATACAATTTTTTTGTATCTTATATTTATGTCTCATCCTACATTTCTTACATTTCATTCAATTTATTATGTCTTACATTTATGACATTTCATTCAATTTATTTAAGTCTTATATTTATAACATGACATTCAATTTATTTATGTCTTACATTTATCACATTTTATTCAATTTCTCATGTCTTGCATTTATTACATTTAATTTGTTATAATATGTTGCATTTATTATGTAAATTTTTTAGTTTCCAAAATCCCCAAATTCTCGCATTTCTGAATTCTCAAGTTTCACAATTTTCAAAAACCCAGATCTCCCAATTTTCAAATCTTCGAATTGCTAAGAAATCTTAGAAACCCTAACCTAACCCAACACCTAAGTTTGCAAATCTTCAAATATTAAAAAATCTAAATTCCGATATATCCAAATATAAAAATTTATAAATATCCATATCTCTAAATTCCCAAATTTTCAAATGTGCAAAACTCAAATTTTCATATTCTCGAATTTTCAATCTTTCAAATCACCAAATATTTGACGACCCAAGTCCCGAAATTCCTGAAATCTTGAAGTTCTGCGCCATCTTGAAATACCATCATTTCCGTTTAAAATCGCTTCAAAATCTACTAACAATTATTTAAAATAACGCACTTCATACATTTGAATATTAACAATAAAAGAAGTTTATAAATATAATTCCAGTTAATATTCGCTGCAGTTTTAGTAGTAATTAGTGGTGCTTTAAAGAATACGTTTTAAATTCCGAGATGGTTCTTAGCAGATTATGACTGCGAAGTTTAAATTCTAAGTAATAACTTTTCCCAGACGGGAATCCTATTATTAAACCAACAATGAAGGTAATTTTAATGAGTACGTTACAATAAAGAGTAATGGAGACAATGGAAGAATTGAAGGTGGTAATGAGTTATACTGAATCGTAGGTAATGACTTCTAGAGATGAAGTTAAACTTGAAAACTCGAAAATTATTTTCACTAACTTTTATTGACGACGCGACTTCCCTCGGACTCCATTTCTTTCCTTCAAACCTGTATTAATACTTTTATACTCTGCAGCTTTCATTTAGTCAATTTTCATTTATTTATTTGTCTATCAAATTTATCTCTTTAATTTTTAATTATTTATTTGGCTAGCAAATTTTTATCTCTTCAATTTTTATTTATTTATTTGGCTAGCAAGTTTTTTATGTATTCAATTTTTGTTATATATGTATTTATCTATCAAGGTTTTTATCTATTCAATTTTTATTTATTTATTTGGCTAGCAAGTTTTTTATGTATTCAATTTTTGTTATATATGTATTTGTCTATCAAGGTTTTTATCTATTCAATTTTTATTTATTTATATATTGATTAATGACACATTACAATAAAAAAATTTGGATATTCAAAAATTCAAGGATTCATGAACTTGAAAATTTGAGACTCTAAAAATTGTCACTTTCAATAACTTGTATAATCAAATTTTTCAAAATTAGCGACTTCAGAAATTGAATTACCTCAAAATTTCAAGATGGAGGAATTTCTAGAATAGAAATATCAAAAAATTTGGACATATAAAGAACCAAGTTTCAAAAATCTGCAATCTGCAAAAAGAATGTAGATTCCCAAAAGTTCACAAACTACTAAATCGAATGAAAAATTGAGGGTAGTCCAAATTTAAACCGCTTTCCCGAAGTTCGTCTGAACTTGCCAGGAATTTGGCCTACTGCTTTATACGCGATAAAGTAAACGAGGATTTTATTGTAACACCGTGCGGCGTCGCGACGCTAGGTGGAACAGTTTCGGACGCCCTTTCGCTTGGTCGGAGCACTTGTGTAAATAGCATTAGGATGCTACTCTCCGCGTCGCGCGATGAGCGGACGGCTTTAATGAGAGGGAGAGGTATTAAAGGAGGGTTCTCATGTGACGACATGAACGTTCATCGATCGCAGCGACGGGAATTCGAAAGCCGCAGGCCAGCAAACGGGGGAGCGCAGGAAATTAAAATCAAAGCTGGTTTTAACCGTTTTACTGGAGCCTCATTCTCTTTCGAACGACAGAAACGTTTTCCGTTGTTTCGATAATGCTGATCGTTCTTTTGCTTTCTCGTTCGATATCTGCTCGCTTTAAAACACATTATCCGATAAATCGTCGTCTTTCTTTCCTTTTTTTATCGGACGGCAAATTATGGACGTCTTCCGATTGCATTTCCATCCGATTGTCCGTATTACCACTGGCGGATGATTATTAATTTTGTCACCTCGCTTTCGCGTTTATCCTTCGGTTCGTTTTACTCGATTATTTTTAGCGTGCACGTGGAAATAATTTGTTTCGATCAACTGTTGCTCGAATTATCTAATACCTGTCTCGGTAGATGACCGCCTGCTGCTAATTGACGCTTTTAATCTCGATTGCGTAATTTTTATTTCGATCTACTGTCGCGGAAAAAGTTGCTCTTGCAAGTTGTTCTACGTCATTGGACTATATTTCAATTTTTGGGATTGACAATTTAGGATTCGTGGATTTACAAATTTTGAACTTGTGCGATTTTCAAATTTCAAACCTTCAAATTTTTAGATTATATTCTCAGATATTTGGATCGGTTAATTTTCAAGTTTTTGTAATTCCAAAATTATAATACAACTGTCCAAATTTCCAACTTCCTAAATTTTCATATTTTCGTATTTTCAAATTCTTTAATTTTCAAGTCTCAAAATTCTCCAATTTCCAAATTTCCAAATGTCCAAACGCTCAAATTCCTAAATTCCCAAATTTGTAAATCTCTATATTTCCAAATTTTCAAATCTAGGAATCCCTAGATTCCTAGATCCCTAATGTCCAGATTTCTAAATCACAAAATCTCAAATCTCCGAATCTTCAAATCCTTAATTTTCCAAGTCCCCAAATCCCTAATTTCCCTAGTCCCTAAATCCCCAAACTGCAAACCATATGTAGACGTCTAAGTTGCTATAAAATGTCCACAGTTTCAAATCCCAAATACCAAAATAGATATTGAAATTTCGATATATCCAGTATCCATTACAACTATCAATACTATTGTCACTAGGACCACAAATCACAGTAAAAAAAAATATTTAATACTAATCCATTGTATTGTATATAATATATAAATAATATCATTCAACGATGCATTTCTGAAAAACGAATTGCAAAAGAAAATGCTATGGCCGACCACACCGACTTATACTACTGTGCTTCCCAGAAGCCGGTTTCATTATACGATTCGCTACTGCCTGCAAATTCGACGAATATCGATCGGTTGTTTTTTTCGTCCGTTCACGGCAAAATTCGAAGGTCGATGAAAAATCGTATATCGACTTGTCTATCAATGCTAGCCGAGAATCACGAGGCTGGTCACGATTTACGATGCGTTCAGTTGGATCGGTCGATGCTCGCCGGCCCTGAAGGCTTTACATCGCCTACGTCCACGCCCACGTTTACTGCCCGAGAGAAAGACAAAAACAACACGACAAGGATAATAAGAACTTGCTTCTATCTCCCTCTTCATCTCGATCTCTATATTCCTCTCTTGTTTTTCTCCGCTCGTTTATTCTTCCTATTTCCTGTTTTTCCGACCACCCCTCATTTTTCTACGTTTGCAAAAATTATTCGTTAAATATCGTTGTGTCTCTTGTAACGAGATTCTGATAAACATCGATTATACTTGTTACGACACTTATCGGCGTGTTGCAGTGATAGGAAGTTTTGCAGAAAGAAAAGTAAACTCGGTCACATAAGAGCTATTGAAGCAGTTGTGATATAAATATTTGTTTATACTGTGAATATACCGTAGTGTCTGAGGAAGATAAATTGGTATTTTTCATAAAAAATAAATAAGCAAATTGTGAAGTATAAATAAATGTAAGTACATATATAAATTGGAAACTGTAAATGAATATATGAATAAATAAATAATTTGCGAATTGTAAATAAATATGTGAATAGATAAATAAATTGTAAACTGTAAAGTTATAAATTGTAAATTAATAGGTACGTGCCTAAATTATAAATGTATAAGTACAGTATAAACCACAAATACATAAATACAGTATAGACCATAAATACATACTTGCAGAATAAATTATTTGAAAGTAAGTGAATACATATATTAAAAATTACAGTACGTTTATTTCCTAATTTATATACTTATTTATTCATAAATGTACCTCTGAAAGTAAACGATAAGAAATTAAAAATATGTATAAATACATACATTACAATTAAATAAATAAAAATATATCTTGTAGTATATTAATAATGTTACATACACCTAACCTCAAATATGGACTAAAATTGAATAAAAAAGTAAATACACCGTAAACTAATAACGTAAAGAGATTTTAGAGTGCCTCTGATACAAAGTCGATCGTCAAAGGGTGAACGAAGGGTAGTTTTATGAAATCGCGTTATGTGAACGCCCCTTTAGAAACGGATCGATGAATACCAGCGGCACAGACATTTCCTCGGAATCGATTCGAAAGCGTTTTGCGCTTCCTCGATCGATCAAATCCAAGGTTGCTTTCTTGCTTTCATGGTTTTGTTCAGTGTATCTTCGCCTTGAGTAGATTTACTTGATCGATCTAGCAGGAAGTCCTTTGTCTTCGATGGAGAACGCTTTCCTTGAAGTATATTATGGATATGCAGAAATTGCCGTTGGCTATATACAGCGATGGTTAAAAATAGAATGTCCCACAAAATGTGACACCTTCGCTTCCTTTTTTTAAGATGGTTAATATTCTCTGTAGATCTAAAGCTTTCATATTTTCCTATTTTTCAATACACAGGAAAGTGTAGAATTAAGGAGAATTAAATCTCTGTCATTTGTACATACAATGGACGTTTGTTCAAGGAATGATTTTTCTATGTCCACTTAGAGAATGGTAAATATTTCAATAATGAGGGACTCGCTAGGAATGTTATTCAGCTATACTTATACCCTGAGTACAAGCTATTATTAACAAGATACATCATTTTGTTCTCACCTTAAATTACCGATTCGCAGAATTATGCCGGGAAATAACACGTCGTTCAATTTAATTGGGGAATTATCCTCTCGGATGACTTTATTAGATGCTTCAAAACATAATTGCATGTTCAACTTTTATTGTGAAATGCTAACACAATTTCAGAGATGGTCATTTATTCAGCATGCAAAATAAAAAATAATATTATACAAATTTTATTTAACCATCTGTATATCGCTGACAGTATTTCATACTTAAATATTATGATATTATGCAAGCTTACCTCAACTTAACCTCTCGTCCTACACTCGAGACACACACTGCACTTCGAATCTGATTTAGACTCGTATTTTCACTGCAATTGAATTTTGGATTCAATTCTAATTGTGTCTGCATAATCAAGGACTGAATGCATAACATATCTAACATTTTAACTTTCAGTTGTCACGTTGAAGGAATAGTTAGCTATGAATGACACGGCTGTTCAGAAAATTGTAGGTTAAGGGGTTAAATATAGGAATTAGCGGACCTACAAATTTGAGAACTAGGGATATGGAGATTTATGGATTTAGAGATCGAATATGGGAATAAATTATATAGGACGATTTGAAGGAGTTAGGTTAGCGAAAACATTTCAAGGCGACAATGTCGACGTTCTCCTGAATATGCAGCGTGTCGTGTAACTGATAGCATAAGCGGAAAACGAGATGATCCCACGTGCATAACAAGATAAGAAACTTTCAAATTGGCAAATTTCCAAGTGTCCACACTTCTGAACTTCTCAAATTCCTAAATTCACGGTTTCCAAATCCGTAGATGCCCAAATTGAAAAATTTTTTAATCGCAGGTCTCGAGATTTTCAAATCATCGAGTTCTAATGTTCCTAGACTTCCAAAGCATCAAGTCCCAAAACTCTTAAACTCCCTAGATTTCCAAATCCTTAACTTCTCAAATCCCTAGATTACCAAATCATCAAGTGTAAAAATTCCTAGACTTTCAAATCCTCCAATTCTCAAATCCTTACATTGTCAAATCCCCAAATTCCAAATACTTAAACTTCCAAATCCCCAAATCTCCAAACGGTAATTTCTATACCGCGAAATCTTCAAATCCTCAAGTCTCAAATTCCTAGATTCCCAAGTCCCTAAATTACAAAATCCTAGAATTCCAATCCCCCAAATCCTCAAATCCTCACATTTGCAAACTCCCAAATCCCCAAATCTTCAAATATCCAAATCCTCACATTCCCAAACTTTCAAATCCCCAACTCCTCACATCCCTAGATTCCCAAATCCCTAAATTCTAAATGTCTGGAACCTTAATTCCCTAAATTCTAAATCTCTAGAATCCCAATACCTCACATCCCAAAATCTCCAAATCCTCACATTCCCTAACCCCCAAATCCCTAAATTCTAAATGTCTGGAACCTTAATCCCCTAAATTCCAAATCTCTAGAATCCCAATACTCCACATCCCAAAATTTTCAAGTCCTTACATTCCCATACTTCCACATCCCCAAATCCTCATATCCCTAGACTCCCAAATCCCTAAATTTCAAATCTCTGGTACCTTAATTCCCCAAATTTCAAATTTCTAAACTCCCAATACTCCGAATCCCCAAATCTCCAAATCCTCACATTCCCTAGCCCCCAAATCTCAAATTTGATTCCTAAATCTTCAAACCTTGAGGACCCGAAATCCCTAAATTTCCAAGTCCCTAAATCCCCAAATCCCCAAATCTCTATATTTCCAAATTTCCATATCTCTAAATCCCTAAATAACTTCATCGACCAGAAATAATTATATTCACACACAATATCTTCTTCCCCATTAACAATAACTCCTACCCAAATACATTAGATAACATATCGACTCAATAGACGGAGGATAAACATCTAGAGTAATGCACTTTTTTGCTTTTATCCGCTTTTGGATTACGTTACTCAGATACGGAACTGGCCCTAATTGATTCGACAGATCGATCCTTGGCACAGGATGAAATTTCAGCGTATTTATAGGAACAAAGAGCTGACATTCCGTAACACATGGCAGTGATTTTAGGACGTCGGGATTCGTACTTAGCTCTTGGGAGCCATGAGACCTCTCTCACGGATCGATGTTCCTATAATATACCGACTGTACATATAGACATAGACAATGTGTTCCTGCAGCTATACACTGGATTCTGCTATGCACGTTCAGTTCATAGACCCTGGTCAATGCTCCAATCTACTTCTCACGTTTTAAATGTTGTTCCAGATCATTGCCTCTATCTACAGATCAAACGTTTTAATATTAGGTTACAGATATCGTTCCATCATACGACCGATTTCGAAACGTGCAAACCCTCCCATAATCTGATGACATCGGTGTACCGTAAATTCCCGCTTATGTCCTCTCAATTCGAAGATTAACGCTAAATCTACCTACAATTTACGTTGCATGTGAAATTAATAATGGAACTGAAAATAAACAAAGAGCGAAACGTTAATTAACATACAGGTTGATACTTTATCTCGATGAAAATCAAGATTGCGAGAAAGGCGCCATAAATTGTGTAACTTCTGATAAGAAACTTGTGGAGTTTGACCGGTTCGGTTTTAGTGGTAGGACGAGAAGAAAATGGCGGACAACGATGGGCTTGGTAACACGACAATTCGAGATTTTGTAGATTTCAAATATTCGGTCATTTGCGAATTTATATATTTATTTATGATGTGTCACTACGTATGAGCAGTGGATAATTTGAGAAATGGAGATTCGTATATTTGGAATTTTGAGAATATCAAAATTCGAAGCCACTAAAATTTGTAACTTTCTATGTAACGAACTTTGAAAACTTGCGAACTTACAAATATTTAGAAATTCGAACAGCCTTAGTTGAGGTTAACGCAAACTTAAGAATCTGTAAATATAAAAAATATACACAGGTTAAAATTCTTCGAGCCATCACTAAAGACTATCCGAAGCATCTCCAACGATTTCCATAAATTTGCGTTAGAGTGTATCCGATAAAATTCATAATTCCTGAAAGTAGCCTAAGCAGTGTGGCTCTAGAAATAGATTCGAGCGTCCTGAATGCCAATGGCGTCATTAAAACTAGATCGTGCACTTTCTTGCGACCACTGACCGAGATTCGCGTTCGCAGCTCCCGTACCTTCTGTAATTCGAGTGTCTTCTCGTAATCTGTACGCTTTTAAAACCGACTTTAGCCGTGTCTGACCCCCTCTCTGTCCTCGCGTGTCCTCCAGCCAGGTATCTCGAGTATCGACAAGTATCTCACGTATCTCGTGTAACTCGAGTATCATGCTCTTCTCTTTGTAGGGTGCGCTGTGCCCACTAGTGCCTTTATACAGTCAACAGCAAATTCGGCTTCTTTGGGGAAAATAACTATGCGGGCAGACGCCTTAGGTTCCCTGGTCTTCAGGAATTTTTGCGAGGGTGCGAGAATTTTCAGAGAACTTCAGGATTTTAGGAATTTCTATATTTAGAGTTTCGGGGATTTGAACATGTCTGAATTTGGAGGTATTGGTAATTTGGGATTTAGGGATTTGGGAATATAGAGATTTGGGTATTTAAGAATTTGGGAATTTAGGGACCCGGGGTTTAGCAATTTGGAAATATAGGAATTCTGGAATTTAGGAATTTGGGAATATAGGGGTTCTAGGATTTTGTACAGCATCCGCCTACAAACAGTTATTACCCCTACATAGTTACATCCCTATATCTGTATACATGCATGGCCACGCGATATGATATAACTTTTGTGAATAAACTTTTCTCATATCTCCACAGATAACGCAGATATTTAGGTCTTCCGTTTCTAGTAACTCATCTTGTGTAGTTCATTCTATTTTATCGCTGGTTTTATTACACGAATGTATTACTCTTTCGCTCGTCAAGTTTTAACTAATGGTCTCTTCAGATGTTTAATAACTCTGGCTTTCAAAAATACTTAATTTGCTTTTGCTTGTAGGTAAAATATCTTTAAATAACGATGGTAAACATATTATTATTGTAACGTGTATCGTAACATATATTATAACATATGTAGTAACATATATTATAACATGTATTATGACATGTATAATAACATATATTATAGCATACATTATAACATGTACTATAACATGTATAACAACATATATTATAACATACATTATAACATGTACTATAACATGTATAACAACATATATTATAACATACATTATAACATGTATTATAACATGTACTACAACATGTATAATAACATATATTACAATATTATGGTGAACATAATATTGGTTCAAACTGTGTAATGAAAAAACATTAACCACATCTTTCAACAAAAAGTAAGACTCGTGCAAATGTCTGTTGCAAGGACAAAATATCGTTTAAAATACATTTTATTTTATCCTTTTACATTGCAAGTATTCTCTCTCGAGTAATAAAATGTGTGTGTACCTGGAGTTAAAGTATGTCGAGATATCCCGGCAAATGTTGAATCCGGAATATTTAAAAAATGAACAGCGAAGTTTTTATTTAGTAGACGTTACAGCGATGGAAAATTTTCGGAAGGAGAATTTCTACGTGACTACGATATGTTCAATTGTATACACGAAATGGGCTATTTCAACTCACCTACCGGCTTTAATATGTCTTCCATTGTGCTGGCCACGGTATATTTCCGTCCAGTCGACATTTTCATTCTTGTCTCTTTCCGTCTCTCCTCCTCTTTCCTCGTATTATGTTTCGTTGTGCCATTTACGTTAAAACCGTCAATGATTCCACGCACACGAAAAGAAGAAAAGGGACAGAAAAAGATGCGACGACATGCGAAAACGAAAACACGTACTACGAGAAGCATGCTCTCGGTTATGTAATTCGGCTGACAACGAATGGGTCGTTAAAAATACTCAAGAATTTGTATACTCGTACATTTCTGCAAAATTGTCGACGTTCGAGAAAGATTTGAGTCAGTAAAGGTATTTAGGGTAATTCGTTTGGAGATTTCTGCATCATTTTTTGTGAGGAAATATGGAAATTTGACAATTGGGGAATATAGAGATTTGAGGAATAGGGAATTCGCGATTTGGGGGTTTAAGAATTTCTAGAATTTTGGAATTTAAGGATTTGGGAATCTAGGGATTTGGAATTGAGAGATTTGGGAATCTAGGGATTTGAAATTTAGGGGTTGCGGTATCTAGGGATTTGGAATTTAGGGGTTTCGGCATCTAGGGATTTGGAATTTAGGGGTTTCGGCATCTAGGGATTTGGAATTTAGGGGTTTCGGTATCTAGGGATTTGGAATTTATTGATTTGGGAATCTAGGGATTTGGAATTGAGAGATTTGGGAATCTAGGGAATTGAAATTTAGGGGCTTCGGCATCTAGGGATTTGGAATTTAGGGGTTTCGGCATCTAGGGATTTGGAATTTATTGATTTAGGAATCTAGGGATTTGGAATTGAGAGATTTGGGAATCTAGGGATTTGAAATTTAGGGGTTCGGAATCTAGGAATTTAAAATTTAGGGATTTGGGAATCTAGGAATTTCAGTTAAGGATTTGAGGATTTGGGAATTTGGAGGTCTGGAAATTTGAAGATTTAGGGATTTGGGTATTTGAGGATTTAGAGACCTAGGGATTTAGAATTTTGGAGATTTCGAACAATAGTTATTTGGGGGTTGGAGGTTTGAGAATCTAGGAATCTGGGATTTGCTGAGTTGGAGATTTGAGAATCTGGAGTTTTGGAATAGGGACTTGGAAAGATATTTTGGCAACATGGAAATCTAGGGATTCGAGAATATGGAATGTAAAGTATTGAAAATTTGGGAATACAGAGACTTGAAAATTTGTTAACTTGGATATCTTGGAATTTTGAGATTTCGAAATTTCGAAATCTGGAAGTCAAAAAGTTTGAAAACGGAATTTGATTGGAGCTATAAGAAATTCGAAAATGTCTAAATTTGTCTCTGCATCAGTATATAAAAGACGAAACGTTCCTTTAAAAATACTTGCGAAGTTCACCGGGACGGTAAGCGATTCTCGAAAACATGTAGTAAACAAGTGCTTAGGAATCGGTTTATCGTTGTACATTCATGAATAACACAAATCAGGTTAATTTTGGACCTGTTTCGCATTGGTTCCGAAGGCCAGGGGACACAAAGCACGTGTCGCCACCAACCTCGCCACGTGGCTCTCTTTTCACGAATATTTTCTCCCCATCTTTCGTTATTCGCACGTACAATAGAATCAGGGATGATACACGTTCGTCACTGACAATTTATGCATCCGTGTACACAGAAGCGAGGGGACGTTTTCGCAGATTAACACTAATATATCAGATTTGGTGGTTGGTCAGGTGCAGATAAAATCAATAACTCTGTAACTCTACAGAGATGACTTATTTTGTAAATATATTATTATAAATTCGATTCTATACAGTTAGAATATAGCCTGCAAGTAACATTATTAGTCTGTTAAATATTAATAGTAGAATTTTTGTATTTATTAATATTAACACGTGAAAGTAAATGTGGATAGGTTAGGTTTCGTACAAGTAATACCGTCCATTTTGTAATCATTGTTATTGGTACTCAAATTAATTGTTTAAGAATTCAGAATTGATTAATTATCATTTCGTATTTCTAATACTACAATTATTATGCCACATTTTTCGAATATTCCAAGAATCTGAAGTCATGAATTCAAAGACAATAAAAGTACATCGAAGATTTTAAGCATAAAAGAGTCATTGTTCGTTTGTACTTTTGACCTGTCACGTAAGTCTACCAAAATGAAAAATGCAGTTAAAGGAAACGTAGAAAGACACGTTCCTTTCTGAAAATGTACATTGTAACAGCTGCGTTGTTTCGAAATCCAAGGCTTCGATCCAATTTGAATTTGTCCCCGGCGCAAAAGGAAAGGTTACCCAGTACCTAATACTTAAACATATTGCATAAAAATACCACCCTAAATGGTTTCGACATCGCTGTCCACATGCTGTTGAACGTATCAATAATGTATCCCTTCCACGCAACGCAATTTTATTCAAGAAAAATCACGATCGTTTTTTCGACAACGGCCATTCGCGGGTTCGAGCGTGGAACTTTTTGTAAAATTTATGAAATTCCCTGTCCCCTTATCGAGAGAAAATCTGACTGGAAGGATATCCAGCGAGAAGTTCAATGTCCAAGGGACACGTGCGCGTACGAAGGTCAAATGACTTGCAAAATACGAATATTCTATCCTCCGACGTTGCGGTTCTTAACGCGACCACCATCCCCCAGGGGGTTTAAACTCGCGAAACAAGAAAAAGTATTTCTGTATATAATATACATGTACATATATGTGCATTCTCGAGGAAAAGGTCGAGGAACTTTGGCCGACACGTGCGCAAAAGACGCGACGCGAGTTATGTATTCGATTTCGCGTAAATTTCTACACGTGCCGTACGGAAAATATTTGCTCCTTGCCCTCCTTTTGGGTTCCTACAAATTTTATTGTTTTTTTAGGTAAGTCTTTTATTTCTTAGAGTTGGTACTATTATTTGTAGGAATATTTTCTGCGCAAAATTTCGTAGGTTTAACCTAACCTCATTTTTGGGGGCTGTAGGTACATTTGGGTGCAATGTTGACTTCTCGTTAGGAGGAAGAAATTAACAAATTACTGGATTACTAGGTTTCTAGATTTCTAGATTCCTACATTTCTAGGTTTCTAGGTTCCTAGATTTCTAGATTCCTAGATTCCTAGATTCCTAGATTCTTAAATTTCTAGATTTCCAAACTCCTAAATTCCTAGATTCCTACATTTCTAGATTTCTAGATTCCTAGATTCCTAGATTCCTAGATTCCTAAATTATTAGATTCCTAGGTTCCTAGATTCCTAGGTTCCTAGATTCCTAGATTCCTAGATTCCTAGATTCCTAGATTCCTAGATTCCTAGATTCCTAGATTCTTAGATTTCTAGATTTCTAAACTCCTAAATTCCTAGATTTCTAGATTCCTAGATTCCTAGATTATTAGATTCCTAGGTTCCTAGATTCCTAGGTTCCTAGATTCCTAGGTTCCTAGATTCCTAGGTTCCTAGATTCCTAGGTTCCTAGGTTCCTAGATTCCTAGATTTCTAGATTCCTAGATTCCTAGATTCCTAGATTCCTAGATTCCCAGATTCATAAATTCATAGATTCATAGATTAATAGATTAATAAATTCATAGATTCCTAGATCTCAAATTTCCAAGATTCCTGAGTCACTAATTTCCTAGATTCCTAGATTCCTAGATTCCTAGATTCCTAGATTCCCAGATTCGTATATTTCTAGCTTCCTAGACTCCTAGATTTTTAGTTTCCTAAGTTCCTAGATTCTTAGATTTCTAAATTCCTAGATTCCTAGATTTCTAGATCCTAATTTCCTAGATTCCTAGATTCCTACATTCGTAAATTCGTGAAATCCCTATATTCTTAAATTCTTCAACTTCCTTTTCTTAAATTTCCAAATTCTGAAATCCAAAATTTGAACTCAAAGTTTGAATACGTGCAACTTCTACAATATCCATAATTAATATTTTGAAAACTTCCAAAGACTCAGAAATAACTAACTGTCCAAACTTCAAGTCAGTAAATCAGAATTTCTAAATTACAAAAAATTGAATACCATCCCATAAAATCCATCCTCTCAACAAATACGTCCGTAAACCCCTAAAAACTGAAAAGCAAGCTTTTAAAAAGCTGTAACAGTTCGCGAACTCGCAAACCACGCACTCGTTGACAAAAATATATCAATGCCAATAATCTCCGGGTTGAAAAGTTCCATCGAAGCATAAAGTGCAAAAATAACCGCTAGAACTTTTCGAACACCCTAGATAGAGCCGTAGGGGTTGGGTTCGGCGTTTCACCTCGATGTCGTATGACGTGGTGGTGGGTCGGAAGGAGAGAAAGAGACAACGTAAAAGGGAATAGGTAATGAGAATAACATAGAAGAGGCACCGCGCGAGAGAGGAAAAGAGAGCGAGAGAGAGAGAGCAAGATTGTAAATAGGAGCGGGCAAAGAAAGATAAAGGAGAGGAGATAAAGTGGTAGGGGGTTAAGAGAGCAGTGATAAAGTTAGGGGAAAGGAAAGTAATAAAAGAGAAAGGGAAAATGAAGAGAGCGGAAAAGGGTAGAGAGAGGAGGAGAGGAGCGATGTTGTGCGCACGTGCGGACCACCGGCACCTCGATCGATCCTCCTCGTTTCGAGGAGTCGTTAGAAGCCGAGTACCGGTACTCTTCGGGCTGCTACTAACAGCCGTACGTCAGACAGCCCAGCACTATGGCACTCGAAAATTTTCAGCCACGCGAAACTAAAGAAACACTCCTTTTATGATGGCACTTTTATTCTTAAGTGTTGCCGACTCCGGCTAGTTTCTTTTCATTTCGTTATCGATCGCGTTCGAGATCATGGTCTACCTTTCGATCGATTCGATTTGCAAAGAAATTAGCAAGTATTTCGTTCTTACGGTTACGAATTTCCCTAGGGACAGTAAGAAAACCGAGGGCGAAGAGGACTACTGTTGGCTGATTTTTAGGAATTTTTGGAGCAGTCAAATTTTGGGGATGAATTAGTAGCTTGGAAACCTTCGTATTAGGAAACGTTGAGACTTGGGGATTTGGAGATATGGGAATCTCGGGGTTTGGAGATATTTCGATGTGAGAGGGAATTAGGGATCTATAGACATGGGAATCTAGGGAATTGAAAATATGTCGATACGAGAGTAGTGGAATTTGGGATTTTATTGGCAATAATAAACGACACAACTTCATCACCTTTCACAATTCAAATTTTTCACCTACCAGTTCAATATTGGCTAAATAACTTTCATATAAATTACATGCAATATTTTCTCCGTAATAATCTGAACTTCATTCCGAAAGAGAAAATATCGAATACAGTCTCGTTAACTTTTAACCCGTAAAATTAACTGCTACAGAATTCGATACCAGGGTAATTAAAAGCGGAATAACAAAAGCGAAAACAAAGTAATAAAAAAGAGATAAAAACGTACATATTGTATGGGTATCCTTGCGAATTCATTATTGCAAGAAAATTATACTCCTTGATTGTCTGCTCGTTTATTTAACATTGCAAATCGAGGTGAAAATACGAAAACGTAAATGATGTATTCATTAAGGAATTTAATCGAGGTCGTCATATTTGCGACGAGAGGACTCTCGATCGAATAATCAGCAGTGTTTCGCTAACGAATCTCATTATATCGATGACGATTAACTAATCTTTTAATTATACCGCCGTTAGGTGTAGAGTAGTACAAACGCAACGGTAAAAAAGGAAGAAGAAAGAGGAAAGAAACGAAAATAAGCGTATTGGGAAATGTAATTACACCATTCGGTTCTTTTCTTTTCGTATAAAATGACGCTCCTCCTTTTTTTTTCTACCTCGTTCATGAATAAACCATGGAAAAATGACTACGAAGTGTTAAATGATCTTAAAGATAGCAGGTAACAAGAGCTTCAACAAGTTGAACGCAATTACATGTATTTTTAATTGAGTCATGCTCGTTGAATAATTGAATTATAACCGGCGATCCCGCGTTTTACTTCCGCTATAAATATGTATAGTCTTTGGAAAAAGCATGAACGAGATAATGTAAAACGGGCGATTATATTTATAAATGGGACGCTTAATTTCTTCATCGTACATCTGTGCGTCGTCGTACATTTACTTATGTCGCGAAGTACGCTAGGGGATGAACGGAGAGCAAATTTTCAAATTTTCAATTATAAAATTTGAGAATTATCGAGGTTTCGAAGGATAACTTTCTAAATTTTTATTTATCTTACTTTTCAAGTTTTCAAATTTTCAAATTTACAAGTTTGCAAGTTTGCATGTTTGTAAGTTTGCGAATTTACAAGTTTTCAAGTTCCCAAATACAAAAATTTCGAAATTCCTGAATTTCCTAGATTTCTAAATATCTAAAATACGAAATTTCTTCATCTGAAAATACCTGGATCTCCAAACTCCTAGATCAATAAATCCCTACATCTCTAAATTCTTATATCCCGAAATTCCTAGATTTCAAAATTATTAGATCACCAAATCCCTGGATCCCCAAGTCCCTAAATTACGAAATCCCTAGATCTCCAAATCCTGAAATCTCCAAATCCCTAGATCTCCGAATTCCTAGATCTCAAATTTCCTACTTCCCCAAATCCCTAGATCACGAAATCCCCAGACTTTCGAATTCCTAGATCACGAAATCCCTAGATTTCTGAATCCCTTGCTCCCCAATCTCTAGATCCCCAAATTCTTAGATCTCCAAATTCCTAGATATCCCAATCCCGAGATTCCCAATTCTTAGATCTCCCAATCCCTAGATCCCCAAATTCCTAGATCTTCAAATCCCTAGATCCCCAAATTCCTAAATCTCCAAATCCCTAACTCTCCCAAACCCAAGCTCTCCAAATTCCTAGATCGCCAAATACCCAGATCCCCAAATCCCTAGATTCCCGAATCCATCGATTCCCAAATCCCTAGACCTCCAAATAGCTAGATCCCCAAATCCCTAGATTCCCATATCCTCAAATCTCCACATCCCCAAATCTCCAAATCTTCAAATCCTCAATTTTCCAAATCTCCAAATCCCTAAACCCCAAAACCCTAAATTTTCCACCCTACATCCCCAGTTCGATTCCTAAATTCCTCGATTCCCAAATTCCTGGACCTCCAAATAGCTAGATCCCCAAATAGCTAGATCCCCAAATCCCTAGATTCGCATATCCTCAAATCTCCACATCCCCAAATCTCCAAATCTTCAAATCCTCAATTTTCCAAATCTCCAAATCCCTAAACCCCAAAACCCTAAATTTTCCACCCTACATCCCCAGTTCGATTCCTAAATTCCTCGATTCCCAAATTCCTGGACCTCCAAATAGCTAGATCCCCAAATAGCTAGATCCCCAAATCCCTAGATTCGCATATCCTCAAATCTCTACATCCCCAAATCTTCAAATCGTCAATTTTCCAAATCTCCAAATCCCTAAATCCCAAAACCCTAAATTTTCCACCCTACATCCCCAGTTCGATTCCTAAATTCCTCGATTCCCAAATTCCTAGACCTCCAAATAGCTAAATCCCCAAGTCCACTGATTCGCATATCCTCAAATCTCTACATCCCCAAATCTTCAAATCGTCAATTTTCCAAATCTCCAAATCCCTAAATCCCAAAACCCTAAATTTTCCACCCTACATCCCCAGTTCCAAAAACATCCAATCCACCAAATCGCCAAATTCTCAAATGTATCGATTTGCAAATGACCTACCACGCAAATTCACTAATCCATCGATTAAAAAATTTCGGAAGAAAACAAAAGGAAATTGACGTCAGCGCGAGTGCACCGCCATTTTGTGCACTCGGCTCTCACGGACTCAATTGCACGTCACCGGTGTTGACAGACGGCCCAGAAGAAGTCGGTATCTTTTTAATCCGTCGAATATCAGTATCGATTTGTTGTCGACTTAATGAAACGCGAGATTTTCAAACAGACGCGGAAAAACGTCCGCGGACAGGAAGGTCGCTGGCAATATTGCGAGCTTCGCTATGATTGTGGTGGCTTCTCGACAGGGAGCCTTTCGAACACGGATGAAAAAGCAGAGGTTCTGGCGAACCTTCGATCGCGAATTCATATTTCATAATTGACGTGCTCGTTCGACGGAGAAAAGAAGTGACGATACCGCGGGAAAATTAATTGCCTGTACTTCAAGTAGCGATCCTGTTCCCTCGCAGCTTATGAATGTGTATTTCAAACGAAACAACATCGATGTCTCCCTTTTATCATTTGTTTTACGACCGAACAGGATTGTAATTATTCATATAGGTACATTCTGTTTAATAAAGATAAGCTGCAAGTTTCAGATAAGATCTCGATCCCCGTCTTCAGGTTTTACACCGTATAGGAAATAACTCGATCCAGGTTTTAATAACCGCGCTCTTTTTCTTCAACTTTCCCGACATATTTCAAACGAATTTTAATAACAGTTTTACCTATTCTTAAGCGTTCTTTGTAAATTCTGCGTTGGCGAACGGGTTCATGAATAACTATTTTTTAACTTTGTTCCATTTTATTCTAAGTTTTTACTCGTGGGAATAACTTTTCGACTTGTTTTAGAGAATATGTTACGACACACGTATCGATAAGTTAGCGGAAATATGCTTATAGAAAATGACGAAGGTTAGGTGTCGTAATTCTAATGGGATCTCCGAGCCAAGAATAGGATAGTTTGAAAGTTAAATCCGTAATTCTTAGAGCGAAAGAAAATCGAGTTATTGTATATAATCTTGTTTAAGTTAATCTTGATGATGTACAGTTTAATTTAAATTTATGATCTAATTAAAGGACTACAGTGTTCAGAAAACTTATTAACTAGACTACATGCGTTTTCTGCTATAAAATTAATTTATGGGGTTTAATTATTTTGTATTTAAAATGAAAGATGATAATTTGGAAATAGAGTATACTAATTACATAATTTGCATTGGACTATATTGGATTATAATGACAAAAAAAAACTAGGGAAAGTTGAGATTGAAAGTAGATTTTCGTTATATTGCAGAAAACAGAGCTGTTGGATTTTAGAGTGACATTATAACGGGAATCTACTGTATCTATTTCTGTTACTTAGTTCTAGCGATTATTCAATTAATAACAGTTACTGCTAACAATTAACAGTATCAACTACTAATTAATAGCCTAGTAACGTATCATTATGCACTATAGCATTATACAATACATAAGCAAATTGCATAATCTCATCCCAATGTAGATTTTATCTACGCAATTAATCTCCATTAACTTCTTCCTGGTGTAAATTACCCTGACCAGTGACAAAGTAATCATGGAAAATATAACTTCGAATGCAATTTACTATTTGCTGATTTCGAACACTATTTATAGTTTTGCACATTCTTGAGAGACCAAATTGAAAAATTTGTCTTTAAATGTTTAAATTTTTAAATACCAAATTCACAAATTTTCTGGTTAAGTTTGCAAATTTCTAAATTCACAAATTGTCAGATTCTCAAGTCTTAAATTTTTACATTCCTAAATTTAGGAAGTCCTAAGTTATCAAATGTAAGTCCTAGGAAGTCCTGAATTACCAGATTATCAAATTCTCAAGTTAACAAATTAATAAGTTACTAAATTACTTTTCCAAACTGTCGAAATCCCAAAATCCTAAAAACTCTAGATCCCGAAGTTCTCAAGTTTCCAATTCTTCAAATCCTAAAATTCCTAAACCCCAAATTCCAAAATCCTTAAATTCTCAAATCTCCAAATGTCCAATTCTCCAAATTCTCAAGTCCCCAAATCTTTAGATTACTAAAACCCTAAATCCCTAAATCCCCTAACTCTCAAATCCCCAAATCCCCAAATTTCCAAATCCTCAAAACTCCAAATCTCCAAGTTTCAAATTCCCCAAGTCTCCAAATCTCCAAGTTTCAAATTCTCCAAGTCTCCAAATCTCCAAGTTTCAAATTCTCCATATTTCCAAATTCCCAAATCCTTAGATACCTAAACGCAAAAAATCCCCAAATCCCTAAATCCCTAAACCCCCAAATCCCCAAACCCCTATATTCCCAAATTCTCAAAACCCCAAATCTCCAAATTCCGAAATTTCCAAATCCCTAGATACCTAAATCCCTACATCCCTAAATCCCTAAATCCCTAAATCCCCAAATGCCTAAATCTCCAAATCCCCAAATCTCCAAATTTTCAATCTCCAACTTCTCAAATCACCAAATACTTGGATACCTAAACCTAAAAATCCCAAAAATCCCCAAATCCCTAAATCCCCAAATCCCTAAATCCCTAAATCCCCAAATCCCCAAATCCCCAAATCCCAAAATGATGACCTTGAGCTTATTTTATCGTCACGAAACATTGTCGAATCGAATGACATAAATTCGCATTAGCTTATAATTTGACAACAATCATACTGCGATATAGACCAAGGAACTATGCGGACAATTAATTTTTAATTAGCTCTTACCCGATGAATCTCGGTGAATTATATTCACAATTGACGGAGAAACGTGATGCAGCGTATATAACGAAACCTTGTCCTTGTTTCAATTATAATGGCACAATTACACGATCTCAAAGCCTTGTTATGTTATTTTTCACGCTGTTCCAGCTTTCGTGTCGTGGCCATGGTATGAAAATAATTCGGTTAAGAGGGACGAAACGGTCGACATGAATACGATAACAGATTTCGTCAGTCGTTAATGCTGCTCGGAAAAAAGCCACTTTATTCCCTCACGAAAAGAGCAAATCGACATGTTATCACGAAGTACATTCAAACTTTATTTTAAAACGTGTACTTCCATTTATTTAACTTCTTAATTTACTCTGGATACAAATTTATTATTTTCGAGATAATTATTTCTGTTGTAAAAACTATATGTACATGTCAATTGGTATTTAAGATAAAAATTTATTTACAATACTATTATATATAATTTAATACTTAGTATATTTAATACCAAATACTTAACAAATTTAATAATTATGTACAGAAGTGAATTCTTATCGACCGACTTTATACAGTACGAGGTTTTGTAATATCTTCTTTTAACTTTTGCAATTTTAATATGTAAGATTGCATATTATTGTATAACTTGGCTACGTCACTGATATACAAGTTTACTTGTGATTATCATTTATTTGAATCACTGTAACATCTGACAGAACACAGATTAAATCAATTGACGATGTCCGAATGTCTCGACGAATTTATTGATTCAAAACCGCCATGTTCCTATCGCGACGCTATTCGTCAACAAAATGGCGGTACGTCATGAGCCAATTTGACTTTTATACATCTTATTTTCTCTGAGATATCATCAAGGTCAATTTGAGGTCAACTTATTGCAGGCTAAATTTGATCGTTCATCGACTATTATGTAGTTTAAGAAGAATACATTTACCTTCAAAAATTATTTGATTATATTAGTATTTGTATTTTTACAGTTCGATTGAAGCAACGGAATAATTTGATCTAAAAGTACAAATATTGGTCTCAACATAAGTTAGATGTTGTGATGACTGAATTTTTCTGACACGCAACACTATGTTGTTAATGATCAATAACTCAAGCTTGCATTTTTATGGTATTTAATGCTCCTTTCACTTCACGTCTTCGAGCCAAGTGTCTGACAGCGACAAGTTTACACTCGTGTAACACAAAAACTGCACAATTTATTGGTTCTTTCTTAAGATTTACCTCACTTGCATTGACGATCGGAAAATAGTTTTTTAACTTCATAGTAACACATTGCCTAATGTGCAATGGTCTTCAACTGCATTGATACTGATCTTTTATGTAATTTACAGATCTTCAAATCTTTCATTTTTTTAAATTTACAAATTTCCAAATTTACAAGTTTACAAGTTTACAAATTACATTGTTAAAATTTCCAAATTTTCAAATTCACGAGTTCCAACATTTCTAAAACCCTACATTTGAAAATTCCAAAATTTCTAAACTTCTACATTTTCAAATCCTTAAACCTCAAATTCTCACATTTCCAAATTTTCAAACTTGTAAATTCCTAAATTTCTAAATCTCCACATTCCCAAATTCCTATACCCCAAATTTCCAAATTTCCTATCTCCTAAAATTCTAAATGCTTACTGCCCCAAATTCCTGCATTCCCAAATTTCCAAACTCCTAAATTCCTAAATTTCTAACTCTCTACATTCCCAAATCCCTATACCCCAAATTACCACATACCAAATTTCCAAATTCCCAAATCTCCAAATGCTCCGATTCCCAATTTCCCAAACTCACAAATCCTTAAACTATGAAACTTAAAATCGTGTACCAATTTACCATCTACTTCAATTCCACGCTTTCCAAACATTTCAACGATATCAACAAATCATTAAACCTCAATAAATCGATAGACTACGATCAGCATTGTGAAAATAATCGTACGATCCTATTTTTGTTTTCCAGTCAAAAGAGGCAGCTGCAGCAACAACAACAGCACCATCACCAGCAACAGCATCAGCATCAACATCAGCACCAGCACCCTTCATGGCACAGAACCACATTAGCATCTTGACCATCGTGACCTTGACCCTGACCACAAGCCAAGTAATCCTGGTACAAAGGAGAAAGGATTCTCATCAGCGAGGAAACGTATCAACGAGATTTCATTCGCGATCCTCGAGAAGAAACCTGGAAGAGCCATCGAGAAGATGAAAACACGAGGGGAGGAATCTTCAACGTTGGTGTTTCAACACACTTTGAACATACACTCCGACGTGTTCGTCGTGTTTCTCTCGGTCAGAGTACTATCTTTTGATCATCTTTGTTGCACATAGGGTCCCCCATGTCCGTCGTGGTTACCTTAGTAGAGAGCTGCTGCTGCTCTGTTGAGGCTCTGTCGTGGACATAGTCTGTTTGTGGACACATTCTTTGCCTGTGTGATAGAGTTTTCGTTGAGTTTTACAGAGACTGCTGTTTCTAATTTTCTTCGTGATCTTCTATTTTAGATTTATGACGTGACACGGTGGTGGGATGTTACGGTGCAGGGATCGGAGATTTGCAAATGTTGCAACAGAATTTTCACATTCAAGCAAACATGTTAAAATGTTCAAGTTTGCAAATTTAACAATTGCTTCTAATTTTGCAATTTTCAAATTTAGACATTTTTAAACTTGAATATACAGAAATATAAGACTAAAACTTTAAAGGTTAAAAATTTATATTTGGAAACTCTTTAGATTAGAAATGTAGACATATATAAATATTAACTTGAAAATTTTTAAGCTTGAGAAAAATTGTTTGAAGACCTTAAAATTTGAAGACTTGCAAATTTAGAGGGTTGAGAGATATATTAAAAACTGTCAGAATATCAAATGTGAAAACTGAAAATTTAATAAGCCCCAGTGCCCCAAGGGCAGCTGAGTGCCCTGCACCCGTAGTTGCCCATCACTGTTCTAAAGCATCGAGGCTCGTTTAAGTTGCAAGATGTTCACAGAGTTCATTTGTTACGTTAACGATTTTTTCTCCGTAGACGATAGCAAAAATATTTGCGTGTACAGAATCTGCGCGATTTCTATTAATCTATAATTATAATTCTTCTCCAGTATGCTAGTAAACATCTTTTACAAATGTCAAAGAAAACGAGGGGTTAACACTTTCCGTGCCGCGTGGAGTTTAAGGTTTATTACAAAATTATACAATTTGTTATAATTTTACTCTTATCTTCACTTTTAAAGCTGTATATCTAGATGTTGTAGACCATAATATTCGCAGCATGGAACGTGTTAGGCACTTTTTACGTTGATCATTCTTCCCGTGGTTGTTGATACGTTATGGGGGTGAGTGGTATGCAGGGCAACAGTGCAATATGCGAACGCCGTGACGAAACTAGAATTCCCATATCACAGATATCTCGTTCTGTAGATATCTCTAAATTTTGTTGACAACATTTTTGTTTCTTCTTCAACAAATTTTGTTACGTTATCATGAAATAAATATCCATATAATTTTATTTCCTGTACAGGGTGTTTAAGGATTCAGGAGTTAGGGGTAGATAGTACGGTTGAACGGTGCAAACACATTGTTAGTAAATATACAGGGTGATTCAAAGTTAAACCATGAAACTACCACTATATCTGTACAAATACGATAAAATATTATAATACGATTTATAAATATTTCATTAGAATCTAAATAATTCATGTTTCCACTTTAAAATATTCTCCATTTCAATACTGCACACTTATGAACCTTATAAAAAGACCTTTGGTGTTTAAAGATTGCATTTTGTTTATAGAAGTCTTTATTTGCAAAATGAAATAAATGAAAATGTTACAACTGTAAATACACAAGATTGTCCAGCAACAAGTTTTGTCAACATTTTGACAATTAATCTTGAAAATTACTTTCTTTGGTATTTATAGTCTTATTTATTTCTACACTTCATTTTTCTTTCCGCTTATAAAATACACGAGCAAAGTTTCACTTCGAAACATCCTACACATGAATGCATTAAATCAAAATCTTTTGGTTTGGTTATCCGAGTAAATTGCTTGATATGAGAACAGAAGATTATTGTACCACATGCTTTCCACGAAACGTCTACGTTTCTTGTCTTCCTCCTACTTCCACTTTTTATCTCGATAATACGAAATTGAAAGAGTTTCTAACTTTATTAGAATCTTTTAAAGTGGTTGTATCACAGACACACTGTATTTATTCATAAGAATTTAAAACTCAATGGCGTAATATCTTTAATGCTATAAAAAGGCTATAATTCGATAAAGCAAACGAGAATGAGTTTCATTCGTGTCACAATATGGCGAACCCATAAAGTGTTGCCATGGGGACAGTATTCGTAAATAAATATCTACACGCTAATTCTAAGTTTGCCTGGTGTTTCAAAGTAATCTTCAATTGCTAACAGTAGTTAATCATGATAATTATGCTCGATAAAGTTATTATATTAAAAGTTACTAACAGTATTAGTTTTATTCTACGATAAAAATTATTTCATTTACCATATTTATCAATGACCTACCTATTAAACCTGACTGTTACAACCACCTTAATTATTTTCAAAGTACCTTGGTGTACTAAAATTCTTATATATTCGAGAACAATTAAAACGATTCACAAGCGATTTATAACCCTAACATTCAATTTTCTAATTCCAACGTTATTAACAATAAACTCACTGTCATCGAGTACTATCTACGTAACCTACAACTCCTATTTTCAGTTTTAAACACACTGTAGGTGGATGTTATGAAACATTTTCTGGAATAATGCTAACAAATGTCTTGCAATCGGCACCAAATTAGATTCCGTGGCTCGATCTTTGTACTCGTCGTAATGTGGCAAAATGGTGTCTGACTCATTCGTTCCTTTAGAAGAAGTAGATCGATCCGTTGTAGAGAGTAGCAAAAGGTATTTAACCGCAAAGAGATAGAATGTTAAGATTCAGATAGAGATAGACTGCGAATCGGGAGCAGGATGTAAATAAAAACTCGCGTGTTTATCGTGCTGTGCGAAGTGCAATGTATCATAAATGGATGTAATTTCATAGAATTCCAATGCGACTGTACGATACGTGTATCCGTAGGTGAACTGCATAAAGATATGCGTTGTCTTTGGAGCACAGTGGGATCGTTGTGTTCCGAATGATCGCCATACGTTCGCATTAGACCACCGGTGCATTGGCAAGCGATCAACCACGACAAAAATACTTATTTATAACAAACGCATTTACAGAATGCCGTTTCACCAACCTAAACGATAAATTATAACTGATTGCTTTGTACTTTTGACGGAGAGTAGTCACCTCGGCAACGAATTCCGTGCGGTAAATTAATTCTAGCTGATGCTAATTACGTTCGCATTGACGTGAGCGATGACGGATGTCGGTAGTGTCATTGCTTCTTATTCGAAACGACTTCGATTGTTGGTGATAAATGGTCATCGATTGCCGTTGGCGTAATTAGGGAGGTTTAGGACCTAATACATTTTCACTTTGGAGATACAATCTGTAACTTAACGTGCGGTGATTTATAACGTAGTTGTACGCAGGATGATTCAGTGCGTGGAGATCTAGTGTGTGGTAATTTAACACGTACTAATTCTACCCGTGGCGAATTAATGCGTGGTGATTTAACACGTGGTTAGTCGATGCGTAGTAATTTGATTCGTGGCGGTCTAATGTGTGGTAATTCGGCGCGTGGTAAATTCGATGTGTAGTAATTCGATGCGTGGTAATTCGACGCGTGGTAAATTCAATGTGTAGTAATTTGACGCATGGTAAATTCGATGCGTGGTAATTCGGCGCGTTGTAATTCGGCGCGTGGTAAATTCGACGCGTGGTAATTCGACGCGTAGTAAATTCAATGCGTAGTAATTCGACGCGTGGTAAGTTCGATGAGTGGTAAATTCAATGCATGGTAATTCGGCGCGTGGTAATTCGACGCGTGGTAATTCGATGCGTGGTAAATTCAATGCGTGGTAATTCGATGCGTAGTAAATTCGACGCGTGGTAAATTCGATGAGTGGTAATTCGACGCGTGGTAAATTCAATGCGTGATAAGTTGACGCGTAGTAAATTCGACGCGTGGTAAATTTAACGCGTGGTAATTCGACGCGTGGTAAATTCGAAACGTGGTAAATTCAATGCGTGGTAATTCGACGCGTGGTAAATTCGGTACGTGGTAAATTCAATGCGTGGTAATTCGACGCGTGGTAAATTCTATGCGTGGTAATTCAACACGTAACAACCTAATGCTTGGTAAATCGACGCGTGATGATTTAACACGTGGTATTTCGACTCCTAGCAATCTAACACATGGTAATTCCATTCGCAGCGACCTAACGCGAGTCTCCCTTCAAATGAAAACCCTATTTACGCCGATGTCAGTCACTTTCTCTCCTTTTATCGCAAATCAATCACTCCAGCAACGACTCCCCTGCTAATAGCTTAATCCTAACAACAAACGAAACTTACATTTTCACAAATAACAGGAAACTAGTAATAACAGAAATAATTGTATAATAATGTTCTCCGATATATATATCGCGTGCTAATGTACTCGTGGTATTTTGCATATTCGGCACATATATTGCGAACGAAACAGAAAATTGTTTTAATTCCACATTTTTCTTATCAATCGTTTAATCAACGACCCTGTGATTATTTATCAACGCCTCATTAAACTTGTGCAGATTAGCACTATTTAATTGTTATTTCAACTACGTGCAATTTCTGATTGACTCTGATTTTTGTACAAACGTCAAAGATTGTTATAACCAGAATCATTTACACGATGTGAAGAAATGTTACGATTATTTTAATCAATTGAATGATTCTCGTTAATTGTATCTAATAATTTCTGTATTTTGACTGTTTCTCCGAATTTTACTTGGACCGTCGAATTAGTTGCTATTGTTATTCGTCCATTGTTATGATTGTTTCGTACTATGATGATCATTTTGTCGAGCAGAGGGGTGAATGATAAACGAGGAGCATGAAATATGTACACGTGTAAAAGCGGTAGAACGTGCAATAACTTTTAATTTTTTAGTGTTAGCGGAATCGTCACGGCGATCGTGAATCTTTCACACGATTCTGTCCATCGAGACATATTCTCATAGCAGTACCGGCGATATACAAGACAGCTGACGCAGGCGACTGGCTTTTAAATTTTTTTCAATAAAATGATTGCGTGTGAACTTTTCACCACGCTAGAAGTGAGACTCCTGTATTTATTATGGGTGGAGATTTAGGGACTTGGGGATTTAGGGATTTTGGTATTTTGAGGAATTGGGGATTTAGGAACTTGGATTTAGAGATTTAGGGGAAATTGAAAAATTTGAGAATATAGGAATTTGGGAATTTGAGAAGTTGAGAATTTGGGAATTTGGGAATTTGGGAATTTGGAAATTTAGGAATTTGGGAATTTTAGAATCTGGGGATTTAAGGATTTGGTAGTATGCAAATTTGTAGATATTGAAATTTGGTAATTTCCAAATTGACAGATTTGAAAACTTAAGAATTAGAGAATTTGGTTATTTGAGAGTTCGAGGAATTAAAAATTTGAAATCCCTATATCCCTAGTATCCCTACATTTCTACATCTCTATATCCCTAGACCCCCAGATCCCTATATTGCAATCTCCCTAAAATATAATTTTGTAATCACACCTCCTACCGTTCACAGAAGTTTCACTTAAAGGACTTGAAAAATGGCGCCAACAAAATGGGTTCCACCCAGCATATTTCTCATTAAGCCGGCCCTGCAAATTAGTGCGATGCAATCAGATATTTGCATCCAATGTCTAAGTCGAGTTTACATGCAACAAGTGAAGTATGCAGATCGCGCTAACGTTTATGCAAATTAACGAGGAAGTTAATTCTTCGCACGAAGAGTTTCAGCTATTTAAATGGTCGATACTTGGTGAATAACCGGATCGATTTATTTGTAAATTCAGCGAGATAAATCGCGAAAGGTGATTCATTTTTGAAAGTGTCACGCTTCGAAATCAATATGGACAGAACTTGCGTATCCGCTGGTCACGGAGGACTTAATATAGCTCCGACTAATTAGGTCAAATCAATTTTTTATAGCCTCCATCCGTTAAGGTTTAAATTGTCCCATGAACTACTTTGTTAGAAATATTCTTGGTTATTATTTGAGCATTATAAGCGGTGAAACGGACGCTGAAAGGAGAAAGTTCGGTAGGATAAATATTTGTTAGCTGTGAGACATCAACGAAAAGAATGTTTGCTGTAAAAATGAACGTAGTCGATGAAGGAAACTGATCATCGTGGAATAAAAACTGAGAGACGTGTCGGAAATGATATTAACTGTAATGTTATTCGTAATCAAACTATCAAATATATCAAAACGATTGTACAGTAATGAAATTAAGCGAAGTCGATAACAGAGATGGGTTAAATATGACGCTGACAAGGACTAAAATGTGTACTACTCGTTTTAAGCTTTAATAATTTATTGTACTTCATTGATCAGAAAAACAGGTTAGACGAAGGAAAACATATCAAGGATTTTACTTTGTAAATATGTACTTTGTAATTTTATTTCAACGCAATTTTTGGACATCTGTACCTGCAATTGTTGTGTTGTATTCTTTTAACTCTTTGGAGCATAATACATTCAAAATGTCCCTATTTTTTAATAACCGTGGTATAATATTATTTGAATCTTTAAAAAGATAGTCATCCAAAATATGAAGGTTTAGGTTTCGATATCTTTTAAAAATGAAATTTCATGAATTTTATTCAAATGAAATTTTTATTTTTATTACTAATAAAGAAAGACTTTTATTCTAGAAATGTGTCCCAAAGAGTTAAACGAGAAATATTTTTCGCGTGTTATTTGCTTTCTGTTTGAGTTACTCCTGTAAACTCGACTCTGACGAAACAAAACTACCAAGATATTATTTATAGCAAGATCATGTATCGAAAAAGAAAAGAAACTGTGACTATGCGCGTCTGAAATGACGAGAAACAGGTGCTATTCGATAGTTTAAAGGAAAAAAGGAGAAAAAAGAAACGAAAAGGTTATTTCGGTGAATGAAAGGCACAGAAAATCGTATATAGGTAGATCTTATTAGGTAGAGTAAATATTTTACATAATGTACACATAGGACATGCAAATGTACCGTGTATTAAAGTATCCACGACTGATTGTGAGTGTACCTATGCATACATGAAAAACGACTATATAAACATTTCTTGGTGTTTGTCAGTGATTTGATAATTGTACGATTTCCAGCTGTAACACTAATTAGATAGAAAATGATGATAAGGTACGGCTGAAATACTATGACAATAACACAATGATGGTGCACAGCCACTGCTAGTCAATTTCTCTATTTGAAAATTTGGAGGTTGCTTAATTTGGAAATTTGAACATTTGCAAATTTGGGAAATTAACTTGAAACTTTTATATCTCCAAATTTCTAAATTACTACATTTCTATATTTCTAAATTTTCGAATTTTCAAATTTTCAAATTTCCAGATTAACACATTAGTTCCAAATCAACCTTCTATATTTCTACGTTAACAGATTATTACATTTCCAAAGTCCCAACTGTCCAAATCCCTAAATTACCATAATCTGTATCCCTAAATTTCCAAATTTCTATATTTTTAAATATCCAAACTTCCAAATCTCTAAACTAGAACTTTCCAAACTTCCAAATTTTCAAATGACCAAATTTCTAAATATGCAAATTTGCAAACGGATAAACGTTATAATTACTATGTTTATAAATTAAAAACTGTGACCAAATTTCTGAATTTCAGTAGAATAACGAAAATTCGAATTCGTAAGGAATGCTAAGAAATCACGTATAATTTAAAAATTCTTAGAAAAATGTCATGTGTCGTAATTTATTAAACTTGATAGCCGTGTACTTGGAATAAAACTCGACTGGCAATCGCTTTCACTTTCCTTGCACTACATAAAACGCGTAATTGAATTATTCAAATTCGTTTAAGTCCATTAGCAGTGTTACGTCGTTTAATTAAATCGTCGACTTGATATATGTATCGGATTCTGTAAAAGATGGAAGTGAAATATAAATTTTGTTCACTGTGACCTTCAAGCTTGACTCGAGTGAACGAAATATTATTTTATTTCGCGTAGAGCCGAGGGCAGGTTGATAAATGTCAAGCTGGCAAACACCGGGAAAGTCGATCGTTGTCAAAGAGAACTCGAATTACTCGACTACGACTAGAATAACAAAAGAACTCCGACATTTGTATGGGATGAGGTTTCATAACGGAATTGTATACTATTAATGCGCGTATCCAAAATAGATGATGCATTCGATGTCCGATTATACACGTTCCCGGTTTGCAGTTAACAGGTTGCCGTGTATCATTCTGTTTCGATAACGATTTCATACTTTCCATGATTTATGGATGAGGAAAATGTCCTACATCGCGCAAAGTCATACAGAGACGTGTTAAAAAATTCAATGAACTATATATGTGTACGTGTGTGTTATGTTCTTGACGAGTTTATGAAGAATGTACTCGATGAAATACACGATAAGTCTGCGAACAAGTATCGACACGATTCACGTTACTTCGAACTCGAAAATATTAACTTTCGCTGTTGAAGACAAATCGACACGTGTGTTAAACGTTCTTCTGCAAATTTCAAACATTCTTTGTCATCGTTTACGTATTCGATGCGAAAGAAAATTCCTGAAGAATGTTTTATACAGTTTTTAATTTTTACGGCAGAAATTCTAAAAAAACAAAAGTAACATCGAGATTGTTAATTAATAGTGAATACTGCACCTTGAAATTATTGATTAGTACGAAGATAAGTAAAGAGTACGCATCTTATTCCGTGATACAGAAGAACCACTTATTTTTACTATAACTTCTTTTCCATATTTATGGAAAGATCAGTGTGCGACTAAAGGGATGTCCTTGTTCTATATCATGGAAAAATAACTCGGATATTTTTATTGCGACAATTTAGAAGCATTTAGATAGAGACTGAAGAGAGACTGCTCGACACCGTGTTTACTGCGATCGTGGTTCACAATTAATTATCATTACTATCCTTCACTACCACGTGGAATGTATAGATTTATATTTGTTTGTTTATTTATTGTTAGGTAGCAAACATAAAAAAAGAAACCACGAATGAAGGTTCTCGGTGCAGAGAAGAGCCAATTTTTAGATCAACCTTGACTGTTTAGCCTTTAGATTTTATTAGCTCTATAAGAATGACTAAAACATTATTTTGTTGATATATATATAAATATATAAATATATTGTATGACATTATTGATTATAAATCATAAATAATCTGTAAATATACGAGACCAACGCAACATCGTACTCTTATTTTCAAAAATCATTCGCACTGTCCTTGTACCGTCACATTTCAACGCTAATAATGTGTAATTTGTTATTAAGGACTGTAATTTATTTTACCGAAGAACTATAATAAGTCATTTTCATGGAATTATAGCTTATTCATTGTTGATAATGTTATTAGGAAAGAAATGACATTAACAATTTTATTTTTTCTAATTCTTCGATACCGTGTACTTTATAAATTTATTTATAAAGATCCTTTTTATATATAGCAACAAGTTATTAATATTAAACGATATCTCATACTTTAGAAAAAAAATTGTTTATGACTTTATACACTACTCTCTAAAAGCATGCTAAGGTAAGTTAAACTTGACAATAATAACGTTAATAATTAACTACTAATTAAACTATTTTGTAATATAACTTAGATTGGTTAAAGAACTGTAATATAACATAGATTCAATTAATAATTAAAGACTAGAGACTAAGATATTACAAGAAACATTGAAATAATTTATATTATTTACATAAGTAAGAATATAAACGAAATGTGTATAATTTCGTTACTTTATTATTTTTTATATCATAGTTAATATAAAGAAATTGATAAATTTAATACCTAATACATTAGATATTATTTTATAATAATAGAGTTTTAATATTGTAGGATATTTATTTTAGCGACTGTAAAAACAACGTCTAGTTTTAAATATTTCTCGAAATTTCTTCTATCAAGTTTAAAATTGGCGCCATTATAAATATACTAAAGCACCATGATTATTGATTGAAGTAAATTTTTTCTTAGTGCTTATGCAAATTCGTTAACTTCAGAAAATACACTAGAAATCGTCATACGCGATCAACGAAATCATTTATATACAATAAATAAAAAAATATAAAATAAAAAGTACAAATGACAAGACTCAGCAGTATATCGTACAGTCGCCATCTTGTTAAGACACGCGCGCGCGTCTTAGCCACAAACGAAAAATAGTCTGTGAGTAGTGTGTCGCGAGTACATAGCATTTTTCTATCACAGGAGTGTTTTGTGTTGTTTTTTCCGTGTAAAAATTGCGTTTCAACGTTAAATCAAATTATATTACAGTTAATATCGCGTACGTTGTGTACAAACGGCGTCGCTGTCAAAGAAACGTGTAAACGCGTTTGATTGGTCAGAGCAAAAAAATCCGCGAAGATGCAGTCTGCATGAAATGCTATATAATGCGACGCAAATACAACAGTATGTGCAACGATCGGCTTGACATCGATTCTGGTAAAAAACATTCCACGGATAGTTGAATTATGGACTTGAACGATGTGTAAATTACAGTAAGTCCATGGATATACTATACAACGTATGACGCACAAGAATATATGAATGCACACATGAACGCACACTTCAAAAAGGTAGAGGTCACTAGCCTTACGTACCACGGGATCGTGTTCTCGTTTTACGTCGGTACCGTGAAAACTGTATTACAAGTAATATCGCATATTGTCTCGAGCAAATTGTTTCCGTGATTGTCAACCACGATGTAAGAATAAGAACATTTTTCGAAAGAGATAGAAAGGCATAAAAAGAGCGAGAGAATACAGCAGGGTTGATTGACACGTCTCTTGTGATTTTATAAACTCTTCCAGTGCGCAGTATTTTGTGCCTTCTATTTGTTTTTTTCGATTTCGACACTCGTTATCTCGATTCGAGATTGTACCTCGACGTTATTTTTTAATTTGCGCCATTCATTCGATCCGCGGTCGCAATCAGATTGTCAGAAAGAAAATAAGTGAGGTTATGAACGTGTCTGGCAATAATGCTACCTTTTGACGGTGCTATTAAGTAACTTTCGAGTCGAATAAATGCCGCGATTTACTCTGAAGTGCATTTTATGTTGTGAACACTAAAGTGCATTCATTGTTGTTATGTGAAAGCATGTAATAGAAGGTAATTCAGAATGCTTCAGACGTAATTATTATAACCTTTCATTCATTGACAAATCACAGTAAGAGTTATATATGAATAAACTACAATTTTCTTTCTATTAATTGTAACATTTTAATGCATTTATTGCGCATATAATTATTAAGTTTTATTGCTACATAAAGAAATGGTGACACAGATATTTGGGCATCATTTACGCAAAAAATAATTTCATTTGAGGTTATTTGTTGGTTGTTATATATCTTTTATTGATTATATGATTATATAGCATGTTATGAATAAAATTTCAGTGCTAATAGAAACAAATTTTACATTACATAAAGTAATAAGTTATATCGTTTGGTGTAAAAATATTTGAATAACCATAGTATTTTAAGTATAGAGATATTATTTATTACTTTAACATATCTATATTAAAGATTTTTTGTTATATCTCATCATTCTAACCTCAAAGTAGAGGTTACATTTGAATTCGTATGATCGTCTTTACCGACTATGTATCGGTAAAGAATCTTCCGAATCAATTATTGACACATCATATTTTAAATGTTATTTACACGAAATCATTGTCTTTTGCAGGGAAGGAATGAAGCATTCAAATGGATAATATATCGTTTTGAATAGAAAAAATTTAATTTAACTTACAAAACATGTCGATACATGCTCAGATGGTAACATGGTAGCTGTAAATTTGGCATACCTCAGAAGCGTTTCGTTATTGATGATGTTTGTATATGTTTAAATGTTATAAATGAATCTCTGAGAGAAACAACGCAACAATGGCAGAAAGTAAAGTAGAAAACACAGAGTTAAAAAGAACTGTGGATAAGAGGGAAGTATTAAGTGATCCATCTACATCTGTGAAAAAATTAGAAAACATTGAAACACAGATACAAGACGCTTGTAATAAAAATAAACTAGAAGTAAATGATTCTTGTAAAAAAAACTTTAAAGTAATTGAATTAAAAGAGCAGAATGCAAACATAAGTAGTGATGATTCATGTAAAATGGAAGATCCTGCAGTTGAGAAAGAAAAACATCGACCAGAGGAGATAATATTAGATGAAGAGCTTATGGAAATAGATAATGTAACAGAAAAACCTAATGAAATGGATAATTCATCCGTGAAAGATAAAGATGTTAAAACTGCTGTTTCTGAAGAGGAAGAGACATTGAATGATATATTAAAGGTGGTACATGAAAACTTGAGTTCTAACAATGTTAAGCAAACTACAGTAGAGTCTAAGGATTTAAAACAAGAGACTAATAGCAATGCAGAGGTATATAAAGAAAAAGTAGAAGCAGAATCAAGCAAAGAAAATGTTGCTGATGAAATTACTAGTGACGATGCAAGTGTTATTGCACAAATTGAAAGTGCAACATCAAGGAGAGATTCTGAAACTAAAGAATCTGTAGAGATAGTAGAACACATGGAAGTTGGAATTGTGGGACCTCCCACGACTGTTAGCGAATTGATTAGTGAAGAAGAATTAAGGGAAGAATCTGCATTATCGACTGAGCAGAAACTTCAGGACCATGTTGCAGAATGGGTTCAGAATTCGGCTAAAGCTGAAGAATTAGTCGAGGTAGAGGAGGAAACTTCTATTTCGGATGTTCAGCAAGAGAAAAAGAATGTTAGGGAGAAGAGGACCAGGAAGAAGAAAAGTAATGATGTCATTGCATTACCTACCAGGAAATCTCAAAGAATCATTAGCAACATCATCAAAAAGAGTATTAAATGGTGAGTAATATTTTATCATTCTTTACACGGATTTTATATGTTTACATAGTTGTGTTTACTGCTTAACAATAATTTTTCTTATTTTAATCATGGTAGATAGATATTGAAGGTGAGACACAAAATATTTTATTCTGAAATGATACATGATTGATGGTATCTTTATCTGTTGATAATATTGTATAGTAGATTTCTATACAGTTTAACAATGTAAAGGCATAGGAATGTTGCTTTTCCCGTCTGATTATGTTAAACCAGGTGAATGTTATTCAAGGTATTTACTATGGTTGGTAACATGTAATTAACATAAGTTTAATATTATTCCATATCCAATCTTTTTGTAGTTCATATTTTGTATTTTTGCTATTTGATTTCAACAAAATTACAGATGAAAAGTTTGACACGTTTTTTGGGCAATTGAAAAGCGACATTTCAGTGTCAAAGAAGGAACGATTCTTGTTATTCTAGCATCGTGTGAGCGCGTTATCAAATTCCGTGGAACGTGGTCGCTCGATGTCCAGATCGATTGACATTCCAATTACAGAATCGTCCGATTGGCGGCGTTATTTCGCTAGGGACCCATTGAAACACGCACGTGCGTGTACGTGTGAGTTTCGCAAGGAACAGATAGGAACGAGTTGAGACACCTCGTGTAGAATCGTCTCTCTGTAACGAGGTTGCGCTCGTTCCCGAGCACGTTCTCCACGCGGAGAACGGCCATTCACTCGGCTTCGACAAATTCGATCCGCTGAAAAGCGCTTCCATAGGCGTCGTTCTGCCTCCTTTTTATTTTTATTTTTCGCCGTGATCGCCGATACTGTTCGAGATTAGCGTTATCAACCGATAAAGTCCGGGATAAGAGGGACATTGACAAGCGCGCAAACGCACGCTAACGATGTTGAGCCGGGGAAGTGGGAAAGAACGGGAAAAAAGAAACAGGGAGAGAAATATTGACCGTAGAACGATAAGCAACGCGGTAGTGTCGATAACAGGATGACTATTTCTGCCATCTTCACCTTCCACTTCGTTTACCTGCTACCAGTACCGCCATTAGCGTCGGCTAAACAGGGCACTTGCCATGCTCATATTTTCAAATTCAGTAAATCATCAATTTCAACAATTACTCCAAACTTTAAAAATGTAAAAACTTACAAATTTACAAGACTATAAATTTTGAAACTTTCAAGTTTAGAAACTTTTACTAAACTTTTCTAAAATTCTCAAATTTAGAAATTTTTAATTTACAAGTTTCAAATTAAGAAATTTATTTTAATGTAATATTGAGTAAAAATGTATAGTGTACTTTTGCCACGGGTTTTGTAAACTCTAACGACGGCGCTGCCTATTCTTTAACATTGAAGATCTACCTTTTTCTTCTCCTTTTTTCAATTCCAGTTTCATTGACGATTACGCGAATGTCTTATCAGCGAGATAATGGTAATCGGTGTTTAGGCGTTTAGTATTATTGCAACAGGAAATGCAAGAAGAACGACGATCGAGTTTTTGGTCGTTAACCCCTGACGCGTTGGAACTGTATTTCTTCGAATCGATTGGTTACTCAGAAATCTTTCGTTCAAGCGTGAACTGCTTCTTCGTGTTTCGCTTATCGTGACGGACACCTTTGTTCAATTCTACACGTGTATTAGTGCCATACGATACTGGTATGCTCGGTTGAAAAACTTTCTTTCTGATTGTTATCTGTCGTATTTAAGGTTGTATGAAGTTTAGTCAAACATTTTGATTACTACGTCACTCATGAGATCTGTTAGAAGAATTATGAGTATATTAGCGTACAAATTTGTATTGTAGATTCCTCCACAAATGACTATATTTATTTCAAGTTCCTTTAGAATATTGAAAATCTTCAGTAATTTGATCGTTCGTGGTCTTTTGCAAGTGGTAAGTCACAATGGGTTTTTAGTAAAAGAATGGTCGCAATAGGTTAGGAAAGTAAAGGTTATGATAAACACACATAGCTGGAGAACACAAGTGACTCTATTTTTGCAATTTAAATTTAATTTATTACCTAACAAAACTGATAATATAATTTTCGCTCATTGTAACCTTGTAGTCATAAATATAACAGAAACCTTTTTTATTTAATAGCTTCTTTTTTAAATTACTTTCATTACTTTTCTGACAGCCTCAGTTTAATCAATGGTTAATTAGGTTTTATATATGGCAAGGTAAAAGTAATGTGTTACATCATTCGAACAATCTTTTTCAGTCTGAACTTTTATGTTCAACATTTTTTTGTTAACAGTATAACGATCGAGTTGGCTGAAGTAGGTTCGTCGAAAACTTGTACCAATTATATTAACTCACCTTGTTTCGGGTATCGCGAGATTACGAGGTAATCAAATTTTCAGGAAACACGAAATTTATTAAATTATCAGATCCGTTGTGGATGTTCGAGTTAGCTACGTTACATAAAGGTTAAACGAGACTAATACGAAGGTCGTAACACCAGTTATGACAATCTCGTGTTATTACTTCTATTTACTACTCTTGCGTTAGCGCTATCGATGATAATACTTTTGGTAAGGGTAGAAAAGTAATCTTCTTTTATTTTCCACACACGATAAATGTAGAAGGAAAACTTTCTACGTTATCATTTAACTTTGAGTAATTAAGTTTTCATTTTACTTGCTTTGCTTTGAA
The DNA here is from genome assembly GCA_036983795.1 of Megachile lagopoda. Classification (NCBI taxonomy): domain Eukaryota; kingdom Metazoa; phylum Arthropoda; class Insecta; order Hymenoptera; family Megachilidae; genus Megachile; species Megachile lagopoda. The sequence goes on from CM072787.1 coordinate 9,164,833, forward strand.
AATTTGATTTGCTATGAAATGTTAATAAACTTTTATGAACTTTTAATAATAAAATTAAACCACAACAGTTTAACATAACAAATATCTACACACAAAATTTACAACGTACTGAATTCATTTGTTAAAATCTTTTTGGGGGGATGAAATAAACAAGAACCGAAATAATTACAAATATACTGAAATATTTCACGTGTAGGGAATATTTTTTTTTAATCGTAAAAGGTAATGAAAAATATTGGAGAAATTTTAATTAATTTCACGAATAATTAAAAACTGTTTTACGCAGTTTATTTGAGGAAAAGCGAATTCTTGTTTTCATAATATTCCACTATGAAGGTGCAGTCAATCAGTTAATTAACACAGGAGGGTGGAATTGTTAATTTCCATAATTATCGGCCAGAGTTTATTTTGAGTCATCAAACCTTTTCTACAAGTTCTTCAAAGATCTAGGAACTGAATTTGCTTGAACAAAAGATTTTGTAACCTCGCGTTGGTGCCTGATGGTCGCTGAGGGATTTTACGGTGTAAGAATGGTCTTTCTTCACAAATGGGGAGGTAGTGTCCTTTTCATCCTCAGTCTTCAGGAACTTCCTAAAATTTAGTTGAAAGGACATAATTTTACTTGAAGAGAAAAATAATTGACTACATTAGCATACATTTCTCTGTATTTTTTACAATTATGTCGTGCATATGTTAAATAGTCAATTTGGAAAATACAAGCTATTTCAATACAATGTATTCTTTGAATGTTAAATATAAAAATTAAAAGTGAAACATAAAAATGTTATTGCAAATTTGAGATAATATTGATATTGTTAGTGATCATTTTCAATATTTGAAATTATAGCCAATGTAATATGAATTCTAACTCATTTTATTTATTAAATAATGTAACATTAAGATATTTTATCGAGTCACCGAAAGTCTATAAAACTAATATACCCTGGTCTGAAACGGTGCGATTTAATCCTCCACAAAAATCGTCACAAGTTTCAGTATAAATACCTACGTTCCTAATAAACACGTTCGAATCAAACACCTCCACGAGTCTAAAATAACACCACGACTACCTGAGACCCCATGATACTCGCTAACAAGCAGGACCTTACACCAACGTTCTCTTCAAACAACAAATTTCGTTACAACCTCCTTGTACCCTGGCCCCATCTCATGCAATCTACCGTATCGATAAAAAAAGAATAACATTGGATAACAGCTTATCACCTTATCCTTCGCGGTAGACAATCAACGGAATCCTATAATAATTTTCGCATCGTGTTTGGTCAAATAATTGAACGAGTTCTTGCACGGGGTTCTTACCATCAAGTTTACAGGCCTGCTTCAGGTAATTCGCCTTACCCGATCAAGTATCGTATCGCATGCTGCGAACGCTTTTTGGTCGAAGGGTTAACCCTCTCGTTGTGCAATACTTGTGGATCGATCTTTAGAATCTTATAAATAAGTCATTACTAGTTGTAGAATGTACTGTTTTAATAAGTTAGAAGTGCGGTTCAAGTTACTCGTTTTCTATGAAATATTTAATTTGATCTGGAAATTTAGGGATGTAGGGAGTTAGAGACATAGAGGTAGGGGTTCATAGGTCTGGAGATATCTTGGAGTAAATATAGGAATCTATTTTATATAGTGCTATGAGTAGAAGTTTGGAAATTGTGGGATATAGAGGTCTAGAGAGGCAGAAATATAGAAATCTGGGGAGTATAGGAATCGGCTATAGAAATTTTGGAATATAGAAATGTAGGAACGTAGGGATATGGGGCTAGGTGTCTGGCGCTATAGGAATTTGGGGATATAGAAATCTGGGGCTATAGAAATTTTGGAATATAGGAATCTAGGAACGTAGGGATATGGGACTATAGGAATTTGGGGAGCATAGGAATCAGGTATAGAAATTTTGGAATATAGGAATCTAGAAACGTAGGAATATGGGGCTAGGAATCTGGCTCTATAGGAATTTGGGGATATAGAAATCTGGGGCTATAGAAATTTTGGAACATAGAAATTTAGGAACGTAGGAATATGGGGCAATAGGTATCTGGCGCTATAGAAATCTGGGGCTATAGAAATTTTGGAATATAGGAATCTAGGAACGTAGAGATATGGAGCTATAGGAATCTGGGGCTATAGGAATTTGGGGAATATAGGAATCTAGGAACGTAGGGATATGGGACTATAGAAATCTGGCGCTGTAGAAATTTGGGGAGTATAGGAATCGCCTATAGAAATTTTGGAATATAGAAATCTGGGGCTATAGGAATCTAGGCACCTTGAGATCTAGGAATATAGCATGATGGAAATTTGGGGCTGCAGGAATCTAGTGACAGATCCACGATTATAGAAATCTAGAGTTACAGAGATTTTTTAATGTAGTGATCTAGAGACAAAGATCTAAAAATGTGGGATCTAGAACTATGGAAATCTGAGGATACAGTAATTTGGAAATTTAGAAATTTAGAAACACAAATATACACATCTTCATAATATAAATACTACTTTCATTTATTACATTTCATTCACTCAACAATTATAGTCTATTCTGGTAAGGCATTGACCCGAGCTCGTGTCAGTTATAGAGGTAATACCGTAACCACCCACCCACCCAATCGACACGTGTCACGCATATTACCTATTATTCCCAGAGTTGAAAGTATCAGCAACCTATTAGTCACTAGAAAGCATTTTGTTAATAACGTAAATAATACTCGAAGTATTGCGTCCCCTTTCGATGAGTTTGACGTGCTCACGGATCAAATAATACTGTAATTATTAAGGTTCAATCACGTGTGTGCACATTATTCATGTCAAAAATGTTAATTGTCGAAAGCAATTACGTTTGTTTATTACCCGTACGTGGAGTCACACAGTACCCAGACAATGCCATTACATTAACTTGCTCCATTCTCCCGTAATTCAAATTATAATCGTAATGGTTGGTTAATAAACGTTACGAGTTCATTGATGAAACGTTATAACATATTTTTACCATAAGTAGAGATATTCATCCAAAAATCATCTTACTGCTCTGTAAATTACCACATTTGTACTTTTTAACTGTTATTTGTTTGGTCTCAAGAAAGAATAAAAAATAAAAAGATTTTATTCGTGCATTAAGATTGTTCCAATATGTTTATACGCTCGCGTTTTCTACGTTCGACAAAACATGGATCAATGTAGAAGCACGATAGAAGCTCAGACTCGCTTATATCGAGACTATCTTGCGTGGAAAGTGTAGTAAGTTAGTCGGAAAGAACACGTATGGAAGTGTGGTCCCAGGCCAAGGCTGGTCTCACCCCGTATCCCGGATGAAAGTGGAGCGGTCTGCTCCGAGCGGGAGGGGCGTTAATCCCTGCGAACGGTACCATAGAAACGGTACCGGTGGGGTCGTTACGTGTGCCTGCAGACCGGCATGGCATCGAGCAACCACTCCGGGTTTGCTCCGGTACCAGATACACACACAACGAGAACCTACCACGATATAATCCAGCCCAAGGCCCCCCTAAGAAAAGGGGAAGGTCTTCTTTGTCCCTCGGTCCCTCGGGCGAAGGACCGCGGCCAGATGTCGGCTGACGATCCTTGCGACTGCGTCGACACGCACGCGCTTTCTTTATCGATGTATACCCCGTTCGCCTGTATGTGTTCCTTGTAAACTCTACGTGGACGACGTAGGCGTACGCACGCGTACGCTCGCGATCCCATGTCGTTGCACGCTCACGGGTATTGCGTATCCTTCGTGGGTATTTTTGGTGATCGAGCGCGTCTCGCGTTCAACGCTTCAACCTTTAGAAATGCGCTTTCCTGGAAGCGAGCTTCGATGTTTGGGATCGACTAGCTCTGGTACCCGTAAATTCTATAGTCAGCTTGATGTTGCTTACAAGGTCCACGTGATTCTGGTGTGTATAATTCTGTCGCTATGAAACGATTGATAGTACTGATAGCAATAAGGGGATATGTACAATTGGCGAGGAACACTTGATGAAGTCTTGGAAATGTTCTGGGCTAGACGGGTGTATAATTCTATCGCTATGACATGTATGTTAGATCGGTACTATTGAACGGTGGGGATATGTGGAGCTGGCAAGGAATGCTTTGTGACTAGATATCGTTTGGAAGGAATGTTCACCTGGTAGTTCTGAATAGATGATTCTATAAAATGTATAACGATTGATAGACACTACTGATAGCAATAAGGGTGATATGTACAATTGGCGAGGAATACTTGATGAAGTCTTGGAAGAAATGTCCACGTGGTTGTTCTGAATAGGTGTATAATTTTATGGAGCTGGCAAGGAATACTTGCTAGATACAGTTTTGGGAGTGTTTACGTGCTACTTTTGAATGAATGATTCTATCGGTATGACATGTATAACTATGATTAGATTGATACTATTGATAATAACGTTGAAAATATGTGTTGAAACACCTAATGACTGGGTGCCGTCTTTGAAGGAATGTTCACGTGATAGTTCTGAATGAGTACATACTTCTATCGCTATGAATCATGTAGCGTTAGAGGTTGATAGGTAGATATTGATAGCAGCAGCAGTAGAGATATATGTATCTGAGGAATACTTGATGACACCCGGTACTTGATAGAAAGGAATATTTATGGTTGCCCTAGGCTGTGTATAACGTTGTATAGTAGCATAATGTAATACAACAACGTTGTAGTTAAAGACGCTTCATAGTTCATAAGTTTGCAATTTATGTCAGAAAATGTGAGCATACGAAAACCTTACAATTCACAAATTAACGTATTGTACAATTAAGATATTAATATATAGTACCGAATTGCCAGCAAACGATTAGGATTGTTCATAAAGAGGGAACGCGATCTCATAAATGTTACCGCGGCGAAAGCTATCTAGAAGGCATTGTATTCGAAGCACGTTATTGAATTAGTGAAACTAAGAGTTTTGAAATCCTGCGGTGCCAGGCATAGGGTACCGTGTTATCCTCTCGAGACAAAGATTTCCATGGCCCCAGGTACCAAAGCTCGAAGGCCGCGCAGGGAACCTGCATCGCATCGGCGAACTTCGGATCCCGATACCTAGGAACTTCCAGGAAACAGCCGTTATATTGTACCATCGAAGAAGGGACCTCGATGAAGCTAGGTACGTTCACACGAGCGCGAAAGAGAGCCTCTCTAACAGGTAAGTGCGGATTTCTCTCCGCCATCGAACTGGTACCACCACGCACGCTCGAAGGATCTCGACGAGGGGCTGACACGCGCGACCCAACAAGAAAATATTCACGCAGAAAAATATTACTGGACGCCCTGAAAATCCTCTATCTTTTACCGTCACTTGACAAATTTTGCAATTACTCGTACTTGAAAAATTCCCTTTGAAGCAGAACGGGTTTGGGAAATTAATTTGCTAATGCGTTCGCTTTGTTTCGCACCCGACGATCATTGCGGGGAAGAGACTGTGGATGAGTTTAGATTATGTGATTGTAGATATCGATCACTTGTATGAAGAAGAGAGACGTAAAGTATGTTTGTGTTGAGGCTAAGGCGTTCGTGTTGGGTTCGTGGTGTTTTATGGATGTATTTGTGAAGGGCACGATCTTGGAAACGGCAATTTGGTTGAAACTTGAAATGCTTGTTGGAGAGGCTACAGGGAATAGTTTTGTGAAATTATAGCTCGCACTTTTTTGAAACGAGGGAGAAATTCGTATCTGTAAGGAACACTTGAGAACCTGAAAATGACGTATTTAAAAATTTCTGTTTTTAACAACAATTGACTTCTATTCGTTAATGAGCAGTCTATGTCGACCATACAAAATTTCATTTCATTTGATACAAAATATATTCTGACTAAATTATACATATTCCATTCTCTTCAAAATATAAAATTATCTATTTCTGTCAAATTTGTTTAATCACCATATTCAAAAGCAGTCAAACATTAATTGCTAATAAAAATTTATTTTGCATAATTTTACAAAATTATTAATTTTGGGTTGTAAAGTTCTGACGAAGTCGATGTTAAGTTTTTGATATAAGAAAGTAGTCGTTGAAAAGTGTCGGTTAAGCTTGAGGCGTGTTTCCATGCGAATCATTGAAACTCGTAATTTATTGTTACCTGGTGGATAGCGTAGAACCTTGAACGGTACCGGAGGTACCGTTTCCTCATTTACAATTAAAGTCCATCGTTCGATCCTCGATGTTGGATCGAAATCGTAGAAGGAACGAACGCGTCCGTCCTGTCTAGATGACCCGATTTCGACCTGTATAGGTATGAAGGTCGAAACCAGGTTGCGTAGGCCGCAAAATTCGTGGATACATTGGAATCCGTGGCTTCTCACAGGTCGAATTGCTCGATTTCGTGGAACTGGTCGAAATTGGAAACCTATGTTAATTGCAAACTGTGCAAATTACGTTTGGAACTAGTATACGTTTATTAAATAACGTAACAGGGGTCGAATTTATTTTATTAATATTATTGTTATATAATATATTATTACATAAATTAAACTTTATGTATTTGGAAGAGTAATTATAATAGGTATATGACAATAACTAATGTTTAATGGTATGGTATATTTCTGATCCTTGGTAGTTAAGGGTTGATCCTTGAGTTAGCGATTGGTTACCTGCAGAGTTATTGAAATCTGTATATTAGTTGCTATAAATTACGGGGTCTTTTAGGGACTGTTATATGGGATAGGAGGATTAGCAGGTAGTTCTGTGAAGAATAATATAAAATGTTTTGACCATTGGAATAAATAGGAGTTTGAAGGGTATATGCCACGTTTTAAATAGCTGAAATTCTGAATTTAGAAAGTATCAAGTTTGAAAATCCCCATATTTCTCAAGTCCTCAAATTTGTAAGTCTTTGTATTCCTAAATCCCCAAATTTCAAATCTTCAAATTGTGAAATTCCTATGCAGCATTACATCATTACCAAAAACTGAATCATTCACAAATCTCGCATTCCTTGGTTCCCAGAATATTTCATCACGAAGTCAAAGATCAATCGTATGGTGTATCCAATGAGACAAAATAAACATCATTGGAATAATCACCATAGTTTACCCAGTTCACCAGCCTTCCCGTGTACCCTATTCATCCTTCGTATCGATATCTAGCGCCAGATATAAATAAAATATCAGCGATAAGTGAAACCACGTGATCTTGGAACACGTTATCCTAATGGTGAACGTCTGTTCAGGTAGCGTCAGATAGAAATCAAGAGTGAAGGCAGAATAAAATAAATACAGCGTTAAACGAAACTAATGGACAAAAAGATATATCTATTATTAATAAATAATAATAGTTAACAAAAATCTCAATAGAAAACAATCTTTACGATGATAGATACTTGTGATGATACTTTTAACTTGAATTCAAGGTTCTGACCTTCAGTTCACTTTATTAGGTTTAATAAAATAAAATGAACAATTGTTCATTGTGGTCGGGATAAATGGTCATTTATCTCAGCGAAATGTGATTTAGAATGTTGTCCTTGACAACAAGGTCATTGAAGTGTTGTCTATGATATTGTTATATATTATAAATAACTTGTAGCTCTAATAATTCAAGATGTTTACCAACTGATCATTTACCATTTTTAATGAAGTACACTTCATTACTACAGTTAACAATTGCTCACTAATGGGCCTCATTGTCTAACAATACATTCCAAGGTCATAAAAATGAGTAAGATCCTTTCAGTCCTATTGTTAGGTAAAATTTTGGAAGATAACAGGAGGAGAATATATTATTAGGTGTGCAGATCTACGTCCCTGAAGAGGTGACGTTTTCATTGGTCTTTGATCTTTGGTATCCTGGTAACGTAGCAATGACGTCATCCGGTGATCCAAGCCCGGTCGGTTACCATCCGTTACCATCGTGCAATACCACCCTCGGGTGTGCCTTCCAGCCCTCGTGTGTTTCACCACCACCGTCATCCCCCTCCTGGAATATCCCCCTTGCAATTCCGCCCTCCAAACGGGCTCTGACCCCTCTCGCGCTATCGCGTTTGTAGCAATAACGAGAGGAAGAAAGAGAGACGGGTTCCCAACGCGACGCGGGATGGGTTTCATCCTGCTTGCGAACCCAGCCTCGTCTTCTTTTCAACCCTTCTTCTGCTCCTCGGCCAACGAAAAATGTCCGCTCGGCGAACGACTCCGCGAAGGCGTTCAACTGTTTCTGCCTGGATCGAACCGATGCTTGAGCAACCCGTTCGATTAGCTAATTGCTCTTTTGCAACTTCGACTTTAATGGCGAATCGATCGAGCGAGATGCAAGACGCGATATTTCGACGGGCTGTTGAAACGATGTTGACGTTGTCGAGTTTCGCTTCCAGTAACTAACGTTGCCGGTCTTGTAATTCATTGTATCGAATATCTATCGATATCTACGCTGTATTTAGCCTCTCTACGTGGTATATTCCGGTTTCTATCTTTGCATTTTTAATCTTGGTTCACTTTTTCGTGGCGGAAGGAGATATTGCTCTGAACATTCATTTGGTTAATATTTAGCACTTAATATTAATTTTTATTTTACACTTTGGGGCATGATTTTTTTCTAGCTTGCAAAATATATACTTTTCAAGCATTGTAAAGGGTGATAATAAGTTAATGATGACAAATATATTTATTTTAAAAATTCGTTCAAGGACAAAATTATATACATCTGGTGATGTGAAATTGGAATAGTTAGGAATTTGGAGGGAAAGTTTAAAAATTTGAAAACGTTTAAATGTGTATATTTGCAAATGTCTGATTTGGCTGACTCTAAAGTGCACATTAAATTCGATGACGTTTTGTTGGCTGCTTCGATGCAAGAGCAACGAGCATAATTTTATGGTACTCGTCAAACTCGATTACCAAACGAGATCTTGGTCCATTGGTAGCTTGTTTAAATAGACCTACTGAATCGACTAAAATGCAACGGTCTTCAAATGCTTTATGACGAGTTTTGACATCTGTACAACAAAAAAAGCATTGCTTTTGGTATACAGATTAACGGATCTGACCTGCAGAATCGATTATTTCTAAAAAAATATCTTGACCAATTTTGAACTGAATCTGTAGTTCATATTTTAAGAACTGTAATTGTATTTCTTGACTGCTCTCTTATTGTAGGAATGAAGAGTACAGTTTTTTATTTTATTGCAACTGGAAGATGACGCTCACTTTGTGAAATTTCAAAATCTTCAAATTTTCAAACTCTGATGCTCTATAATTTGTGAAATACCTAAATTCCCTGATTTCCAAATGTGAAAGCTCTAAAATCCTACATTCTCAAATTTCTAAAGTGTCAAATTCCAAATTCTTAAATTTTCAACGTGCCAAATTCCGGCTCTCTAAATTTCCAGAGTGCCAAATTCTAAATCCCTAAAGTTCCAAAGTGTCAAATTCCAAATCCCTAAATTTCCAAACTCTAAAATTTTAAATCCCTAAATTTCCAAATTCTCAACATTCCAAATACTCAAATCTCCAAATATCGTCAAAAATTGCAAATGAACCCCACCGCCTAAATAACTACAAAAATGAATATATTTCACCTTTTAAAAGCGACCCTGAAGGTCAGACTGAAATACCACGCAGAACCTTTTTATTCTCCGTTCTCCAGGTTCCGAAAGCAAGTCCTCAGCCGGGAACGTTGGAAATATTGGCTTTGTACCCGTTAACAGGGACAAAGAAAGGATGAATTAAACATAACTCCGTACAGCCGATCGAATGGTCATACTTTATACATTACTAACCGTGCAACCATACGACAATGCATCTGTCCGTTTTTGTTTGCCGCAAGGTGTTTCCTCGGCTCGAAGACGTCCATAGAAAAGAACCGTGTAAACGATCCAACTCCACTACGTTGCTAAACTCACCGTATCCAAATGTCCAGTTGTAGCAACAGCTGGCTAGGTTCGATCGTGGATCATGTTGACCTAACTGACTCAAGAAAACCAACACGTCGACAAGAAGGACTTACCGATTTACGTACGGATGAATTAACCTTCACCTTAATTCAGGACTTTATAAACAGTTGCGTCAGAGTTAATTAACTATTGTTCTCGTGTTAAGAGAAATAAAGAGAACTGAAATGTTAGGTATATTTTGGTTGCAGCGACCTTTGTCAGATTGTAATTACAGTTTAACTTAAAATTCAGGCACAGTAATAATATAATGAGGTTTGTTCTATTTAAACTTAGCATAGGTCCCGAGTGTGACATTTTATTATTATAAAAGTTTAAATCCTTGCATTGTACGAATCTTGAACCTACACTTACATCTAGAAATTTTTCATTAAATACACGAAGTGGAGATACGTAGTGCTCAAACTGGTCCAGTGCACAAGTATTCAAGTGCTGTGCACTTCGTCTATTAAATTTCTGAGCAAGGGTGTCGGCGAAGATTTCAACGACCGCCCTTGAAAACCCAGCTGCGCTCGCGTGTCGAAACGCCATCTGAACTTCGTCGTTCGTGTTGGGTATCAGCAGGATCTAAACATTCCACAGTAAAAACGTTCTTTTCTCGATGTGGTCCTATTTCCGTTGATCATAGTCACCCGTGTTCACGCAGGATGATCGCAGAGTAGGATGCTGTGTCGAAGTCTGACGAAATGACAGAACGTTCGAGGGTAAATTTGATTTCTATCCAGAAAATATATGGCATTGAACAAGAAACCCACTTGTTGATTTTTAGGAATTTTTGAAAATTTCGAAGTTTAGGGATATAAGGATATGGTCATATTTGTTTTTGAGGACAACGAAATTTGGAAATTTAATTTAGGAGTTCTAATTTAGGGATTTTGAGATTTAGAGGTCAAGAAATTTGGGGACCTGTGAGAATCTGATGATCTAACAATTTAAAGAGTTTAGGAATTCGCAGACCATAGGTATTTAGGGATGTATGGATTCAATGGACTAATTTGAGGACCTTGAAATTGGAGTACAACTTGAGAATGTAGAGATTTGAATACTTAGAACTCTGAAAATTTGAAAGTGTATGATTTGGATGCTTCTGAAACTTCAGAAACGTGTGAGGATATGGATACCTGGAACCCCGGAAATTTAGACACTTGTCGATTCGAACATACAAAAAATAGAAAATTGTCAAATTTTCAATCGTGCATACGTGTCGTGAAAAGGAAGCGTAGGTAGCAGCCGGGTGTACCGCAATTCGAAGGCATCTCTCCTGACGGAGATTCGGGAAGCCACTCGAATTCTCCGGAGACTTGGGCGGACGTAGCTGGCAGGTTTTGGCAGGCAGGCAAGCAGGCAGGCAGGCAGCGCAGGCAAAGAGAGGGTGGCTTGGACTTCGGTTCGGATGGCGGGTATTGATCCTAGCGAACCTAGCAGCGGGGTGGCCGGGACCCCGCCTCAAGGATGAAGGGTGTCTCCCCTTCTCTCGTCCCCTCACGCTTCAGCCTCACTGTCAGCCGGTGTTAAAGCGAAACGAAGATAGGAGGAAGCACGTGAGTGGGGTGGTTGCCCCTTAAGAGAGACGGGTGAACCACCTAGAACGCGCCGTGCACCAAAGATACCATCCCTTAGGCCGCCGTAATAAGCGGCCGAAGCGACCGGAAAACGAACTGGAAGGTGAACATTGGCGTAACTAGGCAGGGACCATGCTGGACCTGTTACTAACAAGTCCAAAGATGTACCGCAAGACGATATATCGCAGATTGTACAACGTGTCATGGTACGATGCATGACGATACAATCTATGGTGATCTTAATGCGTAGACGGACAACGCGTGGTGACAGGGTGGTGGGCAAACTGCCCGGAAGAGTGTTCAAGGGCACGGGTGTTTTTGATCTCAGCAGGGAGGGGTGCAGATTTAGGAAGTTGAGAATTTGGAAACTAGGTAATTTAGTAATTTTGCAATTTGTAAGGTTGGGAACTCGAGAGTTTAGGAATCTAATTTGGGTCTAGGAAATTTTGTGATTTGGAGATTTACAACATTGGGAATTTATCAATCTAGTCAATAAGGAATTTTCAAATTTAGGGTATTTAGACATTTGGAAAGCTGGGAATTTAGAAATTTGATAATTCCCTTCTATTTTTATCTCGAGATGGACAGACGATACCCAGGTACCACATTTTACTAGGACAACATTTGTCCACGAGGTACAAAGACGTTACAAACCTTTTTGATCCGGGACCACATTCCCGAACACGTATGAAACGTGATCGATCAGCGTCTTCGGCATTATCCGCACCTTCCGGCTAATGCTGAAGAGCTTTGACGAGTCAATGCAGCACGGATGACCATGTGGCTATATACACACTATGGTCATATGTCTGGACATTGAGAGTTGCTATGATCAATTCGTCTACTTTGTATAATCATTTTGCGTTTTTGAGATTTGAAAAGGACGTAGGGAAAACTTTTGAAAAATAGTGTACTGTTACATTGTTCTGGTGTTTCAATATTTTACCATCGTTTATTTTTTACTAGCGTGCCATTTTATTATTTTATTGTTTTACTGCGTTGCTACTTCATTATTTCACTGTTCCACTCTTTCAATTTTTTATTCCTCTACTGTAATACCATTCCACTATTCTGCTGTTTCACTATTTACAGTATACTTCTGCTGTAATGGGGTACACAACCTTTGCAACGCCGATTTCGTTCAAACTTTATCTTATTGATACAGAACATTAAAATTAAGAATTTTACAAATCCATAGGCTGTAATTCTCAAAAATAAGGAAGAATTTTATATTTTGAATTGTTAATTGTAAAAGCAAGTTTAGTTCAACACTTTGACCAGTGACTTTTTCCAAAATTTTCTACCCTCTTTTTATTAAAATTATTTAAAAAATAAATATATATTATTATGAATATTTTATGACAAACAGTATAGAATCACAAGAGTCTTGAAACGTTAGTTTTCTAAATTGAATACTTTACCAGCTACCCTGCAGTTTTCATTTTATGCAATTCGTGGTGCATCCCTTTTCTTTCGTCCGATGGCTTGGAGAACGGATGTCTCTGCATTACCATGCAACCGACGAGAATTCCATTTCCTCGTTCGCCCTCATCGGCGTTGCTGGAATGACGCGAATGCGTGAACAGAACGCTGACGAGGATATCCATCCGAAGGATAGGAATTTTTTCTCTCAGGAACGCACCTTGACGGACAATCTTCTTTATCGGTGATGATAGTCGAAACATTGTATCGGACGGTGACGTCATACTTTTTCTATGGTAACGTAAAGATATTTTCTTGCGTGCAAATGCTTCGGCCACTGAGTCACTGACTTCGTCCGCTGATTCGCCCGTATACTTTGCCGACCGTAAATAAACACGGTCCGATGAGCACACGTTCATACGAACATTTCAGCCTACTTATCGTGCATTTCAAAACCTTCATTCATCGATTATTCCGTAAATTATTGATGTAAGCTGGCTGATAAAAGTGCGGATCGAAAGTGTGCTATTCGCATGAGTCAAGTAACAAGCTTTCAAGCTTTCACCGGGCTACGTGTTTGCAAATATTGGAGAGAAACCGTCGAAGAGGGGATAGAAAGACGGTAGACCGATGGTCACCGGTACCATTCTACGGAACGCCATCAGGCTGCAACTTTTCGATCTTCTACCTTCTCAAGGTAGAACTTGAAGTACGCATGCTCCGGGTGTTAACTAGACGGCGTACAAGACGGGTTAGCACCAGCCACATCAGGTTCCAATTACCGTTTCTGGTGACGCTAGCTCAACGTATATCCCCATGACCGTGCAACTGTTGCGTGTGACGTCAGAAATTTTGATACTGATGCACCGGATAAATCGTATGCAGATTTTTTTGAGGTTACAATGCGTGCAATTATCGGGCAAGCAATTTTACTTATTTACATTATTTGAAATTTTCATTTTGAAATATTAGAATTTCATTTTGGAATCAAAAAAAGCACCATAGTACTGACTAATTTACAATAGTCATAATGATATTATTTTATCACGAGAGTGATTCATGATGGTTCCAATTAAATGCCAGTAGTGAACCCGTTAGTTCGTGCTATGCAGAAACCGTGATCTTCAAGCATATTACAGGATTGTTGTTACCTTGATAGCAAAATATTCAGAGTACCGTTTTAAAGAAGAGTCTTAAAGAGTCTTCGATTACACCTTACATTTTCGAATTAAACTTTAAAAGTTGAAAAGTGGGTCTCCCACAAAAATGTACCGTTTCAAATGAACACACCGTAAACTGATTTACTCGTCGGTTCCTCGATATTACCTGCGAGCCCGTTCATCCTGCAGCGCAGCTGCGGTCGACGAAACAGAGAGCATCGACGAAATTAAAACCGCCGCGAGGAACGTATCCAGCGTGTGCTATCAGCGTGCATTTCCGTCTCTAGAAGATAACGATGTAGCAGATTAAAAGAAAGCGCTGAAATCGCGCGTAGCTCGGTGGATACCGTGTTCGTCCCACGAGGCCAAGCCTGGTTCGTCCCACGAACGAGATTTTTCGACCTGTGCCTGGAAGTTGGCCGTGTAAAACGGCGAAAGGGAGTCGCAGCTGCGCATCCTTCTTGGTCGTTCTCCAGGCGGTCATGTCTGGTGGCCCCGAGTGGAGACGCCTCGGCTTATTTCCCTCCTGTGCCAGCTGTGCGGAGCGCCCGCACACAGGCTGCCCTGCTAAGACGAAGATGAACACTGACAAGGACAGACCTAGCCTCTCTAACGTTCACGGGACGAAGAGGACACGAGAGATCGCTCTAGCCACCGACGGAGAAGGACGCGAAACGTGTTCTAGTAGCCGTGACGAAGAGAGACGAATGGTTGTGTATCGCCGAGGAGAGAAGAGCGGTTCTCTCTCTCTCTCTTTCTGTTCGGAATCGAGAGAGATGTCAGTTCGAGAGAGAGCGAGAGAAAGAGAGAGGCAACCCTCGATTAGTTGATGGTGGGGTCAGGTTGCCACGGAGGTACGGAGGGGGGGAGCGAGACCACCGGAAATCGGTCTGTCCTTATTTGAGAGGCCGCGTGAACCACACCGAGGCCTGGCCTTTCGTGCCTGCTCGCTTGTTTCTCTCCTCTTTTCGATGGCTTCTCTTCGGCTCCACGCGGTCGAAAGAGGGACACGCAGCCAGGCAAAAACTCTCTGGCCGAGTACCTACGCGAAGACGTTTCCGTTAGAAGACGCTTCTCGCCGGTACCAGGACGCCGCGTCGTTGGTTTCCGCCGAAGCGTTCTCAGAAAATCGTTTCGTCGACCACGGGAGGAGAAAGAGCGTCGCGGACGTGGGGGAGATACTGGCTCGGACGCCGCTGGTTATACGATATCGCAAAGGGGAAAGATCCTCGGCGAGAAACGATGCGATGGGAAGCTGTCGCCGTTGCAGGAGAACGTTTGCCTTGGAACTGGAGCGTCTATGGTGTACCTCGTTCAACAGCTTCTTTGTACGGTACATTCGTCAACAAGTGGAGGATTATTTTTACGGGATGCTTCGAACAGAGTCAAATGTTCCCAATTTCTTTCTTCGCTCTAAATTGCCAGATTCGGAGGTACTTCTGAAAATTACCACGAGTAATGTAATTTTTATGGTCATATTTTTATGGTCATATATGAACATATGCGATCACAACTGTTCGTTTATATGAATGTTAAGCAATGTCCAAAGTTCAAGGCAACAAAAATCATTATTGTCGAATAGCAGATGAATCAATGCAAACACGATAGCGTCCAATAGAACATTTGCACTTGTACTTTATCTGACTAAAGAGATCTGCCTATCGTGCAAAGTGCGAGCTACTAATATAACAACTGAAAACCATTAATCCGACTTACATACGAAGGAACGTTTATTATCTGGTACGCGTGTCTTCATTATCAAACCAAAATGGTCGACGTGGCAAGCTGGAACATCGTCGTAAACCGACTGTTAATTTGTTGCCACTCGTCGTTGATGATTCTCTTCGGAATAGTTTCTATTATCTATCGTGAAAGTGTAGGTATATCTCAAAAGTTTTCACAGCTCCAATTATCTAAATTACTTGCAAAACCGCTTTTAAATTGTTTGAGGATATAGACGTGAATTTTACTTTCATTCAACTTTGAAACTTTGTAAGATAAATACTGTTCAAGTGCTGCTTCATAATGTTGGGGAGAAAAGTTTTCGGTCAAATTTATGATTATTTTCATTTGCTGAATCTGTAGTGATTATGTTATTGTTGTATGATTTATCTCAGGATCTTCATTTTTAGATCGTAATTCACAAATTTACGGTTTTAAAAAATTTTTAAAAACCACTTGACCCAATCTGTAGGGCGTTGGCACCAGTAAAGCTAAGGGATCTAAATCACCACAAACATCTTATTTGGGTAAATGGAAAATAAATAGCGAATAAATTTTGTCTTTCTTTCGTGACCAAGATTTATTTGAATGTACGGAAAACGATACCAAAATACAACGCGGCAGCAGGGTAATTTCCAGAGAAACGAAGCGTTGGATGAAGTATTTAAGGTGTTGCAGAGACAAGGGGTGTCGTGTGCCAACATCCCTGGGTGATTCCTCGCTCAATGCCAGATCCTCCCTTCTCTTCTTCGTCGCTTTTTCTCCAAGAGGTTCACCCTACCGCGTCACCATCTTAAACAAACACGCCTACGAAATAGTCTTCACAATTTTTTCCAAACAATTTGCTGTTGATTTTACCTTAAGACGTATTTCTCTTTATTAAGCGGAGGGATCAATTTTGATCCTGCGTTTGACTAAACCAGTAATCTAATTTCCAAATTTGATAATTTGGAAATCTAGATATGTAGAAATATCAAACTTACAAATTTACAAGTTTGGAAAGTTAGAATCTTAGAAATTTCTAAATCTTCCAACCTCCAAATTTAAAAAATGTTCAACTTGGGAATTAAAATATTGTCCAACATCCTAATTTTTAAGTTGAAAACTTTCGATCTTACAAATTTAAAAATTTGGAGGTTTATAAATTTCGAAATGTAAGTGAAATTTCATCAGTCGCCGCGAGTGCACTCGACTTGCACTTCTGTGCACCGCACCCTCGCGGGCACCGTTACTCATCCCGGGTCTAGGGACATTTCTTGTATCCAGACAATTAACCGGACTTATTGATCGTGCACTGGTAATATACAGTTTCGGTTCGGTTACGATCGAACGGGGTCAAGTTCTCCTTCCTTTGTGCCACATATAAGATGCCATGAGAACCTGATTAGCGGCATTAGGGGAGAAATAATGTCTTCGTTCAAACGCAATAGAATTTCGTCGAAATACGAATAATCGGGCAGTGATACAACATCGTCGACGATACGTCGATAATTTCTTTTTCTAGAGAACACCATGGGGAATGGTTGTGCATCATTTTGTTCTATGTTGATTCCTCGTTTCGCGTTTATTCCGGATCGCTTATATTTGGACTTACGAACGCTATAAATTAAAAATATGCCCTATTTGGCGGAACAAGTTGAAAATAGAAAGTGAAATCGGGTGTATAACCTTCGTTTCCAAGAACAAGATTGGAATTTAACGATGGAATGTCAATTGTTTTGACATACATTTTTTTTGTTCGACTGTTTCAAGTCCTGATTACACTCGGTCACGGAAAATTAAATTCCGTAACGCACAGAAGAAGGAACCTCATTGTTCTCCGTTACTTTACCGTTCACCAAAGTGGGCTATAAAATTTCATTGTTTGCGAAAATTTGCCCACCTACGCTCATTTTCCACGTCCGCTAAACCGTTGGAATAACAAATATATCTATTACGCATCGTTTCGAATACATATATTGTCGTAGATATAGCGTTGATACTCGGTACCAAGAATTTCGGTTGTAAAGTTATCGTACACTGCGAAATTCACAGAATTCCGTCGAATTAAAATGACCGAACGTGTAACCCGACGTTTCTTCTACAAAAACGATGTGTATCGTTTAAAACGAAACGAAGCAGCACGTGGTAGTGCGTTCCAAGAAACGATTGCGCATTCGGGGAGTTCGATCGAAGTCTCCATCTTGAATGCTCCTTGCTGCAATCGAACCTCCTCCGTTTCGACTATTTTTAGAAGAGCTCTCCTATAGGACGCGTACATTAAATCTCGCGAAAGAGCCCTTTCGTAACGAAGCGAAACGTTACGCAATTTTGTATCCCGAAATGCAATAATTCAAATAATCGGATAGGCGAGAAGCAGAGTTCTCGAACGAGACAAGGTACACTCGGATTCCGTCGGTATTGTTAAAGGCAAGATCTGCGACAATTCTCTTAACGCGTGTTCGCTTGGCGTCTACACAATAGTCACCATCGGGTTCTCGGCAGACAAAGAAACCGTCCGTGGGGATGAAGAGAAAAAGAGCGCGTAACCTAACGCCCTGCGAGAGGACCAGGTCGAGGAAGCGCAACGTGGCTGAAGGAGAACGAGGCGAGGGTCGCGTATGCGAGGGGTGGCAAGGAGAGAGGAGAGATCGGTAGTGGTTGGTTAGACCGGATATAACAGAGGCGAGGAGGACCGCGTGGTTCGAGGGGTGGCGAACCCCTGAAGGACCCTAGTCGGTAGCGGTGACCTCCTCCCTCTTTTTCCCTGGTCTCTCTTCCTTTCCAACCCTGTCCCCTCCACACTTGCTCGTCATCCCTGCCGCGACGGCACCGGAGCACGATCATTGGTTCACCGGTTTCACGCAGACACGAGGAGGCACACGCAGCTGCCACTAGCTGTCTCTTGTTCCACGGCCGGACCCGATCGGCCAGTCCGGAGGAGAAGCAGCGCGCGTGCAGTAGTTAGTGGCACGCTGTCACGCGTTGTAGATTCACGCAAAACAACGCTTGTTTATTACGAATCGTCGCGTGGTGCCGTCCCGACTCTTCGTACCGTTCGAACCAACTTCCGGAAGATATTTCCGTTGGAGACGCAGCGGTAGCCAGTTCTCGTGGGTACCGCGAGTCGTGCGTAAAGCGGTTCGGCGATACTCGTGCGCGCTCGTCGACGATCGCCGTCGTTCGTCGCCATCTTGACGGTCCGCCCACCAATCAACGTCACGATCACGGCCAGCGCTGATCGTCGCGAACGGAGAAAGGTACACGAGGCGACACCTTTCGCCGACGACGCGGACCCGGCTACCGCACGTGTGCGGTGCACGCGTTTCTAACCGCTCTTTCACTCTAATTTACAACCCCCCCGCGCACGCACGGTCGATTTACACGGAGACGCGCAACCGCCTCCGTGTGTGCGTGTGACGTTTTGAATTTGAGCGAGGAAGTGTGCTGGCCCACGCACACATCGTTTTTCGGTACACCGCCGTCTGTCTGTGGTTCCCCTTCCTTCGTCCAGCCTCTCGCGTCGTCTTTGTCGCACTTTCGTTTCCAGTCCCCCTTCTACGTCGCTAGC
Organism: Megachile lagopoda; assembly: GCA_036983795.1. Classification (NCBI taxonomy): domain Eukaryota; kingdom Metazoa; phylum Arthropoda; class Insecta; order Hymenoptera; family Megachilidae; genus Megachile; species Megachile lagopoda. The sequence goes on from CM072787.1 coordinate 9,184,151, forward strand.
CACAGTTCGCAGGGCGTCGCACGCAGGGCGGTACCGATGCCCTTTCGACCTCCCGCGGTCATCGAGAGTACGCAAGAGTGCTTCCGTCGCGCGACCGTCTCGTTCTCGATTCTCACGTTCCGCGACGTCGCTCGCTACATCCACGGTAATGGTCGTCCTTTGAAAACGTCGCTGCGCGCACGTGTATATCCGAAAGAAAAGGATCCGAAATCGTTCCCGGTTTTCGACGCGCAACTCCGTCTGCGTCCGTGTACACCCACGTGCGACTGTTTGGAATATCGGAGTGTCATCGGATCCTGGCAAAACGCATCTAGTCACGCGTCCGCTACCAAAGTAAACGAACCTCGCTGACCTTCGCTTTCAACCAAGTGGCCATACGACGAGCTTCCAGTATCGGACGAACAGGAGAAGAAGCGGCGAGTCTGTTGTGATCGAATACCGTTTATTTATCGACGCTAACACGTCGTCCAGCAAGAAACAAAGGATCGCTACGGATACGCACGATTACGCACCCAAAGAATAGTTTGGTATCATCGTGAACGATGAACAAGGTCGACTCGCAAACGGCATGGTGAAAATGAATCGTACGACGATGGAATATTCGCTGGTGTCGAAGATGTCGTAGAGACGTTATCGCGTGTTGTCGGTTTCAGTGTGCGTGTGTTTGATACCAAAGGAGACAAGGAATTAAGAGGTTAGGATGCCGCAGTGCGCCGTGGCTACATGCCGCAACAGTCATCGTCGGACCCGCGGTCGTCGTATCCGCTACCATCGATTCCCCCAGATACCGGAAGTGCGCTCGCGATGGGTGCGCGCGTGCGGTCGCGTGCCCCTCTCGAACGGCGAGATACCGTTCAACATACAAACGGCACGAATATGCTCCCTCCACTTTACGAACGATTCTTACGAGAAGGATATGGAGCACCTTGTGCTCGGTCTTCCTGTGCGCAGTAGGCTGCGTCGTGGCGCCGTACCGACGATCGGCGTGCCGGTGAACGTGCAGCCGGTCACCAAGATGCTGGTCGAGGACGCGAAACGCTCCCTCCTCAAGGTCACCCATGCTAAAATGCTAACCGGACAGAAAGTGACCGGCAACAACGAGCTGCCCGACAGTAAGCAGCAGCACCATCAGCCGGCCAACGAGAGACGACAGCAGCACCAGCACCAACACCAACAACGTGCCAAGAGTGGCAATCAACTGAACCAGGAACAAAAGATGGCGGGCATCGACGTGCTGCTTGCCCTCGGTCTTAAACCCGCGCCACGGTGAGTCGTTTTCACTCGGTACGGACGATTACGTTCGAGATAAGCCACTCGAGGACGAATCTGGTACCGGAAGTGATAACATGTTCTGTATTTCGTTATCTCTCGATTCTCTCTTTCTTTTTCTATTTCATTCCGCGCGATACCATGGGAATTGGAGAATGATTATCCGCAACGGATCGCATCTTTTATGGGTCGAGACCAGATTTCTAAAATGGTCATTTTTACCGACATACTTGTTTGCATATTTTTTTCTTTTTAAGTTCCAAGTATCAGAAACACCAAATTTCGAGAACACAAAAATTCAAGAATTCCAAAGTCCTACGTTTAAAGCACACATTCACATAAATCACGAATACGAATTTGAAAATTGATATACAATTGTTTATCTCGTATCATTGTCTTTGTTTAACGAACGTAAGGAGGTATCGTTGTCGAAGTCGGCTGTTAATTAAATATACCGATAAACGTTAACTCGCTCGTTGAATGTGAAATTATTCACAATTGCGACGTTCGGTTAGCGTAGCAACCACGAAGACCTTTAGCGCGACCTCTGCTAGGAACGGCGCATTGATCCACAATCACGGATCAGTCGAAACTCTCGCCTGGTTTCTCCTGATGTGCCCGCAACAGAAACTATAGTATCCATGGAGAAACTCGAGTTTCCACGATTCTTTCAGAAAACCTTTGGTTTCGAATACAGCCGCGTTCCAAGGTCACGCGTTACCATGACCTTGTAACATTAACCAAGAACCATTATATTCCACGGAAGTATTATGTTTTCGCTAATTGTGCACTCGAAACTGCAAAGCTTTATCACGAGTCCAAACGGTAAGATACAAATTAACGAGACGTAATGAGCGGGAAGATAGTTACATAATTTTTTACGTGCATAAAATGGCTATTAAATGATTACAGTTAGTAAGGTCTCGTTAATTTTTCTGCGGTAACGTGATTCAGTCTCGAGCCTGTTACCGATGGAACGGTCACACCAAGGTAACCAGAGATCGAGCTCTAATTTTTCTTTGTTCAAACGTTACCGGCTCGAAATTGCTGCCTAGCATTTTTCGATCTCAATTTTTCATTGTTCCGTCTCGCTCGCAGTTAGACGAAGAAAAGTTTCGTTTTTTATCTGGTACAAAGGTCGAACGGCGATTAATATCATTAATTCATGAAGTGTTACAATTGTAAGAGTTGAATGCGCGTTATCTGCGCTCGAGCGTGAAGATGGAAGTACGGCATACGTAATGCTCGGCTAGTTCGTAAAATCTGCGTGGGTAAGCGGTATGCTCGCGGGTTCGAGCTGGAGAACGCTTCTCTGACGCGGAGGAACGTCTTTCTACGAACACTGGCTCGGGTCTACCGTGCCAGATCTACCAATCAAATTCTGTTTCTTTATCTGTATCGTGACACACGTGCAGATAATGCTCCTCCAATGTCCGTTCTCGTTTCAAAATCTCGAACGCGTTTTACACCCTTCGATTATCTTTTCGAGGGTTCGGACATCTTTTTTGTTATTCGACTCATTGATAGCTTCTGCAAACAGATGGTTAAATTTTACTTTTCAATGTAAGTTCATTATAGTTTTATATCTTGGACCCATCGCGTGCTATCATGTCTGTTTTTGCTTCTTTTTCTTCGAACACCTGTCGTGTAGTAATCTATTATAAAAACTAGACATGCGTGCGAGCGTTATATCGAGATGCATATTTCTAGATCCCTGCTTCTAGATTCAAAGTTCTTCAAATCACTGTTACATTCAAAATTCCATATAAAAAATCTCTAGTTTATGAGCCGAAATGGGATCGTTATCGATGTTACCGTTATCACGTAGGTCACGAGTTAAAATGACGATACGTGTGAATATTCTTAGGTCTCATGGAGTGTTCTAATTTATTTCCGTAAACCATGTACACTTGTATTCTGTAGAGAATATATCTAGTGGTTTACGTAAAACTACTCACGAATCTGATACCGTCAAGGACGCGTATCTGTTCTCTTCTCCTCGATGTCGGGTTATATCTTTCAACGACGCTTTATTTGGCCCAATAATTTCTAGACTACCAAGTCGTTCACGGTGAGATAGAGTTTAATTAAGGCAATACAACCGTTCAATTCCTAAGTTTGATCGAAGCATAAAATGCTGCGGGCAAAAAAAGTGTGTACCGTGGATAATATTGTCCACGTTATGCAATTGTTGGTAGGAATTTAACAAGATCATGGAGGTCCCTTGGTTGAGCAACGACATCGAAAGAAATTTCATAATTTTTAATTAACCGAGGTTGTCCGAATCGTGGTACCAAGTACTGCAGAAAGCGTATTATAAGGCGATATAATGGAAAATTAACCACGAATGTGTTATAGATTCGAGATTTTTTGTATGTGGAAGAAAGACTTCTCTTGTAAGTTCACAAAAGGCAGCGTAGTTTTAAGGTCGCTATCGATCTCTATTAAACGAAATAAGTTTGGTATTAGAGAAACGATCGTTCTATTATCCCAAAATACCTGCATGCGAGTTTCAGCTTGGATAACAGTGATTCAACCGCGCGTCCTTAAAAGCAGGACGACCCGGTAAAATTACGTGTTACCGTGTCGAAAATCGGTCGGCTGGAAAGAACGAGAAAACGATCGGTGACGAGCCAACCATCTTTGGTGCACAAACAGCCAACCAGGGTCGTCTCCGCGACGGCGATTTGACCTACGGACGACCTCGGGCCGAGAATCGACCGTCCTCCTTTCGTCATTCCACCTCGTGATATATCGTCGTTTCTCGTAGAACACCGCATGATCTTATGTGGAAAAAAAGCGCAAAACCGGGGACGAGTTTCACGGCTCTCTTCGTCCCGGCTCGTCTACACGTCCTTGATGGTGCAAGGTCCGCTTGGAGAACACCATTTGCATCGTGGTCCTCTCGAAGGAAACACGTGACTGGTTTCGAGAATTCCAGCGCGGTCGAAACGATTTTTATTACGTACCCGTCAAACGAAATCTTGCTTTCTCTCTTTTCGATACTGCATTTTACAATTTCACGATATATTAATCGATCGTTATCTGCTCGATGATATTTTCGAAGATACGCAAGTACGTTCACCCTATTATCGTTCGAAAGCGATGACGTTTTGCTTTACGGATAATACTGATACGTTCTCAGACATCTCGCTACATTTGATAATTTGAACATTTTTTTAAGTTAAAAATAAATTTAGAAGTTCGATCATTTTTAAATATTAAAATTGCTGAATTTGAAATTGCGTAAGTTTAAAGAAAATCTTCTACGTATTCTACGTTTCAAGAGTGAAATTTGAAAGATTGCGTACCTGATACCAATTTCTTAAATTTGAAAATTTGGGACCGTGTCATATGGAATCGAAACAGTGAACGACCAAGAATATCCATGACCGGCCGTGTTCTTTTTGTTCTAGCCATATCTATCGATTGATTGTATCACCGAGGTCAGCCCAAAGTAAACGTGAGCTTTAATGAAAAGTCGAAAAATATCGTACTGTAGCTATCGTTTAAACGGCGACAGAACTTTGAACTAGACTTAACCCAATTCAGCCTCTGACCGATGCAGTAACATTCAAGAAAGGTCTTCGGGGTCAGGGACGAGATGACCGGATCGTTTCTGGCAAATACACCTAACCTTGACGACTATCTCCTGAAATTCGAGCCACGTTGTCATTTTCGTGCATCTCGAGACTCTTCGGTTACCAGCAAAATATGCATTAAAAATTATACGTCCACTTATCTTCGTGCTCGCTATCTCTTATTCGTTCGTTTCAATGGTTTTCTGTTTAGAAAACTCGTTAGTCTCTTTTAATTATATGTTTTCTTCTCGGCTCGTTAGTTCGAGTGAAAGAAAACGGTGGTTCGTTTAAGGGCAACGATGATAATCCTTGTAAGGGAAAAGAGATCCAAGTCTGGGCTTCGAGAAGAAAACTACAACCTGGCTCGCGGTTCACCAACGCGCTCGAGAACGTCCTTGGTGCTCAGGGACACCTCGAGCAGGCGAGAACGCTCCTCCGATCGTCAGCGTCCGCGAATTAGGTCGAGAGGAACGCGAGCGGGGCGGGAGAGCACGTTCTCTCGTAACCATTCGATGTCAATAATAATAGCGCCAGTCTCACTGGCATAGAGGTTTCCTTCTTCGCCATCTTACCCTCCTGGCATTTCGTGGGCGACTCGTATTTGCCGGAAACTCGTGGAATTTTGGGTAACGCTAATCAAACTTAAGGTTCGATACTCTTTCGAAACGGTGGGAATTCGCCGTTTATCGGTTTCGTTGGTAATCTTATTTCGCCGAGAACCTCGGTAGCTCTTGAATCTTGAATTTAAATCTTATCTCGAATCTTAAATTTCCAAACGATGGAGTAGAACCGCTGGTGTCGATAATTTTAATCATTACTATCGATAATATCGACGTGATATCGATAATATCGACATGGCTCGATGCATCGATAAATGTCGAAATGATATGTCGTTAAGGTATCGAGTGGCTGATATAAAGTGTAGCGTTTAATTTTATTCGGGTCTATTTTTCTTTGAAATTGAGTTAGGTATCTGTAAATTAAACAGGAGTAAATTAGATTTGATTAATCTAATGTCTAACCTAATAGTAACTAGTATAACCATATAGTATATCTAACCTAACTTAACCCTAACAAGCCTGAACTAATCTAACATAACCTAAGAATGATCTAACATAGCTCTGCTGCTTAATCCAACCGTAACTTTTAAATAATCCATACCTAACCTAATATAAGACAACCTAAGTAAACCTGATGTAATTCTAACCTAACATAACTCTAATCTAACTTAACTTTAATGTAGCTTACTCCTAACCTAACTTTAATCTAGTATAACGTTAATGTAAGCTAACTTAATCTTATTTAACCCAACCCTGACCTAAAATAACTTAACCTGATAACTTAATTTAACCTGAAATTTAGAGGATATCGTTAAATATTAACAGGTATCGATAATTGACAGCAGGTTGATAATTTAAAATTATAACAAACTCAAAAGACTAAGAGTATTTTAACATATCACTAATAACGCCAGGAGGCCTTTGAAAAACTGTTCTTTAAATATTGCCTGTTATCAATGTTTGCGTAGGCCATGGTTTTACTATCTTGGTTGTAAAAGTTTCCGAGACAGCTTTAAAATTCTGTAGATATTTTTGCAGAACACAAAACGAAGTAAGCGATGAAAGTCTTAAGTATAAATTTGTAAATTTAATTATTTACACCGAATAATCGCAAAAGCGATTAAATCTATTTTTACCGTTTGCTGCGTTTTCTGGACGGTCATGGACAATGTATTATTTCGCCATCCAAGTAATTTGTAAATTCGATTATTTGTTAGATACGATAAGAAAGTAAACTTGAACTGTTCGTTTGTACTAGTTTTAAAGTATAGATACACATCAACCCACAAACGTTTCCAAGAACGACAAAGGGAACGAAATTATTGTTTCTCGTCGTTTTTCCCTAGCATGAAAACCTTTTCAACGTGGCCGAGTGAAAAAAAGAGAGTCTCCCTTGTAACCATTCGATGTCAATAATAATAGCGCGCGACTTCGACCGTGCAGAGGTTTCCTTCTTGGTACTCTTCCCTCACCTGGGTCGTGAAGTCGACCTTTCTGACGTGTCTTTCCGTGGACTTTCTTGCTGACGTCGACCTCTACTCTGTCGTTGTTCCAATTTACAATTTTAAAACACATTCTATTTTCGTATATTTAAATGATCTCTGCTACACGAATCCCATCGTGCAGACATTATTTCTGTAAACACATTGTTGTCAAATTACTGTATAAAATTATGCTATTCCTTCACACAGCCATTGTAATTGGTGCATTTAATTCATACTAAACACGTGAAGTCAAGTTAGTACCTTTGGTAAACAAGCATGACTCGTCCCTGAAGGTGTATTTTTCCTTGACTTAATGTAACCTGTTATCTATGAGAAAGGAATACTAACATTATCGCCGCGAGATATTTGGAACAAGAGTAGATACATGCATAGGAGTATGGAAATTTGGGAACATAGGGACTTAGAAATCTAGGGATTGAAATATTAAAATCGATCTAGGGATATTGGAATGTTGAAATAGGCCTAGGGATATATTCAGATCTAGCAATTTACTGACTACGGATATAGACATCTCAGGATTTAACGATCTAGGAATATAGAGATCTAGATACAGAAATATATGCCTCACTTGCATAATATGCAGGTTGTTGAATATAATACCGTTGTTAAAACAATTATGCGTTTCTCACGATAGTGAAACCATAAATGCTAAAATTATGAGCATTATGCACATATCAATGCAAATATTTTAATTGATCGTGTGCAGAAGCGATATCGTTGGAGTAGGATTATAACAGCAACAATAACCTTAGGTAAAACATTGTGGAAGCCTAGTAGAGGACAGTAGGAGGAGACGGAGGACGAAAGCGCGCGTTCGCTCGCGAAGAAGAAGTAGGACGCCGCTGCAAGGTCCCTTGGCAAACGTTTAACCTAACCTAACCTAGCCCAATCTAGGCGCGGACGCACACGCGCGCGCTTCTATCTGCTCTTCGCCCCCCTCGAGCCCACCGCATTAACCACGGCAACCCCACCTAAGCCGGTCGACCTGCTGCACTCCGCTCTCTCCCTCTTGCCGTCTCTTTTTCTCCGTCGCTATATCTGTATGTTTCTATTTGTTGTCTTTGTCGTTTGGACTTGGGCTCGTACTCCACGGTATTCGTGGTACTCGCACGCCTCGCGTAGTCGGTTAGACGTCCTTCGTCTAACTGTAAATGCGCGAAAACAGGCTCCGCGTTCGAGGAGTGTGTACACGACGCTAGCGGTTCTCGGCACGGTCATAGAACTTTCGTTCGTAGTTACTTTCGAAGCTGTCTCGTCGGAGAAAGCGATGGAAAGAAGGGTTACGCGATTTCAGTCGCCGGCACACCAGTCGCTCTGGTCACCGTAGTCGAAACGTATTCGCCTCCCGCCGAGCTATCGGTATTTTCGTACAGAAAACTCCTTTTTTTCCCTCTCTTTTTATCGCTAGACGAACGACCTTTCGTGACCTTTGCCGTTTCACCCACTCGCTGTAAAAGGGACCATTGGTATTGCAACAGTGAGAGTGGCTAGTTTCTTGAGCAAACACGCGAAGCGCGGACGATTGGCCACGATCGGCTCCGATCGACTACGTCCGGCTATCTCCGGGGTGTAGCGGCCGAAGAAAGGATCGTCGTGACCGGCTCGCGGCAACGCTCGGTGAAAAGTGCAAGTGGAGTGCAAACGGTGCATGCGACGTGCGTTCATGCCACTCGATTCCTGTGTCAATAGTTTTTCGTTTCCCTTTTTCTCCGCGGGTGCATAGTTTCTCTTCTATGTAGCATTTTACGCACAAAAGGATCCCACTTTCGCGAAGATGTAATCCGTCGTTGATGATCTACGATACATAACGTACGTACATTAACACACGTTATAAACACGACACTAATTTATCTGTAGGTTAGGACACGACGCGCTATCTTCAGGTGTTTCGATGTGACAGTTGATTGAACGTCTCAGGAAGGTTTTATTATGTGCTCCACTTTCTATTGCACAGAAAACAAATTGCAAATTTTTTTCTGTTCTTTGAGATCACGTTTGTGAAAGTTTGAACCGACGTAGGAGTTGTAACGGTTGTTTTAAGGAAGTATCCGTTGTGTCAAGTTATTTAAAGAAATTTTTGATGTTCCGGTGTCACGATTCGGTCTCTTCTTTGCGAAATGGGGTGAAGTAACTTTAGAGCAGCCACACAAAATCACGTATTCCGGTGGACTTCGACTAAAAATATTTTACGATTGACTTTGGTAGCACGCTTATTTGAAAAGTGGTTCGTTAACCTCGTTGCTTTCTGTATATATATTACGGTCGTTGGTAGTTACCAGTACCCGCCAAAGATCTCATTAGCATCAAATTGGAAATCTGCGAATTTCGAAATGTTGCAAATTAGAAACTTTGGGAATTGGAAAATTTGGGATGTTTGGTGATTTGAAAGTTTTATAAAATTTGGGTATCCAAAGGTTTAGAAATTATAGAATTTGGAGATTTGAACAACTTAAGGAAATTTAAAGAATTGTTCAATTTTGAAACTTTCAAATTTCCAAGTAGATCACAGAACTCTTACTATATTGCCAGTTTCAAGAAACCCTCGCCCTACAGCTCCGTCAGTGGCGATATAGCGAAGTCACTGTACTCGCGAATGGCCACGAGTGCACTCTTGCACATCCATGCACCATGCCCTCGCGGGTGCAGTTGCCCATCACTGATCTATAACATCTATGGTATTCTTCTACTGACCTCGATAATAGGATCGATATTAATCCTATCGCTGTTCCTTGACGCGTATCACGTGGAAAGAGGGAACTATTAACCCTACAACGTATACCGCTATTTATGCGTCCGTTATATTGAATTAACATGGAAATTAGTGCGATTATTTATGCCGGTGTTGAGTGTTCGTATTTCTTTGAAACGGAACGTCCTTCTTTCTTGCATTTTAACGCGCGTTCGTTCAGTGGATTTTAGTTACCGTTTGCTAGTTGGTTTCGCTTTCTCCTTCGCTTTCGCTATCGCTGCGGCTTAACAACTCTACACTCTATTGCTGTTTTCAAAGAAAGCGTGAAAGGTACAATACCCAAAGACACACAATACACTTAATCAGTGCTGTGTAACGTTATCCAGTGTCGAATTTCCACTACATTGTTCCGTAGCCACTAACTTTTGACACTTTGACAAAGTTACGAAGTGTTTTACGAGTGACGCGTGTTAAATGTTGGCAACCATGAAAATGATTGTTATAATGACATGAAGTAAGTAATGCTTCGAGTGATTATACGAAAATTGTTACTTACAATATTTACAGTATTTTCGACGAAACAAAATTTATGGAACTGCTTTGTGCATCGTGGTTTAAACAAACGTAATCTGATTATTGGCGGACCAGCAAATACTGAAAACGAAAGTGAATACGACCGGGTAACCACCTGTTACATTCTGCCTAGAAAAAAAATGCTGCAACTAAAACATAATAGTAAAATACGTGTCGTGATCTGAATTGTTTCCAAGTGCATGTCGAGATGCACTTTTGAATGCGTCACTTCGCTAACGTCAAATGCAAGGTCATTACGCGATATTAATCAATTAAATTAATCATGGACTATAATTTTCGTCGAAACAAAAAGTCAATGGTAATTAAAGGTGTGTTTAATACTGAGAAAGATTATGATCTAACCCGGAAACGTAACCTTAGATTATAAGATACATGACTCATACAGTTAAAAACAGAGATATAAATCAGTCATATTGTCAGAATATTTTTTACCGTCTCAATTCGTTTCTTCGAATTTTATCTCTGAAGGTAAGCGTCGCAATTGCTCACATAACCTCACTTATAATTTGTACGGTTAAAAATAAAAACGAAACAAGAAGTGGTAGTTTACTTATTACATATTTTATTGCTGTAGTATATTCATGTAAATTGTGTATATGCTCTGAAAAAAATATGAAGTTGCTCTTTCGGTAAGAGGAGAAATAGTGGTACCGTACGAGCCGATTAAAAGAACTAGAATTAGCGGTAATCCTATTATTCCGATTGAAAGCATCGAGAAGACTCGAGGAAGAGTTCGAGAGCTTTTCAGAATTGGTACCGCGAAACCTATATCCGCGTCTATAAAGTGCAGTGAACGCGAGCGGGTGCAACGAACTTCGTTTACCCCCTCTTTTGTCTTCTCTTTCTACCGTGCTCTCCCTTCTTCGCTTGCGATTTCCCCTTCTCTGTTTCTTCTCTTGCGAACGAGCGCGTCCACGCCGCGTCTCTCGTAGCAAACGAGACACCAGGCGTCGGCCTCGAATTTCATCTGATTCTATACTATATTTCATCCACTGTTATAGTCTTTACGCTCAATTCGAATTTCGCGTTAATTGCTTCTCACTTTCAGTCCTTTCCATACCCGCAATTCTATTTAAACAATTTCGACGATTTCAAGAACAATTTATTTCATTGTTAACCCCTCTTGGACTTGAATTGTGATTCAAATTTGTAGAATGCAAGATTTGTCATTTTTAGTCTTGCGAATTTGGTCTAATTTTAGAGGTTTAGGAACAGAAATTTCTAATTATCAGATATTGGAACTTTAGAGGTTCCAGATACAGAGTTATGGTATGTTGGGACATGGACGTCGAGGGACAATGGAGTTTTGACATGTAGAGATATTGGGATATAAACGTCTAGGGATAATAGGGTTTTGACATATAAGGATATTGAGATACAGACGTCTAGGGATAAGACTTTGACATATACGGTGATGTAGGTGTTCAGAGACAATAGGGCTTTGTTATGTAGGTGTCTAGTGATAGTTTTTAGGGACATTTGAATATGACTGCCAAGAATATAGTTCGGTAAATGACTTTATCTAACAATAATTCTATTAATATTTCTGTACAATTGTACTAATTAATTGCAAGGTTCCAAGTGAGTCACCAATATGGCGTCATTTTGAACGACAGCGAGTTCCGAATACTTTCTAACGCTTCGTTGAGTAATTCGAGATTTGAAAAACTGGAATAATGTTGGAATATTTTAATTACACATAAATGAACTCACTAGAAGTTTCAGTAGTATTTCCTTTATTTGTGGTACTACAAAGAGAAGTTCCGAATACTTTTTCACAGCACTGTATGTAGATACAGTTCTTCGGAAAAACTGTGTGTTGCAAGTAAGGCAGCGGAGCGGATGGGAGGCGCGAAAGCGTTAACCCCGCTGTGTGGTCACCTTCTATTCTAGTGCGCGTGATGTTAGCGTGCCTCTTGCTGAGGGTGAACGCAGAACGTTGGGAAGACCACGGTGTAGGTGGGTCATCTTCGTCGCGGGAGTAACCCCACGTTCAACGCGATCATCCGTGTCCCAGTATCGATCGAAGAAAGGATCCTCTTTCTGAGATCCATTCTGCAATGTACACTCGCGTGCTACGTTGCCTTCTTTTACATAAACGCGAATATGTTAACCTCAACATTTTCGAGTTCCCCAATTTCAAAGTTTCCATATTCCCAAATAATCGCATTCCAAATTTGTAAATCCTGGATTAATAAATTTAATTTCTAAATCCTGTGTTAATTTCTAAATATTCGCCTATTGTGCAATGATAATCAATTGTGCAAAATGCAATACAAATTGGCGCTTTATTTGAAATAAAATTGTAACAAGTAGCGTGTACCAATATTTGAACATTCTGAATAAATGATTAGATAATAATAAACATGATAATCAGAGTGAAAGTATAAACGTAATAATTGAAGTTACGTACACCTGCTGCGCGTAGTATAAATGCAAAGAAGGTTTCTATCAATATTATTCTCGAAGCAACATGATTACGTGACTACTAATGTCAAGGTTTTATGATCGTCTTATGTTTACAACTTTTTTATTTTAATGACGTAATTATCGATACAATTGATACAATTGAAAAATAATTCCAGATCAAAACACAAATGCGTATCTAATCTCGTGGTAAATATAAACATCTAAATATCTTGTTAATATTGTGTATCAGATGATACAATAGTAAGAAAGAAAACTAACAGGAACAGTCTTATATTACATACATTATTTTACACGTGCACATAATTCGTTATCTTTTTCGAAAAATTTCAATTTTTCACTCCCATTGCGCAATGCGAGTGGTATTCGTCGCACTTAATTAAGAGTCCTTTATGCAACACGTCTAATTACACCGTGGCTTCAGACGCCCGGCGACATAAAGATTTCCACTCGTGACGCCATGAAGACGACAATACACACACACACACACTTATCATATTCTTTTTTATTTTTCTTTCATTATACTCCCTTGAACACGATGACAACTATTTTTCTAAGCAAGGTCAGAGCAAACTTCGCGAGCAAACACTTTATCGGTTCATCAATGTCACTGTTGGAAAGCGAATGTTTCCTTTCTGACTAATCTTCCAGCAAACTGGAATACACACTATTCTCGATATTACTTCAAAACCAACTAGGGATATTTCACTCTAGGAATACTGAGATATAGGGACATTTGAATTGGCTGATATTTGAATCTGGAAATAATTAAATTCGAGTTTGTGTACGAAGGGACTAGAAAGTACTTGGGGTAATAAAGCTTTGTGATATTGGAACTTAAACATATTTAAGGATGTAGGAATTTAGGGATATAAGAATAAAGATCTAGGGATATACATAAAGATCTACAACTGTACATATGGAACATGAAATCTAGGGATTTAGAGTTATAAAGGGAATCTGGAGATGTAGTAATACGCCTCGATACAATAAACACGTTTCACCTTCGTAGCAAAAATATCAGGTGCTACGTTGGAAATGTCAAAAGATCAAATAACTCGGTAACCACTGACGTAACATATATAGGTGGGAAGAAAATATTCCAGAAACATCATTTTAGTTTGAAACGTTCTTCAACATAATCCTCTACCGCGGTTACCATTTTTTGTGTACAGTTTTCTTCTATTAATTATCAATGTCATTGAATGATCAAAGGAGACTGATGAATGCGACGTATTGCAATATTAAATAAGCGTTGTGCCGGAGTGGCACAAGGACAACGACATGAAATATCCGAAGGTCACAGGAAATGCTTATTCACCAGAGGGGGAAAATGTTTGCTTGCAGTTTGAACAAGATGCACGCGATGGAAGGTGCCGCTGGAAACGGGAAGAAGGTGGACTCGGCCGAGAAGACGAGGGAGGACGACACGACGTCGAGGGCCTCGCCGAAAGTTCCCCAGAACCAGCAGAACGGAGCTGCACTTCCGGAGGAGACGGCCGCGGCTCCGGCGACGGTCGAGTGTCTTCGATCCTCGTCGATAAAGAAGGAACCTCAGTGCGACTCGGAACCGGAAGTGACGGCCAAGAGCCGCTCGTCCGCGGACACGGCACAACAGAAACCGGTGGCGTCGCGTTGCGCGAAATCGGAAACGGAAGGTGGCGGTGGCGGCGGCAGGAAACGGAAGTCCACGGATGGACAGTTGTCGTCGAACGGCAATTCCACCCCGAAGAAGTTCTGCCTCGAACAGAGGGAACAGTATATCTCGTCTTTGGTCGGCTGCGAAAAAGTTACCACCGATGAACTTGCCGCGAGAGCCGACCAACTGCGAGCGGAAGTGCAGGTAAATCTCCCCGACAACACGACTACAAAGTTTCTTTGTAAATACAAAGTACTATGGGGATCCACAATTTGTCAGATGTTTTATAGATAGACACACATAAGAATTAATTATTAACAACTACATAGTGGTCACTGTATGTGAATTTCCAATATTTTCTTTTTTAAATAAACTAATGTAACAGATATTTGGTCTGTGTACCATAAAGAGTACAGTCAATATTAGAATTATTATATAGTAGTATAGTAGATTCTAATGAATAGTATTATTATAGTAGTGGAATAGTGAAAAATTGATATAGTATAACAAAGGATAAGAGGGGTGAAATAGTAGAGTAGTACTATAATTGTATAGTAGAATCAGTAAAATAAAATAATAGAATGTTGAAATAAGGATAGAGCATTATAATTGTATAGTACAAGTAGTGCAATAATAGAGTGGTATAATGAACTAATGAAATAGTTGCATTGCAAAATTAGTAAAATTGTAGTATCATTGGATAGTGATATAGTAAAATAGTGAAACTGTGAACTAATAAAATAATAGTATAGTTGTAAGCTGATCTGTCCTTGAGTTGTCCTTGAACCTCAAAGCCAGACAAAATATTAAATGTACCTCGAACAAATTTTATACCTTAAACATTAAAAGTACGCGAAACAATTTATTCAATAATTTATCCAATTTTGAAGTTCAAGGGTATATCAAGATCATTTTATTATGAGATACTGCAGCGGGTATAGTCAAAATACGCACTCTGTATATCTAACGAAATTTCTTAGCCATGAAGCATCAGGTCAAAGGGATTGGTTGGTTTAGAATATAGGAGGAGGAATGCGTCAGAGGTCAAATGACTTGTACGATTAGCTGGAATTTTTATTTTTAGACAGAACTAAATTCGTGGAATATTCAAAAATGAAACGTAAATAGAACATGATTTTTAGAATATAATTACTAGACGATACGTACTATATGGATCACTATTGGCTCAATATTAAATACAAGAATATATAAAAAATATGTGTAAATTTTGAACCTAATTAAATTTCACATGGTACGAAAAATAATATTAAATAAACTAAGGAGTTGATTATACGTGAATATAAAGATTTAGGAGATTATATTGAACTAGAGATTTCGCTCAGTAGATATTCAGTTTTAAAATATTTGAAAGACATTGACATGTTTTGTAAAAACTTGTATTTATTTATTGTTCCTTATTGTCAACAGGCTCTGGACGAATTAGCGCGTGCCAAAGAAATGGAATGGAACGAGATCCTGAGCATGAGAAAGTTGAAGGAGGAAGCGTACCTGAGAATCGAGAGAAGAAGGCAAGTGATGGGATTCATGGAGGGCAACGGGCAATTAGCGGACACTCTACCACCGGCGAGCTTAGCACTTGGCCCAGAATGGGAAAGCAGCGGTAACACGACACCTCTGTCCAAAGAAAAAATAAGTTTTGGGTCGAAAGACGATTTACCCGAAGATAGTTCGCAAGATTCGCCAGCATTTAAGAAAGAGAAGAACACGAAGCAAGCATCGCAGCGTCAGTCAACACCTCCCAAGCAAGGAGGTGAAAATGGTCGGAAACAGGTGGAAGCGCTTAGCCCAGAAAACAGACAAATTGGCGAAGGTCGTCAAGGTGCCATCGTCGATGTTAGATCCATCATCGCTGATTATAGACTTAGGCATCCTGAAGCGGTACCACGCAGGTAATTACTGATGACACTATCAGTAAATACAAGCGGTTTCATAACATCTACAACCCGCTTCAACAATATACTGGAGACGTGAAAACAATGAAGAAAGTTCCCATGAACGTATATCTAGGAACGATTAATTGATGAACGATTATGATTATACCATGATTACTTTTAATAGTCGGTTACAAAAGTAATCTTAAAATTATCAGTTGCTACCAACTCTGACGTGTATCGTACTTATAATTCTTTTTGGTCGAAGATTTCAAACATTTCCAGATGAAGTCAACTTTTATTTTGATATTAATATTTACTAGAGATAAATAGGATTTAGTAATGTGAACTTACCTCTGAATTACAACAACTTTTGTATAGCCGTAACTTATTTACTGCCGTTTATATATAATCTGTTCATATTCATTCGATCTTAATTGTTTTAAGGAACTTGCGTTTCATCAGATTGTATCTCATGAGATTTATGTTTGTATACGCTGTAAAATGTTTTTCTTATCTGGCAGACGTCTACTTGAAAAACAATTCACGGATAAATATCTCGTCTTGACTGCATTATATTCAACAGGTTCATACACCAAACAGCTTTGTCATTTCCTACTTCCAGTACTTGCCGCAGTCACTTCTAATTTATTCTAAATGGATATATTATGTATTGACCATATTAAACAAATGAATTGAATCAACTCATATGAAAAATAAATTTAAACGATCAAGGTCAAATAGGATATACGTTCATGTATATTTTCTTCATTTTATTATCTTGATTTTTAAATTTTATTTCTTAAATAAGTTTGTTCAAAATGTTTACCATTTGTACATTATAGATTTATAAAAATTAATTGTATGAATTTGAATAATCCAGGGGTAGGAGAATGAGAAACTCTGTGAACGTTGGCCTCGGAGCTGGTGGAGCTATGGTAGAAACTGGGCACAGCGTTGACTCAAGGCCATCTAGCACGGACTCTTGTAAAAGTAACTCGAACACGGTCGATCCTAACAATTCCGTAAGCTTCAAGGACGTGCTTGTGCAGTTCGCCAAATTTAGCCAGCAACAAGGTACTCAGAATTAACTTAATGCAAACGAATTCTATTCTGAAACTTAAAATAAGCGTTAGCTTTTTGATACAGCTATAAATAATTTTATGATACAGTCAGTTATAGCAAAGCGATGATTATTAATATATGAAATATCTGAATGTGCCAGGTGAGCCTGTAAAAACGCCTCAAAATTATCCGGATGTGACGCTTCATCCCGTTGCGCCATCACCGGCACCTCAAAATACTCTACCTCAACAGAGTGGTTCGTTGCTTCATGGAATTCTCACGAAATCACAATCTCCAAGACCCACTACTTTTTCACCTACTTTAGCTAGATTACTCACCGCACCTGAAAGAGAAAGGAATGCACCAACAGCCGCGACCATGCCACAACAAAGTGCGGCAACCCAGCACCTTTTGCAGACATATCAAGGCTCTAATCCGGTTTCCATTAGTGACCTCCTATCTTCTTCCAAGGTATTGTAGTTGCTTATAGTATTCCTTTATTATATCAATATTTTGCGTCGATAGTACTAATATTGACCATTTTGTAGGCTCGAACTGAAATAACAATAACACCGGTCATTAATACTCCAGTTCAATCTCATGTGGTAAGCAGTGTATTATTTATAATATGTAGCAGGATTTCTTACAAACTTTTATAGGCTACTTTTATGTTCCAAAGATCCACAAAGTGCATCTGAGTCCATAAAAGTTTCGAACACCCTGCGGTACACTATCATTGATAAGGTACTAATATTCGTACAAATATTAACTTTGTTATTTTATAGGAGGATGTTGAAGAGGAATCAGCAGTGATCGAAGATCGAGAAACTCGCATTTCATCAGGTGGTAGAGACGCCAGAGAAGATAGGGATAGTCCACCACGATGTCAAGGTTGTCACGAACGTGTAGCGCAGTTTGTGTGTGCAGGTTGTGGTCAACAGTGGTATTGCAGCCGTGAATGCCAAGTAAAGATGTTAAATTTTTTAGTCTATATTCCCAACGAATAAATGTTATCGAATATATTAATCAATTAGTTATACATCGTTACTTAAAGAAACATATATTTCAGGTTGCCGCTTGGGACGAGCACTCGGAAGTATGTTCCGGCTAAAGAACCAGAACGTATTAAGTTAAACCTCGTACTCCTGGTGTATTGGGTTAAATACCTATTCAACTAAGAATGAATCTAGTCAAAAAAAAAAGAATGGCCAAGAATATAATGCGTATTGAGTACGATAAGGATGAGAGGAGAAACATTAAGAGAGAAGTGTATATTTTTAAGGACCTCTACAAATATGTTTGATCTGTAAAGAATAAGTTTTATTTCGTAAAAGAAGAAGCGTCAAGTTTCATAGCGCTTTTTCATAAGAACGAGTATTTACAAGATGAATGACAACATGAGACTTCAGACACTTCGATGAGAAAAATATTAGAATTCAAATTCGAGACGATCGTTGCTTTAACTGTAATATCATCGCGTTGCTTTTATTCGTTACGAGACAAACGATCGAGAGTCCTCATGAGACAGATAGAGAGTATTAACCCTGCTGAAATTACGCATTTAACGTGTATCTTCCAAAGGACAAACTGTTCGACAAATTCCTACTGTACTAGGAATTAATGTTGGGTATAAACATTCGTAACAACTTCGTGTATCAGATACCTTTTTTTAGATTTTAAATAATGCATGTCGTACAATGTACGCTAGTCGAGAATTCCCAACTTTTTCCAAACAGAAATAAAAAACGGAACAAACCAGAAACAACTGGTACGTGCGCTTATAACGAAGAACGAAGCACAAAACTGTATCTCTCGTGATGCTGTACATAATTTTATACATGCTAGCAGGGTTCTTCAGCGTCAGATTTTTAAAAAGTTGGTTAACCGTGTGCCATGCATAAAATTTACTTCATGGTCAGCTTTGTATGTTAAACAAATCTAAGTTGTATATTATTTGAGTGTTTTTATAATCCTATCATTTTCGTATCGTTCTATTTTTCTTTCTTCTTTTTTTTTATAATTGAAGCCGATTCGTTATGATAAAACGAAATCGCAATTGATGACCAGAATGCGAGATACACACGGATATTCAGCCTTCATCAATGTTTTCTGCCATTCTGTTCATTTTACGGAAGCACGTAAATTACATTACTGAATACCATATTTTATACCACATTTGTTACCAACGTATAAATTTAGATTTAATGAAACGTTAGTCTTAGTATAGATTTAAGGTACTTCTTTTCTTCTTCGTTCGCAAGTTGTTCGTTGGTAACGTATTCGACACGTTCTAGGTTCAATTCTTCTTATTTTTCGTTTCTTTTAAATTTAGCATGTTACCTAAACGACAATTGTCCCAGACATAATCTGTAGTCCAAAGTTCCTACAGGTAC
Organism: Megachile lagopoda; assembly: GCA_036983795.1. Classification (NCBI taxonomy): domain Eukaryota; kingdom Metazoa; phylum Arthropoda; class Insecta; order Hymenoptera; family Megachilidae; genus Megachile; species Megachile lagopoda. Next base: position 9,203,765 of record CM072787.1, read on the forward strand.
ACGCAACATTATATATATTTTTCCCAATTATGAAGCAAACCAAAATAAAGTTTTTAATCGTATTTTAATGAATTCTCATTGTTTCTATAACCACCATAATACATTACCATCTTGTCAATCGTCCATTTGCTTTTAACCCCTTAACCTGGAATGACGTGTTACGTACGCTGATTGTTATTTGGTACCAATCTAAAAAAATATATACCATGGATGAAACTTTCAGTATACATATGACTTAGATCTACGAAAGGTATATTTAAAATTTTCATTGTAGGCTCAGATAACAAAGTGATCACGTTTTTCTGACCAATTGGGTTTGTATGGTGTGCGGATAAGAAATAAAATTCACATGTTAACTCTTTTTACTTAAACATATTGATTAAATAGAATGGAATTTATTAATAGGATTAATTGTAATGGTAAAGTATATATAATGTTTAAAAATTGTAATATGAATATACGATTCTTTTATAATTAGCAAATTACATCAAACTGTACAGTTAAATTGCGTCATAATCATAATGGAAATATGTTATATAAAATTCACAATGATAAATTGATAATTAACTGACTAATTAGTATGGAACAGATTATCATTACGACTATATGTCATTAATTGTCCACTGCTCGGAATAATTTAATTCGCTAATCAAAGTAACAGGATTCAGGAAGCAAGTTGTAAGCTAATTTAAAGCGAGTCTCAAGTGACATAAATTGGATATAGCATTTTGAACGTGTCAAAACTTGAAAGTTCATTCGGGGTTTCTACTATTAAATCTAAGTTGAATGTTGCCGTCCTACTGGCTAACGCACATGTATTTATTCATCTGGTGTCAGAGAATCGTTACTGCGCATGCGTACGTCCGGGTATCCTTCAAATTTTGAAGCCGTGTGATTATTTTTCTAACATTAATTTTACACTTTACAATTATTTATTACACAAAAACTTATATAAATGATAAATTTTTTATTTTGGTACAATAATTGATTCATTCACAATCTTTAATTCTCCATTTATTCTTCTGGGAAATTGCGCTTTGAAACTCATCCTTTGACTAAACACAATAACAATCCTTCAAGGACGTTCAAAGGTAATCATTTAACTTGACATTATCTCCTCAGCAGGAAATCTGTTTTATACTGGAAAAACATGGAGGAAATGAATGATTCCAGTTACTTGAAATCAACGCTTAGTTGTGAGTGACTTATTTTCTTTTTTAATAAGAATATAGATGTTTTTCTATATTCTCATTTACAATCGTTTTGTTTAGCGGAAGACTCACGATTGAAGGAGTGTTTGAATGATGCAATACTTTTATCGAGTAATGAAGAAATTTTATCAAAATCGATCGATGAGATTTTTTACGATACAAACGAATTTTCTTTTTCGTGGAACAATAATTTAGCGGAATCTGATATATCCGATATCAACGACGTAGAAATATACAAGAGTTGCTCAGATCTGTTGGAAGATAATGATAACACAAGTTTTCTTGCTTTGCCTTCCTCAAAAACCTACGCGAAAATTATTGGCGACAAAGATGATCTTGACCCAGGACACAATTTAAATAATTTTCAAAATCCGATAAAAGAAGATTGTGAAGTGGATAAAAATGTTCCATTGAAGATTGTATTAAGACGTATGTTTCATGAAATTTTAGGGAAATACATGAAAGAACCAAGTACAGCTTGTTCAGTTAGTGAACCTAACAATAATGTTGAAATAAATAACAACGATTCGCTTTGTCAATTACCAGGAAGTAATCATTCTTGTTCATCAGAAAGTGTAGGAAACGTCAGTTTGCCCTCCGATGATACGTCAGTCGATGTTTCGAACAAATGGTGTCACGCAAAATTAGAAACAATTTGGGAACAATCTAATGAAAATTACGGCACATCAGCTCATCAGCCTCCATCAAGTTGGTCAGAAAAATGTATCAGAAAATTAGCAAATTTTCCTTATCGGAAATTTAACAAACATTGGATGAATGATAAAATATTTATTACTGGTGATACGGACGACAGTATATCCAGTGAATCGAACGCGTCGTATGATATTGAAATGCTTAGCATGGAAATCTTTAAGAAGCTGAACGATTTCAAAAATAATAATTTAATAAATTCCATTGATTGGAATAGTAACACTTTTAACATTAATAACGTATTAATTAACACCAATGGTACAAATAACGAAGAATTCAATTTAGTTAAATCAAAGAGATGTAAAATACCTCCTGCTATATTTATTACCCCTGCAACTCCAAACTAAGTTATTTGTTTTGTAATATTTTTAAATTTATGAATAATAAATTAATTTTTTTAATTATTTTATTATCATTATCTAATGTATTATAGATTTTATTAATACGTATTTAATTGTATGATGACAAAAAAAAGTGTACTTTATTTATTATCTTCGGAGCGTTGACACAAATGCAACGAGGAACAAATATCATTTGATACTATTAGTATACACGTTTTTGAACAAAAATTCAGTGGCAAACGCGGCAAAATAAACTTGGTATTGTTTAATGATAATTAAATGAAAATGACATTTCCTCAAGCTGATCAAGTTGAATTAATAGCACTAGCAGAATTAGCAGGAATTTCAGCAGTTCCAGGCGTTTATCGGTAATAAATACACATAACCTCTATTATTGTTTTTGAAAACTTTAATAACATAACCTCACATACCAATGTTTTGACATTTTATGGTAATAAATATGAAGATCAAATTATTCTTTTTCAATGAATTGGCATTTATTGAACTTACATTCCAGATTTATAAATTTACTTCAAAAAGTAATTTATTTATCTTATAATATACTAAAATAATGAAAGATGAAAAATTGTTATGATACATAAACTGTTATTAGAAACACATAATTATATTTGCAGCATCATATTGGAACTTTTAACACTTCAAGTATCACCAGAGGATATTTACATTCTTTTGAAGCAAATATGTCCACAGTCAGCTGAGAAACAAACCAGTAGTAGTGCTGAAAATGTAGTGGACACAGCAACTACAACTTAGCATGCATCTTTCAAGTTTAGAGAATAGCCCCATAATAGAAGTTAAGAATACTCAACCATTTTTATACTTGTATATGTTATTATTTTGTGGAACAGATCAAATTGTAAATGTAATAAAATAATTTTTGTCTAGAACACATTATTTAAAGAAAACTATTATGCACAAATAAGTCTTAATAAATAATGCTTAATTGTCTCCCTATATCAAACTGCATTCATGTTTGCATATTACATTTTACATTATATGTCAAAATATTTTTAATAGCCCACACAGCCTGCTCTTGCTAATTTATCAGCCATTTCATTACCATAAATTCCAACATGACCATTAACATGGTTCTAAAATAAAAAGCACCATTATATTTTGAACCATTGGACATTATTTTCTACAGCATGCAAAACTAATATAGTATACAGCATTAAAATAATTATGAATTTCTCTTACCCAAGTTACATTTAAGCTTTTAAGTGCCTTTTCCATTTCTAACAACTCAGTTTTATTTATGACAGGTTCATTATTTGAAGTCTTCCATCCATTGCTCTTCCACTTTGGCATCCAACTTGTTATGCAGGAAATAAGAAACTTCGAATCTGTGTTAATTTTTAAGTTCTTGATGCCTGCTTTTGCTGCTTGTTGGGCTGCTACAGTTACAGCTTGAATTTCTGCCATATTATTAGTTGCTCTTCCAACAACTGGTCTTGATACATTTCTATAAGTAATAGTTTTGAATAATATTCCAGTATCATATTAAAAGTTGAATATGATTAACAAGTGTGATGGAACATACAAGGGATGGTCATCACCAAACCAAACACCTATTCCTGCACGTGCATTTTTGCGACCATTTGAACTACATGCACCATCTGTATATACATTCACATAACCATTGCTGTCTGTAATATACTCTCCCCGTGGTCTCTAAAGAGTAAAAGGTATATTGAGTCAAATTAATAAAACAAAGGTACTATTAATCTGATTCAAAATACATTAAAATATGTTCAGGTAATAAATTTTCAGAAATTATAGTTATGTAATTATTAAACACACATTTATATCTCAAGATACACACTTTCATAGGATTATCACAGGTAGGTAATGCAATTGTTTTCCTTTTTGGTGCCTTACTCTTTGTTGAACTTGATTCCTGGCTAGTACCTTCTAATAGTTTCATCCTTTGTGGTCGTAATCTGATAATACCATTATATTAAAATATATATACCTTTTGATTATTATAATACACTTTAATATACCTTTTAGTAACTGCAGATGCTGAATTCTCATCATGTGTTTGTTTTGATTTAGAATTTTTTAGAATGAAATCTTCAGCTGCTGCTTTTGTGGTAAATTTTTTGAATATTGGACCAGAGAAATGGGTTACTTGTTTTTGACACTCATCCCTTGTTTGACAGAAATACAAATAAAGTTTTTATGAAATCTGTCTCAAATAAATAATAATAATTCGCTGGAAATTTAAATTGATACCAGGTGTTATAGATTCCAGTATTCCTGCCTCTGGCAACAGCGTAATAAGCCATGTTTTTCAATATGCTATGAAAAAAACATATTTGATTTATCTTCATTGTCATCTGTTTTCACCACAATTTATAGTAAAACTTTTCATAACAGAGTTAAAAGCTTTTATAAATACTTATAAAATGATAAACATCCTGTCATAGTATATAGTTTTTAATTTTTAAAAATTGTTATACCTAAGAAACTGTTATACAATAACAAATTTCAATTTTTTTCAAACCGTGTCTCATATGCTTAGCATAAACACAAAAGTCCGAAATATGTAATATTACAAGATATACACAAAATATGTACTCGCGACGAATTTAAATTGGTCTTCTTAGTTACTGCTATAAGACGTACAGAATAATTTATATAAAATTACGGACAATTAATACATTTTTGGTATGTTATTGTTATTCGTTCGAGAATACCACAGTTGTAATGTGATCGTGGTTGTGTCACAAAATTTGAAATGCCGTTGTCCCCGAAAATTTAATTATTTTTAACAGTTTCATTGGGCTATTAAGATTCTAGAAATGATTTATGGAATTAGCTTGGAGTGCTGATTGTTTTATTTCAGCATTAATTGTTTATTATATAAAAAGAGCAATGTTAATGAAAATCGGTTGAAAACGGCAGAACTAGCGCCATCTCTCCGGCGAACAGGGTGAACTACACGTGGTGGAAACTCAAGGTTCATTAGTTCCTATCTTTCACCGCTAGATGACCAAGTATTCAACTTTAAAGCGAGAAACTATAATTAACTAATTAACTCCTGCGACATCTAGCGGTGGAAGGTAGGAACTAATGAAACTACAGTTTCAAATACGTGTAGTTCACCCTGTTCGCAGGAGAGATGGCGCTAGTAGTATAATTTTCAATTGAATTTAGTTAAAATTGAATTTTTCGGCTTAATAGATGATAATAAACGTCAAATTGCTTTAAAAAACGATATTAATTAGCTCTGGAATGTTTTAAAAGTATTCACTGATCAGTAAAACCGATAAATGTATAAATTGTATTCGATACTTTGATGACCACCTTCCCCCAACCCAGATGGTCAGATTTGCTCTCGAGCTCGCATAAGTTGACAAATTATACGCGTAGCAGAAAAAGGCATAAATCAGGAATGATCACATTTGAAAATTTTGGAATTTGGGGATTTAGAGATACTAAAATTTAGTTAATACTATTATAATTAATGCTTTTATAAAGATTTATATTATCATTATAATATGGCTCATTCAAAGGTACGTATCTATGTTGAATAAATCAAGTGTACTAATAATTGTATAATATACAGAAAGTAACAATTTAATGCTAATTACTGTACTATTGCTAATTGAAATCTATTTTTCATTTTTACTTAAAGAATAGCAGTTGGCTAATGCCATCATTTGAATGTGACTCTATCAGAAAGTCACCAGTAACTAAACGTACTTCTTCTCAAGCATTTGAAAGTACTATATCACAAATACCAAGTGTCCATGATATAGTACCTAAGAAGAAAGATACAAGTAGTTTGTCAGCTTTATTGGAAGCTTGTAAACCACGACAGTCTACTGAATTGGTTGTAAGTAAACGGAAACAACAGGAAATTGTAGATTGGTTACAGTTCAAAGTAAGGAGAGACAAGCCTTATGCGATGATTTTGAGTGGTCCATCTGGTTGTGGTAAAACTGCAACAATTAAAGTTCTTGCCACAGAAAATGCTTTTAGTGTTACAGAATGGATTACTCCTATAGATCAAGTGATGGATGAAAATTGTAATTTACTTCTTGAAAATTAATCTGTATATAATTAATTGTCATCAATTAACAATAAAATAATCATCAATTATTTTTCAGATAGAGTAATGAGACAAGCAGATAGATTTGAGGACTTTTTAATTAGAGCTACAAGATATAAATCAATTTTAAATAATTATTCTAGACGTTTACTCCTTGTTAAAGATTTTCCAAATGTTTTCTATGAAGACAGCCTTAGCTTCTTATCCCTTCTAGAGTAAATACAATTATTGATTTGTATTTTATGCAGCCTAACTTGTTATAATTACTTTATACTTGTAGGAGATATTTTGAATATGGAAAAGAACCTATAGTATTTGTTTGTACAGAAGTGGGAAATTCAAAATTATTGCAAACATTATTTCCACCTAATGTAAGAGAGAAGTTTGGAATTGACTTAATCAAGTAAGTTGATAGAAAGTATTACATCCTTTCCTAGCTTTCACTTTTTGTATATACTTAACCAGTTCTTACAAATTTAGTATAAATGCTGTTACACAAGCTGCAATGAAAAATGCATTAAAACGAGCATCCAATATTTTGAACTCAATTGCTATACGTATGCTATACATTTCACAACATAAAATTGATGAAATATTATCAAATAGCATAGGAGATATTAGAAATGCACTTTTAAACCTGATTTTTATTTCGTTAAGAGGTAAGTATACAGTGTAGGTAATTACAACTGACTTCATTTCAGAAGGCTGTCTTACATAAATTTTGTCCTCAACAGTACCTGAAGAAAAAGAAAGTAGTTGTAACAGCAGAGAAGTAAATGTAGGACTTCTTCATGGCATAGGACGAGTAATTAATGCCAAAAGTAAATTACTACTTTTAGTGTACGGTAAAAACGTAATACTTTTAATCAAAGTAATTAACAATACAATGAAATTTACAGGGGTTCAAGACGAAAATCGATGGAAGTTTGTTCACGATCCTGATGAAATAGCAGTTTTTTTTCAGTCACAAGCAACAGTATTCTTGAATTTTCTTCAAGAAAATTATTTAAACACTATGAGAGGCATAGAGGAAGTAAATGCATGTGCAAATACCTTAAGTTTAGCAGATGCTTTAAATTCTGAATGGCGGGTATGGTAATTACACGGTTCTTTATACGAAATATTACGTAAATTACATAGGACAAATACTACGGAAACTATTAATTTTCAGGATCCTAATTTAACTAAAGTTGTTTTATCCTTCGCGGTTCGAGGTGTGATGGTGTCTAATGAAAAGCCTGTTTCTGGATGGAATCCTGTTAGAAAGCCACCAAATGACCGAGCTGATAAGTTAGTAAACATAGCAGTAGTATTATGAAATGCTAATCAGTAGCTATATTGATAAAGCGTTAATATTTCATATCTCATATGTTTACATAAATATACAAATTATTATGCAGGACGGGTAAATATATTTTAATGCGTTTATTTATGTAGGCAGAGATGTCTCGCAACAGCTGAAGTTCGATGGTACGAGTCTATAATTAAAGCAAAATCAAAAAATAAAACGGAAGTACCAAATTTCGATATCGAATCGATTATTGAGTAGTATTCGAACGGTACAAGGTGTAAAGAGGGAAATACGATATCTTTATTATTTTTTATTTTCTACCAGTATTATGTAAATGTAAATATATAATCAGAAATTGAATCGTACGAATTTCATTAGAATTGTTTACATTTTTTAAGCGTTTGTATATATTGTTGAATAACATGTTTTATACTATTATTTGTCTCGTTTAATACCTTAGAGCGTACAACAATTATTTTTATTACGAAAAGCAGATATTGGCGCAAACAACGTTTATAGATACTATAAAAAATACAGTTTGTATCATTTACATACTTCGAACAAAATCTTTTTAATATGAATAGTTCTCTCGGTAGCACTATCCAGTAACAAATTCGTGTTCCTATTTCCATTATACATTTTTTATTTCAATTTGTTTAAATGCAAGAATTAAATTTCTCAAAAACTGAGACCGGCGGAGAAAAAATGGTTGATAGATGCATAAGATTCTCTAAAAATGCATAATGGATATGGAAACAAAATAGTTCACATTTGTTGGACAGTGTAATTAGACTCTTGGCAGTTACAAAGTAATTCGTTAATAACTAGATGAAGATACAACGATATTTCTAATTAAAATTAAAAATTAAAATTGTTTATAATAACGAGTATTTTATTAAAAATATACGAAGATCTTACAACCTATCATTTCTTCATAAATAATTGTTAATGATTATACCTAACTAATTATATTTGTACATCAATGTAAATTTTGTACGTATGCTAAATATATCGTAGAGTGTTTAAAAAGTTCACGATCTACTAAATATTTCCTAGAAAAAATGCAATTACAAGCAGTCTTCCGCTCCAAATACCTTAAATATCAGTGTATATTGAACTGTTTCAAATAATTTGTATGTATAATGCAGTCTCATTGTTGCAAACATTTTATAATCAAGAAAATATATAGAAGTTTAAGGAATACTAAGCCAATCAAAAGTTGATAATTAAATAGTTGGTATTATAAGATTTCAAATATATTGGAAACATATTTGTAGAATGAATGTAGGTACTTGTCTAAAAGAAAAAGATTAACTATTCCTTCGCTAGTCTATCGATATAAATAAAAATGAATATGTTCGAAAATGATCGTAATGAGACCAAAATGAAATATTTACACAAGTAGGTTTAAATGAATTTCTGTCGTGAAAACTACGCCTTTGAAAGGTTCACTTCTTCAATCGTCGAAATAAGATTGTCGAGACCAAATAGGAATCCCTCTTCATGGTTGCCTTGTTCCCATGGTTTTCTATGTGTCACTCTCTGTCCATTTGGTAACGCTTGCGTTTTGGCGAAATCGATCAACCAAACTCCAACTTTGTCGTTGTCGTAAATCATAAAAATACTGCTACCAATTATCTGCAAATCAAATTATACCCGTTACATACATTCCATTTAATAGATCTATTGCATAACTTTTGTAATATACATAACCGCGGAAACTTATTTGTACACTTAACAACGGCCTACTAAAATACGAATCTATTAATCGAATAAACGTACTTCATGCGTTTTGAAATATTCAGAGGCTTCGATTTTCGAGCGAAGACTCTTCAGTCGTGCGAGTAGCTTCATGCGAGTGCCTTCACGGGTTCCCAGGAACAGTTTCATGGTGTCCAGAACTTCCTGATGAGACTTTACTTTCTTTAGGTCTGTAATGGGCGGTGCACCAGGTAGTTTCATAGCCTCGATTCTGAATCCGTGACTACAGGTCGAGCTCTGTTGCTCGCGGAATTGCATGTACCGCAATTTTGTCACAGCACGTTGTTCATGTTCTTGCTTCGTAGGCGCATTCGGATCAACGGCGATCATCTTCTGATAAAGGTCCGGTCTCGCTGTCGTCTTCGATACTTCGGACTCGAGGAATGTTCTTGTACCCATCTTGATGTCCATCACGTGCGGATCGTTGAAACCAAAAAGTAAGTCTTGGAGCTCGATGAACGTGTCCCCTTTGTACTCCACTTCTCGATAGTATCTGTGACAAGATTTCAAACCATTAATTTAATTGGACTGTTTAATTAAACGTTGATTATCAGGTAATATTTAATTTTTAATTATAGGATAAAATTTAATCATAAAAATTCTCTGATTAAAAATACGAGTTATACAATAGGAACTGTTAGGTTCATAGTATTTTTACGTCATCGAATTGCATCAGACTTTTAACTTTTATGTACAGCTTTATGTACAGCTAATGGTTTCATTTCGCTATTTTATTTTCTGTTTTACCTTGGTATGCAGTCCCGCAGTTCTTTGTCCTTGCTGAGCGCTTCGTAAACGATCCTTTCTGTATTTTCTGCTCCACCTGTTTTCCTTTTCCAAACAGTGCCGGGTCCAGCAGGAGCGAAACCGTCCGGGTGTCCCGATAATTGGAACCAGGATTTCAATCTGTTCTTCAACAGAACGTCGCTGGCTGGTGCTGTTAAATCCAAGGCATTCTAAAAAAGAATGAAAGAAAAGATAAAATCATTTGCAACATAGACGTAGCATAATTACATAATTACAGCAGTAGCAAGCTGAGCCCTCGGGTGAATTGTGAATCATTTATCATGAAAATGGGACAAATTCTTCACGACATCGTAATTTTTACAAATGTTAAAATACTTGTAAATATACATATATAAATATATAATATTGTAAATATTAAATCAACTTTGATGAAAGGTATAACATTACGGTATATCAAATTTTCTTATCGAAAGTTCCATTTTCATAATAAAGATAATTGAATTAATATTTAAATACAATTTAATGCATAAAATACAACATGCTTCGTAACAATATTCATCGAGTTATTAAGAAAATTTATTCAAATTGAAAACAACACAATATATAGTTATTACGATATAAATGTTTTTTATTCAGCATAAACAGCATAAAACTTTCACATCATTTTACATTTCAAATGCAATTTGTCGAAGGCGAAATGAACATAGATTATGAACGTTTACATTTGGAAGCAGACAAGTGTCTCCGTTTTAATCCAACATTATTTTAATATTGTAATACCGATACATGTAACGACATATTAAAAAGACCAGTACCAGCGCCAGGAATTTTAACGACAGGTCCTCTTCGGGCATGGTTGTATCGGAGAGAACCATGGGGAACTGTTTCATCTTCTGCATCGCTGCTGAATCATTGGGAAGTTTAGCAAGTGTCCTGGTAGAAGTAGATCCAACACTGTTGGACCGATTCGAACCCGTAGACGTGCTCCTTCGCCATTGTCGAAAAGCGCTGTAGGTACTGCTCGCCGAAGCATCCTTCTGCCTTCGATGTTCCTTGTGATTCGAATTATGGTTCAGTCTCGTTTGCTCCTTGTTCGAAGGCTGTAACCAAAGGGATCTACTAAGAATTCATTCCACTCGACAGCTCTTTCATGCAATAATTCTTTTCCTAACTCAAAACTTGATGTTATCCAGTTTCATTTAATCTACTCTAACAGAACAATTTTTTCTTATTTTGCTTCTGTATTCTATCTCTGCGATTTTTCATTGTTAATGAAGTCAAATTTTTATTTTGTGTAATTGTAGTTCTATGTTCTCAGACTATATTGAAAAGAAGCAATGATTCTTCTTTAATATGAGTTTAATATAGATATGAAATTCTTCATTACCATTTCCTAATTATTATCACTCGGTTCAAAAATGTTCTCTTCAAGATCGGTAAAATCATGCAATTAATATATGTTTTCTTTATTATTACCTCTTCGTGTTAATAAACACGAGATGTAATGTACAATCTCTATCACCTCAAAGTATTAATATATACTTTACATAAGAATCAACGGTTACATAAAAGAAAAAAAAGGATAAAGTTAAATTATTAAATTATTACAGCCGTCGTAAAAGGAGTCGCGTTCAAAAAAAAGGCGGCAAAAAGAGTCACGAGAAATATCACGATACATCAGTCATTAATATAGTCAACAAATACGACGTTGAGGTAGCATTGAAAACCGCAAGAACCATGTAAATTGTAAATTAAAGCCTTGGTGAGAAATAAAGTCTCTTTCCACGAGATCGAGAGATTTCTTCTTCCGTTTTTTCCGAGCAGCTGTTCCCGTAATTTATGCGTTTCGTAATCGAACTCGATGCATGAATTAACTCGAATGTATTTTACGTCCGCCAATCAGAAGCGGGACGAGCACGCTGGGAACGATGTGCGCATGCGCGCACGTGGTCCAGCGCATGCAATGAATTGATAAGAATCGTTTAATTGAGTTTAGTGAGCCGCGAGCTACTCGTGCTAATTGATGTATCACAGTTACCGTTTAATCCGATTATAAATGTATCACGTGCAGAACTAAAGTATTCTGAGAGAAGAACTGCCACGATTAGGCCAATTGGAGGTTTAAAGCGCGTAACGTTTATATAATTGCGTACGAACTATCAACGCGAATGTCGGAGATGACCAGGGTCGAATTAAGTTCTTCAGAGGACTAAAAATTTTACGTATATCTAATTCACGCTACAAGTTGGAAAATGAAATTTTATTCTTCGCAATGAAACATTGCAATCTTGGGACATTGGAAATTTTAATTGAAATTCAGAATTTGGGAATTGTAGAATTTGGAATTTTGGAAGATGTAGTCCATGGCAATTCAACGTATGGCGATATAACGCGCGGTAACCTAACACATTTGGTATCCTAAAGCTTGGCAAGCAAACGTGTAGCGATTTAAGAAATGGTGATCTAACGAGTAGTAATCTAATACGTGGTAATTTTACACGTGGCTATATAACGCGTGGCGATATAATGCGCGGCGGTCCAACGCATGGTAATCTAAATTATGGTAACTTAGCGCATTGCGATTCAATGCCTGGTAATTCTAACGCGTGGCTATATAACGCGCGGCTATATAACGCGTGGCTATATAACGCGCAGTAACCTAACGCGTGGCGATTTAACGCATAATATTCTACTATGCTGTAATCCTACGAGTGGCTATATAACGCGCGGTTATATAACGCGTGGCTATATAACGCGTAGTAACCTAACGCGTGGCGATTTAACGCATAATATTCTACCATGCTGTAATCTCACGAGTGGCTATATAACGCGCGGTTATATAGCGCGTGGCTATATAACGCGTAGTAACCTAACGCGTGGTGATTTAACGCATAATATTCTACCATGCTGTAATCCCACGAGTGGCTATGTAATGCGTAGTAACCTACGTGGTATACATCATGTGGCGATATAGCACGAGGTGTCACAAGGAAACATATGCCTCATTTCTTTTGTTAATACAGTTTATTTGTAAAAGTTTCTAAATATATCATAATACATGTTACTTTATTTAGAATTTTAGAGTATATCAGAATAGTACATGTCTCGCAGACAAAATTTTTCGATCGGTTTTTAGGTTAGTTTATGTCAGCTGAACTTCTGATCTTTAACCATTGCTCTGAAGATAGCTAACACATTGAACTGTACAATCGTGAATTGTACGAATTACTGATTTTATTATAAAATAATATTTTACAAAAGATCTATTTATATTAAATTTCTGAGAATTAATACAAAGAACCGCAGTCGATAATCAAAGTTCATTCTTATGTAACGGCTTCTGTCAAACAAAATATGCAATACTTTTTTTCCCAAGCGTTTATTATAAATTTCTGCCGACCCTTTCACTTTTTATTCATATCGAAATAAAAAGATATTTGTGAAATCTAAATAAATTATTACGCCGACTTCTTTCGAACTCGCGTATAAGTTCATCGTCCTAAAAATAGGAATATTATACATAAATTAGCGATATTTAAGCTTCATTTTCAAAATGAACTATGTTTTATATCAATATTTTGTTTCGTGCGAAAGATAAAAGGGGTTTTTCGATTACAACCGAATACTTCGGGAGCCCAAAAGGTGTTATGCGAACGATATGGTCAGCCGTATTCGAAAATTCAGTCGTTATTATTATTATGAGCACGTTATTATCGCAGGTAGAGCGTGCTTCGATGCCGATCGGGCAGGTGGTTCAATGTGGAATTCGATTTTGCGATACGCCATTCATTTTAATCCACTTGGCAAGGCCCGAACGTGAGGACATCGCGAAATCAAGCTCGCGATTTCGACTTATCCCTTTTCATGGCCTACGACAGAGATTCTCAAACTGCGCATTTCAACACGCAATAACTTTAATTAAACGATTTCGAAGTAGTTACGTCATACTTGTTACTGCAATCTCCTCTTCCAGACAAGTTTTCATAAAAATTACGTGCTTAACAAAAACTTATAACAGCACGAGGTAGATACATCATACAAGAAACAAAATGGACAGAAAGTAGACGCATAATGAAGAAACTTTTGTTTCGCACATCAATCATCAGTTTTCTCCGAGTTTCACTTCTAGGTTACGCTTTCTATAGTCGGCCATTTTGTTCTTTTTATTTAATGCAGAAGCTCGATTCAATTAATTCATTCTTTATGGACATAAATGAACATGCAACCGAAGCGGTCATAATTAGCATTAATTTGTCATAAAATTATATTTATTATAGTAATATATTTTTTTGATAAAAAGGAAAAGATTAAAAATTTGTTCTCCTTCATGGGCGGTCCGTATAGCCGGCCCTGAGGAAAAGCAGCTACAGGAAAAGAAAACTGGCAAAGTGCTACAACGAAAGAAAAAGAAAAATAGGAAAAATTTCTCCGTCTGACAGACGAGTTAAACTGCAAAGTAAATATACGCACCTGTGACTTACAATAGCCTTCGGGCACAGTGTAAGCACAAGAAAAAAGAAGCGGGTAAGTTGCTCGCTTTGCAAGCAGAATCATATTTTACAGAGCATTGACGTCACTGGTGTATTCAGATTGCATTGTTGCAGATAAGTTTCAATCGAGCACCGTTCCAGTTTTCACGTTTAACGAGAGCCAACAGATAAGGCAGATTCGCTGTGCATCCAGCACGATAAGAAATTTCAAGGGGAGACATTATTTTTCTTTTACAATTGTTATGTCTTTTTTCGTTCACCATAACGTTAACTTACTCTTTCTTCAGTTTCTTCATATTGCCTCTTTTCTTTGTTACAGTTATTATTGCGAATTTTTCTCGATTGTTAATAGTAATTCTAACAGTTAATTACCACTGTTAATTTTGACAGGTAATTATTACTGTTAATTCTGATAATTAGCATGTTTAATTGTAGCAATTAATTGTTATATTAGAAGCAGTATAAGTAAACTAGTGACTAAGGCACATTATAATAACGTGTACAGCAAACATGTACTGTGTTTCTCCAGAAGTCACACGAATTCTATTAGTTCGCATGCCAACTTATGAGATTCACACAGTACAAATTATATCTGCATCTGTAATTAATTATACAGATTGTATACGAACGTCAAAATGTATAAAATTCGTAGAAAATGAATCAACCTATTTCGATTTAAATATATTTTATAATTAAATGCTAATTTTGTGAGACACCATATAAATTGTATTTTTTGCAAGAAATTCGCGATGTCCCCGATAAAACGAATGACGAAATTTTCATCCGGATTGAATTTCATCGTCCAACGACAATGAGCACAGCTCGCGTGCGTCAATGCGCGAACAAAATGCTTTGATAAAAATGCGACCATGGCTTGTTTGCTCCGTGACAGCGGCATGAATTACACCACACGGGGTGTTTGAAAAGTTTTAGAAATGATTTTTACATTTACGATTTACAATAAGACAATATTGAAGATGCAGATATCTTTTTTGTTTAGGGCTTACGTTGCGAAACTTACGTTTTGTATAAATTAAATACATTAGTAAATTATGAAATTGGTTCTAAATTTCCGAATTCCTAAATTCTTAACTTTTCAAATTCCCAAAATTACAAATTCCCTAAGTCACAAATTTTCGAATCACTACATTTCAAAGGTCCGAATTCTGAAATCTCCGAAGTCCATAAATTCTCTAAATCCCTCAAATTAAAAAATCCCCGAAATTAAAAAAATTCCCCAAATCCCCAAAATTTCCTAGAATTCCCCAAATCTCCATATTTTACATTCCCGAAATTTCTCAAATTAAAAAATCCCAAAAATTCCCTAGAATTCCCCAAACCTCAAAATTGTCAAATTCTCAAAATTCTAAAAATTTAAAAATCCGCGAAATTAAAAAAATTCCCCAAATCCCCAAAATTTCCTAGAATTCCCCAAATCTCCTTATTTTACATTCCCGAAATTTCTCAAATTAAAAAACCCCCAAAATTCCCCCAATTCCCAAAATTCCCTAGAATTCCCCAAACCTCAAAATTTTCAAATTCTCAAAATTCTCAAAATTTAAAAATCCCCGAAATTACAAAAATTCCCCAGAATTCCCCAAATTTCCAAATTCTCGAATTCCCTAATCCACAAATTCCCAAATTCTTAAATTCCCTAATCCCCAATAACCCAAAATTCCCTAAATTTCCAAATTCTCGAATTCCCAATATTCCCAAATTCATGAAATTCCCCAAATGTCCAAATTCCGAAATCCTCAGTTTTCTAAATTCCAAAATTTCTAAACCCCAAATCGAATATTTGCAACTATCAACTTTAGCCCCGGGCCCTACAAATTCTAGTGCCGGCACTGTTTAATTGACGTGGCGCAACGCGTATAAAAATGTCTCACATATTTGTAACGCTATATGAATATTATATTCGAATATATGTATTCTACGTACACGTAGCGTTTAATATGTTATTAAAACTTGTTGAACACCCGATACATATTATATGATAGAAGGAGGCTCGGTCATTGTTGAATCATGCTTTCCGCAGTGTCATTCGCTAATTTTCGTCGGTCGTGAATCACATGAAAAGACGAGCCTTTTTTTTCTCGCCTCGACGAATCGCACATTCGAAACCAACAACGTCGGACGAACAAGGTTTAGCAACGAATTTGTATGCTCGAGAGTGATGGATAATTCGTGGTTGTTTTTGCATCATCAAAATGCTATATGAAACCGCTGAGGCGTGAATAGAAATTGTATTTACAGACAAGCCTTGCCTCGTGATTTTTAATATGTTCTATGTTATCAAATTATGTTCTTTGTACGATTCGAAACTGGTTGCTTAATTGGTAATTTTGCAATATACTGAGAGTACTGATCGGTTCTTGTCAAGAGATAAGAGATATAAGAAATGAATAATCTTCCCAATCTCAAAATTTGAAAACATAATAATTTCTGAATTAAAAAAAGTTTAGAATGTTCGTGAATTACCACCACTACTTACAGTGTTTACGCTACAATATCGTCGTATCAGCTGATCGAACGACTATAATGAATAGGTCAGGAATTGTAATTAGGTACTTGAATATTTCTGCGAGGTCAGAATTCACAATTATTCCATTTACAGTTTTTTTCATTATGCAAAAAGTAACCTTGTTAGATAAATAAAATCTCTGTTTTTGTCAACTATAATAAATACCTCGTCGTATTATATAATAATTATTCTTTTTAACGTAACCATAAGTGTATCCATCGAGAGTTAATGAAATATAACGAAGATAGAAACAAAAAGGGATACTGTGTTAGAACGTAATGTATATTCATTACGTGCACGTTTTTCGATTATCAATCGCCATGGACGATCAACTTTGAATTGTTTAAATATTTTTAATATTTTTAATCTTTATTTTTAATATTTGGCACAAGTCTTTCAATACAAATTTGACAACAGAAGATAAAATTTTAGACATTTTTAGTAGAAACATTAGTTGATAATTATAATTGACTAAAGTATTTCACAGGTGCAACTGCAAAGTACTTGATTTATTACGGATGTTATCTTTTAATATCTTTTTAAAGGTCACATTACCTTGCATATTAAACAAGAAGCACACAGTTTGACGGAGAAACAAGGAATTAAGAGACAATAAAACGTTGATTGTGCAAAATTGCAGATTTTTCAACAAAACAACGAAAGGAGCTAAACAGAAAAAATGTGATATTACGAAAGATTACGTAAAGGATAATAAAGGAGCATAATTGCATGTAAATTACACGATGACGAGAATTAGACTCTGCCATTAAATGAATGCTTTTAACATCAATCGCGTATACTTACGACATAATGTTGAAAGCTACTGTAATGTAGAAAATCTGATGTCTGAGTTGTAATTACATTCCGACGAAATAAAAAGAATTAAATTAAATTTTATGGTGTAACGGGCAGGGTACAATTTTTACGCTGAAAGTTATTTAACTAACTTGAAGTTTATTGATTTCAGTAGATACAAAAATATTACACTATAAAAATATAATGTGCGTGCCTGGTAAGTAGGCATGTGAAGCAGTAATATTCACATTGTATCCATCGACCAACTTGCTAGATGCATACTTACATCGATTAAAATGTATTCATTCCACCAAGGACCCATGTTACTATTTCATCTCGAAACTAATAATTCGCTAATAAAATAAAAATAAAAATAAAAAAATTAATTTTATGAACTTTTAAGAAATTTATATTTTGCGGCATAAAACATACTTCACAAGAAGTCTCCTAAAATTAGTTATTTTTTTTTCTCTTTTTTTTTTTGAAGTGTTCATTGAGAGATATTATATAGGCATCCCTCGAACACGGTACATACTTGAATCGAAGTTGCGAATGTGGTTAGAAATTGCGACAACCCTCGAATATCATGCAATTCGAATGATATGAAGTCGCGAATGTAGAATCACTGAATAGCAATGTCCGATATAATTAAGTTTATCGAAGCAAAGAACGACATAGAGAGATTTTGCTATTGCCAGATAGAAAAGCTAGTTTTCCAAATTCAAACGACACGGAAATTAAATGCCAGAGCGACGTCAACGGCACGACGTACGCGTTCATACGAGTACATACAGCTTGTTGTCGCTTTAAGCAAATGAGGGCTGTAAAATGTCGACCAATGATCTCCTGTAAACGTGACCCCACAGGAAAAAAACAATTTATAAATCAAGCGTGACTTCATATTATCGCCGATGGAAAGCCATTCAATCGCATGTTTATACTTATTTCTTCTATTTTTTTGCTAGAGGACAACGTCAATGCACGGACGCTCATTATACGGGACGAATCATTTATTATACATATAGCACCGAGTTTATTCTATTTTCCTGGACGTTTGTAGTTATTCGTTTGAAAATGAAAGAATACGGATATGTGGGGTATTTGGTGCGACATGGGGGTCTGAGAATTCGAGGACCTAGGGAATTTCACAATTTGGAGATCTGGGAAATTTGGGCAATTTGTAATATGGAAAATTTTAGAATTTGTGGGGTTATGGGTATTTCGGGGATTTGGGGAATTTTGGGGATTTAATGAGTTTGGGGGATTCAGGAGGATCATTGGAATTTGGGAGATTATGGGACTATGGGGATTTAGTGAGTTTAAGGGATTCAGGTGTACTATGGAAATTTGGGAATTTATGGGATTATGGGGATTTAGTGAGTTTGGGGGATTCAGGAGTATAATGGAAATTTGGGAGATTATGGGACCATGGGGATTTAGTGAGTTTGGGAGATTCAGGGGGATTCTAGGAATTTGGGAGATTATGAGATTATGGGGATTTAGTGAGTTTGGGGGGTTTAGGAGGATCATTGGAATTTGGGAAATTATGGGACTATAGGGATTTAGTGAGTTTGGGGGATTCAGGAGTACTATGGAAATTTGGTAATTTATGGAATTATGGGGATTTAGTGAGTTTGGTGGATTCTGGGAATTTGGGAGATTATGGGACTATGTAGACCATATTTAGGAGGATTCTAGGAATTTGGGAGATTTAGGAGGATTATGGAAATGTTGGGGATTTGGGAAATTTGTAAATTTTCGAAACATGGGAATATGGAAGATTTGGGAATTTGTAAATTTGGGGATTTAGGAATTTTTCAATTTGGAGAATTTAAAAGTTCGGGGAGTTTGATAGTTTGGAAATTGGATAATGTAGAAAATTTAACAATTAGAGAATTTGAAAATTTCGAGATTGAGAAATGCCAGATCTAGAAGATCCGAAAATTTCTAGGTTTCAAATATCTCCTAGTACGTAAGCGAATGAGTCACAATTACTCGCTCGATTTCCATGCGGAACACGACTTTTATGGGACATTTTGTACAATTTTTTCATTCATATCACACAATCGTGCAGCGCATCAGTGTCCGTACTCGTGATTAATGTTACCACGTTGCGTTATGTGATACGAAGAAAAAAAACATTTGTTTATCAATGACATTGTTATCCGTACGAACATCGGGCTTGAGATGAATAATTATTAAAATAAAATTTATCGCTGGTGTTGAAAATGAGAAACAAACAGAATTCAATCGAATTATTGAACTTAATTAATCACCTAACGTAAGCGATGAAAGTATTGTGAATTATTCATTTCATAATTTATGCGACGAGTATACTCATTACTTATAATGTGATTAGCAGGTGTGATACACGAGATTATTGCCTCGATTAAAAATTAAAAATATAATTCCAGATATTATGCAAACGTAATAATTAGTTAACTGTAAAGTGGTTCATTCTGAATACAAATATTGAATTACATATTCTTTAACAATATATTATTTTATTTCATCATAAATGTATTCAATATTATTTAATAAATATTAAACTTGATTTAATTTATAGTTTGCAATAAGTTGTTTTTGATATAAAATAACTAATGAAATTGAACACGTGTTCAACATTGTTGTTATTATCAAAAATTGCGCGTACGTAGTTTATTATAAGAAATGATCATATTTGTAATATGTTAAATATCAACAAATAAATAATGATGACAGATAATAATTTCTTAATAAATTACACAATCGTAATACTTGTCAACGCCTTGAGATAAATGTTCAAATTTAAAGAGAAGGACATTTGATAAGTTCAATCGTTTTTGAAGAAAGATTTTTTTTAATCTCTACAGAGATGCATTTCAACTTTCAACAGTAGATAAATGCTGACTCTACTAAAACGTATCAAATATTCAGTTTTTTCCTTGCAGATAAAATGAATCGAATAGAAACATTTCGAACGTGACATACACGGATAATTCTTATCAAAACCAAATTTTTAATTCTATAATCTATAAATTAGGTGAGTAATTATTATTAGCACTATCAATGTTAGTATGATAAATGGTACAAAGGAAATGGAACAGTGAAAATTATGGAAAGTATTTTGAGAATTTAGGGATTTAGTAATTTGGAAGTTTGAGAAATTGGAAATTTGAGAATTCGAAATTTTGAGTATTTGGAAATTTGAGAATTCGGATATTTGAGAATTCGAAATTTTGAGAATTTGGAATTTTGAGAATTCGGATATTTGAGAATTCGGAAATTTGAGAGTTCGAAATTTTGAGAATTCGGAACTTTGAGAATTCGGAAATTTGAGAATTTGGAATTTTGAGAATTCGGATATTTGAGAATTCGGAAATTTGAGAGTTCGAAATTTTGAGAATTCGGAAATTTGAGAATTTGGAATTTTGAGAATTTGGAATTTTGAGAATTCGGAACTTTGAGAATTCGGAACTTTGAGAATTCGGAAATTTGAGAATTTGGATATTTGAGAATTCGGAAATTTGAGAATTTGGAAATTGGAGAATTCGGAAATTTGAGAACTCGGAACTTTGAGGACTCGGAAATTTGAGAATTCGGAAATTTGAGAATTCGGAAACTTGAGAATTCGGAACTTTGAAAATTCGAAATTTTGAGAATTTGAAAATTTGAAAAATTTGAGAATTACTCAAACAGAATAATTGCCTACCACTACCCACAAGAGTAGCTCAGATACCCATTCACGTTCATCACCACTGTTTATCACCGCTGTTCGCAAGGTAAGCATCGTAAAGTTTTTTGCAAATCTCGAACATTAAGGATTCAAAACACTCAAAGATCATTTTTCTAATCCATTAAAATTCCTAGGGATAAATTAATACTGTTGGGATCAATTTCGCAGATACACAGAACGATTACCATCATCGGTGTTGATAAACAGTTAAATTGCCAAGCGGTAGAAGGTCGTACTAAAAATACTCAGCGATCTACGCGACTCTACGTATCTAATTACTGCTCAATTAACATAAATAACTCGACGAAAAGAATCGTTTACGTGTTTACCTAAAATCATTGGCAGTCGAAAGTTTTCGGCACAGGTTAGATCACCTGTTTCGATTATAATCTTCTATTTTATTCGCTGGCAACCGATACACGCATCTGTAGTTAATAAAATTTAGAAATCAGAGAGTTCAAGAATTTTATGAGAAATTTTAGGTTTTGGAGACGTGGACATTCGGAACGTTTGAAAACTGTGGAATTTTGAAATTGGACAATTTTTAGAGTTTGGAGTTGGAGAATTCGGAGACGTGGACATTTGAAATATTTGAGAATTTAGAAATATGATCATTTTAAGAATTTGTGGTTGGAACATTGGGGGACTTTGTAAATTTGAACTTGTGGATACTTGGGAAATTCGAAAACTTGGAAATCTGAGGATTTTTTAATATTTGGAGTCGCGAAGGTGTGGAAAATTCGAGAACTTGGCGATTTAGTGATTTGGAGCACTTGAGAATTTGGAGATGTAGATATTAGCAAATTTGGACAATTTTGAAATGTGGAAATTTGGGGAATTTGAGAACTCGGAAATGTAGGGATTTGGGAAATTTGTGGACTTAGAAATTTGGGAAACCCGATAATTTAGAAATGTACCCACTTGGGAAATTTGAGAATTTGTAGATACAAACATTTCAAATAACAGATGTTCCAAATAACATCTGTAAGATAGGGAAAACTGAAAAGAGAATCTGCAAATTAGCCAATTTGCAAATTTAATTCCTAAAAACAATGTTTATCAATGTTCTCGATCATTGATATTTCTGCAAGAAAACTTCTACATCCCATTGTTATTCCATTTTCCTGGACGAGTGACCTGTGGACCACTTAAGACCAGTTTTTTGATAGTCTACCTCTGTCCCGAGAGATCATTGGTCCCTGAAGATCATTCCTTTTGTCTGGTTCCTCATTGTGGATCGTTTTCAAAGAGCGAATTCCAACGGAATTACAAACACACTTATGTAATACATCTGGTATGTTATTGTTAAGAATACATTCAAATTCCTTCGGTATTTTTCGAAAATGTGTTTGTTGATATCAGGGAAAAATATTAAGTTTATAAATGAAAGTTGAGACGTTTGGAATTTAGGGAACTTGGAAAATTAGGGAATTTAGGGATTTGGGATATTTGGGGAATATGTGAATTTGGGGATTTGCAAAGTTGGGGAATTTGAGGATTTGGAAAATTTCAGAATTTGGGGATCTGGATAGTTGGGGAATTGGAGGATTTGGCAAATTTGAGATTTTGGGGAGTTTGTGAATTCGGATAATTGGGGATTTTGAGGATTTGGGAAATTCCTGAATTTGGGGATCTGGATAGTTGGGGAATTGGAGGATTTGGCAAATTTGAGATTTTGGGGAGTTTGTGAATTCGGATAATTGGGGATTTTGAGGATTTGGGAAATTCCTGAATTTGGGGATCTGGATAGTTGGGGAATTGGAGGATTTGGCAAATTTGAGATTTTGGGGAGTTTGGCTAGTTGGAGAAATTGGGGGGAATCGGGAATTGGGAATTTAAGGATTTGGGGAATTGGGAAATTTCAGAATTTGGAGATCTGGATAGTTGGGGAATTTGGGGATTTGGGAAATTTGAGAATTTGGGGAATTCGTGAATTTGGGGATATGGATAGTTGGGGAATTGAAAAATTAGAACATTTTTTGGGATTTGATTAGTTAGGAGATTTAAGGATTTGGGGATTTGGGAAAGTAGAGAATATGGGGATTTGTAAAATTTGATAATTGCGGAAATTTGTGGATTTGGATATAGTTGGGGAATTGGGAATTTTAGGATTTTAGGGTCATTGAAATGTCAGAATTTGGAAATTCAGGGAAATTGAAAATTTGAGGATTGAAGAATTCAGAACATTTCAAAATTTGCTGATCTGAAAACTTAGAAACGTAAAGATTTAAAAATGTTGAAAATTTGGTATTTTAGTGACATGAAAATTTAGAAATTTGCTGATTTGGAAATGTACAAATTGTAGAAACCTATAAATCCAAAGATTTGCGAAGTTAAAAGTTTAGAAATTCGCTCGCTGCTACTTTAAATAGACTAATATTTAATTCCACCTTCATGCAGAAAGATCACGCGATGAAGTGTTATTTCGCGTCCTCTCATTTTAATTTCAAATCGAACTCATCCAACTCCGTTTTATCCATATAACAGCCATATTTTGAAGCTCCCTGATAATCATCGGTGTAAATTAAACAGGATATGTAAATTACACTGAACTTTCCAGAACACTGATAATGCTAACAAAAAACTTGTAACCATAATTAAATTCTCTGCACAAAAAAAGACAAAGATGTGAAAATAATATCGTCAAAATATCGTTCAACATAACCATTATGAAACATTTAAATCCGATTGAATCGTCACTATAAATTAATTGTTAAAAATTTTATTATAATCCCCGTCTAAAATAAAGCATATACTCATCCATATATTTGCACAAATTAAATACGTGTGCATATATTTGAATACTTTGCGAAGAACTCGTTGAACGGGCCATATAGCGAGACTGGACTATAATAACAAACGAAACACAGAAAATACTATTTCCGGTACTTGAGGTATCTTTTAACCAGCTATGGTTCGAAAGAAGAATACAATAATTTTAAGTAAATGTCAAAGTTTGATTCCCATTATAATTGCGGTGTCAACATTTAATTATGCTTTGAACAGCAATTTTAGGTAATACGTCTGACTCGTACACTTTGTTTAGCCAAGCTTTCGGCCGTAAATTATGAAATACTTTGGTGACCCACTGTGTGCCCCACGAATACTATTTTAGCAGCAGTGACAAGCGTATCTATACTGAAAACTGTGTCACACTATGCCTCTAGCTATTTCTCAATCTTGTATCAGGATGCAGTAGTGACGCGCGTTAATATCATGTCTTTGAAAGAGGTCGATTTAATCCATGGTGATTTAAAGCGGCTCATGTTTTAACGACTTTTAAAACCTGGCTATTTGTAAAAGCGAGAAAAAATGAATCCGACATTTCCCACTTTATTTCTGTGTCTTATGCGATGTTTCAATTTAAAACTGAGATACGTGTAAAAATATCGTGATTGAATGTGTAATATTTCATGTTTGATAGTCATTAATATATTGAGAATTACCGAAATATACGTCGTTTTCCACAAGTTCAAAAACCTTTCATATTAATAATTATTCAAGATATGATAACGCTCCGTAACGAATTTTCAAAATATTTTCAACTGATTTAATTTATTTCGGTGACTAGAAATACACTTATCTGATAACTGCATCTGGGTTCACAATATTTTTGACGAGCGTGTCGTTCTTTTTTTTCTGATTCCGAAGAGAGAAACAGCTAGTAAGTAATTTTTTTTCCTAAATATAAAGCTATTTGTAATAGAAAATTGATGGACTCGTAGCCGGCGAAGTGACACGAGAATTTTAGTATTCTGAATACGAGATTATTCTACCACACGGTTACATTTGTTAATATTAATAACTGACGCATTTCGCTTGCACGTATTATTATGTAGATTAATTCGAAAACATCATAAAATCCGGCGATAAGTATATTCAAAATTGTTCAAAATAAATAATTGTTTCTAAATACCTATTACATAACATTTATGTTCCGTTTAATGACTTCAATTTCGTTATTAGTAACAATTTAAAATTATCTCCCTAATAATGGTCTTCTTCATAATTATAACAGTATAATTTTAACAAGCAAGATAATGTTCAATTGCCAAATATGTAGCTGTGCGTTATATCGCCACCCGCTGTACAACTATGCATTATATTACCATTTATTATATCGCCACACGCTGTATACTGACGAGTTATATCACCTACGTATTACATTACAACGTGTAATAATTGCTACGCGTTATATCACCTACGTATTAGATTACAGCGTGTAGTAATTGCTACGCGTTATATCACCACGCGTTATATTGCCACGCGTTATATCACCTACGTATTATATTGAAGCATATAGTAATTGCTACGCGTTATATCACCTACGTATTATATTACAGCATATAGTAATTGCTGCGCGTTATATCACCACGTGTTATATCGCCACGCGTTATATCGCCACACGTTATATCGCCACGCGTTATATCACCAACATGTTACGAAGACATGCGTTATATCACCAACATGTTATATAGCCACGCATTATACCACTGTGTCATATCATCACACGTTATATCGCCCTATGTATTATATCACGACGCATTGTAATTGTTACGTGTTATATCGTTACGCGTTGTTTCACCATGCATTATATTGCTCACGTGTTATATCACCACCCGTTATATTTCCCACTCGCTCACATAAATCCGTAAAGCAAGTAAGTTTCAAAACAAAATGGTTCCTAGAAAAGGAAACGGTTCATGCTCTAACAGGTAAATGTTATTTCTATAAGAAATATTACTCGCGATATATTTCTGTTCTGAGAAATACGTGTCCGCCGTTAAATTGATTATACTTGAACCGGAAATAATTTATACCCGCGAGGAGAAAATAAACGAAATTCGATTGTCGGCTACGTGGATGGATTCCGAATGGACTCGGTTATTTTTGGCAAGCCTCGTTTTAGTCGTATCAATTATTATAATCGCGACATTTGCATTCTATAGAAACGTGTCATTAATGCGAATAATGAGGAATTGGGCGATATAAAACGACCTTTAACTTTGGATGCTCCTTCGAAATAGTACAGAAAGAAGAGACAATGACAAATATTAATAAGTATTATTAATTAACGGCGAGGTACAATGAACTTTCATTATATCGCCAGTGACGAGACATCGTACACTTAAGTTTCAATGCCGTTGAGATACAGTGAAATACAAGATTATTATCTTGTCATTGATGAGATACAGTAGACTCTCGTTATATTGCCATTAATGATACAGGATAGACTCTCGTTATGTTGCTACTACCAAAAATAGAGTAGATGCCAGTTATATTACCACTGCCGAGATATAGTACTCTTGTTATATCGCCATTGATGAAATACAGTACTCTTGTTATATTGCCACTGATGCCTCTCGTTATGTAGCCACTGACAGAAATGAATTTCTGATATTGGCAATGTATTGGATTGATCAAAAAGTTTTCTCTTCCTATATTGCATAATGATGATAAAACATGGCAATATAACGCGAGCCTATCATATTTCATATTTTCTATTTATCAATAAGGAATTATTACTCGGTAACAAATGATCGCAGTTACGCTAATTCAATCGTACTATAATTTAATTGTACTGTACTTCATTTACATAGTAATTTAATTACTTCGGCTAATCGCTGTAATCTCAAGCGTAATTGAGTTATGTCCGTTGAGATGTTATGAATTTATGAATAGCACCATATTCATCATAAATAATGAGTTTTTTTCTCTGTCTGAAACTTTTATGACGTTCATCCGTTTATTACTCCTCAATTTTCTGGTTCAGTTACAATTACGAAAGATTTGAAAGGTAAACGATACGAAAAAATATCACAATTTTACAAAACGAAGTTAGGTTTTGCAAGAGCAGTAAATTTTTCATAAATATGTATATCGAGCAATAAAAGCAAGAAAGTTATGCATAGAAATCAGAAAGTCTTATTCCAAACAACGGAGTGAAGAAACTAGTTAGTAAGAAAAAAAATTACATGGTCTGTTTTTATGTAGCATATTTGCGATGCAACAAAGGGTTAATAAAACGTGTACCCATTTATTTAAAATAAAAAGAGCGTACACGATATAATCTTGATAAGCAAATCGTACACTCAAAAATTCATAATAAACATACGTTTATGAGTGCAATTACTATCGATGAAAAAATTCTGAATTTGAAAAGGTAAGACCGCACATGTTCGGTAGACTGCAAGGAATAATAAGTAGAATATTTCAAAGAATGTGGTAATGTATGGTCATTGGAGTTACCACATTCTCCTTGATTGACGTCGTCGTCGGTTACGTAGCTAAAACTATGCACCTTGATTTCTTTAAAGATATGTTTACATTATGAAAAAAATGATCTCCGAAGATAAAAACTCGAAGCATATTTACACCTGCCATACGATCATAATTCGTTGAATCGCGATAAGGAATCAAAACAATAACAAGTTTCTCAATAAAGTCTGATCGATGTCCGCTTAATCTTCGATCAAAGTGGCAAAATTTCTTTATTACCATTCAGATTGCGCGATTAGTTAAAAATATCTCCGATAAGTGCCAGAAGACAATTAACATTAAACACGAGGCAGGTAAATATTGTGATAAACACGGAAACGAAAATATTTGATAACACGAAATGTATAAGTATGTAAAGAAATTCAAATTAAACCCCGTTATCGAGTTTCATGGAAATAAAGATTAAAATTCTCTCGAAATGCAGATATGCAATAGATAAATGTAAGTGGGAAAGTACTTTAGAAGCAATGGAACGGTTTTCGATTGCAAATTTTGACCTCGTCAAAATATTCAGATATCCAATTACAATTTCTGACCTATTCATTACGGTCGTTCGATTAGATGATATAGCGACTTTGTAAACACATTGTGTCTAGTGCACAATGCAGTTTCATTTAGACCGTCGGCGATGAAATTATTGTTCGGTGTTATATTTAATATACTAACACAACCTCATCAGTTGGACGGTAGCGGAGTTGGTATATAAAAATATGTATCAAACTAATAGTTATAAAATTATTTGCACACCGTGTAGATACGGTACTTGGTTCGACCTCCTGTTACACCGGATTACACGAAGCGTATCCTTCACGTCATAGGAATTATTTTATACTATACGGATACGGATACGAATATTACTAGTATTAACCGGTCAGCATTCAGAAACTAATTGTAAGTGCTCGAGCATACATAAATGAATTATGGTCTTTTTGTACGGATATCTCGAATTTCTCTCGCCAACAGAATTGCGAAATATTTCAAACTATGATAAGTATCTTAAATATAGAGATTTGTTAATAGTAAACTGTTTTGCAGATATCTGATATTTGCAGTAATGTTTTAAGACCGTTTTATATAACCATGATTGTGATTTTACGATAATCAACAAGTTACAATATTATTTCAAGCCTACAAAAAAATTATTGATAATTAGTGAACTTTTTATGAGAATCGTTAAAAAAATTCAAATATTCCAAATGGAATCGATAGAAAAGAAATTGAAACAATTATCGATCAGACTAATGGCATTGTTAAAAGTTCAACAATAACGAAGAGAAATACATAGAAATTGACCACAATAGGTAGGTTACGTAATTGTAATCTATTATTAAGTTTCATAATAGCCTATAGTTTTTTTTTTCTGAATAAAACTGTTTCACGGTCATCCTTTGTGCGTGCACATTCAAATACGCGGTTCATTGTATTGCGAATTTCAATAGCGGTATTGACTCACTTTGAACGAACAGACCTGAAATTGAGTCATTAAGTTACATGCGTCTCAAAAGTAATTAGAACCATCTTTGATAAATTACAAAAGCGCTTGGAAACTCTAACGAGTGAGATAAACGAATTACGAATTTTAAAGGGTCTCTATACAAATTTCGTTGAATACTTAGAATATGTTAGAAAAACAAGTGGAAACAGACTGAACTGTATTTGCACGGGGAAGAAATAGTAAAACTATAACGGCGACGTGGAAAACAGGATGATGTTACCGTTAACGGTTGCCCTATGTGAATACGGATCAATGTTTTATCAAGGAGCACGATTTTCATGATGATTACTCGTTCGAATCGCATCGTGCAATGGGGGTCAACGATCTGTGCTCAGAAAACGCACGTGAATAAGTTCTTTTATTTGCACGAGACCGTAAATTTTGAGAAACGACAGCATTTGGAATCTACTTATGAACACCGTTATGAACACGTCACTATTTATTTAGATAATTTTCCACGAACTAGGTTTCAATTTACATATCGTAAAAGGTAAATAGCAATCACTAATTGCAGGTTATAAAACCAATAACTTTTGTTTAAAAGATCGTACTGTAATGCTAATAAGACGATATGATGTCGTTAAAAGAAAGACGTCTAATTACGTTCTCGAAACATACGTGTTCTACATACGAATGCATTTACATATATTGCAGAAAAACTTCTAAATTCCTGAATTTCAGTATTTTTAGATTCAAATATGCCAATGTCCCTACATTCTTATGTCATCGGATCAAAATGTACTAATATTCTATCAACCCATAAATATTTATGGATTAAAATATTCTCAGACTAATAATAATATTATAAACATTTGTGACCTACTTTATATAGTGTTTATCTCGTATGTATAATTAACGTGTTTAATGTAACTCATTTGCTTTTTGTCAACCTACATACGATGCCGCATTTCTGTTTCATTTTAACAACGAAATTACAATCTACATAACACCGTACAAATTTCTAATATTTAATTTGTAACGTGTTGTTCGGTACAATATACACTAACAACGTGCAATAGTTGCGTTTTTGCACCAAATCGATGTTCGGTGTTCTGAAAGGCAACATGAAGCAAAGTGCATTCGATACTATGAAAGTTAACACTACGCATCATCGAAGTTTCTCGCACCTTGATTACTGACCTAAGCTATTCAAGGAGCGTTCAACGCTAACAACACGATGAATCAATAGAATTAAAATGTACATACATAGTTATCGACGCACGTACCTTATTGAAGTGAGCTTGCAGAAGCCGCTCATATTGGTCAGCAGCACGGAGACAGAGTCTCGTGGTGAATGCTTCCATCCGTGCTGGTAGAGGCGCGTGGCAAACACTGCTCGACATTATTCTTCTCTTCTATATACAACTGGCACTCCTTCTGAACATGCACGCACAGCGTATACAAATAAAATTGTCACTCGCTAACGCACGACGAACGGACGCACTTAAATCGCGACGATCGTTACAGACGCAAACTAACCTCAATCAACGCCCGCAGAGTTCATCGTCGTCTACCTTAGGCGTGGCATTTGACTGTTACTCGACCACGGTCTCCTGAATGAATGGCTTTCATTCGAGTAAAACTCGTACCGTTACCCCTTTTTTTCGTATTAAATTCTTGAAACGTTTGCGGATGCCGCTTTCAAGTACGCTGCTTTCACAACACTGAGACCGAAGCTACTTCACGTGGTATGTACTTTCGAGGGGAAGCTGCTAGTTCCGTTACGAATTTCTTTCCTTCCTTTCTCTGGTCACTTTGATTTAGTACTTATTTGTTAACAGCCGATGCACTAGATAATACAACGTTACTGTTTTAAACAATCGATTTGTAGCTTCAGAAAATTAACTGATTTTGCAGTGAAATCTTGACAGATTTCAAACGTGATCGATGTGTGCAAATCTCTTGGGGTATGCGCGCGCAACTACCCTACTGAGGGAGTTAAAACGCGAATTCTGATTGGTTGGGGCGAAACACTAATAACGAATTAAAAATCGTATCGCTTTCGCGCGAATATGGGCACAAAAGAGCGCGAAGATCATCCACTCTTGCTGTTTGAATGCATACTGAGCGCCAGAGAGAGTTACATGTAGTTTTATCGTCTTAGCGTCTCCCCACCATTAAATGTCGACGTCCGACTCCCGTTCGGGCACACATAGCTATGCATATGTGTACACATTCGAGAGCACCGTAGGCTTCCCTTGGGAAAATGGCGACACAGGGGAAACAGGGTTAACTCGATGGTTCTTGACAATTTAAAAATTTTTGAAATCTGTAACTTATAAATTTAACGGTTTGAAGAATTTCCATTATTGTTCCAATTTCACATAATGTTGCAAATTTGCAGTAGTACGTATCTTTCTATAAATATATTTCTAGAGTACAAAATATTCCCCATAATTTGAAATCCTTGGTACTCCCTTCCAAAATTAAAAAGGAGTCACACAACGGAAGGTTAACGTACTCTAACAAGTGAAATGCAACGAATCGTTATGATTCGTTTACAATAAATCGTAAATACGTTTCTTAGCGACAAGAGGTATAATCAGGACCATTAATATGTCATAGCAAAAAATTATCGAACATTCTTCAAAAATTAAGAGATCTTTTTCATTTTATATCGATGTACTAATTATCGAATTTTTTTGTAGGAAGTTTCTTTCGCGAACGAGTGGAACTGTTAAAAGATATGTTGCAGATTGTAGTACGAAATTATAAAAAATCGGATTTATCTATATTTTGAAGTAGTACCTATTTATACATAATCGTAGCGTTACTCGAACACATGAGTATTATTGTAGATATGCGATTAAACTTACGTCAATGCGGTTTAAATTAGTTCCATATGTTGATACTGTTATCTTCGCATATTTAGATTGCAACGAAATGATCATTCGCATCGCTTTTCTTATTTTATTAACCCTTTCACGCGTGAGAGTTACACGAATCGCAATAAACTACTAAATTGAAATATTTCTTTAAACGAGTGCAGATAAAGTTAAACAATCCGTAGATTCTCGATTGCATATCCGCATGCAAAATAAAGTAATTGGATGCCGTCGGAGTCGTTTCCATTAACAGGTTAAAAAAGCTAGCTGCGAACGATGTTAGAAATTAAATCTTAGTTTCTAAATTATACGTTTAAGGAGGCTAAATTTTTTGTTATTTATCACTGTTTTAGTTCACGCGAAACGGCTAAAAATATCCGTCAACTAGAAATATGAAACAGAATTTTACAACGGCTGAAGTTCCTTGGTATCGTATAATATCTCAGCTATGCATTTTTCTTTCGTGCATTCAAGGTCTAGGATCGGCCGGGAGGATTTATGAATCATTTATCAGAGCATAATATGTATTCCTCCATGAATATAATCGTTATTATTAAAATCAGAATAGATATGTCTACTACCGCAAAAAAATTTGCGAGATTAATTTCACTGTGAAATTCTTCAGCGTAGCATCTTTCGCCGATTAATAATTGCTCGAGCGTAACGCGTTATTATCCTACAATTAATTTATTCGCGATATGCTCGCAAAATTTCCGTCGCTTCCAATGATACTACGGGGATAAAATTTCACGAAATTGAAACGTTGAGATTACGTACGAACATCGTTTTACGATATCCGATCCACGTGACGATATTCCTTAGCCAAATCGGTTCGTGTACAACGTTTAATCTGTTATTCGGGTTAACGCTTGTCGGGTTTCTCCACGATAACTTCAGTTAACGTTCTCGAACATCGTGCCACAGAGCAGGGAGAAGCTTTGCTGACGCAAAACGTTTTATCGCGGTGAAAGTCGATGGTGTGCGACAATTCTACGATTCGTTGCACGGTTTTGGGAACTAGAAACGATTCATGATGGGTGAAACTCGGTTGACACCGTTAGCGACAATTCGGTAGAGGATAGGGTGGGATTGGGGAACCCCTTTTGATGTGGAGATATAATTCGAGGTGTTACACGTTGACTTATGTATAGATTTAATGCATAATAAGGGTAGGACCAAATTGGAAATTTATAAATTTTTTTAATAATCTTGGAAGTTCTGAATTTTTTAGAATTTCAAAGCTTTTCAGTTGTCGAACTTCTTACAAATTGCTAACTTTATAAATCTCCCAATTTTCAAGCTTCTCTAAGTTTCCAACTGTGCAAATTTACAAATTACAAGTTACCAGATATATAAATTTTTAAATTCTAAAATTTTCCAAAAATTACCAATGTTGATTTTACACTGTTCTTCGATTCGTCATTCAACCGAAATAAGAGCTATAAAAATTTTATATTATCGTAATTGAGTACGTCAAACCTTTGATGACTTAAAATCTGCTGTTTAACATGCAACAACACATACATCATTCCTTTTATTGAGGAAAAATTATACAGGAAGTTTTACTTTCCTGGAATCGTTAATATTTGACGGTTTTAACATCCTACGTTAGCAAAATGTATCTGACGAAAGGGCAGCACATAATTCACAAAATGGTTGCATCAGCCACAGCACCCACATGCTGGAATCAACGCTGGAGATCTGTTCTTGACTTTCCTTCGAACCCTACAAAAACATGACCATATAACGCATATACATCTAAAATTAGAAACACCACGATACTATGTTGTTATCTAATTCCTCGTACTCAATGACACGCAAAGGCAAATTCCTTCGGCATTAAAATATCGTTCGAAACCAGTGACGCACGTTAGACAGAAAAAAGCAATAAAAAAATTAAGAAGAAAGAAGGGAAACATCTTCGGGCAATGTGAAAATCACGTGAAAGTATGGTACAGTGTCAACTGAATGGTTAAAAATAGTTGCAATAACAGTGCGATAACCGAAAAATTGACGTCATGTTCAGTAGTTCTTGCGGGCCACATACGATACTCTTCCAAATTTGAATCAGTTATCTGACGCAAAACAATACCGATATTCGCATTGACGTAATTTTGTCACGTCTTTTGGGGCAAGATAGGTCCTGAAATTACAAAATTTGAAAGCCTTAAACTCGTAAATTATGGGGATCTCAAAGTTTCAAACTTTTAATATTCTAAATCTTAAATCTTCAAATTTCCATAATAATAAACACTTGAAGTCCTACAATTTTTCAACAATTTTTCAAATTTTTAATGTCTCAGTCCCAGACTCTCAGTTCAAAAATTTGTTAATCTGAAAGTTGTGAAGTTCATAAATTCTACAATATCAAATTTCTATAAATTGAAAATCCTACAACCCTAAATTTTCCAAGGTTCCAGTCTCTAAATTTTTAATATTTCAAAGCCTTGATGTGCCAAAGATTAGAAATCAAAAATTGCTAAACTCAAATAAAAAAAATTGTAAAAGTCCCAGACTCACATTTTGAGAGGGGGAATCAGTTGCAACCCTAACCTAACTACGCCAATGTGTACAGGTTACAACGAGATTAAAAGGCTGTTCGCAACCTCATCCGAGAGTAAGGAGACGTGAACGTCGGCACGTAGACCAGCCTGTTGCGGGATTTTTGTTCCATATATAGGATATATTTACTTAATTCCCTAAACTAAGGAATGGACGAGTCTAAAGGTGACTCATGAATCACTCTTCTCGTACGCTGAACCAGAATTATATTCTTTTTATGGTAACGAAGGAATGTTAAACATTGTTACGATAAAATTAACATCATAGAATTAGCAAACAAGACTAGTATAATATTTGAAGACTGAAAATAAAACAGAAATGGCATGTTTTAAAAATACTGCTTCACGTTCAAAATAAGGGTGTTTATGTGAGAGTTACTTTTATGAATTATGGAGGGAAGTGTAATAACTCGTAATGCTAATAATTGTGATAATTGTTATAGTTTTTGTAAGCAATAAATTATTTGATATATTGTCGATGAATTTGTATTAAGTGTAGGGGGTGTTTTTTTATTTATTTAGACTTTTTGATTTAGTATTGAAACGAAGAATAGAAATAATTATTTATTACTATTGAAAATAGTGAAGAGTGGAAACAGTCTTGTATTACTATTGGAAATCAGTACTTCAGGTAAAAATGAAGAGTGGAAATGGAAGTCATCACTATTATGGAAATAATTTTCTATTATCACCGCGTGAAATGAAGAATAGAAATAATTATATACTCCAGTTGAAAAGAATGAAAAGTAGAAATAATTACCTACTACTAAACAATGTAAGAAATTACCGACTACTACCGAAAAGAATGAAGACAAGAAATAATCATCCACCACGACCGAACGAAGAGTAAAAATAATCATCTATTACCAAAAGAAACAAAGCGTGGAATCATCTGCTACTACCAGAAATAATGAAAAGCGGAAATAATCTATTGCTGAATATAACGAGGAGTGGAAATACGTAAGGCTGTTTGTCAGGTTAATAAAATCAAGTGTCAGGAAACGCGGATCAATATTCGTTCGTTTTTCCGCATTGTTTGCTAATTTCTAAATTACCACACAAACTGACTTTCGTCTAGGAAGAATCGCGCGATGACGGTTTCACGGAAGCAGACGTATAATTTTGTCGCAAACGTGCTTTTTTAGTTTATTCACCAGACTATTCAAACAAACGACACGTTTCCTGGGTTTAGAACGGTTCTTCAAGTTCCTGGGAGATGTTCGTACACATGTTACACAGACCATTTCCAGGATCGTATTGTGACAATATTCCCGGATGTCGATGACGACATAGCGTGGGCACTTGGTTCGAAAAGCTGAATGAAAGATAGGCTCCTTCAGATAGTTGTATCACCCAATTTTATCATCCTCGTTAACGTCCGCCGTTATTGCGCCTTTTTGTATCTGATGACTCTTTCATAAATATTCTAATTCCTTTTTAGCGGATTTTCATTCTTCAAGGCTTACATAAAACTCTAAATATTGTGATAAAAATGAAATATTAAGGTGCGAAGGAAATTTCCTCCTTTATACGTTGAATTTATATGTTAATTCATTATGTGTGATGATATATGCATGTTCTGTATCTATAGAAATTTTGATTTGTTTACTTTTTGTAAATTAAGGCAAATTCATGGCAGGTTTGATTATTAAATTATTTGGTAAGTAGTATTTCATGTAAATTGTTAATTTGTTAATGAATTTTGAAAGGATATAGTAATAGTATAGTATATAATTATATAATAATGTGTGAAGAGTATTGCTATCTTTCCAGGTCGATCACCTCAGTCCTATTCTTACGTCTTCATAGCGACTTATTCTTAAAGAATAAGAATTAGTCTTAAAGACCGGAACCGACAGCACCTGTGTGCGTCTAAAAGAAATCTCCACAATGAATCTACTCATTATTTTTGCAATGTCCATCAATGAACAGATAAACTCAAGTGTAATTTTGACTCGAATTATAAATTTTTACTTCACAGTTGTTTCAATTTTACTGTATTATTAATAGAATTTTAATGCATTATTCAAGTAAATATTTTGTACTAACATTTATATTTAAAAATAGATGATTTATATTTACATTTGTAATATTTATATTTTATGTTTTGTAAGAAGTAATATTTCATTAAAATGTTTATCACAAAATGTAGAACATACATATGTATTGCATTGGACTACATAGAAAAAAATAAGGCAACCATCATTCATCGTTGTATGATGCAAGTTTGCTGGAAAATTGATTTCAAACGAATCATTAATCACTTTTGTTCATACTTTGATTGTCGTGTATCATTCATATGTAGATGACGTATGAACTTCCACAGAAATTTGTCATTCATTTTATATGGAACGATTCTTATTTATCTTCTTGTAAATAATTTTATTAAATGATTGAAAGTTTGTTAAACAAAATGAGCTATGCATTGTAGAAATTCTTTAAGTACTAGATTTAATGAAAATAACATCAACTGGAAACAGTGCTTTATGATATTAGGAAAATTAAAAATTTCTACATTTCTAAATTCGAAATAATTATAAATTGAATATTTCTCTAAATTTTTATCCTTCTTTTGCAAACTTTAAAGCTCTGAATCAGAAAAATTTTAAGTTGAGAAATTTGGAAATTTGAAAACATCTAAATAAGTACAGAAATTAAAATATAAAATATCAAAATAATTAAATAACTTGAAATTCTTAAATGCCTAAATTTGTATTCTTGAAATAACTAATGGTTCAACACAAAAACGAATAAATATGAAATTGAAACACGTGTCACCAACTGTTCAAGTGTTAATTTTTTAACTTCTCAGTTTTACCAAGTGATGCTTGAGCCGATTGACGTAGAGACGGTAACGTATCCGTTTAAAACAGGATATCGCAAATGTTTAAAAAACAATGGCACAATCGTGATGGTTAAACAGGAAAAGAACTTTCACAATGTGCACTGTGACGAGTACAAACGACGAGGCTGACAAGTCATGCCAATACCTATTATATCGATGCACCGTAACATTGCGCACGTTTCGTGGAAGAAAATAAAGTGGCTCGATGTCTCTAATCATTTTTTGAGACACTTCTTTTTTCCAATCGTTACATCATTCTTTATTGAATACTGATATTTAACATGTTTCGTACGTACGTATCACATTTGTCATGTCGAAGAAACATACTCGATGACTTAATATCAAGGTTGCAATATAGTTAAATCACTTGATGACAGGAGAATATTTTTTGAAAATAAGAACAGGTAAAAATTTAAAAAATTTGAAAAAGTTCCATATTTCCAAATTCCTAAATTTCCAAATACTCAAATTCCCAAATTTCAAATTTTCCCAAATTCCAAATTTCTCAAATTCCAAAGTCCCCAACTTCCAAATTCCCCAATTTTAAAATTCCGCAAATTCCAAATTCTCCAATT
Source organism: Megachile lagopoda (assembly GCA_036983795.1). Classification (NCBI taxonomy): domain Eukaryota; kingdom Metazoa; phylum Arthropoda; class Insecta; order Hymenoptera; family Megachilidae; genus Megachile; species Megachile lagopoda. The sequence goes on from CM072787.1 coordinate 9,242,009, forward strand.
TCCAAATTCCCCAAATTCCAAATTTCCCAAATTCCAAATTCTCCAAATTGCAAATTCCCCAAATTCCAACGTCCCCAAATTCCTACATCCCCAAATTCCAACGTCCCCAAATTCCTACATCCCCAAATTCCAACGTCCCCAAATTCCTACATCCCCAAATTCCTACATCCCCAAATTCCTCTATCCCCAAATTCCTATTTCCCCAAATTCCTATTTCCCCAAATTCCTACTTCCCCAAATTCCTATTTCCCCAAATTTCTACACCCCAAATTCCTATATCCCCAAATTCCTACACCCCAAATTCCTCTATCCCCAAATTCCTATGTCCCCAAATATCTACATCCCCAAATTCCGAATTCCCCAAATATCTACATTCCCAAATTCCGAATTCCCCAAATTCCAAAATTCCCTGAAATTTTCTAATGTCCTTACAGAAAACCAACTGATATTTTTTAATTAAACCAGCGAATTTTGAAATTTTCAACAATAAAAAATGTCATAAATGATTAGTAAATGTATTTAACAATGACCTTATACATAAGAACGTTACAGTTTTTTGCACTCGTTAATTCCTTTAGAAATGTGCATATTCCTGTGCAATGAAGGTATTAATTTTCAGTTAGTGGCACGATTCAATCGACAAGATAATTGCTTGTATTCCTTGTTTTTGTTGTTTGACGTACTTTGATGGAACGATCGAGAAATTCTAATTGGAAACCTGCGATGCAATGAAAAATGTTAGTATTATGATAATAAACAATTTTCTTACGTCTTTTTAAAAGACGCAGATTACCTTCTTTTATAGATATGTACAGTATCCTTATGTGACTCATTGCAAACTTTGTAATTTGATTAAATCTTGTTATCAATTTTAAATTTAGAAATTTGGGTGTTTAGGTGTTTAAAAGTTTAGAAGTTACAAAATTTAGAAACTTGATAATTTGAGAATTGGATCATTTGACCATTTGACTATTTGACTATTTGACTATTCGAATATTTGACTATTTGACTATTTGATTATTTGACTATTTGACTATTTGACTATTCGACTATTTGAATATTTGACTATTTGACTATTTGACTATTTGACTATTTGACTATTTGACTATTTGACTATTTGATAATTTGATAATTTGATAATCTGACAATTTGACAATTTGACCATTTGACAATTTGACAATTTGACAATTTGACAATTTGCCAATTTGACCATTTGTCAATTTGGAGAATTTGAAACTTTGAGAAATTTAAATACTGAGAACTTCAAATTTAAAAAATTTGAGAATTTGGGAATTGAGGAACTCGTCAAGTTAAAACTTAAAAAATGTCGAAACGTGGTAGTTTCCTAATCCGTTAATTAAAAAGCTTCGAAATGACAAATCTTGTTTACACTCGCGTCCGTCACCGATTTAAATTCGATCTCGTACATTTGCAGCATAAATTTCGCAACCAGGATGTAGATTATGTATTCGTGATAGTAGAATCGCTATCAGAAACTGCAATAAATTTATCCGCATCTCAGTTTTTCCTTCCTTCTCCCTTATCTGAAAACATATGTGACGTTCGTAACAAACGTGGCGTGATGCGCAATAAAAGTAGAAGTGTCATCAAATCCTAAGTTCACGTGACCTTTTCTATCGCGTTCAATGTTCCTATAATCTTCTTTCGAGATCACTTTCTCGCTCGATAGAAGATATCGACGAGTTCACTGATCGTTTTTCCGATTTATTACCGACCTTTTTAATACGTATGCAATTTGATCGAAGGATCAAGGATTATGACGCGTGCCGCTTGTTCTGATACGCTGATCGATTGATTTCTATTCATCGAGGCTACGCTGACGGATGCGTTTCTTTTAACAATATCATTGTATGCGTGTCAAGAAACTAGCCAGTGCAACATTTATGTATGCAGAATGCAGATTCCTCTGTGCTGGGAATACATTTGTAATTTCTGAAACCTTCCCATCAACGCAAAAAGTGTGAATCAATGTTTACATTTGACGAGCAGACTGCGTCGTTTTAAATGAACAAAGTGTCTCTTGTATAAAGCTTCTTGTTTTATTTTCTTTTTTCAGTTTTTATTTAACACCTTTGCTAGCGGGACGACTTGAATAATGTACATACTGTGACGTTATCATCGTCATTTTCAAATCATAATTTTTTATTATGATTAAATCATAATCATAATTAATACAATTATTATATACAATTTTAATAAAAGTATACTTTAATACGGTTATACGCTTTAATCGATTGGTACAATTATGTAATTTGATGCCGGTTGTTTCAGTTAAAGAAGCAGAACCTCCTCAGTTATTGAATTAATTACAGCTATACTAATTGAGATTGACATTGACACGTGTTTTTCATACGGATCATAACCTTCTATCAGTTACGAATTAGTTAAGTCAATTACATCTTCTACTTTCGAGATTATTAAATGTAATTAATCATTCATTTATACAGAGTGATAATATTTTATTATCACATAATTTAATGAATAAAATGTAGATTAAATTGATGTCGGCTATCTTAATCCTTAGATTACTGTGAAAGAAACTTGTTAAGTTTGCTGGTAAAATTTTCTACAATATTTTTTGTTTATTTTAAAAATTGGTGGTAGTAACGAGAATCAAATATTGTATTATTATATAATATTGAAAAGAATAAAAATTACTTACAGCGATTATAAATAACATGGGGTAAAATTACATTCATAAGTCTTCAAAAATTAAATTCACAAATTTTCAAAATTTACGATTATCGACATCAATTTCATCTAACATTTATAATATTTTTGTCTGATATTAACATTCAAACAGCGTATACTTTTATTGAACTTATTGAAACAATAATTTCAATAAATATATAATTTTGTTTTATAAGAAGATTTTATCGAAATACTCTGTATAAACCATCTTATTATTCAAATTTCTGAGAAAATTGTCAGAATAATTAGAGTCGTAAACGTACAGGTACATATTATCATGTCCGATCGTAAACGTAGGAAACAAGATTACATTGTAATTACGTTGTAAAATGTCAATGCAATTAATCTACGATTAGTGTACTTGTACAAGAAGCCGTAAGTCATAAAAACACAGATAACTTCGTATCGTACGCGGTACATTTGTGGGATGTAATCGGCTTGCGATGCAAGAAGTTGTGACATGAATGAATTCGTGGCATTGAATTTTAAATTGTCAAAGGAAAAGAATGGTCGTAAGCACATTGCAATAACAACAATGTTGTTATTATTTTATGTATGTCATAGATGAAATGCAAATACCATTCTACTTCCAATAAATTCAAAATGAATTAACTATTTCATAAAACAGGGTGCCTACAAATTAATTCGGTTTAATTTGATTTGGGTTAGGTTACATTTTCTTCAAATATAACCTAGTCAATTTAGAAAGAACTTAAAACAAACATAACCTAGTTTAAACAATTTAAAAAGAACTTTCAATTAAAAAAGTACAACAGAATGCAAATTAATGCAATTTAAATTGAGTGATGTCAAGCGACATCTTCTTTAAATATAACTTAACCAAAAGTGTTACTACTACATGTCCAACCAACCATAATGAATTACCTTTTTTTTAAAAAAGACTACGATAAAGTATAAATTAATTAGTTAGGTTACGTAAGCTTGCCCCCAAAAAAAGAAATGAAAGTTTAATCGATGTCTAGCAAAAATTCATCCGGGTACTTTGTACATATAAAATACATATATATATTTGATTTCATAGATTGTTTAACTCTATATGTAAATCACCTGTAACATATGCAACAATAAATATATATTTATATAAAGTTATCAGGATAGCTTTGGAATGAAGAAAAACTTGTTAGCCTTCAATGAAAGATGTTTTCTTATTTGTGCGTTCTATTAATAAATACGCTGGAGGAAGAGCTATTTGAAATTCAATTCAATCAATCAATCGAGCTTAATAAGAACAAATCGGATACAGGCAGACGCGCAACTGGTTCGGCGTGCATTTCACGTGGAACCTATCGTTATGCATGTGCAAAATGCACTTGCTGTTATAATTATTTTCCACGTACAATGGCGTTCAAAACAAGAATGAACTTTCACGGATTTTTATGGAAACAGGAGTATGGGGGTGGAAATGGAGGAAAAATAATTCGTTAGATGCATCTGGTCACAGAAGTATTACTGTACAGTATAATAATTTACAATATTATTTTGACAATGTATATTTGTTTTTATATTTCAAACGTAATTTTTATAGAAGCAATATTTATTGTTACATCTTGAATAAGTGTAACAATTTTTATTTATAAGTAGCACGTGGATGTGGATTCTTAATACATATTCACATGTGAGTTTCCCAAAAATAAGTTTTTAATATATTTTAACATTTTAATATTGAACAGCGATAGTATACATTATCGTTATAGTTCCAACTAGTTTCCAGATAAATACTGAGGCTCTCCCTGAGATCTCTCGTTAGTTTTCAATACTATTTTAGATATAAAAGGAACATCGGGAGTCATAATTTTCTCGAAATATCAAAGTCCTAAAACTCTCGGAGTGTTTTGTAAATTTATGTATTAAATGTTATGAATACATCGCGTTGGACGTGACTATGATCTTCTAACGACTTTGTAACGCCATTATTTCGTTTAATATTGATTTTAAAGAACTTGATCGAATAGAGTTGAATTTTTTACGTGACACGGAACTTCATTGATTTCCATCATCAATCTAACGTACAGATAGGCACATGGACAGTAATTTTATGCTAACAATTGCTGCCTGTAAGTTTCAACAGTTATCTGATCTTTATTTAAAAATTCAAAGTGACGCTTTATAAAAAACGAATAACAAGATCTTTCAATTTGTTTTAATGTAAAACTCTGCATTTATGTAATGTATACTTATATGTAAGGTTCAAGAATTATAAAACATCCTGTAATATTTAAATTTAATCGTCTTATTTGTTAGATAAAACTCTGACGCAACTGAAGAATGTCGTTCTGCAGTATCGTAATTAATGTAAAATGGACATTAAAATCTGATTACGATTATTGTAATTAATATTGACCAGCTTGTTTCATTAGTATATGCAGATGTAATATAATAAGTTCAATGCAATTACCAGTGCAATCATTTATCTTTGATAAGTGAATACGTGGAATTACTGGGAAAATAATTTACTCGTAAGTAAATTTCAAGCTTATAAAATAATCAATAACTTTTGCTCTTTAATATAACACAAGAAGTTCTCACCTTCTTTCTCTCTGTAAATATTTATTTATTAATACAATTGTAAATTGCATATATACATCGTTTAACGTTATGATCATGAGTCAGGAATTAAAGTAAGGTAAAATAATTTGCAGCATCAAAGTTATGTATTTTCGTTATAATTTTGCAAAATATGTTACAATTTCGTACGACCACCAACGACTTTGTAGCCAGTGATATTATTTATGATTATGATCTGTATCTGTCTCAGAATTATCTTTCATATCCGTCGTGTCATTAACCGATGATAGAGTATTTTGAAACATCGGAGATAAACATCAAATCATTCGGTTTACCCGTCTAATTATCAAGACTGGTAACGTAACTGTGGAATATCACCAACCAATTCACTTTACAAGTCCTCAGGAAACTTTTCACAAATTTTGGATTTGAGGTTTTCAAGGGTAATGATATGCAAACGTTGAAATTAATTTATAGTAAGACTATTTAACATCAACCCCTAATTGATGTGAATACTCTGCGGTGTATTTGCAATTTTTATAACCTCTCTAGTTTTTAAAGAAAGTAATAAAACTTACAATATTATTTTTCTTCTTTTTTAATTAGCTATTTCTGCGAGATGATCCTGTCATATTTTCTACGTTAGAAATTAACCATCACACCAGTTACAAGTTAAAAAATTCCTCTTACTCTGTAATTTTATTAACACATACGTACAATAGCATCTTTTGCTACTTTTATTGGATTCTTTCATCACATCTGTGTTTATCTTTCCTGTTCACAGGCAAATAATTGAACTTATCAGTTAAAGAAAATTATGTATCGAAATGATATCTCCTGGTATCAGTAATAATAAGACATTTCAACAGTTCGTTAAAATCTACGAAAATTGCTCGATGAATCGAGGACTTTGATAACGTGTGATGAGACTTACAAGGAACAAAGTATGATTTTACGTTATCAAACGATATTCAATTGGTAAATAAATTCTAAGAATACTAATTTGTCCTTACCTTGAACATGAGAAGGTTGAAAGATACAGAAGTTTTTGGAAATTTTCTCCAATTACACTGACAATCACTCTTTTTCTGTGCAAAGTCAATGAGTTCTACCTGTTGCTTTTGTTTTCTGAAACCACACATTGCAGCTACGTAATTCTTTTCTTCCGACGTACGAAAAAGAGCGGATTTATGTATGCTCATTGAATGTTTACACAAGGAAGAAATATTTGCCGCCTGTTGACGCACGTAACATGAGTTTACAAAGAAAGCAACGTTCTCTTATTCGCACATTCATTACCTTGGCGCAGCCTTTTTAAAATTGAATCATTTGCACCTTTATTGCAGGGGAACAATAACAGATAGTTCCGCCATTTCCCTGGAACTTAATGTTTTTTATTTGAGATATAATCAGTGATAAATCTTTCAGAAACGATAAAGTGTATTAACTCAATTAATATATAAAACTGATCAAATATGTTAAAATGTACTAAACTTATGAATATATTACACGTATGAAATATACTAAAATGTAAAAGGTTCAAATGAAATTCAATTTTGGAAAAAAAGATTCAAATGTTTGTTAAATCTCATCTGTTTTCTTACGATTTGGTAAAAAAAGTAAAAGATATATTTCATTTTCTTACTAATGAAATAATATTTTCTATAGAAATTGCATCACTTCAACATACCTGGTCAACTAAAGTCACCCTATTAATCGATGCTTAGAAATCCAAATGACGTCTAATCTCCTCATTGGAACGCTACGAATGCATAAACACGTATAAAGAATGACTAACTATAATTCTTATATAAGTTACTGGTACACCTACAACATTTTTTTCGAGCAAAAAGAAGCAAGTGATTTGATATGCGCATACAGTGGTCAATTGTACGTCAATCGAACGTTTAACATCTGCGTTGCATATTAATCTTGAACATTTAGAACAGATAATAGCGAACTCGATCAAACCTTAGATTTCAAGTGTAAAAGTTGATCTTTCTCGAGGACATAGCGATTCATAAAATATAAGAATTGCATATTGTATTACTTGTATAGCACATTACAACACAATGTAATGTTAATTATAATACTTCATTCTTGTACCATTTGATTGTGTTCCTTTTTATGTTACCAAAATATAAAACAATAAAGCTAACTAAAAAGCTAAATAAAATAACTTAATTGTTCAAAATTTAATATGTTCTGTTGAAAACAATGACCTAACCGTCGAATCTGTTCCTATCAAAGAAAATGCTAAATAGACTCGTCTCTCCATTTTGTTCGATTCCAAATAATACATACTTCCCTCGCGACAAGTATAAAAACTGGACACAGTTTCGACACCTGATTTGCATACTTTTTTACTCTGCAACTTTCAAAGGTGGGAAAAAGTTACTTTCGTTCGCGCAATGTGTTTGAGCGCGGTGCCTGCTGTTTGCGTTGATAATTCATACTTTCGGCGTTCCTGTAAACGGGGCTAATCATGAAAAATTTTGGGAGCAAACAGAGGAAAAACACTATGAACACCTGGCACGGTATCAAATGGAATATTTGGAACCGGCGGACGTCATTTTCATTGACCAGACGTTTGTTTAAATAAGAACAAAAACATGGGAATGGTGTTAATTCATTGTTATGTTTGTGTTGTTCTGTTTGTGAACTTTTCATATTTAACCGTGGACTATTTACAGAAGATACAGTTTTTTTATAGAGTAGAGTAGATAGTAACAAGTTGGTCAAATATTAGTCAAAGAAATTGTGAGCATATGTGGTTACAAATTTCGAAATTTAAAAATTTCATTAGGAACAAACATGTAGTATCTTAAAAATTTGTTAAATATAATATCTTCAAATTGTCAAATAGGGATACTGATTACAACAAAATACATTCATATTTTAAAATATTCAGAAATGTTTCTCTAAAATATTCTGGTCTTCAAAAAATTTTCTCAAATTCTTACAAAAAGTTTCTTACAGCATTTCAATTCACATTTTATAGACGATAGTCAATGTCATAAGTACGCAAAAAAGTAGAACAATTAATTTAATGCTTAATATAAAAGTTATTTATAGACACCAAAGAGGTGATAGCTCCGTATCACGACCTCGGTTTTATATTGACCAGCAGGAGAAACGGAAACAACCCGATAAATACAACAAAATTACGAGAGAAACAGGTATCCTCGATCTCATCGTCGACGAAATGAAATTCGTGCGTCACTGTTGCGCGCGAAGTATTACAGCCGTGATATTTTGTTTCTTTACACGCCTCTGTAGAGGCGTGAACAATTTATGAACACTGTTCACAAACAATTCTTGCAAGAAGTTGATGAACAGTTTCTCTTCTATCTTCAATTCGTCGCCAACATTATCATTTCTATTTAAATTCTTTAAACTGTGTCTTCTTTGCTCTCCTCAATTTATCTCTTCAAAACAATCCGTTCTATATCCCTCTTCTGTTCCTTAAAGAATAGTATATTTATATTATCAGTATAATATTCATATCAAGGAAATAAATCTTCAATCGAATATAAATTAAGGATGACAATTGTCCTTGAGAGATTTTTGAGAATTTAAAAGTTTGGGGTATAGGAACTTGAGGACATTCGGATTTCGGTTTTCGGAATTCAAGGATCTGAATTTGAGTATTTGGAGACCTAATAATATTAGGGGAGTAAGAAGTCTAGAAATTTGAAGACTAAGGAATTTGGGACTGTAAGGATTAGAAAGGAATTTAGAAATTTGTCAAGGTTTCGTGCATAACTAAAGGAAACGTTGCACCCGAATGTCCATAATTTCTGATGGTTTTCTCGCTTCCGTTCGTGTAGATGAAGTTTCCTTCCGTGGCAGACTTTCTTCATCTCCACTACTCGTACACGCTGGTCCCACGGGTCTCTGGACAGGGCCCATGGGATATGCGAAACAGTGGGGTGAGGGACGGCAGATACGCGAACGCGGAGGTCACCATTGACGCAAATCCATCTGGCAGTCACGTGACCGGCCGCGCTGGAACACAATACCAAGCGCACCAGCACCAGCTTTCATTAAATCCGCTCCTCCACGCATGCATACGGGCCATTCCGTGTTAAATTTCAATATAATTGCAGTTTCTTCTATCTTCAAAATTACAGCGTTTGTTCGTAGCCGAGAGAACTGATGCAGCATAAAATTTCATATTTCCAGCTGTGACGCTTCCTTTGTTAACGCCATGCAGCCTCGACATGTTCTCTTCTGTCTGATTAAATTCTTCTATGAAAGATATTACTGATCTAACATTTTTGCTAAAATGAAAATTCTGCAATGAACGTTTTAGTCTTATTTCATATTAGTTGATATTCTGAACATTCACCACTTCATTTCTGAAGTGGTTCAGAATATGTTGAACCATTGGTTGTAAATTGAATTTCATATCTGGACAGCATAGAGTGTAAGTCACATTCTTCAAATTTTAGAGCAGAGTAAATTATAGGTATAAAAGTATTGATTAGGATTTTTAGATGTTCTGAACTATTTCCTCTAGTTGAGTTTAGCACTTTTATTTAATTGGGACATTCAAATTAGTTTCAAGAGAACTATCTCTAAACACCTCTAAAGTCATATATTTTTTAATACCAAATAAGGTTTTCTGAATTGTCTGTAATATACATATATTATTAAGAAGATTTCGCCTTTGATATTTATTCCTGCAATCAGAATTAATTAAAATAAAAATTAGTTTGATTAATTTGACTTATTGGTGTCAATCTATTAGTTCTGAAGATACAGCAATAAAGTTAATGAAGTACAAAATGGGGATTCAATTATGCATTTTATGTAAAACAGATCTGTGTCTGTTAAGATCTTTTTTTATCTACAGCATAATTATTTAAATTGAGTTGTTATACCGGTTTAATTTCTCACCTCATATTTACTGTCCGTTAATCATGGCATCACCGCCATCTAGCGTTACTTGTGTAGGTGTTCAAAACCAACCCCTGGTAGTTGAGGAACATAAAAGTAGAGAAGGTATTCAAGAAACGATACTGTGCGGCAAGGATAGTATATTGAGAGAGAAAAAGAGACCTGCAGACTTGCACCTTGTAACGGTGCTTTTAGGGTCTACGCGTAAACATTTTTCCTAATGAAAGACAGCTGCACATGACGTGGCCCACCCACGTTATGGAATAATGAGCAATTAACGAGCTGCGAATTGATCGTTCGCTGAATGCTAATCGGAAATGAAAGAACAACTCTTCCGCTTTTGTTTCGATTGTTTCCTTCTTCTCAACTCCATTTATTATTTCATTGAGTGCTTTGAGTTTTTGTGCGAGTGGTAGAATTTATTGATTGAAATTTAAATTTCAGCATTTCAGTATACTTTATTCCTAAATAGTTAGGTTCATAATTAGTATATTTTGAACACTGCTATTATTTGGTAGTATTCTAACAATGAAATGTCGTCGGTGGTTTGTATTGTAGTATCATTGGAAGTACTGTATTGACAATTAAATTTTGTACACATGCAATGCGAGTCTTCACATAGCACATAGATACGCAGTAATGTACTTGAAAATTTTTTTTTATTATTGTCTGACCCATCTGCTATTTGCACTTTTTGCTTCTTCTTGTGATGTGTGACGCACGTACGCACAAAAAATTGTAGCTTTTGCATAGATATTAGATCATTACACCTATTTGTCTGGGGTATTAACCAAGAGTTAAAGTTTCGTAATTAATGGACTGCATAAGGTTAAGCACTCTTTTATTAAAATTCTATCCAAGGATACCATTACCATTATTTACTTTTCTTATTCTGCGCTAAACGGAAAAACTTGTTGAACATCTAAAATGCAAAACGTTTCGCAACTATAAATTCGAATTATAAAATATTTAATAAAAATTAAAATGAATATTATTAAATGAATATTCTTAAACTTTATTAAATAATCTTTATTATAAAATATTTTTAAAAATATCTTATTCGATATTTATAAAAATATAAATATATATTTATATTTTTGAGAGAATTATCTCATTTACATTTCATACAATTCATTTGGATTTTCGGTAAAAAATGTACTACAAAATTTGTTGTCACTCTAATTCATATCCAATAAAAAAATATTACAAATCTTAATATCAATACTATTTGCCATAAAAATTGGAAATCTATTATTATATACAATTTCTTTATATTAATTGGTTTACTTAGTTTATATGATCGTTAATCATTCTTAGTGTCTACTGGACTGAGTATTCTTAATACGTATTGTAACATTTTAACTAATTCTTGTTCTTCTTTTCTATCATCTATAGTCAATAATGTTAGCCTGCCTAAAGCTTCTTGAATACTTTGCGAAAAACCAGCGCTTCGAGCAATTAATTTTCCCTTCTGATTGTTCGATATTAGAGACCATAACATAGAACCAGCGATCTTGATTTCGTTTATAGAACCATTTTTAAATATATCGTGTACAACGTTGATGAAATCCACTGAAACAAATGTATCATGTAATAATTATTTATAAACGTAGTATGATATTAAGTTATTTAAAAACTTACCCGAACTAAGTAATCGCGGTCGATTGGTCATGTTAAATGCCAGATTGCGTAATATTGAAATCGCAAGAATTCTGCTGGACGGGGAAGAACATTTTGATAATTGTAACAAAACATCCAATCCATCAACAGTCTAAAAAATACGACAATTAATTTATAACAGATGTATGTGTAGTCACCATATTCTGTACATTTTAAAATGTTACAATTACTTCATTTACCTTTGGTACACATAATTGGCCCTCTTGGTAATAAGTGAAGTCAATCAAGAATTCTAAACAGTATAATTCAATTAGCGGCCACGGTTTTGTTCTCTTTGTCGTGACCGGATGTATTTTTGTAAAAAACTGCAGAAGATTGCTCTGCGGGATTTTATACACAAAATAAGTATTGCTTTAAAATGATGTTGTATTTAAAAAAAGAAGATATAACGTACCTTTGAAATTAATACTCTACATTCATGGACATGCACTGCGTTTCGTAAAATATGAAATGCAAAATGTAACTTGTGATTGTCAAACATTTGTCCAGCTTTATCTATTTCCTTGCAGACTAACTGTATAATGACGTGAATTAAAGCTAGAGTGTTAGGAGTTCTTCTAAGTCCAGTTCCTGGCAGAATAGTGGTTAACGTTAACGAGTGTGCAGCTGAAATACATACAGATAATAAACAATCTATTAAACAGGCTACGCAATATAGAAGTCGAAGTTAAATAATAAAAGTTTTAATGGTACCTATAGAACATTTTGTGGTATAAGTTGCAAGCAACTTTAAAGCTGTGGTAGATACAATTTTGCTTAATGCAATCCAAGCCCACAATTTATGCAACACATCTGCTAATCCGGCTTTTGACAAAACTTCTTTAACTTCTGCGCTGCCATACATGAAATTCATTAATAATGTAAAGATAGCGTTTACATCGTGCAATAGTGGATGGATCTGTAAAAAATAAAACGGTGATTCTTTTCTACGTATAAGAACGATCCTGGAAATTCCGTATGAATAATATTGTATAATTTCTGAACGATAATAGTGTTGGGAAATCCTGAAGCTGCATATGACAATCATTGGCGTAGGTAGGGTCCTTCCAACTAATTATCAAATAATTGGAATAAGCATAGTACTGGTGAAGGTAAGACTGTCATAATATTTGAATGTTACCACAAATATTTCCTAAGTAATTTTTGTGAGTGATAGGATTTTCTTTTTTTATAACACGGAAATTTGGGAATTTAGAAATTTAGAAATTCAGAAATTTTTGAACTGAGGGGTCTGAGAATTTTGATAGAATTTGAAAATTTAGGGTCCGCTTTCCTTATAATTCCATTTTCTCTAGGCAAGTCTGTTTGGGCTCCCCTCACGGAAGTCCTAGTTACGCCAATGATTACATTAATGCAGACGATTAAAAAGACGTCAATTTAAATTAGATACCTAAAATAACATATCTTGGAATTTCATTACCCACCTTTTTGTCGCGGTCGATTTGATTCTTAAACAGTTCAAAAGGTTGCATGTTTAATCTGACATAGAATTCTTTCAATATCATTAAGGATGTTTCGGGTAAATTTTCTTCTAACGCAATTCGTTTAGCAGTATTTGATATACACAATAAATTAGTAAGCGCACTCGTGATCAAATCTTTGTCTTCATTTAACTTACGATTTTTCTTGGATCTATTGTAACTGTGTGCAATGAACAAGTGGAATAAAATACCGCAAAATTCTTCTCCTATTGCGATTTCATTTTTCTCTTCGCCCTCTGCTACTTTATCATAACTTGTTAAGATGTTCTCGTTTTCAGTCCCTTTTCTCGAATGTAAACTTGCATTTCTTAGCGACAGCTTATTAATGTCTGATATAATTTCCCTTAAACTATTTCTATAGTCGCTTGATGAACACGTGGAGGTAGTATCTATTACTGTTTGTAATGAAATATTGCTTTTCCCTAATGAATCTTTCTGTATGTCTTGTGATAGGAGGAACGCAAGACATCCTATAGCGCTTATACGAAGTTCCGCATTGGAACTTCTCATTGCAATACAAATGGATGAAAGTACAACATCCGGAGTGCATAATTCTAAAGCTGCCTGTATTGACTCAAAGTGTTGATTTTCCGTTAGCGAGAGTATAGCTATGAAATTGAAAACCTCCGTCCATAGCCTGTCCCGTAGAGATATCAATTGCACTGTGTCAATAACTGTAAAAATTAAATTGTTACAATTTGATTTATTAGAGAATCATCAAAAACTCGTATTTTTTTTAACTTACTATAGAAATCGCCGTTCAAAAAGGAGAACAATGTATACAGTGAGTCAGGAGAAAAATTAACAACAACGGTATATTCGTTACTATGTATGACACAATTTGTTAAAACTGTTAAAATACTAATATACATTTCTAAAATTTCGCGGTAATGTGCCAAATTTTTTTTACTCTCGACACCTCTAGGCACTTCATTAATACATCTAAAAATGTAATTACATAAATTAAAAATCATTAAGCATAGAAAAGCAATTTTCTAATTTTTTGGAAATAATAAAAAAATATCGTTTATATATTACTTACCCAAATAAATATTTATCTATAGAATGTTCATAAATTTGATGAACTACTTCTTGTTTTCCTACAAATATCAAATTATTTAACAATCTACAAACAGCCGTTATCAATGACGGTGTTGCTACTAATTGCAAACAATTATCATTTTCTGTAGTTGCTGACTCTCTTGCTGAAACTGTATGTAATCAATTAGTATAACGTATAACATTAATTAACATGTAAAATGACATGCATACATACACGGCTGTAATTCATCTTGACAATTATACAGATATGAAATCGTACGCGGCACTAAAGACGTACACCCGGATTGTAAACTATGAATAGACGGGGCTTTTCCAGTTTCTTGTTCTCGATTACTTGTAAGATCATAGTCCAAAGTGGTAAACATATAAATGTTAGAACACAAGACAGTAATCTCATAATAAGTGTTATTTTGTTCCATATATATTAAAATAGCATTTGCTTGCAAAGAGTTCACCTAAATTTGCATTAAACATTTTATTTACAAATATTTCTCGTTGAAATGTAAATATTTGCTTCTTACTTACATACTGAAAAGTTACAGAATTGCAATTTTTTACTAAATTGCTAAACGCAAAACATGCTTGTTCTCTAACTATACAGGATTCTTCCCTACTAGCAATGTATTGAAGTAATGTTTGACACAATTCACTTGGCGCCAGCGCTATAGTGTTTAAAAGTTGAGCAGCTGTATGCAAATTGTTTATTAAACCTGCTAATAATTGTAAAGCAGAGGCACGAACCAACGGATCTCGATTTTGCCATAACATCGGCAACCAATTTAACGTACGGCCTTCTTCGTACCAAAATACTACAAATGCCTGAGAAAAATACATAGTGCCTAATAATACTGAAATACATCACTATAAATGGTAATATCACAATATATACTTACATTTTTATTAAAATTTATTTGCATCTGATACAATAAATGATTAAGGCATATTATAGAATTTCTGGTTATAGATAAACCCATAAAGCTGACAGTTCCAGCACCATGAAAAGATATAATCAGTTCTATCAGTGTGCTACCTAACGATATTAATAGGTTTTTATAATTAGCCCATTGACATTTTCCAATTAAATATGTTAAGCATGTTAACAACCAATCCAGATAAGCTGCAATAAATTAACATGGCAATTAACTTAATTACGAAAAGAATTTCATAACAAATGAAAAATAAATTTACCCAAATTGTAAAAATGCTGTTGATCCCCGAAACATAAAGTGGAGACAATAAGTTCAATAAAATGAAGTCGAATAGTTTCGTCTTCATCATCTGACTGTTCAGCTTTTTCTATCGCTGAACATGTACGAGCTAATTTTAATATAGATTGGTGTATGTCTTGATTATCTAATTCGGAATGTTTAAATAACTCTGCTAAAGTCTTAGTTATATTCCTCATTATTTTGTTAGTCCACTTACATTTTCCTAATCAATATAAAAGTATAAATGTATCTATTTCAAAATAAATAATGTATGAACTATACTTCTTATACAAATGATCGAAAGTTACCGTTCTTGGTAATGTTAACGTAGATTTGTAGAAAATTCAAAACTTCGACAAATAAATCGCAATCTTCTTTACTCGCAGGCTGTGAAATCAAAAATCGCTCAAACGTTTGTTCCCAAGGTAATAAGCTTATATCTTTCAGATTTTCATACTGTTGAATTTTGTAAAATTTTATATACCTAAAAAAGTTACGTTGAGATGAAGACATAAGCGACAATATTGACAAAATTATTTTAGATATTTACATTGTAAGATAATCAAGTGCGCATAAAACTGAGTCATGGGTCGTTGAATTTTGTATGTTATACAATTGTTGTTGACAGTAATAATAGGGATAGCTATAACGTAAAGTTAAGAATTCATTTTCCTGTATTTTCAGTTTTTCAGATATGTCAGACTCAATAAGGTCATTCCAGTTTTTCCATAGTACATTTAAACCATCATTCCATTCCCATACCCAATACTGTTTAATAAATGTTGAAGCTAATTGATTAGAACCATGAAAAGCTAAAAAGGAGAAGAAGTTTGTAATACATTTTCTAATAGTAATAATAATGTTTATACGACTTCATTTACCAGATACATCCGAACGTCTGTGCATACTTATTTTCCAATGGGATTTACAAAGAAATGGTAATCTCATTTTCGATACAATAAGATATGGTAAAGAAATATTTAATTGATTGTAGTTCTCGGTATAGTTTTCACCTAGCCTCATGATGTATTCGTTATAAAGCAATAAACAAAGAAGTTGCGAACCATCAGTCCTAACGCATTCGTTGTTTGGAAATAAAAATAAACCTAAGAAATATTTGTTTTAGATAAAAACTTGAAATAAGGTAACGACAGTACTAGTTAATGATTTGACAAATTTTCATACACACTTCTTATTATATTTGAAAGGACATTTTTACGAGTAGATAGATCTTGCCGTATAGAAGATTCGGTAGATACTAGTAGCTTCAATATTGTAATTATTGAAATTACAGAATCTGGATAATTAATGTAATCCTTTTCAATCTAAAAATTAACATTAATAATTAATCAAGTATGTTTAACGTAGTTATCACAACTGTTGCACAACTAGTTAGCAGGTACTATAATGTATAATGAAATTTACCAAAGCACTGTCAAAGATGTTCAATATAAGAGATACTCCATTTTCAGTGATAAATGATTTATGTAAAGAACAATCTGAAAGCATTACACTGATTTGAACTAATGCAGATTTCCGTATTTTCGGATCTACGTTCGGTTCATTTAACATCTCGAGCACGGATAATAAATTGCTCCTCTGTAAAAAAAATATGTCGCATGTATATTGCGTGCTTAGCATTTTTAGTAATGTTGGAAACATTTGTGAACATGAATTCCATATGTATACAAAAGTATGTAACCTGATAATTGCCTTCAGATTTTTTAAGAACATTTTGACGTTCGAATATACAAAGCGAGTTAAGAGGTAAACCATGTAAAGAAGATAATCTTGGTAATTTCTGAACTGAATCTTTCTCTTTACCAAGAAGCCAAATCAATCGACAAACCGCTTCTTCTCGAATATCATCATCGGGTGAAAACAGAAACCTTAAATTACCTTTTACGACCTGTCAAATAATAATTTATAGTTGTTTATAACACTTAAATTTTACCACTGAAATGTATACTACCTCAATATAGGGTAACTGTATGCTAGAAGAAACATCAGGATCAAAAATTTTTGTAATGCATTGACCTAAAGTTGTAGTTGAATTAGCATGGCATTGTAAAAGAGGTAATACTGGAGCAAGAGCTTCTAATGATTTTAACCATCCATCTTCTCCCATTTGTACCCTTCCTTTCAATATATAAACTAATATTTCATCCGATATTTCCCGTATCTAATAAAATGACGGATGGTTTATAATTTAGCCACGTTTATTTGTAATATTGTTTACAAATTTTATCTTACCCTTTGGTCTTCATTTGTTATGCCATGGGAGATTATTTCTGTTAAGACAGATGATTCGAACAAAAATGTCAAGCTTTCACAAGATAATCTCTCTCTATTATATTCTACTCCTAGAATACTTTTAACTAAAGTATGACATTCTACATATGTTGCATACTGTATATCGGAATCCGCGTTAGCCAATAAACCTAATATTAACTTTGTAGCTAATGCATAGTCTTCATTATTTAGAGAATACCTTCAATAATAAAAGAAAAATGTATTTTGCTATTGAATTATACTTGAATCAACTAAGTATATCTATAAATAAAATTTAATGAAAATGTGTACCTATTTATATGTTGCAAAAACCTAATAGTTTTTTTTATGATACTAAAATTTTTGTGATAAGATAAACTTAACTTCGAAGCGTATAATGTTTTCAACGCTTCTGAATGAGATAAATTGGACAGATTTCTTATTATGGATATAGCTGCTTGCATTGATTTTGCTACCACCCTTGTATCATCGAACATTTTTATATATGCAACTTCATCGATACCTTGAAATTGCTATTGAAAATAAACAAACAATAATAAATTTAGAAATTGCGAATGTAACTTCTGCTACTTTAAAGATATTAGAAGTTACTTACGCGACCATATTCTTGTAATATAGAATGTAGTCTTGGATATAAAAGATAAATCGGAGCATCCATTATAGCTATACATATCGATGTTTCAAGAGATTTTGGAAAAATAGCGTCTGCTATTTCTAAAGGTACAATGTTACTCAACAGTTTCATTGTAATAGTTACAAGATGCAAATACGTTATTCTAAAATGATCAATAGCGCCATAATTTCCAAAATATTCTATTACATCTCCTAACATGCCAAATAATGCTTTCATGTCTTCAGTTATTTTTAAAGCCATATCATCGTTGCAAAGCCAAATATTCGGCATGACACTGATAATAAGCAATTGTACCAGCTCATATGATAGATCAACCACGTATTTAATATTTCTTAGCGGTAGTGTTGCATTCACGGGAATACTTAGTTGCGAAATAACATGTCTTAATGAATCGATACAAAATGTTGGTATGAACATTTGTTGCAATTGTAAAATAGAATCATCAATGTTTTCTGTCACACTTTGACTTCTTTCACTTGTACCCTAAGTAGAATAAGTAACATAAATGAATATGAGAATCTTATAAATTTGTAAAATAGTACGTACTGTAGATTGATACGCTTGGTAATTTGCTTCTGGAAAACCTCCATCAGGACTGTCTCTTGTTTCTGAAGAAGGGTAAACACTGGTACCTAATTTGCCTGCTAATAACTGAAACATTATTTCTGTTAACACATTACATTTATGAAGGATCATTATTTAGTTCATATTATATTTGTGTACCTTTTGCTTTTTATTTGCAATACATGGTTCACAGTAATAGTAAATTCTTAATCGCAAAGATCTTGTTAATTTAAGTAGTGTTTTTAATACCATTGGTATCACAATTCTAAGATTAACATTTGAATCATCAGTACTAGATTCTAAAAGATTATGCAGTATCTGGAATGTGATTTTATACTGTTAAATATAAAATATTAAATGCAAATATTTAATAATCATTAACTTTCAAATACTTACAAGTATTATAGCTGGTCTTTGAAGGAATACTTCTGCCGGGAAGTCTTGCATCATTACATTTGTTATAAATTGACATGTGTGTAATATAAGATTTGTATCTAAACTGTTGTTCAGAGCTTCTTCGACTGCAGCTAAAACACCTCTGTCTGAAGTAACTAAAGGTTGCCATGGTAATACTAGCCATTTGATACCACCTTCTGTAGTCTTAGATATTGGAGTACCATCTCCACAGTCCATTGTTAAATCAAATGGTATTGTACTGCAAATCATATTAATATTTTCAAGTTATTTGTGATTACAGTATTTATTATATTAAAAAAGCTTTAATCATCAATCTAATACTTAACAAAAATATATAAAATACTTACTTATCTAAAACAGAAGGAATATTATGCATTCCACTTTCATTATCTCCATGGTCTTTTATACGGGTTCTATGTTTATCGTAATCAATAAATCCCATTTTTAAGGTGTTATGGTTCTAAAAATAAATTTAATAAATCACTCTATTTTTTCTGGAATAATATTTATTATTGAATCTGTTAAGTATATATTACACACCTTCATATGTTCATTATTTACCGATGGTTGCAATCCACCCACATTAAGAACACTTTCTTCTATTTCGTTCAATTTTTCGTACCATTCTGTACCTAATTTCCTCCTTAATTCATGAAGTTCATTTTGAATTCTTAATTTACCGAATGCATTTAAGTAACTTTTATCACCTGACTTATAAAATATATTACAATTAATGTAACTTTCTGCTCCTGATTATTAATATATTTCAAACGAGTAAGAGATACCTTTAGTAAACGAAGTAATAAGTCTAAAACTTTCTCTGTCTGTGAAAAACTTTCAAATGAAAACCAATTAAATAGTTTTGTTATTAATTCCTTTTTTACAGCATCGCAATCACAAGTAAATCCAAGATCATATTTCGAGATAATATTGTCTAAAGCTCTTGATCGAATTTCTTCAATAGTGTGACCTGAAAGGAATTGAATAGATTTTTTGTTTCATTTTTTACATCATTCGGAACAATTAAATTGCTGGTATTTACTCAATTTTTTCACGTGTACTGCTGAAATCCCATTCATGTTTGACGTTTCGGTGAAACACATTGAGGTTTCACATTTTAGGTTAATTCTCCCAAAGTTTTTTTGAATATTTCACCGCCAAATATCATGTGCATTACAGATGAACTTTATTATTAGTTCCGTTTTCATAAAAATGAACAGTTCATTCAAATCTCAAGTTACAAAACGTACATGTTTGCAGATTGCAAATTAGTTAATATCATAAGAAAATAGGTTTCTGTTATTCTTTAGGAAAGCGATAAAAAACAATTTAAATTATAATCTTGTCACAATCTCTTGCAATTCAGCCCTAAAGCATATGCACCTATGCGACCTCTACAGATCAAATAATGAAGATCGAGGTGCAGTATGAACGCATGCTCATCTATATATCCTATTATTTAAATTTCCCGCGCACGCGCAAATCTTCGAAATATTCGTTCAATCGAATTTGATGCAGCATCAACACGATATAACACTACTTTGTAAGAGAAGCACAGGTACTCGTTTCATGAAATTTGTGACAGCACTTTCATTCGATATTTTTCACATAGATTTACACTTAGTAATGGTTTAAATAAACAATGAAAACTGTAGAGATAGTAGTTATTTTGATAAAACATTGAGTAGATGCATTAAATGTATGCTGGGGAGGATGGGTAATAACAAACGCACTTTCCTAATGTCGTCGCCTTATGTCAGAGCGTGGATGCGTTCTACTCTTTTATACATATACATACATATTAGGATGGGTCAAAGGGTTGGCAAGTAATGGCTAGTTAAAAAACACGTAATGTGTATATTCTATGACCTTAAATACCTACGTTCCTATACCGCTAGATCTGTATGTTCTCAGTTCGTTGCGAATTCGACGTAGCATTGTACACGTTAAAGAATAAATGAATTTACACTCTCGTGTAATTCGTAAATTAAATGGAATAAAATGCCTTAATTAGAATTAATATTCTTTGTTTTAGGTAAATAGTAGAATAAAACTTGTTAATCATAAATAGAGTTGTTAAATATAAAAATTAAAATAATTAGAATCGCACAGCTGGCTCGGAATCTAATTTGAGGGGATAATGGAAACAGTCCCGACACAAGACGGCGACATCAAGAGAAGCAAACAGTGTTTTGAAAGGACCGTTTAATCACCTCACGAAATTTCAAGGATAATAATTCGAAGCACATGCCTTCCGCTAATGGGATTCGTGTGTGGGTATTACAATCGGATTAATCTCACAACACTGATTTACATAATTATGTACACGTCATTTAACTGCATATAAACGTACAAAAGGGATTAAGACTAATCATCGAATCGTTGGTAATCGTCTAGAGAGCGTCTCGTTCTCGATAATAATTCCTTTTAATTACCTCGTTTTTATATCTTTCATTCATTCGAGACTTCTTCTTTATTTTACAGAACGAGTCGCTCGAATTACCGCGAATTTACAAAGGCAAAGCGTTCCCTTCACAGAAACCAACGTTGCACAATGTTTATTAAAAAATCCTAGAAAAACGTATATTCGATATCGATGACGAAGCAAACGTCTTAAATCGTGAATTGTTCTTTCAAACATGCGAACATATTCTATTTCTTAAAGCTCGTGTCTTTACCGCCAGTTTTGAAGTATATCTTTCAATCAAGAAAATAAATTCTTATAATTATTTAATTACCTCGAAACAATTTCTGTAAAGCAGTCTGTTACAAGGTTCCTGTTTCTATAATTTCACGCAATTTCTTGTTTTCATTGTGCTAATCAAACATTCAGAAGGATATTTTGAATGAATTTATAGAGGATGTCTAAGAAAACACATTCTATTTTAACGATTATAAATTCTTCGTGGCAAAATTGGAGAAGACCTTTATTATTTCGGAATCTAGGCTTTCATTTTGGGAATATAAGTGATTAAACATGGAGTGTTCTACTTCCGGTACGCCCCATTTAGACGACTGAGCAAACAGCTGATTATGTGACCGCAGGTGTTTGCATTCACACAAAAGAGCATGTGTAAATACATGGACATACCCACAGCAAATACTATTCAATAAGAAGAGTGTATTTATAATGTATTAGTCCATGTTGTGAAAGAGGGTGAAACAGAAGTCGATCATTTCAAACTGTTTAAACAGGGGATCATGAAAATTGGACCATTGATACTGTTGAATTATTGTATATCTAATAGTGAATTTCGAAATGTAGAAAGTTTAACATAATGACGGACGCCGATGAACATTTGTGAACTTAATATTTCATTATTTTTAATTTTTCAAATTTTCAGCTGTTTAAATTTTTATATGTTTTAATTTTTGCAGATCTTGTAAGCAGCATTGATCAACTTCAGAATTTGGAAATTTCGAGGTTTGGAAACTGAAGATTTGGAAATTTAGAGACTAGGAACTTTGGAGATCTGGAATAGAGAATTTAGGAAAAGAAGATTTTGAAATTTGGAGATTTGGGGCTTTGGGGACTAAGGAATTTGGAGATTAGGGATTTTTGAAATTTGGGGAATACGAATATAGGAACTCTGGAGACTTGAAAATTCGGTGACTAGGAAATTTCGAGATTAGGAGTTTGAGGTTAGGAGGATTAGGAAATTATGAATTCGAGGACTAGGAAATTTGGGAATGTGAAAATTTGATGAAATGAAAGAAACTTCTCTTTGCTACAAAGAATTTACAATCTTAATTCATTAAGTAAATACATGTTTGTTTAGATTTTCTGTTATTACAGTCTTAAAATTAATTCGTCAACATTAATTAGCACAGTGTTCAATTATAAAGGATAATGCAAAAAATTATACAGCGACATAACAAATACGTACATATTTATATCAATTAATAAGCACCGACTTAAATTCTTCGATTTTGTCGTCATTACGCAACGGATACAAGCCATTAACGAATACATTAATTCGATCGGAAACACCTGTGGCCATTGAATCAATAATCAACTGGCACCTTCGTTATTCAATAAATTAATAAGATACTAGAACGACGCCTTGTTCGAACGATCGTAAACGGGTACAAACGTTATTGCTTTCGGAATTCCGTTGTTCTAAGTAACATCAACGTGTATCACCTACGCCACAAGCAAAGAAACGTGCGATCACGCGACACCAACTAATTAATATCGTCGTCATTATCAAACGTAACGATATACGAAAGTTTTAATTGTAATTGGAATTCAAGCTGATCGTTCGAGCTTCGTTATTGTTTGCTCTCGTTCGCGATCGAGTAACGATCATTTGTGGAACATGCACTTTCTACATACGTGAGATTGGTGTATCATTACATTGCTTTAATTGTATAATAATTAACATTCTGCGAATTTTTCACAAATTTCGTGTTCACTCGTTACGTCGTTATTTTTCCGGGCTACTTGTTTTCAAAAATTAAATTTATATTATTTTACGAAGCATTGTTTTGTATCTCTGGTATTCTTTGTTTTTGTTTTAAATAAAAATATATTTGTTGGGATGAAATAAATAACTGCAGTCGCCAACACTTACACGTTTCAGGTTTCGGGAAAGTTAGAATTGGTATTTAAATTATAACTTTCATGTTAAAAATCATTTAAAAATTTAATATGTAAAATTTGATATGGTTTTCAATATTTAAGCAAAGTTATTCTGTCCTTCGTGTTTATAGGGATTAATTCAACACTTTGAGCGCCATGTTAAATTTTATAAGTACATTATTTCTTTTTACAAACTTAACAAGTACCCACCCATTTCAGTCGGACAAATTTTGCAGCGATTAATAAAATTGCTTATACAATTGACTAATTTCGAACCGACAGAGACATGACTTTAAAAAAATTTGTGAATAACATGGCACCCAAAGGGAAATATGAATTTGCAATTGCCGATGTCTCTTTTATACAACTTCGTCAAATTTCTGGGGTACAATAAACGCAATAAAGAATCGCACGATGAAGCTCGTAACGCCTGAACACGTCTTTCCAACGGATCGAAGCGTGAAACTGTGTTTCTTCTTTTTTTTGCCAACTTTTTTACTTTTTAGCGATGCACCTCTGCATCAGGTCGCCGGGAATCGATTACATCTCTTCCCGACGATGCACCAGCGACGTACATATACGTGTATCGATGTTTAATTTCTCACGGGGCTTGGAGTAAGATGGACCTAAGGTTTGCCGAAATTCCCTTTGCGGTTAGCGCTGAATTAAACACAGACCTTCTATGATATTTTTTTCTACCGTATCTCCATTGCTCATTCTTTTTCAATGTCTCTAACAAATTCAATCAAATTTCACTTCTGTTAACTCATGGATCTCTTGTTTTTATATACAGGTGTAGCAATTTATTTACATAGGTTTATTTTACGTTAATGTAGTGCATATCTATATATTAATTTTTGTTAATTTAACTAAAAATAATTCATTAATTAAATACAATTTTTAGAAAATAATAAAGCAGTCAGTTCTGTCATGAAAGCTTTGTGGTTAATTAATGGTATACATAAGTTTGAGTACTCTGCAAACTTCTGTATTATTTTCATGTATAAAACATAATTTAAGCGTCCAAGTATTTGCTTTTATTTTCTACAATTTAGATACCACCTTTCTTGAAGTACGTAGTTTAATTGAATTTAAAATAAGTATACTGGAGTCTCAGAAAAGGACTATACTTTTTCGCTGAATTTAAGAGGGGTGTGTAATAGCTGAGGGATGTTCTTGCACGGTTTTCCTTTCATTTGAAATGGAAGTTATTTTAGAGATTAGAGGGTATACATATAGTCCTTTCAGTGTAATGTTTCAGTGCGAAATGGGGAGGTACATTCTGAACAGCTGGTTTCAATTAATCGCGATTGTGATTAGCGACAAATTAAACGTAGTCTTCGGATAGCTGTATCTAATTAATTTCCAATCGCTAATGACATCCTCGTTAGGTAATCAGTTATGCAGGGTCGATATTACTATACGAAAAAGTGATGAAATGTACTTCTATTTGAAATCATATTATTTAAAAAAATTTAGCACAAAAATTTCCATCACCCATGCAGAAATAATAATACGGAATATTTAATGTAAAAGATTTTCATGTTCAGATTTTTATACATGTATGCGTAATCTAAATGAATGTAATTGTTATAAATTTAATCCACAATAATAAAGACTATTTTTAAAAATACAATGAAAATTTTGTAACACTATCTTTTCCACCTTTACAAAATTAATATACATTACAACCATACCTGTGATCAAAAATGAATTACCGTTTTAAATTATTACGTAATTGAGTGTACTTCATGGAACTAAATTATTTGCTTTCCTCCGCAACGAAAGGTCAAAAGCCAAATATCGACCAAATTTCCAAGAATTTCAATGCATTTATCTGAAATATTTATTCGAGTGTGTTTGATAAATTGCCAACGGTAAGTGACTTCGGAATACGTTTAATAAATGGTGCAATGGAGACACGGTAATATCTCTACGACACTTTTGCCCGCCTTTAAAACTATCTACTATCAGTCAAGTATGTCTTCCGGTTCGCTCTACGCAAGACAACTTATTGCTTTTTGTGCTCGCCACTTGTGACCGATACATCAACAAATTATATCCCTTATATCTACTTACAAAGAAGCAAAGAACTTATCGCAATTAACATCGAATAATTCGAGCCACAATAATTATCGATACAATAATTCGTCTACAACGAACAATTCGTATAATTGGCATAAATTGTTGAGTCGCGTTCTTTTAATTTGCTGAGCAATTTACCAAAATTATGCTTCTGAAATCGATCAGAATTCTTCTCGAATAATTAATTACTTATGTAACACTTATACGAATTGAAAATTTAGTGAATTCGAAGGGTAATGAAAAATCTGCTACAAATAAATTATTATATCATATGATAATGAAAGGAAACCAAATATTATTCGCACAAAAATTATTTTATTTATGGACAATGATCTGCCACAGTGACGTAATAATTCGCGACCACGAGACCAGTGACGCAGCTTGGATTTTTGTCTAAGGTGGAGCAAATTCCCTAGATTTATTAAATATCGATATCTTCTGTTCCGGATTTTGTTAAGTGTATTTTTAAAGTTTAGAGTTTTGGGAATTTAGGGATTTAGGGATTTAGGAATTTAGGAATTCGGGGGATTTAGGGATTTGGGAATTTAGAGATTTGGAACTTTGGAGATTTGGTAATTTAGGGATTTGGAAATGTAGAGATTTGGGAATTTAGAGATTCGGAAATTCAGAGAATTAGAAATTTAGGGATTTGGAAATTCAGGAATTGGGGGATTTAGGGATTTGGGAATTTAGGGATTCGGAAATTTAGAGATTTGGGAATTTAGGGATTTGAAAATTCAGGAATTGGGGAATTTAGGGACTCGGAAATTTAGAGATTTGGAAATTTAGGAATTTGGGAATGTAAAAATTTAGGGATCAAGGGATTTGCGAATTTAAGGATTTGGGAACCTAGGAATTGGGGAATTTAGAGATTTAGAAGTTTGAAAATATTGGACTATGAGGAATCAGAAATTTGAGAATTTGGGAATATAGAAATTTGAAAACTTGAAAGTTCAAATATTTGAAGATTCCTAAATTTTCAATATAATATCGTAAAGTGCTCCACCCCGTATTTAGAAGGGCCCAGTTAGCTACGTCACTGTACATGACAACAAAATGAGCGAAGACGATCGAAGCAACGAAACGGATTCGTTTAATTCGAGTGCTTAGGATGGAGGTTCTAGATGTTCATCGTGTCACCGTATTAACCCTTTCCCAACAATCCACGATCCTTATTTCATCGATTCTCCTCTTACCTATCTCTTGAAATATCGTATTTTCGTTGTTAATTAAACAACTCGTCCAAACTGATCAGAAATACGGATCGAGTCAATATCCTTAACTCTTCTCGTGTAATCAATCGTGTACTTAAAAACGACCGCTTAAATCTACATCGGTAACATTCAAAGAATCTACCCGTTAACGACGAAAATTACAATCCACGAGACGACTTTGAACCCCTAAAAAATATCGTTATATTTCTATCTTTTTTTTTTCAAGATTTTTGCTCTGTTTCGGAGACCACGAAAGTCATACATCTTTTACAATTTTTTTCGTTTTTGATTTCTTTTACGGATCTAAACTTGATTCATAAATGGAACAAGTTTACGAGAAGGGTTAAGACGTTTGTTAGCAGTGAAAGGGTTAAGGACAACGAGCTGGATGGACGATCGTATATGCAGTTAAACAATCGGATTCACGACGTTAACCGTGACCTAACGAGTTTCAAGTAACAATGCAATAATTAGGGAATTAATAAGACTCCCGTAGGGAGGGGAAGGGAGAAGAATCGTTTTATACAAGGACCTAATAAAAAGGAAAGGAAAAGAGTGGACGTGACATTAGGAACAAGTCCATCTTTCCACCCTTTCTCCTCTTCTCCCTTCCGTTCTTAAACATCTATCGAGGTAAGGAGAAACGTGGGTAATCACGACAGGAAACACATACACGGTATACGCTATTATAAAAAATAATAAATATGAATTACACGACCGGGAACACGTCGCGTCGAGGAGTTCGACGATCGCGTTCCCGTTTTAACAATCGTAGGACATCGACAACGATATATCTTTCATGTATTTTCTGTGTGTTCGTGTGTGTCTGTGTTCGTGTACGCGCGTGTCGCCGATGATAACCGACGAAAATTTCGTTTCTTTATTTTACGAGAACGTACATTCTTTCATTTCAGTTTTTAGAATGGTTTATACATCAGTTTTATTGCTGCCCGCCGATGAAAACCGACGAGCAAAGACGCCATTTTGCGCGCTGTGTGCAGTCGCGTGCAACGTGGGCTTCCCTGGATTAAGGAAAAGCGTACAAGAAATATCCTACCGCTCTCCGTAGCTGTCCTTCGTTTATATGTACGGGAGAATAGGGGTCCTAGCTTTCTGTAAAATCGAAAGCAAATAATAGGAGACTTCTTTAACCTTTGTCGTTAATCGAAGGAAGCCTACGCCGCACATGATGTACCGTGTACATAGTGTTCGTGTGGGAATAGATACATTAAATACGTAGAGAACTAAGAGCTATCTATGACATTTTAAAATACTGTCTGGATCTTTGTCGATAGAGTATCGTCCCCCATTTTATCTTCGGTTCAACGTCGCTGTACATTTTACGACGATCGCGTGGATCACGATCTACGCAACCTTCGTTTTCGTCCGCCATTTTGTCCGCTATCCACGCGATCGTGCGCGATTTTCGTCTTAGCAAAACCTTATCTTTTATTCACCGATTTTGTATATATATATATATATATTTATATGCACGTGTATATATATTATATAATACATATATATCTTGTATATACAATATATCAATTTTGTATGTATATTATGTATATAAGATGTGGTAAACGTGTAATAAATTAGTTGTTAACGTTGTCGTTTCACGTTTGTTCACCCCTCACGCCCCCCACCCCGTTAACCCCCACATTTTTTTGTTGTTTATAATTATAACTTATATCGCGACTCGTTTATAATAACTAGTGATATGTATTCGTTTTGAACTATAGCGTTTAGTTGATACGGCCCTAAGGTAGTCGGTTCGATCGCGTTGGATCTTGAACAATTTCAGGGATCGATTTAAAATGATATCAGAATTTAATATTTGGAGTCGTTCTATGCTATATCGATCGATATTCTTCTTGAATTTCATTGAACTCGCTTGCCGGTTGTCACGGAAACATCAATAATCTTGCGGGAGGAAACGTATCTTAATTTGCATTGGATTATGCAGAACTATCTGTTATTTTTAGGCTGCTTGCAAGGAAGGATCACATCAGGGATGAACCAATTCTGGTGACTCGGAACACTTAGGAAGTAAGAACTTTAGGGAATAGGCAATTTCGGGATTTGTGGAATTTGGGGATTTGGGACTTTGAGGACTAGAGAATTTGGGGATTATGGAATTTGAAGATTGTGGATTTGGAAATTTTTTAAATTGGAGATTTGAGAATTTGGGAGATAAGCAATTTGGAGATCAGGGAATTTGGGGATGTAAAAATTCGGAGATGTACAAATGTGGCGGTTATAGAAATTTGGGGATGTAAGAATTTGGGGACGTAGCAAATTGAAAGCATAAGAATTTGGGGATGTAGGAATTTTGGGACATAGGAATTTGGGGACGTAACAATTTGAAAGCATAAGAATTTGGGGATGTAGAATGGGGACCTCGGAATTTGGAGACATAGCAATTTGATAGCATAAGAATTTGGGGATGTAGGAATTTGGGGACATAAGAATTTTGGGATTTAGATTTGTAATTTGAGAATTCGGAATTTAGGTAATTTAGAGATTCAAGAATTCGGAGAGTAGACTTTGCGGACACCCGAATTTAAGGTTTGAGTAATTTGGAGGTTAGGTCAGGTTAGGACTAAAGAATTTGTGGGTTCAAAAATTAGAAAACTAGGGAATTCCGTATAACAAAACATCCCCAAATTTCTAAATATACAACCACTCCACAATTTTCCGCAATCCTCCACTCAGATTACTAATGGCTTACAAATTGAAATAATTTAAAAACCAATCGAAGTTACAAAAATTCCCACAGTCTCGAAAGATTCCCAGAGGAATAAAAAACAGGGGAAAGTAAGTCGCGGAAGGAAATTGATGAACGATCAGATTTAGTGCACCGTAGGCTGCGTGCAGGATGATGCAAATTTCGTCAGGTTAGCCCTTCGGCGTTTTATCGAATCAACCTTCGGCCGATTAGGCGGACAACGATTTTTAACGGGTCATCGCACAATAGCCTTTTGTGTCGTGTCAAAGGCCAGCCAACCTCTCTCGGGGACCTCCTCCTCTCTCGTGAAAATGCGAGTTGAACAAAAGTGGCATTGCCTCACGGCAACCTCTCTCTTTCTGCCCGGCCTTTTTCGATAAAATGTCCCATTGTTGTGTTCTCTGGTCTTTCTCGTTCCTCAAGCATTCATGTTTTCCTCTCGTTCCCGCCGGTTCGCAATCGACGCCGATTGCTATCGTTTCGCGAGCCCGCTTTTTTATTTAGCACGTGTTCGCTCCGGGAATAAAATTCTGCGCTTCTTCGACGAGCTTTGATCTATCTATAGTGGTCTTCGAGCCACGTATCGCCCGTTTTTTTTTTTTTTTGACAATTGTTTTCGATACCGCCCCAATTGATTGGCGCTTAAAGTATTCACGACGGATGACGTGCTGGTCGAAGCTGCATCGACTATTTGGTATTGGCAACGTATTGACACGGTAAATACCGTTCGTCATTTTCGTGAATGAGGTACTGATGCTCCCACGCATCGAGGTAACTAGAATCTTTATCTAGGGTGAGGCTTATCGCATTCGGCATGAATTATGGATGTTCAGGATCTTTGCAATTTAGGATTTGGCAAATTGAAAACTGGGAAATTAGATTCACATATTCCAAATTGTAGAAGTGTCCTAATATTTATGGACGACAGTGTAAGTCCTGCATAATCGAACACGACACGCGGAATTTGCAATCACAAATACTTTGATGTATGCTCAAGCTCTCTTGGCATTGCAGATTTATCTTGAAAAGAAAACCATCCGACAGAAATACAGAGAACAGTACCGTGAAATAGTGGTGGGAATTTGTAAGAAAATTGCAGATTTCAATCCCTCCATTATGTACACACGTTTATTCGAGGATATAAACAAATTACATTACTGGAAAGCAAATTTAATTCACATACTTATTTCTCATACATCTGTTAAAAGTAACTGTTTAAACTGTGTGGTTCATTTTGGTCCAAAAATAGTCAATTTTGTTGGTTTTATAAATATTAATGTTTGAATGGGGCTAAACAAAAATTTCCAATAAGGCATAATTTTCGATCATTTTATTTCATATTCAGTTCATATTCAGTGCATACATATTAATTATACTACTCGATCGATACAAATATGCATATAATAACTCGTTAAAAAAATTGATCCTATTTTACAAGAAATTGAGGAAACATTTTAATACATATAAAATGTGTTAATAATAAAAAGTTCATTCACGAAGATGTACCAAAAAATATGTGGACAGAATTAAGAGGTAATTACCTCAAAATACAAATTTCAATCTTTAAAGATATATTTGCATTTCCTATTAGCATAAAGCGTCATTTATTTGTACATACATATATACGTATGTTATAACATGTTATAGCACATATATGCGCTCTATTATAATATTTATAGCATAATTTCGAGCATGGAGTTCAATGAAATTCACAGATCATCGTCTAATTTCGTTTCTCGCTATTTTAACCTGAAAATCGTCGAATAATCGATCTCCGAAATTGTGTTCCGATCGTTTCGCGTTTAAAAACCACCCCCGATCGGTGTCTTTTGTTTCTTGATAGTTCGGTGCCTGACATCGATAATCGACATCGAGTGCACCAGACAGGCAATTCTTGATATGTATCGTTTCCAGCATAGCTTATTGCTTAACGTACAGCTACGATTTAAGATCCTAGGTTCCTTAACACTATTTACACCTTAATGCTCTTCGCGGATCAATATCAAATACTTTACGATAGATCACGCTCCTATGATCTCATGATTTGTTGAAGAAATCGAATGCTCCAATCGAATGAAATTAATATATAATAGAAATGTTGGCGTAACTAGGGAGATTCTAGGGTTAATCTACAGGCAAAGTGGAGACTGGAATTTTTTTAGACACTATTGAAATAAGTAGAGTGTGGAAGATGAGTATGATAGATTTTGGGGACGTAGGAATTTGGGGTGTAGGAATTTGGGGTGTAGGAATTTGGGGTATAGGAATTTGGGGATATAGGAATTTG
Organism: Megachile lagopoda; assembly: GCA_036983795.1. NCBI lineage: Eukaryota > Metazoa > Arthropoda > Insecta > Hymenoptera > Megachilidae > Megachile > Megachile lagopoda. The sequence goes on from CM072787.1 coordinate 9,274,380, forward strand.
GGGTGTAGCAAATTTGGGGATATAGGAATTGGGGGGAGTAGGAATTTGGGGTGTAGGAATTTGGGGTGTAGGAATTTGGAGTATAGGAATTGGGGATATAGGAATTTGGGGAAGTAGGAATTTGGGGATGTAGGAATTTGGGGATGTAGGAATTTGGAGATGTAGGAATTTGGGGTATAGGAATTTGGAGTAGTAGGAATTTGGGGTTATAGGAATTTGGGTATATAGGAATTTGGGGTGTAGGAATTTGGAGTATAGGAATTGGGGATATAGGAATTTGGGGAAGTAGGAATTTGGGGATGTAGGAATTTGGGGATGTTGGAATCTGGGGACGTAGGAATTTGGGAACGTAGCAATTTGGGAATGTAGGAATTATGGATGTTGGAATCTGGGGACGTACGAATTTGAGGATGTAAGAATTTGAAGACTTGGGATCTAAAAAAATTGATGACTAGGTATTTATTAACCTGTAAATTGAGTACTTTTAGAGTTCAGAAATCTATGGACTTAAAAATGTTCTGACTAGTAACTGAAGAATTCTGAAAGTTTTTAAGTTTCTAATATCCTCTAATTAACACAGATTTGTCCCACCATTCCATATATTGCCATTTTCCTCCAGAACTACTGTACTCAGCAATTTCCAACACCCTCGCACAAAAATCCTAGTTACGCCAACAAGTAAAAATTGCAAAAATATTCCGAGAAAAATGCAATGCAATATTTTTCAAGTAAACTCTCAAGCATTATGAAACATGTACTATGAACTATGTTTCCATGATTTGGTTTTCGCTAAATCGCGACGGGAGAACTGATCCTCTTCATCCTTCGAGCAAATAATATCAAACAATATAGTTTTTATACTATGTTTTTGTGGATTGTCAGGAAATTGTCCAGGATATCGTGTTGGTTCGGGACGATTTAAAAAATAAATTGATTGTTCGGTGAAAGTTCTCGCAGACCACGATTTAGCGGGAGATATTTGTCAGAAGGTATTTCTTCGTTGTCCAAGAGAAACGAGGAAACTGTATGTATGTTCGTATATCAAACGAGAAAAAGCATTTTCGGGATCGTTTTAACTGATAACAATTCGGTTTCCGTTTGTTCGGTTTGTCTTATTGTTTAGAGACGAGTTTTTCGCGCGGCACGATATAGGAGTTTTCTTGTGGTTTAGTAAAATATTTGATATCTCGTCATAATTCTGTCGACGGGACTCGGTTTCGTCACACTGTTTCGTAGACAAAACGGAGGAGTTGTGTGTACACGATAAACAAAGTGTATGTACATATGTCATTCATGCCTTTCGATCACAGAAATATTATTCGAAGAGTCGATTGTAACTTCACCTTGCTATACCTTTATACAAACACTTTATGTCTGTTACATAACTTTCAATTTTGACGCGACAATATCACGTTCAAATAATTACTTTACTCGAATTTGATTACATTTATAATTATTTGATGAAGTATTTGATAAGATTTCATTGACCAATGATTTTGAAAAATTTGACAATTTGACATTGACAAATTTCATTGATTAAGTTATTTATTACATGGACAGTATTTATCTTATTTGTAAAAAAATTTCGAATTTAAACATTTTGAAATTTAAGAATCAAGTTCTTATATTTTCAAACTTCCAAATTTTCGATACTCTTAAGTTCACAGTTGCTCCACTCTTCAATTTCCCTAGTTCAAAAATTCCCTTGGCACCAAATACTCTAGTCCCCAATTCTATAATATTAGAAATTACCTATAATTAATATTTACCAATTACAAAATTCCCTAGTTCCCATACTTCCAACTTTCGGAATTCCCCAATCCATAAATTCTCTAGAGCTTACAAATTCCCTAATCCATAAATTCCCTAGATCTCACGAATTCCCTAATCCGTATATTCCCTAGTACACAAATATTTCAGATTCCAAATTTTCAAATTCTCTAGTTTCCGAATTACCTAATTCTTAAGTTTAATAATTTCCAAATTCCCTAATTTCCAAGATCCCTAAATTTGAATAGTTCTCGAATTCACTAGATCCAATAACCTAGTTAAAAATTCCTCACTCTGGAATTATTTAGGCCCCAAATACCCAAGTCCAAAACAAACTTCAGAATTTCCTAGTTATCAAATCTCCTAGCGTCAGAATTCCCTAGTCCGCAAATTCCCTAGACGAAAATTCTCAAATTCTCGAATTCCCTAGTTCTCGAACTTGCTAGTTTCAAAATTCACCAGATCTCGAATTTCTTGATCCTCAAATAAAAAATGTTCATTCTGAAAACTTTGAGTTCAGAAACGTGAACAATGCTGTATTCAACTATTTGGTTTAAGAAATGAATTTCTAATTAATAAATTGAATTAGGGAATTTTTAAATTGTTCACGTTTCTGAACTCAAAGTTTTCAGAATGAAAATTTTAAATTAAAAATTAGAAAACTTATAATTGCAATTTTTTAAGTTGAAGATTTGAAAATTTATCAATTAAAGATCAGTGAATGGCACCCTTCTTATATAGCCATATTCCCTGTCAAATTCGCCATTTTTCCTCCACCTTAAATTACAAAATCAATAAAGTTCAAGCAGAAACCGCAGAACCGTTGAAACGTACTAAACTAAAATTTCCCCAAAAGAAGATTCGACAGAAAAATGGTCGAAGCACAGAGTGGTTGAAGAACAAAGAAAACGCGAAGTGACAGCGGAAACCTCGAGGAAGAGGCTTCCTTTTATATAGATAACACGTTGAATTATTAAAAAAAAGTGTTTTGTTAGCGTCATACGGAAGCGTTCAAATATTCCAACAATACTCGCACGTCCAATATTATCTGTTCAAATTTATCGTAACACTTCCGTCTCGGAGAAGGTCCCTTCCTCTTTTTCCTTCCGTTTCCGCGCGAATCTTGCCTGTAGCGTCTCTTTTAAATAAATCAGCAACGCTCTCGCGGGAGCCGAGCAAAGCAGAGAAAAGAGGAAAAGGAAACGGCAACGACAAGAAGAAAAAGATAGCTGGTGGCTCGAAAGGAGTTCTCGAAGTGGAGGACGGAGACACTTTTGCCCGGGTCTTCAAGAACTTCTGCCTGCCGGTATTACCGCGGTTCAAGGCCCGTGCTCGCTGATAAAAAGGAACTAAACCCACCTCGAAACATCTCTGAATAGAAGATAGACGGATTTACACCTTGATCGAGAAGGACTGATTTCATTTTCTAAATGTTCGCGACCGCCAGAAAGAGAACCGTCGAGACGAGATTGCGGACGAATGTTTCGCTCGTTCCGAAAAATTTGCTTCGCAAAAATTATCAGCTTCTTAATCCTTTTAGTCGACAACAAGGACGATCTTTTGAACATCTTTGTCAGTAACTATGTGATACGTATCTGGAAATTAATAGTCAATTTTTGAATTTTTATATCTGTCTATACAGAGATTAAAATTAATAATTTAAATTTTGTAAATTGACATGCTTTCAAATTTGGAAGTTTGAGAATTTCAGTACTCGCAAAATGTTTTTAGATTTGGGGATTAAAGTTTCCTGGTTGTCTTCGGGGAGTGCTGACTAAAGTTTTAAGATTGAAGTTCGAACGTTGTTGAAGCATTGTAAGCAGATACAATGGATTACGAAGTTTTACATTACTTTGGGATGATCGATAATGTTCGAAATAAGACAGTGATACGTGTGTTACAGAAATTACGTTGTTTCTGACAAGATACTCTTGCAAACAGTGTAACTTAAAATTTCTTACTCGATACAAACAAGACAATTTTATAACTTTGTGTGACAATAATTTTGTAAGAATATAAAAATAATTTTGTTAGAACGTGAATATAATTTTTGACCGAGATCACAAGTTTAAACAAATTCACTCCACTTCTTTTTAAATTAACAATTGCGAAGATTTATAGACAATGTAAAGATTCATAGACAGTACTCTAAAGTAAATTTTGTAGATGCAAGTTCGAGAAATAAAATTTAATCCTCAGTATGATGGAAGGTTGAATTAATCTTGTGATTTTGCATGAAATTGTATTGTGTTCTAATAAAATTACGATAATCGATTTTCCTTATGATTTTAAAGTATCAAAAGTGCTCAACGTGTGAGTACCTTGTAACTCATTTTACGACAAGAGTGGTTCACGTCATCACGGTGTACATAGTTCCTTAGATCATGAATACCTTATTTCAGGTACCAAAGGTATCATGAACCAAATTATCCCTTCATACTTTACTATTGGCTATTATTTTTATACCTAGCACTAACAATTCACCCCTTGTTTTATAGCAACAATTCAAACCTGCTTTACCGTCTTCGACAACCATAAATATAAAAACACGTGTTCCATTTCTGACAGGTATCATCAAACTCGGAAATATTGAAAATATCTTATTTCTGCTAGTTATGAAATTAACTGATTATTTTTATTGGGAATTTGTCGAATGTCTCACAAACAGAATCGGTTTTGAAATTTAGTCTTGAGACTAAACATCACTTGATGTTAATATTTGACAGCTATGTTTAACACTGAATAAGATTTTCAAATGGATCACTAAGAAAAATATTCTCCTAGACTGCACTTTGTCAAGAGTTAGCTTCGAGATCAAATACTGTAGTGATAAGATCAATTCGCAAGATTAATTCACATTAACCTTCTAATGTATAGAAGTAATGTATAGCGATATTGATCACATTGATTAACTAAGCAGTATGTTGAACTTCAGGTGAAACTAGTAACAATGTTAGATTGAATATTTTCCTATTAGATCCACAGTGAAACGTCGAACACAGCACTTCAGAAAGGAAGTCTTCCGTTAAACAAACATAGGAAAATACAGTATTAAGTATAACTCATCTTTGAAAGTGTATCTGCGTGAAAGTTACAAATCGACCGATCACGAAGAAATGTTGAACGTCAGCTTCACAGTGGGAGTGTGACGAAACCGTGGCTCGTCACTTACGTTCGACACGCGATTATGATATGTTAATTCTGCTTTAACGACTAACGGGAGCCCACGAGAGAGTAAAAAAACGAGACGAGGTTCGAGGCTCACCCTGTCCGGCTGCTGCCAGCTCGTTTCCCGTTCCGGTTTCGCTCGTTAACGTTCTTTGGTTTCGTTCGCTCCATCCGACTCCATTTGGCCCGTGTGCCTCGAAGGCATTGTGTCAATTTCCTACTCGACCCTTCTTAACGACTCGATTCGGTTCAATTCGATTCCGTGAGTTTGTCGAAGGGAAAAGGGGCAATAGATTCGATTATCCGGCCCGTATCGGCAGCACGTTGTTATCAAAACTTTCTGCAAACGCTTCGCTGTAGCCCGTTTAAACACTTTGTCTAGCACGTTGACCGTATGTGGCTGCTGGATGAACTTCCACAAGCGTCCGTTATATATTTTCTGCAAAATGTGTCTTAAGGTACACATTTAGACCTTCTGCGTTTAAACTGGACGGGTAAGCGTCTAGGCAAGTACCTAGACAAGTAGCTAAGAAACCTGTCAAACCTCTTCTTACTTTCAGCTAATTGTTGCTTGCATGTCTGACCACTTGTTTAACTTGTCTGCTCACTTGCCTAGATACTTGTCTAGCTACTTGTTTGAACACTTGTCTAGCTGCTTGTGTGACTACGTCTGGATACCTGTTTGATCATTTGTCTGGTAACTTGCTTGATAACTTGTCTAGCAACTTGCTGAATAATTTGCCTAGATACTTGTCTGGCTACTTGATTGAACACTTGTCTAGATGAGTGTATGTCTACTTGTCTGGTTACCTATTTGATCATTTGTCTAGCTACTTGTCCGACAACTTGTCTAGCAACTTGCTGAGTATTTGCCTGGATACTTGTCTGGCTATGTGATTGAACACTTGTCTAGATGAGTGTATGTCTACTTGTCTGGTTACCTGTTTGATCATTTGTCTAGCTACTTGCTCGTCAACTTGTCTAGCAACTTGCTGAGTATTTGCCTGGATACTTGTCTGGCTATGTGATTGAACACTTGTCTAGATGAGTGTATGACTACTTGTCTGGATACCTGTTTGATCATTTGTCTTGTTGCTTGACAACTTGCCTAGCAACTTGCTAAGTAATTTGCTTAGCAATTTGTCTGGCTATTTGATTGAATACTTGTCTAGATGAGTGTATGACTACTTGTCTGGATACTTGTTTGATCATTTATCTAGCTGCCAATTGTCTAGCAATTTGCTTAGCAATTAGGGAACTCGTCTAGCACCCTGCATAATCTACATCCTAAGGCAGTTAGAAATAAATTTGCTGAATGCTTGAGGTGATATTTGCTTAAAGAACCTAATTATCATAGTATTTTAGAGATTGAGTCATTACAAAGTGTGCTACTTAGAAGTATTCTGTCGTATCTCTTCCGAACAAGATCAAACTTCGGTTTCGCTTGTAAGATATTTGTTGGTTAAAGAGCCCTATCTAGAAATTTCTGCAAGATCCAGCGTTTCTCGATAACTAGATTCGATTAGGATATAACGAAGAACGCAGGACTAAGTGTAACGTGCTCTTTAAAAGTTCCGTGAAGAAAAGTTTCAACGACGTTCCTCGTTCGTCGAATAATACTCAGTCAGAAAAAGAGAGGGAATCGATCGAATCGAAGTGGTTGTCCTAGAATAGATTGGAGATTTTATGAAACGCAAAGTCGTACTTGCTGAAACTTTCAAAACAAGGACATCCCTGGCTTTGCTCGAATTAACGTGCACCAAAATCCATTTGCTTTGATTACGTTCTCGATAACGAGTTGTTAATTGTTGTACAGATAATACTTCGGTAAACTGTACTGTGCAAACGCGATTTTCGTACTATAACATTGTTCAAGCTTGTCGAAATAATTGCATAACGCTAGTTTAAAAAATTTAGATATTTTTGTGTCATGGTGAAAAATGAAAATTAGTGATCTCAGATTCTTCAAATTATTGATAATATTTTTAATAATATTACATATTATTTTGCTTTTATTGCTGAGCTGATATGCGAAGAGTAAACTAGAATTTTTATTTGTTCCAGAATTATTTTACTTTTAACATTTTTATAAATTATTAAGGATTCTTGAAACGTGAGATTCCTTTCTTAGAGTATTTGATACGAAATGCTTTTCGTACATTGTTCGTGATTTTCGTGCAGTAATACTTTGTTTTTGTGTAACACTACACGAATTTCCATGTGAAAGCAGTGTTGTACATTGAACCATTTCGTAATACGCCACTGCTATAAGAGACTGTATGAATGTATGAATGAGAATGTATGAAACCTTCGCAACACAAAGTACAAATGAAAACTTTGTAGTTCAAAATTTCACTCTAAAATACGTGCAGGAGGACATACATTTAGCGGAGCAATTGTAGTTTTATTTTGTAAATACCGCAGCGAAAGAAGGGAGAAATTCGAGAGAAAACTTTACAAACGTTAGCTCCACACCGCCAACTTACAAAGATCTGCCGAGAGAACGCAAACAAAGAAAACCAACAGATTTTTTGGTAAAAGCACAGAAATGCAATGGAAGAAAGTCCTCGGTTAGAAGATGAAGATATTTTATTAGGAAAGAAAACACTCTCGATTAATGGCGTTTCTCTCCGAGATGAATAAAATTAGTGGAAACTATTCAAAATTAATATTCTTCAAAATTCGACTAGTTATCGATATTTTTATTACTGTAAGTTTAATTGTATAGGTTTATACATTTAATTGAAACTTAAAGTTTATGCAAACTACTTTATTGTTAGAACATGTTTGCAATATTGATATGGTGTTTTTCGTATTAACAAAGTTGCTGCAAAAATTATTTAGAATTGAAGACATTTTTTAATACATCATAAAAGAATGTGAATTTAACAATTTTCTATTAGTACTTCATTTTCCATAAAAAAATTGTGACTTTTGCACAAACCCCATGATCTATTTCATCAAATGTCAAAGTCCTCGAAGACTGAATAATAATGTAAAATAAAAAATATTTTATAATTTTATTAATAAACTCCTCGATATAATCTTTGTGGAATATATGAATTTCGTTTGATTAAACACGGCAGTTAAATCACGGGTGATCACAAAGCCGAAAATATATATATATTTTTTTCTCGTAGACCACTTCCAAATACGAATTCCGCCTCTGAATTCCAAACGAATCAGTCCACCGTTTGCGAAAACGAATAAATAACCGGGTCCGGTAGTCCGTTTAATTAATGCCAGCCGCTTTCGAGCCACAATTAATTCCGAATGGCGAATGAAAGAAAGAAAGAAATAAAATGCACGCACACAGAGAAAATGGCCGGCGTAATTAAACGCGTGACGGAAAGACGTCCGTGAAAATGACGACAGGATCAAAGGAACCGACCACGAGGAAAACTACGGTTCGCTTTCCACGAATTTTCGAATGTTAAATATCCACGTTTCTCTTTATTCTTCGTCCGTTTCTTCGTGCACACACATTTCTAAACGAAAACTCGTACGATCTCTATGAAACGCAACTTTTTCTTTCGGTTCAGTCCCTTTCCCTCGTTCTCCGTTTGAATATCTATTTTTCCCGCCACAACTTCGCGCGTTGCATTTTAAACGCACGGGATTTGTCTCACGAGCTGTGGATGTTTTTGAAATTGAAATCGTTCGATTTGTGACACGTTGCGGTTTATTCATGCATCGAACAAATGTAAATGTCACTGCATCTTTTGTGAACACTCCACACTTCTTTTTATTATTTTTATACGCGTTTTGTACGGCTTTGGATATTTTGGGGTAAGAGACTGTGGCATGATTTTTGATTAATGAAAATTGTTGAAACTTCGTATTTGTCAAATATTTTATAATTTTTACTATTTTAGTATAATCACTTTAATATTATTATTGAATGTTACTGAATGTTTGAAGAAACTGTTGGTCGTTATTCAAAATTAAAAAGAATTTGACGAGAAGTATTCGAATACTTTTAGTAGTGGAAAAATAGTGAGAAAAAGAATTGTTGCAGAGATAAATAAATATAATAATTTATACAAATATGATACTTTATGACACACAGAATATAACAAATACGATTGTACGAAAGAGTTTAATTATATAAAATAATTAAATAACAGTATAAATAAGTTTAATAATAAAAATTCTTTTTATTTTCTGCTGTTTTTAAGTTTCACATCTCTAGGCCGTTTACAATCAAAAACTTCATACAGAATATCGAAAGAAAATTAAGAGGGTGGAAAGTTATGTAATTAAAAAAAAGTAAAAATATTGTCACTAAAAAAGAGACAATAATTATAATTATAACAATAATGTTATAATAAAATTATACTTATAACAATATCAGAATAAAATTATAATTATAACAATAACGTTACGAAAACATCGTGTACAAAGCTTAATTCTCAAAAAAAAATCTTAAAAATGGCGAGGAAAGTTTTGTGCAACGGTTAATGAGATTCGAGAGGGTATTAATGAATTCGGGGGGTTGTTTCGTGCATGATTAGACGATATAATGCCGGGGATAAAGAAACAATGGCAGAGAACCGGAGGCTAATCATCGCGAACGGCAAGAAACAGTATTATAGTGAGCAATTTGTCTTGCATAACTATTTAACACGTTGGTCGCGAAGTGATTCGCGAAGAGCGTGTTGGTAGGCGAACGAGCGTTGGAAAACTGCCAAAAACGTGAGAACGGTTATCGCTGACAATGAGGGGTGGGTAGTAAATGTCAACACTTCCGCAAACACGGTTAGCATTTAGGCAAGTTGAATGTTTCAATTTTCTACTTTCCTGGCACACGATCCCTTTTAAGTATTTCCTACTTCCTCAACGTCCACATCGCCCTAATTGCCTGTCACTGTTTCTCATTCTCGAACATGCAATTCAATAATTTACTACCTCGATTAAATTTACAAATATAGTTAAACTGTCGATTGTGACAATTTGAACAATTTGAACAAGTATGAACAATTTTTAGTACATTCACTTATAGCGAAAGCTGTCATGGTCAGACATACTTGAAACGCAAACTTAAAATATTAAAAACTTTTTAGTTGTGACTTTGAATTAGACTCGATGAATGGTAAATGCTAGTTTAATAGTTAATTTAAAGTACATACGATGCCAATTGCATAAATAACAAGTGAATGATACTTGATGAAATATGAAACTTAATTTACACTTTCAGTAGCATAGTAATTGGACAAATATTAGGTTGAATAAAATATTTGACATGGAAGATAAAATAGACTTGTCACGTCTTAATTTTAGCTTTGAAGTTCAATGAAAATGACTACACAATTTTATTAATATCTTTGAGAGAATGTAGAAAACTCTTTGTTGGAACATAGATAGTTATTTTCATTGAAACTTGAACTTAAAATTCATGTGAAATAATTATTATTATGCGACACTTATCAAAACGTATTCGATATCCAAATCCGCCATTTAACGTCCCATGACTTAATGTAACCATAAAACCATGCATCTTTAGATCATCAAATGTTTAAATGATTAAAAGTATACATTTACACAAACACAATAAACAATGATATTTGTAGCACATTATTATTCAAAAGGAATAATTTTTTATTAAGATTAGAGTACCAATTCTACATTGAATTATAAAGGTTGTATTTCAAATCGAAATAAGTGGAAGAAGACAATGGATAACAAACGAATAGTAATTAGGTTAACGAAAGATGAATTCATCGAATTACACGGGTCATTATACGACAAATGAAGTTGCTGGGTCCGAGAATATACTTTGTCGAAGAACATTCTCGCGGGACGATTGCTGCCTTATTATTATCTCAAGAGACCGAAGTCATTTCCCGTACACGGACAAACTAGCTATCGCATACTAATAGCCGATTAATGGAAAATCGATCCGGAATTTTACTGTACCCCTAGCGACCCGATTAAATGTATTATACACGGTGACGGTAATGGTTGTCAAAGTTTATGTACTCCTCGTTCTTTCAACGTTTCTTTCCTACAAGGACACGTTATGTAAACTCGAAAACATTTTCACATTTGAAAATTTCTTAAATTTCAACATTCTTAATTTCTCAAATTTTTAAATTCTTAACTTTCCACATTCTCAATTACCAAGTTTCCCAAATTCCAAATTTACCGAATTCCAAATTCCCTGAATTCTAAATTCCCTGAATTCCAAATACCTCGAATTCCAAATTTCCCGAATTCCAAATTCCCCAAATTCTAAATTTTCCAAATTCCAAATTCCCCGAATTCCAAATTCTCCGAATTTCAAATTTCCCAAATTCTCAATTGCCCAAATTCCCAATTGCCCAAATTCCCAATTCTCCAAATTCCCGATTCCCCAAATTCCCAGTTCCTCAATTTCCAAATTCCCCAAATCCCAAATTTCCCAAATTCCAAATTCCCCAAATCCCAAATTCCCCAAATTCCCCAAATCCCAAATTCCCCAACTTCCAAATTCCCCAAATCCCAAATTCCCCAAATCCCAAATCCCAAATTCCAAATTCCCCAAATTCCAAATTCCCCAAATCCCAAATTCCCCAAATCCCAAATTCCCCAAATCCCAAATTCCCCAAATCCCAAATTCCCCAAATCCCAAATTCCCCAAATCCTAAATTTCCCAAATCCCAAATTCCCCAAATTCCCAATTCCCCCAATTCCCAATTCCCCCAATTCCCAATTCCCCCAATTCCAAATTCCCCAAATTCCCCATTCCCCAAATTCCCCATTCCCCAAATTCCAAATTCCCCCAATTCCAATTCCCCCAATTCCCCATTCCCCCAATTCCCAATTCCCCAATTCCCAATTTCCCAAATTCTGATCTCCCCAAAAATCCCTAAAGTCAAGTGGCAGGTTTCTCCGTTGGCCGCCATAATATTCGTATGTAAACCAACTTTGTTCCCGATTGTATTACAGATGTGTAATGTTCCTTGTGACACACGAACGAATTAATTTGTTTGTGCGTCTTGAATGACAACATTTGCAATGGTTCATGTATGTTTAGAATCAAAGTGACTGTGTTGGACGAGGTTCGTAGCGTTATGAATTATTAATCGGACGAGTGTTAGGTCGAGTATACAGTACCTGGACTAATTTTGAATTCGTATACTTGGTACAGTAGCTGCGTGTAATATTTCGACATAAAAAGTTAATGAGACCGTTGCAGAGGGAAACTGATGATTCTCAAAGCAAAAACTAAACAGATTAGTGCATAGTTTCTATTAGTTTTGCAGATACATTTATTATTTCCAGCTCTAAGTTATACTGATAATAATTATAGTTATAATATTGGTAATTGTTGTAGAAGCAATCAAAGGTTACTTCGTTTGATTTCTATTTTTTGGCAATTTAAATAAAAGGTAGACGATATACATTCGCCATTTTGTAATTCTTAAATACATTAGTGATTCATGAGAAACAGTGTTTAATCGTCTTACTTTGTAAGATCTATAAAATGGTGGACCATATCAAAATGGCGCACGCGTGCACGGTTTGTGCAGTGATGAGCCATGAAATAGTCTTCCTCCACCTTCTCTTCATCTCAAATTCATAAATTTCTCCGGATTTTAAAAAATGCCGAGATCCGTACACTTTGGAGGTTCAAAAACCCTGGAAATTGCGATAATGTAAAAATTAGTAATTTAGAGATTTAGACGTACTTTTGTTTACAGAAAATATTTAAGATATCAAGAAGAATAACTAGAATTTTGAATAATCAATCCTATGAAATTGAATAAACTCGAATCCTATGAATTTCAAGACGGAAAGGTAAAAGATTCCTGACAAAGAGTAAAAGTCTTCCTGACACTGAACGTGTTACTCATTTCCCCCTACAAACTCGAAGGAATATTTCTTCCTTAACAACGAGGAAGAATATCGAAGAAGGCGGAAAAGAAGTATAATACTTGCACTTGTTACGAAAGTATATATTCTCTGGTTTATCACTTTATTCTTCGGCAAGACTGTTTGAATATCATTATAGGGTGACGTAAGGTCTTGTTATCCTGGGATCAGTGCATACGTGGTGCATACATTATGGATGCATGATCCTTTACATTATCGTTTGTGCATGCGTATATTAGAACCGCGGAAAGAATGAAATTTCAGGCGATAATTTAAATAGTGCAAGAGAATCGTAAAACAAAGGAAAATTAACTTCCCTCGATGTAATATCTTCCTTCCTCGAAAATGAGCATTTTTCATTCCCTTAGCCATTTATTCAAACCACTTTCCATTAACTATTAAAATAATCTATTTTCCATATCGAAACTACAATTTTTTAATTCTGGAAAACTGGAACTACCACCTTTTCCTAATACTGTTTTCAAAGTAAAGAACTCATAAAAATAATATTTCATATAAATAATATCAAAATGTATCCACAAGGAAAATTCATTTTTCTAGAATAAACTTAAATTAAAGTAAACGTGTATTAAAATTTGATCAGGGTTTTAGTTCGCATTTCAGCATCCCTTAATAAGGTTGACATCACAACTTCAAATGTGCTGACAAAGATAAAATTTCTTCCTGATTCTCAAATCTCTGTCCTTCTCCCCCGAGCAATAATTTAAAACAAATTTCTTGTAAACACGATTCGTTACATTTTTCGAGATAATTCTCGAAGAAGGAGCCTGAACGTTTGGCAAGTTTCTCGAAGGCAAGATTTATATTCCACAAACACGTTGAAAGAGTCTTTGGTGGTGTTCGGAAAGGGGACCGAAAGTTTGCAACGATGGCAAGGGATGTTTCTCGAAGACAAGGAAAAGGTGTTAACTAGCTTTCGACAAGGATCCACGTAGGGGAAAAAAAACCGTGGAATCGGGACATCGCGATCGTGGTAGCGAAGAAAACGGAAAGAGTAAAAGAGAAAAAGGGGAACGTCGTTGAAATGCTTGAGAAGAAAGCTGAAAGGGATGAAAGTGGAACAGCCTAGTAAGCAGGGAAGAAGGCAAAGGAAGGGAAACATGCAAAAACGAGAGGGTAACTAGCGCGGGAAAAGGGCGAGTGAGCTCAAAAGTCGGGTTTTATTGCGGGTTAGATTGAAAGAGAAAAGTGGCCGATTGCACGTTAGACTGAAAGATAAAAAAGAAAGTAGGGAGCGCGGAGTATGAGGAACAAACCGAGGGAACGAGGAGAAAGGGTGAAAAGAGGAGGAAGAGGAAATCAAACGCGTACGATGCGTCAAAGGGGGAAATCTAAGGTATTCAAACGAACGCACTGAAAGAGATGGAAGAAGATACGAGAACAGAGGGATTAAGAAATATATTTCAATACGTTTATTTAAAGAAGGATAATAGAAACTATTGGGGTGGATGTAAGCTTTCTTTAGATAGGACCAGGTCTAAGTATCTAAGTATCTAACTAGTTAACTATCTAACTATCTAAGTATCTAACTGTCTAAATATCTGACTATCTCAGTATCTAACTATTTAGCTAACTAAGTATCTGACTGTCTAACTATCTAAGTATCTATGTATCTGAGTATCTAACTACCTAAGTATCTAACTATCTAAGTATCTAACCACCTAAGTATCTAATCACCTAAGTATCTAACCACCTAAGTATCTAACCACCTAAGTATCTAACTACCTAAGTATCTAACTATCTAAGTATCCAGCTATCTGAGTACCTAAGTATCTAAGTATCTAGATATCTAATCTATCTAACCGAAGTATCTACTTATTCCTCGTTTCAAATCCCAGAACCATCAACGCCCCAAATCCTCAAACCCTCAAATTGCCAACTAATAAAATCCCTAACTTTTCAACAATTATAAAATATAAAAATTGTCAAAATATTTCTCCAAACTGCTCTGTCCAAGCCCTCATATTATCTCAATTTTCATTTCTTTATTCAATATTCATCCAAACGTTAGAGTACATATGTGAACTTTCAGATACCGTAAACTTCCCAGAAATGATAAAAAAAAATATAAGATCGCGAAGTTTCAAGGAAATCATAGTTAGCCGAGTGAAAAGGACATTCGGTATCAGCTGGACACGCGAGCAGCGTTGTACGCGGGACTCATTTAAATACGGAAATAAAGTAATTTCGCGGGACAGTAGTAATAACTTGTCGGCGATGGCGTACGACGTATATAGCCGTCCACGGCTTTCTTCGGCATAGATTCATTATTATCGTCCTTTAATACCGCGTGTAACGTCGCTCGATTAATTGCGATTACAATCTCTCGCGACACTCGACTAACAAGTGCATCTTACGTTCTTGCTTTTCAATGAATTTCTCCAAGGTCAATTACGCGGGAAAATTTAACAACCTGCAAATTTTACACGTCTCTTTTAATTCAGTCTCACTATAGTGCTTTATTATTAAAACAAGAATGAAATATATCAAATTTGATACTGTTAATGATGTTTTATTGCATTTTTAATGATAGTGAATTAAATATTATTATTTGTTTATTTAGGTGTGCTTTCTTGGTATTTATAAAAATTTAACGATGGATAATGTATAATTTGTCACTTTGTAATTTTGTACGATAAGTAATTTATGAACGTGGAATTAAAATATAGTCATTTTAAGAGAAAAATACTGAAATTTCATTCACTCATTATCCCAGAAAAATCTAAAATGAAAATAAAATGACAAATCTGATACCATTAAAGTTAAATCACACTTTTTATATTTGAAACAGAAATAATTTCAAATTTCTATAATTGAAAATTTTTAAATTACTAAATTTGAAAGGTAAATTTAAAAATTTGTAAATTCGAAGATTTGAAAGTTTAAAATTTAACAATCTCCGAGCAGATAAATTTGAAAATATCGAGAACTCTTAATTAATTACAATTATTTGCACACGATATTTTTCAAATTTAAGCATTTTAATCGACGATATAAAATGTAGGTTAATTGTTGTACAAATGGTAATAAAGTTGTGACGTTACGATTTATTTAATATATTTGCCGAGCAGAGGTGGCGATAAATTTTATTTTTTACCTCTGTGAGAAGTTTGTTAACGGTGACATATATTAATGATTTAAAATATGCGTTTTCAATTAAAATTTCTATAATCAGCTACAAATTCTGTGATTAAAATATTTGAGGAAAATCGGGAAATTTTCCATTAATATTTTAACGACGCACAACTTTTTGATGAAAAAATTATTGTACATAAAAATTACCATATTGAATACTGTATGGGTGACCCACGTTGAATATCATACGATCCATCAATTTCCTCATAATCTCTTTAAATTAAAACAGAGAAAAATTAGAGATTCCAAGCAGTAATATTACTACATACATTAATTTCGTTATAGAGAGATAATATAAGATAGTACGCGATAAGTTCAAATTAAAAAATGGAACAATGTACTCTTAATATATTGCCACGGACGTGAGATACTATAAAATTCTCGAGTCCCCATATATCTCTATCCTTTACAACCGTATAGATCACTATTAGTGAGTAAAACCTTGCAAAAGTGGCCATATAGCGAGGCTATGGCACCGTTCGATATCTCCATGCCAACGTATTAACATCCCTCTCGTCTCAATTTCAAAAAATGATCTTGCCAAATACTGAACAAACAGAAATCTTGTCAGCTTTCGTACAAGGCGAAATTCGAGTATCCAAAACTCGAGTGTCGAAAGATTGAAGGGAATAAAAAGACGGCAATAAAGTCGACGGAAACACATTGATCAGCTAATTTGAGGGTGACACGGCTAAAGTTTTGGATGACGGCCCAGTGGGCGGTGGATGTAGAGCGAGGAAATGAATTATGAGAACAGGAACTGAATATCAACGTAACAGAGCGCGTGAATTATTTAACGATCCTATTTACCGGGTTCAGCGCATTGAATTAAATTTACGTTCCGGCCGTATGCAAAAATCATCGTTGAACAAGATTAATGAAACTGCCGGTACATACGATCAAAGGACGGAGGGGTTCGTTCGATCGGATCTTGATCTTAAAATCGTTTTTCCACCCCCTATCTTTTTTTATCTTCGCGTCAAAGCGTTTCATTTCTCTCGCTTGACGCGTTGAATTCAATTTACATTCGAACAGGTAGAAATGATTTACGAGCAGGACGAAACAATGTCGATGATTTATGCATTTACACCGACCCTCCTTTTTTTCGCGTTCACTTTTGTCTCTGACTGTACTCTACCGAAATTTCCGTACTAAAGGAATTTGTGATTTTTTTATTATACGGTGTTAACAATATTTTACGTGTCAGAAGTTACGAGGTGGCGGATGTTAATTGATATTGCTTCTATTGGTGGTATCATGAGTGGTTCTTTTGTATCATGGTTTCTAATGAGGTTCTTGAAGTACTCGATAGGTAATTTTACAAATTTTTTGATAAAGTACTTTCGACAATTTTACAAATGTAGAGATGTAGGGAGTAACGATGTAGTAAGTAGGTAATGGAGTTGTAAGTAGATACTGATGTAGGGACATAGATTTAGATATCTACATACAAATCTAAGTATCAAGGGATATATGGAGGTAGGTACACAATTTAGAAATTTAGAGATCTAGAGATGACTTCCTTACACAAATTTTGCAATCAAGCTTTCATAAGCACAAAATTGTAGTCACTGTACAACAAACACTTGTAAAACGCAAAATTGTGCTCAGTGTACAGCAAACACTTCTAAAATGAAAAATTGTACTGACTGTACAATAAACACTTGTCAAAAGCAAAATTGTGCTCAGTGTACAACAAACACTTCTAAAATGCAAAATTGTACTGACTGTACGACAAACACTTCTAAAATGTAAAATTATACTCAGTGTACAATAAACACTTGTAAAATGAAAAATTGTACTGACTGTACAACAAACACTTGTAAAATGTACCAATAAAATCAATTTCTTCAAATCAACATTACAATAATTTGTAAAATTGTACAAGTTATAGATACAACAATCATGTACAAATTATAACCTGTTTCTCTTATGTATATAAAAAAAGAGTACTATTTGTAAAATTGTACAGCAGAATGTCGATGAAAGTTATTTGTAAAATGACACTTATGTTGTAAAATAACGATAATTTCTTAGAGAGTATATTTATTATTTGGAAGAATGGAATAACAGAAGTGCTCGATGAATTCACCCAAACAAACCGGTGTGTATCATCGAATCCCACCTAATTATTCGACGCTACATTCTAATTTATATGCAACCCGAGTATCAGTTGCAAACGGTGCATTAAGAGATTCCTCTGGAGCTTAGAATATCAGGAACGATAACATAGAGAACGGGAAACTGTAATCGTTAACGGTTCGATTGAATTTACATATCCAACAAAACCTACATCAGAATGCGACCAAGATCCCATAAATCATTCATCGACCTATCGTCAAAGTTTCTGTACCAAAAACTTCCATCAAATTTCTCTACATAATTGTGCAAAATACGAAGAGGTTCTAATATATAATTCAAATATTTTAACGGTTTCAATTATTTTGTCTTCGTGAAATTCTAGCAGGTGTCTTTCAAAGAGTAATTACTACTCCTCTTTCGACGGTACAATGTACTTTTCTCGCGTGAATCAAGATTTTCTAAAATTCCCTTTCAGAGTGGATATTCAAAGGAAACGTCATCACAAAATTTTAGCAATCTAACGGATGCACTATGGTTGTTCATTTTAGTGTTATAATACAGACATGATCGTGATTGGATATGTAAATTTTGGAAGTTTCGGTGTTCGAAGAATTTGGGGATTTGGAGAATTTAGGAATATGAGAAATTGAGAGATTTGGAGAATTTGGCGAGTGGGAGTTCGGAAATTTTGCTTTGCAAACAGTGAACTTGAGGATTTGAGATTTCTTAAAACCACAACTTCCAGCAAATTTCACCATCTCTCGAATTTCATTCAGTAATTGTCACCAGCTCACCTCAACCAGAACTTCGTCATCCTATTTCACTAGAATATCCAGCAACTATCATTAGCTTCCAAAAACATCCTCCAGCAAACACCATCTCTAAACTAGAATTTCATTCAACGATTATCATCATCCGAAACAGAATCTTATTCACCAATTTCAAATTCTGAATTTTTTATTTCAATTTCTCATCTGAATATTACCCTCTCTCGTTTTATGACATCGATCAAATATTCAATATGCAAGAGAGCAAGTAAAAATCGAAGCCCATAGGGAGTATTACAGAAATTAGCAGAAAAATCAAAGGGAGAGTAATATTATGGAAATGAGTAAAACAATGAAAGATCAAAGGAAGAGTAATATTATGGAAATCAGTAAAGCAATAAAAGGGAAAGTATCATAGAAATCGGTGCAAAAATCAAAGTTCAAAGGGAGAGTGTTATAGAAAAGAGGGTCGGCCATCTTGTGTATTCGTGCGGTGCCAGGCCGAGTTAGCAGGTGAGCGAGGCTGAATTATGCCTTATTACGAAACGGAAGGGCCAAGTCCTGTACACGTCAGTCACGCGAATAAATTCTATCTCTGGCGGCGAAGTGGCTAGGGGAAAGAAAGATTAGAAAGCGTGGAGACGAGCTAGCCCCAGGAAAAATGCTACTTTGTAGCACGCCTTCTACGAGCTGTTGAATTAATTCGCTGTATTAAAGCACCGTGTCCACTTTTTCTTTCCTTAGTCAGACTGCGCGTTTCCTTCGTTTAACCTTTCTTAAACCGCGTTTTTCTTTGTTCTTCGAACGCAACAGTAACACATGAAAACGCGTCTGTTGTTATTACGTTCGTTTTTAAAATCCCCTTCAGCGTTTTCCTTTCTAAGGTTAATTTTCTGAAAGCTCGAATTTTAAGTTCGCAAATTTTCAAGATATTACGGTTTTAAGTGCATTAAATTCATAAATTGATATGATTTTAAGTTGTTGTTTTATTAGATTGTAAAATGTTAGATGTACATCTGTAGATTTGTGCATTTTTAGTTTCTCGAATGTTCAAGCAGGTTTTCTTTACAAGTGGAGAAGATTTGAAATATCAGATGTTTAAATTTATGCATCTTCAAATTTCTAAATGTTCAAATCCCTAAATTTTCAGATTTTAAAACTTGTAAGTTCTCAAACTCCAAATCCAAGAATTGCCGAGTACTCAAATCCATAAGTCCCTAAATCACTAGATTTATAAGTTTCTAAAATTCTAAATTTCTACATTTTTTAATGCCTATGTCCATAAATCTAAATCTCTAAATACCAACATCCCTGAGTCTCTAACTCTCTACATCCCCAGATTCCTCACCCAAATACCTAAATACGTAAAGACCTGAATACCTAAATCCTTAAATTCTTAAATCTGTAAATTCCTATATCCTTTAATACTTAAATTTCTAGCTCCCAAAATAGCTAAATTCCTAAAACACCAAATGCTAAATCTACGGATTCTCAAATTCCCAAATCTTCAAATCCCCAAGTCCTTAAATCCCCAAGTTTCCGACTCTCTGAATCCCGGAATCCCCAAATTTCCAAATTTCGAAATCTCCAAAATCCCAAAATTTCAACTCTCTGAATCCCCAAATCCTCAAATCTCCAAATCTCCAAATCCCCAAATCTCCAAATCTCCAAATCTCCAAATCCCCAAATCTCCAACTCCCCAAATCCCCAAATTCTCAAAATCCCAAAACTCCAACTCTCTGAATCCCCGAATCTCCAAATTTCCAAATTTCGAAATCTCCAAAATCCCAAAATTCCAACTCTCTGAATCCCCAAATCCTCAAATCTCCAAATCTCCAAATCCCCAAATCCCCAAATCTCCAACTCCCCAAATCCCCAAATTCTCAAAATCCCAAAACTCCAACTCTCTGAATCCCCGAATCCCCAAATTTCCAAATCTCGAAATCTCCAAAATCCCAAAATTCCAACTCTCTGAAATCCCAAATCCTCAAATCTCCAAATCCCCAAATCTCCAACTCACCAAATCTCCAAAATTCCAAATCGAATTCCAAAATTCCAGAACCTAAAATCTCCAGGTACCAGTATCTCAGCAACTTCGAAAAAAGGCAAACAAAAAACTAGTTCAAAATCATAATTGGTAGACCCATACTCCCCCAGGATCCGTAGGTTAAATTTTTAATCCTCGTTAAAACTTTTCAATTCATTTCTTCTAATGACTTAAAATCTGTTAGTCGACGAAACCGTCCAGAAGAGAACATTCTTGACACACTCAGAAAGTTTGAAAATCTTCCGGAGGATTAAATCAAGCTTCAGAAAGTTTATAAGTGAGTTTAATCGAAAGTGATCATACCGGAAACCGCGTTAGCCAGAAACTGTGGATTTCCTGTTCAGTTTGCAAAGAATCTCGTTGGATTCGATTGAGACGAATATTAAAAAGAAGATGACGAGTTGAGTCTTTAATGCGACATGACAGTTTTCGTTTGGGATTTTTCAAAGGGTACGAAAATGCGTTTGGATTGCAGCTTGAGCAAATGTTTCTCGACTCGGATCAAAGCTAGTCTTCTGTAAAGATGATCTAAGATCAAGGTTGGTCGCTTTGATTAGCTCGCCGTGGGATCAGCTAAATTGTGGAGTTGACGTCTGCTCTGTATTTGTATTCGACGATGATCAGCTCCTTTGCGTGGATCAAGAATATTTATTCAGGTATGCAAATTATACGATAATTCGTGAACCACTGCGAACTGCAAAATTTCTATCTTTCTCTTCTTTGAATCTTGTAAGTTTACTCTTTTGTCGTTCAGGAGATTTCAGGTGTTTTGCATGGTAGATGAGATTTTGCATTTTGATGGATGTTTTGCTTGATGGATATTTATGTATGTGTACTTTTGTGTATATTACTTTGTGTGGTTGTAGATGGTTAATATCTTAATACAGTGAACATTTCAACAAAATTTTTGTCACAGAATTATTAAACTTAACGTAATTGAACATAATGACGTTTTATATGTACTCTTTACTCTAAAGTGTATATCAACTGTTTCAGTATATTCTTCAAATGCATCAATTTTTATACATAAAGAGTAAAAAATATCCATGCTTCCATCAAACCTCACAGAACATTCAAACCTCAGATGTAATAAAATGAAAATTTAATAAATAATTGAACATCAAGAATGAAGGGAACGAATTTTCTAAATATATTTCAAATCACTCGAAAATACAATTGAATCAAGTTATCCAGCAGCCTTTTCCATCCGAAAAGCCAGGAAATGTGATCGGATCGGGGCAGATTTACCGCGATCGTGAAAGAAATTTCCACGCGGATGGCGTTCAAGTTCGCGGAACGGATTTCGAGCGGATTCGAAGCTGAGTCGGATCGAACGCTCTCGTATTTTCGGTTTTCCCACTTTCTTCCGTTCCGTCCGAACTGCTATCGAGTGCTCTGTGATCGAAATTTAACTTCTGTCCAGACAGAAAGGTATTTATTGCCCGGGAATAACAGGGCGAACCGATGAAAGCTGCCCATCGAGGATACACGACTCACGCTGCGGTGCTGTAAAGCGGATTATTCATGGTGCGTCTCTTTTTCTAGCGCGATAAAACACCTGTTTTGTACGTTTTGTTCCCCTTTCGGTTTCTCGAAATTAATACGAGACAGGGATTATGCCGATAACGCGGGCTGATGATTTCAGAATTCATGGATGGTTGCGTTCGGTGAATTAATGACGGGTTTTTATCGATTTCGAGCTGGTTGATCCTCTTTGAATTATGCAGTTTATAGGATTCTTATACATTTTTTTATATTTGTTGGTTTAATTATGTTTAGGGTGGATATAATTTCGTGAAAGTTGATAGAGTTGATATAACGAAGATTTAATAAGTTTTATAGAAGTATTTGATAACATATGTAAATGTTATAGCGTGTGTGAGATCAAGACTTTCAAGACCTTTGCGACTCTTATCATTCATAAAAAATCTGCCGGTAAAAATGGAAATTAGATCAGCGCCATCTAGCGGATGTTTCCCAAAGCTTGCTCCTGGTAGCAGGATCGCAGGAAAGCGAGGAGGTATCCGGAGTATTAGGAGGTTTCCCGCGC
The DNA here is from genome assembly GCA_036983795.1 of Megachile lagopoda. Classification (NCBI taxonomy): domain Eukaryota; kingdom Metazoa; phylum Arthropoda; class Insecta; order Hymenoptera; family Megachilidae; genus Megachile; species Megachile lagopoda. The sequence goes on from CM072787.1 coordinate 9,297,274, forward strand.
AATCTGTGCGCATGCGCACTGCGACCAAACTCCCGCCACCTCTCCAATATGGCGTCTCTCGGATTAAACGAAATTAACGATAAAGAATAATTAATTACTCATGTTCTAAGAATAATTCATGCACTTTTATGGTTTAAGAAGTATCTGCGGGTCACTACCTATTTACGCATACTATATTTGCTAAGATTTTATTTGTCATTAATTGGTTATTAATATTTATTTATATGAATTATTTCACAATGACATTATGTTAATGAATTTCATACAAGAAAATCAGAAAAAAATTGAAGTACATTTCTCAATCATAAAAGTGCATGAACAGCGCTCAAAAAACGAGTAATTAATAAATATATTCTGTTGTTAATTAGATGTATTCCGGTCGCCATCTTGGATGAGGTGACAGGAGTTCGGTGGCAGTGCGCATGCGCACAGATTGCGCGGGAAACCTCCTAATACTCCGGATACCTCCTCGCTTTCCTGCGATCCTGCTACCAGGAGCAAGCTTTGGGAAACATCCGCTAGATGGCGCTGATCAAATTTTAATATTTATCGACAGATTTTTGTATATCGATACATGAATCGAACATCGTACTGCTAGTGGCACGCTCATAGACAGCTGTTATAAATTAATTACTCTCACTCTAAATGTTAACAAATGATACACCGAAAATTACGTAATGAATCACAGATCATTCTTCCATCATGAAAGTACAGAAATTATGCACACAGTATAAATAATTAATTTTATTAATTCTTGTATATTGCGATGAACGTAATTAATTAATTCCGACTAAAATCTTTACAAATGTCATATGAGAAAGTAGGTTATGTATTGCAGATCATGTTTCAATCATAAAAGTACATAAATTGTATCTAGGGAACGAGTAATTAATATTTCTCCATCAGTAGTTTCATTTATTCGGTAAGACGCCATATTGGAGAGGTGGCACGAGTCGCGAGTGCACGCGCATGTGCGCAGATTGCGCGGGAAACCTCCTAATACTCCGGATACCTCCTCGCTTTCCTGCGATCCTGCTACCAGGAGCGAGGTTTGGGAAACATCCGCTAGATGGCGCTGATCAAATTTTAATTTTTACCGACAAATTTTTCATGAACGATACACTGTACTATATAAGGACTTCAGAAGTATACAATTACAGGTGATAATACAGATGGATCATTAAAATTGCCACACGAGTTTATTATTAATGTACCGAATTAATAAAACAAATCGACGTAACATGTATTGCAAACTTTAGAGGTATAAAAAGAAATCTTTAATAAATTAAATGTATAAGTATAACAAGAAGATGCAAAGAAATTAAGACATGAAAAGAAGAAGAAAACCCAAAGGAGACAAATAACCGGGACATCCCGTTTATCAGGGTAAAACGAAATTAAATTTTAATCCATCTGTATAACCATCAGAATTTCCCAATTTTCATATATCTCCTAAAACAGCAGACGTATTCGTATTCGTTAAACTCGTGTACCTTCTTCGGGACTATCGCGAAATTACATCAAGAAATAAAAGCTCGTTTCCATCGAGGACGGCCATGAAGGTTAACTTGGAACCTTGGATATCTACCATTTGTCTCTGTTCTCCGACACACACCGTGAAAGTCCCATTACATGAAACCGTCGGTAATTTACGCTAACGAAAATACGTCTGGCTAGTTCGTAAGAGGAGCGACGGTAATAAAAAGCGAATCGATCTTCAGCTACAAGTCGATGCCGAGCAACGATGCTGTGTAGATTTTAGATAGCACAATCAACAGCGAATCTACTTTCTCTAGGGAAAATATTCTAATCGGGGGAAAATGTGACAGTCACTCATTCGTTCTTTTTAAGGAATTTTTATAATTTGATAATTTGGAGATTTAAGGATTTAGAAGTTTAGGGGTTTGGAGATTTGGAGATGTAGAGATTTAGGGATTTAGTGATTTAGAGATTTAGGGATATAGAAATTTGGTGATTTGGAAATTTGGGGATTTGGGAATTTAAAAATTTAGGGGGTTAGAGAGATAGCAACTTAGGAATATAGGGATTTAAGGATTTAGGTATTTAGGTATTTAGGCATTTTGGTATTTAGGTATTTAGGTATTTTGGTATTTAGATATTTAGGTATTTAGGTATTTATATATTTAGATATTTGGGCAATTAGGTACTTAAGTATTTAGGTATTTAGATATTTAGATATTTAGATATTTATGTATTTAGGTATTTATGCATTCAAACATTTAGGTATTTAGATATTTATACATTTAGACATTTAGGTATGTAGATATTTATGTATCCAGATAATGTATAATGTGTAATGATATAAATCAGGAATTTGAGGATAAAGGAAATTGTGGATGTAAAAGAAATTGAATTGTAAAATTCGTAAATAAATAATTATAAATTTAATGAAACTCATATACAATAAAATAAACTCATATATAAATATATAAATAAATCCAATAAAATTCAAGTATAACAAAACATGTTCTCGTTTTTGTAAACAATTACGAATTCAATAAAATTCATATACATAATCAGACATAAATAATAAGTTCAATGAAATTCATACATAAATGTATCGATACATAAAAGGAAATAATTACACAGTAAAATAACATTCGAAATTAAAATCAATGTAATTAATGTAAACGATAAATCGAACGAAATGCATACATAATAATGGTACATAAATAATACAATTCATATAAATACATAACGCACGTACAAACAACAGAACGAAACGGGTAGAAAAGAAAATAAGATGATAAAATAACAGGCGAAAAATAATATATCATGGTATGTCGCTTGAGAACTGGCAACCCCCGTCTAATATATCACGTTACGCGAAAAAGAACATTTTCATAATGGAGTTACGAGTTTTGCATTTTAACCAGCCCCCGCTTAAAAGCTGAATCCCCAAAAGCTAAACCGAAATGGTGACGCGCGAAGAATCCGAAACGAAGCGGCATCAGAGAGCGGGCGATCGGAATTTTTCTTCGTCCATTAGAGAGAATTTCGCAACGGCCGTTCATCGAGGTGTCGCTCGAACGATCGATGGAATTTTCACGCTAGGATCCCTCCTTTTTTCCCTCCCTTCAGAAACAAATGGTCAATTTTATCGCGAACTTCTATCTTCGCGTGATATACGGGCCCCTCCCTGTTCCTATCTCTTTCCCTCCCGTCGTGTCGATATCTCTTCTGCTTCAATCTCGTGCGTTCTATGTACAAGGTGGTGAAAAAGAACCATTCGATATTTTTATGTAGTCGTTGATAGGCTAGAATCGTTTACTGTTAATTTCAGCTTCTTGGGAAAATATTAGGGAGAGTTTCTGGGGATTTTTCGTATTTAAGGGTGCAGGAGTTTGGATCGATGTGTGGATAGGGGCGTCAGTTTTGCAAATGGAAAATTTTTTATTTTTGGAATTGCTAATTCTTAGGTTTCTAGGATTTCAAAGGCTCAGATTTCTAGATTTACAAATTTTTAGATCTCTAGGTTTACAAATTTTCAGATTTCTAGGATTTCAAGCTCTCAGGTTTCTAGGATTACAAATTTTCAGATTTCTAGGATTTCGAGGGCTAAAATTTCTAGGATTACAAATTTTCAGATTTCTAGGATTTCTAGTTCTCAAATTTCTAAACTGTTTCAGATCTCAACTTCTAAGATTTCTTGAATTACTAAATTTCTAAATTCCCATATTTCTAATTTTCCTAAGTTTCTAAGTCTCTACATCCCCATATTTCTAAATTTTTCGAATTCTCACGTGTTTCGATATTTACATTCCCAAGTTTCTGTAAAACTTTAAAAATTCCAAATTTTCATATTTCAAATTTACCAAATTTGTAGACTTGTGAGTCTAAAAATTCTCGAATATTCAAGTTCCTAATTCCTTAAATCTTGTAAACTCTCTCCCCATATTTTCAGTTCTCAACCCCCATATTTTTAAATCTTCCAAATTCCCACATCTCTCAACTTCCACATTTTCAAATTTCTAAATCTTGTAACTTTCTGAAGTTCTAAACTCTTATACGTATTTTCCACTTACCAACTTTTAAAATCTCTAAATTTTCTAATTTCTAAATATTCAACTTTTCAGATCCCTAAATTTCTAAATATTCTATCATTCAACTTCTCAAATCTCTAAATTTCTAAATTTCCAAACGCCCAAGTTTTCTAAGTTGTTGAATTGATTTTTTGACCACCTTGTATATCGAACTAGATGTACGTAGGAAGATCTGCGATATAAGGTCCATTACGAGGACTCGAATGGAAGCAGCTATCTGCAGGGTCGTGTTAAGGTGACGTAGGAAAAGGACGATGACATTGTTCGACAGATGCTATTTTTTTGTACGATCCTCCTTATCAGATGTCAACGATCTCAATATCTCTAATTCAATGTCTCCTATTTTATCTTTTTACCTTATTTCGTGTTTATGTAATATTTCAAATTATATATCAAATTTTATTCGGGACTATTTTGAAAATATTATTTGATCCCATTTCTTCGAAAACGAAGATACAATTAATTTGGCAAAGATAAAATTGTTCAGGATAAATTTTGAATTTTAATTGAAAAATTCTATCGAGAATTTGATAAGAGAATTTATAATGAAATATTATAAATTTTGCAAACATATTAAATGATCGACGTTAATTGTCAAATAATTGATAATTAATTATCAATTGATCATAGTTAATTATAAAAAATGTGCTATTTCATATCGATTAAAATATCGATCGTCTTGAAAGTCTTGATAATTGTTACCAAACATCTAAGCATAAAAATAAAATTTTGATAGTTTGCAATCAGACAGTATTTTAATATTATTTCTCCCCCATTTTATTTTAGAATATCTAACAATTCGGATCAATATAATACTATTTCTTACATGTTACGTCAAATTTAATACTTATGCGTTAGAAAAAATTCAAGATTGTTGGTCAATAATCGATATTAAAATCACCGTAATAATAATTAACGAATTTCGTTGTATCAATTTTCGAAAATCACATAAAAGTACGTCATCTAATTAGAAATATCAGACAGAGCAAAAAGAAGAGAATTTTAAGAACCGACAAGTTTATTAAATACACATTGTATAATTCCTTAAAATATCTAATTTAAATACAATTTATATTCTTTCGTTTCCATTTCATTGGAACTTGATATTTCAGACGAATATAAGTCACTTTAAATACACGTACAATTAATTTGTTTCTTCGATAAATACTTTAGAATTCTTATTTGCGTAATTTCCCGATATACATATATTCTATAAAAACCTTGCTACCGATATGTATCCGATATGTATTTGATATGTGTATCACATTTTTTGATATGTATACGTTTCGTGCTTACATCCTATGCCCCTCTTTACGTTCACACGTAATAGAATACAAAACATTCGATTTACAAACTTTAATTCGCTATATAGCTCCATAGAAATTCGAAACCTCTCAAACAAATTGGAATCTCCTTCCAATTCGATTACGCCTTCGTCTACAAATCCTATAGCAATGTAAAAATTGATCGAAAATAACGTAATCGGTTTACAAGTTCGTGCCATTTTTGTTCGACGAATTTTCAAGCTAGACAAAAATTGAATACTGGCCTTTCGTGAAAATATTTCCTGATTTTCTTTCGAATTACGAGATAACAAGTCGACAGAAATATTTCGTTTGTTTCCTTCAACCCAAAGAACCGAGTGTTTTCGCACAAAAAGCCGTGCTTAATTATACCTTTAAATTTGTAATTCCTAGCGAAATGGATTTAATTATTCTTATCGAGCAAAAATACCGCTTTTCGCTTACTTTAAAAACGTAATTCGTATAGTTCATACTTTCGTTAAATTATGATAAGTATTTGTTGCATTTTATACTATATTCCTTATTGCGAAAGGATCCCTTAAAACTATACAAACGTTGTGTATAAAAACCATAGATGTTTTCAAAGACAGTTGAACAAATTCACACGTTCACAGTCCCTTCATTATATGGTTATAATTTTATATAATATAGTTATGAGTATTATTCACATCAAGTTTCAATAAAATATAAATAATTTAACAAAAAATATATTAATACTTCAACGATATTGTAACAAAGTTACGGTTTTGTTTTTAAGCGATTCTTGTAAAATGCTTTACTGCACACTTTACATTAAGTATTTGAAATTTTTAAATAATGATCATTTGTTGTAACAGATAATCAAACGCATAAAATATTTACAAATTAAAACTATGGTTCAGAGAATTATTGCTTTTTACACTGCGGAATTGAATAGGTACATTAGATATGTACGTGAACGTGTTAACACTCTGATGGCTGCAGATTTTATATAATAAATAATTTAATACTCTGCTATGTAAAGTGAAAGATTGATAGATTTATCAATTTTATACCTCTTGAAATACTTTGCAATATAAACAAAGTAAAAAACAATAATTTTTCAATTTAAATAATTTTAATCATTAAAAATAATATAACAATATTAATATATATTAGTAATAATATACAAAAGCTCTGATAGTCCCCATCAAAGTGTTAATACAAAAAAATCGAATTTCCAATAATTTTCAATCAGTAAGTCGTGCATCCTAAAAAAAATCTCAAATTACCTTCCCAAAATTATCCCCCCAAATAATTAGTTTAAATTTCATCCAAAGTAAAGTATATGGAGCAACGAAACCAAAGATCATAGAGCGTGTCTGCGAGCCTCCCTTAAGCCTAGTCCTCATGGGTGGCCCTCCTCCTTCTGTACACGATAAGCTTAACGACTCGATATAACAACTTCCAATGTGGATTATAAAAATATTAAATCTTCTGTAATACGAACTAGTTAACCTAGATGATATGTAAATTCACGGACCAATGTGATCCATGCGACGCGTTTCCACCAGACGAAACGTTTCCGTTCCAGAGAAACCAGTTCAACCCCTGTTTACCAGGAACAGTCGTTTTCGCTGGTCTCGCGTCTCTATTTTATATTTTGGCCGGCGTTACTGTTACTTGTCTGTACATGTGTGTTTATGCGAGTTCCTCTTTGTTACATACAGTCGTTCATATTGATATTCGGACACTGCGCCATTTTTTAACTCGCTACTTCGTATAAAATGGAGTTATACGTTTAAATATGTTGTAACGATGTTTGTGCTGTGAAATACCGGCCATTAATTGCATTATACTCTGCAAACGCATACGTTACTTTATACTTTGTACACGAGTAAGTTTCTTTTAAAACATATGAGCTGTTTGTGTAATGGTTTTAATGTATCGGTTTTAAACAAAATAATCGTGGCACGAAAATATTACTAGTAACAAAATAGCAAAATATTTTCTTCCATAGAGGATAGTGTACTATTTTTTGTAGCATACATTCAAATAACTCTTCTTTTATACGAAATAGTAGATGAAGAACTGTGCAACATCTGAATATCAAAGTGACTAACCGTACAGTGTATAATGTATATACCTATGTATGTGAATACATGCACACACACATGTATATGTGTATGTAAACACGTATGTCCATAAGTGTATGTATGTATGTCTATATGTATATGTATGTCCACATTTGTACGTCAGTATTCACGTATGAACGTGTGTGTCCACAAATGAACATATGTGTCCATATTTGAACATGCATATCCACATGTGAACATATGAGTCCGTGCCTATATTTGTATGTATGCGTGTCCACATGTGAACGTACGTATCCGCAAATGGACATGTCCATATTTGAACATATACGTCCACATGTGAACGTTCATATGTGTATGTATGTGTCGTACGTGCACGTGTGTGTATCGTACATGCATGTACGTGTAGATACGTGTCTGTATGCGTCTGTAGGTGTACGTATGCGTGTATGGATGAGTATGTATGCGTGAACGTGTGTGTACCATGGAACAAGACGTGCGGTCTTGCGCGCAGCCACGCGGAGGAACGAGTAACAGCATCGATGGATCATTCTGCTCTCTTAGCGGAGATCGATCGATCTAAATAACCCGGGGCCCGTTCAATGTGCTCGAATTCGTTCACCACGAGAATCGACGGACAGACGTCCAGCTCTCTGACTAACGACCAGCTCGGAATCAACTGTGCGGGAACGGAATCCCATGAGACACGCGTGGCCGTGACTGATATCGAGGATCGTCTCTTTGAAATTCCTTCGCCAATTCGATCTACTTTGTTCCTCATCTATGAGACCTTCTCCAATTTGCCGTCTGCTTCGGATAGTTACTTTAATTGGTCTTTCAAACGTTTTACTGTTACCGTAAAGTGCCGTTAACAATTTGAACACGTTGTCTGTCGATGTGAAAATTATCGTACGTGACATGGCATGTGTGCAACATGCGAATTATTAACGCACTGATTATTGGTATGAGTTATAGGGGATTGAATTAAATGTAATTTGCGGTTTATTAGGTTAGATTTCGGAATATGGGAATCTGACGATTTGGGACGTTTGGGACATTTGGGAATTTTGGAATACAGTTTGGAATTTTTAGAACTTACAGAATCATAAATTTGGAAATTTGACTTCATAGATGATTAAAGGAACATTTCTGTTTTTAATAAATTCACAAAGAATATCGAAGGAATACAAAAAGACAACCCTAACTTCATAACCTCGTGCCAATTTCAAACAACCATAATTTGAACTAGTTAAAAAAAAGATACTATTATTATGCGTCAGTTACAAATATTCCCAAGTGAACGTATTTACTCGATATTCCAATAGAAACGGCATTTCTATTGTACGTTGAGGGGGTTGTTAAAAACGAGTTAATTTCCCTGAGATTATCTCTATTTAACCTATAATAATTACTCCATTTCGGTATCAAGGATTCGTTAAATAATGAACGATCTATTTGCGTATTCCCATTTCGAAACAGTATCTCCGGCAACTTTTTGTCCCGTTCAGTCTTTTCGTTGCTAATTCAAACTCTCGAAATCAAATCGACCGCCAGAAACTGAAACAATTGAAATCGCTCTCGTTCGAAATCTAATTCACTCGAAATACTTTGTCCAAAGTTTTATTACTTAATCGGGCTCTTTTAGGTGGAACACTTTTGGGTCCAATTATCCCATCAAATTTTGGATTCCATCGTCGTCGAGGGGATCATTACGAATCTCGAATCAATCCGTGAACGTTTCGGGGGATGAACTCTCTGTTAGAGGGACAATTAGCACGCGAGTACGATCGAGCGAAGCGTGAACGCAAGAGGAGACTCAGGATTTCCGATAATAATGACGAGTCCTGGCCAGAACGTATATCCATTAAATTGCATGCACTCGATTTAATGGTTTGACTCGTTGCCACGAGTCTCTTCAGGGTGCACTTCAGCTCGCGTGCTCGAGCGCCCTTCCTGAAGAGCCTCGCAGGATTCTTGCACTCTCAAGGAAGCGTGTCGCGCCTTCTTCTTCTTATCAAAGGAGCCAGACTTCTTTGCGTGTCTTATGGTAGTTCAAACTTCCTTCCTTTCGCCAGAGAACGCGTGTAATTTTCAAGTTCGAAGAAACTGTTTCGAAAGTCATACGTATGTAAAGTTTATTCGGTTTTTTATTTGTTTCATGGGAATTTCTGCCGTTAACGAGCTACACTTACGCGATGTTGCGTTTCCTTTTGGATACATTGCAGACCAACACTTGTTTCACATTTTCACAGACCGAATATGGAGATTCGAAAATTTGTTGATGTTCAAAATAAAAATAGATTCGAAATATTTTAATCTTAAAATGTAATCTCCAATTTCTAAGTCAAGCTTTCATATTTCCAATTTTTATAATTTCAATATTTTTAGAGTTACCAGATCATTAAATTTCCAGATTCTTATAAAGTTCTTAAATTTAAATTCAAACATAATATAAACAAAATTGTAGATTCAATAATATAAATCAAGGTTCTAAATCCAAAAACTGTAAAACTTCAAGTGCTGGTCAACATCTGCATTGCTCCTAAAGAATCCTATCACGCTCGTGTACAGTTAACATCGACAGGAGAAACTTAAACCTTAACGTAGTCTTTCGTAGCAAGGAATTCTATTAGTCAGTAAAAAAATGATATTCGAGCACATTGACGGTGTACGGTTCCCCAAATCTCGCGATACCATCTCGCTGTTACTCCGTTTAAATTTTACAGCTAATCAGTAAAATATAAAAGGTACTCATCCTCTGATCAGCCTCGATTCTCTCCACGACGAGGAGTTGCCTATTGCAGATGAGTTCGGTTCCCGAAGAATCTTCGTCGCTGCAGAGTCCTCCGCCTCCAAGTCGCGATCTCTTCAATTAAATCCTGATTTTTTTCGATGGAATCCTCTTCTCTCTCCGTTTGAATCATCTTCCGAAGGTTCGTCGCGTCCTTCGATTGGCCAAACGTCCCGGACGGTGTTTCCGTTAATTTCTCGCGTAGACGAAGATTTTCAAGGTCCTCGATAATAATTACAAGTTTTCCGATTACAAGATTTCGTTGAGAACTCTCGGTCCAGCCGAGTTCGACGTGAAAATTTCGGGGCGAAACACCGTCGCGGCGACGAAGAGAAGAGGGTAGCTCAGCGAAAGTTGCTTCTTCGGGGAACTCAACGATCCATCATGGCTGCACGCAACGCTTCCATCATGGACACGATCAGGTCGATCGAACCGCTTCCTCTCGACGGTTATTCCTCGGGCCAGCCCAGATCCTCTCCCACCAGCTCATAGAATCGTTGGTTGTGTTCGTTGAAGAACCTCCTCAGCTTCGTGACGACCACCGGACTGACCCGTGGATGCCGTCTACCTTTGCTCTCCTTCAGACACTTCTCCGACGTCTCGTTTCGCAGGCAGTAGAAACCCTTGGTGTGATTGAAGTAGAAATTGTGCCTGCCGATCCGAGGCTCGAGTCCCAGGAAGCTCTCGATCCTGCGCAGCTGGGGCACAGGGTCCTCGATCAGTTGGTCACCGTTCACTATCAGAATCTGCTCCCTGGAGAACACCTCCAGCCACCTGTGCATGTACGTGTGGTACAACGAGATGGCGACCGGCCTGTAGGACTCGTTGATGGTGCCGTCGGGTCGCATCACCAGCTCCTCGAAACTACGAGCGGATTGTTGCTGTTGTTGCTGCTGCACGCTGCGAGGTGTCCCGTTCGTTATGGTGGACGCGGTCGCCGCGTGCGTACGGAGCTGGGTGTAATCCGAAATGGCGCGGGTCACTGGCTCCCGGACGATCAGCAACAGCTTCACGCTCGCATTCATCGCGCGGATCCTCTCGGGTACCTGTAACGATCGAATGGTTTGCGATGAATTATGTGTATAGGAAGTTTATTGTTAATCATGGAACATCGAGGTGTTGGCAGAATCATTCTGAGGGTACATCTGGTGCACGATTTCGGAATTAGTTTGTCTGCTTTCGCGTTAACAGAAGTTTGGCAATTGGGAATTTCGGGAAACGGAGATTTGGACATTTGGGAATCTAGAAAGTTGGGAAGTTGGAATTCAGGAAGTTGGAGACTGGGGATTTTAAGATATCAGGGAATTGGGAAATCTGACAATTCGGGGATTCAGTCCTAAGATTTAGAACTTAGGAACTTTGGGATCTTGTAACTTGAGGATTTGAGAATTTAATAATTCATAGATACAAGAACTTGAAAATGTAAGAATTAAAAATATTTAAAGATCTGAAAGATTTGTGGATTTGTATACTACTGATATAATGCACATATGTACGTCATAAATATTGAGTTTGAAAAAATCTTGCTATCTTTTAAGAATCTCTGCAAGAGCAAACATAAATAACAAGAAGCACCGTGAAGTTGAGGATTTGACAGTTATTACCAAACTTCAACATTTATGGGCGTAGAACCAACCCCAAACTTTCGGCAATATCAGTAGCGATCTTAAAAGGTGGACGTGGTATAATCTCTTTTTTAGCTTCTGGAAAGTAATTTACTTAATCGTTCGACCTAGAATTCTAGAAAAACCCACGCAAACGTTACTAGAACAAGAAGATTAAATCACCAGTACAAGTACTTGGTCTCATAGAACTTACACAATTTTCAATGGAAGAGCATAGTCAACACTGTACGTGGTTGTAAGCTGCTTAGCGATGTCGAAGTGGGCTAATGACAATGCAGTAAACAGTTCAACATGAACATTAAGATCTAGACTCTAGTTTTTCCCCATAGACGTAGAATCTATAATCTGAATCTAGTTTATAGTCCACCTAATTGTCCACAACTATATGTATATTAACTTGATTACGTTCTCCACCGCTAAACTCGTTTAAATAACGCTACTAACGTTTGCTAACCCAAAACCTGCGACCAAATTACTTGGAGCTATAAATACTAGACTCTTAGACACAGGTCATCCATCACGACTGACACTATGCGGTCAGTGACATGGTTGCAAGGATACTTTACTCTGATTTGTTGCACACTTATTCAGAGCTAACACGTCCATTATATGCCCGTTCGAATCGTTTAAAGTTAAATAAAGTATCCAAAGTACGTACATATATGTACACACGTAATTCAATTAAATCTACCCATACGTGCTATACCAATATCCACGAAGATTAATTAACATTTCAATATTTCAATACAATCAAAATCAAACGCGTGTAAAATATCTGAAGTGTGTCGCTTTAACTGTTTGCGGTCGAAGTATTTCCAGTTAAACTCTGTGTTTTAACAATCACCGCAGAGAGTTAAATCCATATGTTATATTAATTGATATCAGCAATTGGTACAGCAATGTAACGAGAATCCATTGCAACTTGTTTATACAACACACCCCCGAAGTTATGTCACATACGCTCGTTGTGACGAAGTTATGGCACATATCTCCGCTGTGACCAAGTTATGGCACATACCTCCGGTGTGACGAAGTAGCTGGGGCTCTTTTCGATGGTGATTTGACCCCTGAAGGAGTAGGGCATTTTCCTTCGGTACCATTCGAGTCCTTTGCCGTAATTGTCGTCTCGGTCGAAAAAATGGACCTCGCCGGCGGCTTTCTGTATCTGCGGGTGAAGGAAGAGCATCTCGAGGAGCGCCCTGGTGCCACATTTCCGCACACCTATGATGATTGCCTGAGGTAGATGACGACTAGTACGCGGGAAGTGGACTTTGCTGGAGAAGAGCAAAGGCGGGGTGGCTCGAACTTGCGACACCAGCTCCACGGTTCGTCCTTCGACGGCCGAGGCCGCGTGCAAGCTGTATACGGCGCTGTCGTACAGGATGTGGAAGGTGAGAAACAGGGAGAGGAGGACAACCGTGAGGAAGGCTGCGGCCATCTTCGGTCTGGATATACCAACCACCAGAATACAGTCCGAAGTGTCGCCCTCGGCCGGCCTCATGGCAGAGCGGGGCATCCACCTGAAAACAAATTTCAACTCTTTTTTATCGATAATAGACTGTAGGGGTTGTAGGCTGGAAAAAATTTCGACACTTTAATAGGTGAGATTTGTGGCACTCATTGTTCTTATAATTATGTGTCTCTACTGAAACAGTCAAGTTAGGTGAAATGCCTCATATATTAGGTTGTGTGGCAAATGGTACATGCTAGGTTTTTAAAATAGGATTTTTTTATAAATAGTTTAAAATAGTGATTTTTAAACATATCAAGGATCCTAGATCCTTCGATCTCCAGATCCCTATTCTCCTATAACCTTCTTAACTCAGTATTTCTAAATATATGTATCCATAAATTTCTATATCACTATGTACGTAAATAATGTTCTACATTCTTGCAGCGCACTAAGGTGACAAATGACTGCTTGCTCGGTATAAATAATGAGATATATCTTATTGCGTGTTTGGACGTATTTATTCTCCCGTTTAATCTCGCAGCGCGAAAGAAAATGTACCACAACGCGAATGGTAACAGTATTGCTATAGGGGTATACAATATGATAGATTGGAATGAGTCTCCTTAAATTCGGCGGGTGTGTTAATGTTCGACACGCAACACGTCTGCATTAGCAGCTCGCGTCGTAATTTATTCCATCCACGTGGCCTCAGCGATTAAGACCGACGTACTTACCGATTCTTACATGCATACCGATAACAATAAGCGACACGGTTGTTCGCATGCGTTTACCGTGGCTGCGTGATACGACTTCATCATGGTCCGCTTACCTTGGTCGCGCACCATGGGTGTGCGCAGGCCGAACCCAGGATAAAGCGACGCTAATCACGGATTTTATTTGGCCCGGTTAAATATGGGCAATTAAATAAACGTACGCTATAGAGAACCGTGTTACATCGAATTTATTAGTCCATAGAGAAATACGTTTATGGTGGAGGGTTTTGAAAATGAACGATCGATGACTGAGGGAAAAAGAGTAATTGCTGTAGGTTGAGGGATAATTGTGATAGAACGTTCAGTATTAAATAGTTATACGATATGTATGAATAATGATGGGGAATTTGGAAATTTGGGGATTTAGGGATTTGAGGTCTTGAAGATTTTGGGAGTGCTTTAAGAGATTTGGAAATTTGGGGATAGGACATTTTGGGTGCAGAGAATTTTACGATTAGGGAACTGGGGGGTTTGTAAATTTGGGGTTAGAGAATTTGGAGATTTCAGAATTTGGGCATTAGGGGATTGGAAGATTTCAGAATTTAGGGTCTAGGGAATTCGGGACTAGATAACTTGGGGACTAAGAATTTACGGACTAGGAAATTCGAAAGTTTCAGAATGTGAATTAGAGAGTGTGGGATTTCAGAATTCTGGAACAAGAAAATTTTGGTCTAGAGAATTGAGAAGTTCGGAAATTTGAGTTCCAGAGGATTGAAGAACAAGGAAATTTAGATCTGAGAATTTCTGGACTTGAAATTCTGGTGCTACAGAAGGCTCAAAAAATGTTTAAATTTGAGAATTTTGGGACTAGTGTATTTGGTAATTACGAAATTTGAGAACTTAAATATTAAGGTAGAGAATATTACCAGTACCAGATACACTAGTATTAGCAATATGAAAGACAATGTCAGCGCAGTCATTCTCTATTGAATTCTCGATTAAGGAAAATTCTGATTACACACGATCGTGATCATAAAGCGATTTAATCTGTCTTAAGCCTCCAGATTTTCCCTTTACCATTTTCAGAGGCAGTACCCATGCTAACTTTACATAATCAGCAGAATATGTTAATAAACGCGTTACAATTAAAAGCTGGCTAGCTAAGCCATTCACGTTTCGTTTAATACTGCATCAGGATTTTAGCATAATGTGGTAGGTATCATTAAAAATGAACACGGAAGTTGTATGAAACTGTGGAGATTATCGGAAGAAATCCTCGGAATATGTAGTACCGCAATACGTGCTAATAATTGAAGACACACCAGGAAAACGATTTTATTCGTCGAATCTTCTGTTTCATACTATTGATTATCATAACGTTGTTTTTAGGTTAACTACTTCATTTTTAAATACTCATATGTGACTTTAAGAGAAGAATTTTTGAAATTTCAAATTCCTGGTTTCTAAATTCTGTAGCCACAACTTTCATAGTTCATGGTTCATGAATTTTATAGGTGTAAATTTCCTAGTTTCCAAATTCTATAGTGAGACTATAGTCTGAAGTTTCTTGGAACTATAGACTTCTTAAATCCCCAAATTTCTCAGTTTCTAAATTCTTAAATTCCCAAATTTTCTACTCCCAAAATTATCAAATCACCAAATTACCAAGTCCCTAATTTCTTAAATCTCTAAATTTTCTACTCCCCAAACTTCCTAGTTCCCAAAGTCTCAAATCTCCAAACTTCCTAGTTCCCAAAGTCTCAAATCCCCAAATTTCCTACTCCCCAAATTCTCAAATCCCCAAATTTCCTACTCCCCAAATTCTCAAATCCCCAAATTTCCTACTCCCCAAATTCTCAAATCTCCAAATTTCCTACTCCCCAAATTCTCAAATCTCCAAATTTCCTAGTCCCTAAATTCTCATACCCCCAAATTTCCTACCCCCAAATTTCCTAATTTCCAAATTCTCAAATCCCCGAATTTCCTACTCCCCAAATTCTCAAATCTCCAAATTACCAAGTCCCCAAATCCACAAAACCCCAAACTCCTACTCACCCAAATTCCAAAATTCCAACACATCTTCTCTAATAACGAGAAGTCGCTATAAAATTACAATAAATAGTAACTTTTCTTAAAACACCCGAACTTACAATCGCTTCAGTAATTCCCTATAAAAATCTGCAGCTCTCAAGAGTCCTCAGTTCGTTTCACGTAAAAAGTCGCATAAAGACATTCGATGCTGCCAGGTGAAAGATTGCACGTCGAACGCAATTAATCGACTAATGAACCACACGCGTCGAAAAAATTGATCGGATGACGAACGCACTAGTTGGAATTAACGGGACCGGCATAAATCGCATCTGGTACACGGTGAAGTTTTATCGATACTAGTTGAAAACGATAAATCAAGCAAAAGAAGCCCGCATGCAGCTCGGCGAACGGAAGGGATCTTTCGAGAGGAAGAATGTGTACACCAGATAAGAATAATCGTGTCGGAAACACTGACATAAGCTGGCGCGATATAAGTGTCTGTTCAGTTAAGTAAGATTAATTAAGCATATACGTATCTATGTAATTACGGCGTGTGGCGGTATAAAAAGGAGTATCATTCATTTCATTTAAGCACCTCTTCCGTGTTTGTGAATCGCGAAAAATCGCGTGACGCTTGCTGCAGGAAATTAATGTATCTTTATCGGTACGAATAAAACAAGCAAAATTCAAAGTGCAATAATTAAATGTTGATATGAAAAGATATTTCAGAAGTTCAAATAATTCAAAACTTGAAAACGTACAAATGTGCAAATTTAAAAATTTCGAAATGCACCTGAAAGTCTGAGAACTAGAAAATTCTATATCTAAAAAATTGTAATATTTGAAAATTGAAAAGTGTAAAAAGTATAATTTGAAAGTTTGAAAGTTTGAAACAGCAAAAATTTGCAACAGTGGAAATAGAAGGGAATTTCTTGGAGCTAACAGGGAAAGAAGAAATAAAGGAAAAATGTAGTTCGAAGGAGGAGATAGTGTTCGAAAACTTAATCCAGGGAACAGATGTAACGTAGTACAGGACATGTTTTCCGCTGGATCGTGCAAGCGGGTCCTTGTTCATCGTGTGTTTCATAGGAAATCGATGACGTGCAACACCCGAAGCGTTCAGTACGATTCTCATTCGCTTCGAACTGCCACTCGATTTCAAACGTTCGTTAGTTATTCTAAGCTTAAGTGCTTTCAGCTAAAAGTTTCATCGCTTTTAAATTCGGATTTATTCACGGCCGCTTTGCGAAGCGCCAGATCGAATGTTTTCTGTCGTCCGGGGACTTCATTAAAGCGCTTTTATTTAGAAACTGAGACCCAGTGATTCGAGTTCGGGCTTCTTCCTCCTCCATTAGCATTAACACGAACAAAGTGTTAATGCTCCGCTTTTGTTCATTGAAAACGATCTCGCGACTATTTTCGACTGTTATTCACTGGGAAATTTCTGATCGGATTTTCATAGATGATATCTGTTCTATTAAAATTATCCTATATGCGTTTAAGAAGCATAGGAGATTAGATATTCAGTATCGTTTCTGGTAACGATCGGAGAGGTAGCTATAATTTGACTGGAACGGTACAAATTTGGGAATACATGTCAAGTTTTGGAAGTTGAAAATTTGTAAATTTGTAGTTGCAGTATATGGAAACTTGAGAATTTCGAGTTCTAGGATAGAAAATTTAAAAATTTGGAAATTTAGATAACTGGACATTTGAAAATTAGTAAAATTGTAACTGGGAAATTTGAAATTGGAAAATTTAGAATTGGGAAATGTGGAAATTGGGAAATGTGGAAATTGAAAAATTTTGAATTGGGAAATTTGGAAATTGGGGAATTTAGTATTTTGGAAATTTGGGATTTGGGGAATTTAGGATCCGGGGAATTTGTGATTTGGGGAATTTAGGTTCTGGGAAATTTGGAATCTGGGGAATTCGGGATTTGGGGAATTTGGGATTTAGGGAATTTGAGATTTGGGGAATTTGGAATCTGGGGAATTTGGAATTTGGAATTTGGGATCTGGGGAATTTGGGCAGTTTGAGGTATTTGGGGTATTTGGGATTTGGGAATTTGAGATTTGGGGAATTTGGCATTTGGGAAATTTGGAACTCTGAAATTTGGTATTGGAAAATTTAGAGTTGCGAAATTTGGAATTGGGAATTGTGGAAATTATGAAATTTGGAATTTGGAATAAAATCGAAAACATATCTCCAAATTTTGTGAAATTATTAATTCAAAAACTTGAGGGTCAAGTATACTTATCTTTTGACCTCAGTCTCTGTAACTACTCTAACTTGTTCTTCTATATTTCCACCAAAACGCCATAAAACTAAGAATACCTTCCCCCTCGCCATAACCGATAGAATCAAGATTTTATAGTAGGCAGAGGTCATCTTACGTCGGGTGAACTATACAGATTGATGAGATCGTGAGGAAAATTGAGGAAACGTCGTTGAAAATTTGTAGCAGGAAAAATGGAGACCCGTCGATCGTTTTGGGTGCAAAGGGGGGATGTTATTGGGCAGTTGGAAGGCAATTCGAGGGAAACAAGCGGCGGTGAAAAACCGCAGTACCGTTCTATCCTCTGGTTTCGATCGGTTGATTCTAGGCGACCAAAGTCGAGAGAGGGGCACACACCCTGGCTTTCGGCGCAACGCCAAATATTTATCTCGCATCGCCGGGATCTCTCTTTGGGAACCCATCGACCGTATTATCGCAACAAATCGCAATTTCGTCGGTTAACTTCCGCGCGAACGATCGACTGTCGAATGATCAACGTATGCCTGTTTCCTGCCAGGTGTTATTGCACCTGTCGCATTTACCACCTCGACGTGTGTTACTCGACTAAGCCAATACGTTCATTCGGAGACATTCTGCTCTGATTTATTCGAAGACGTTACAATCGTCCCACGAGACATGAGCTCGAGAAACGTTTACAGTTTCTTGATATTCAGCTATCAAATTGATCGGATGACTTGTAACTTTCTTACTCTACGTCGCAGAATTTCTTAGTGCGCTTTTCTTGAAATTTGTGTTCATTTTTATTCAGACAGTTTGTTTATTGTACTACTTTATTTTTTGTTTTAAATTATGTTTGCATTATGAGCAAATTTCTTATTTTATGTTATAAAATATCTTAGGGTGTTTTTCTTGAAATCTGTTCATTTAGACAGTTTGTTTATTGCACTACTTTATTTCTTGTTTTAAATTATTTTTGTTTTATAATAATCATGGGGTTTGAAGGGGTTAATGTTTCTGTTAATGAAAATTTTAATTACTCCATTAAGAATTGAACGATTTACCTATAATCCATAATTAAATATATTCTAATTAAGAATGAACGTTTCATTGACGATTTAAAGTTTAATTATTCAAATTGTCGATGTTTAATTATAATTAAAATTAAAATTAAATTTCTAAATCAAACTTGCAAAATTAAATACCAAAAAGTGATTTTAAATGAAGGTTTCCTCAATTAATAATGAACTCTTGATATGCATGTTCAAAAGAAGCTTCGATCAACAATTCAGAATTAATTATTAATTGAAAGAGCTCCCAATTATATTCCATACATTGTGCACGTATGTACATACGTTTAATTACACATAATCCTTTGAGCTACATAAGCTCATTTATTATCATAGCATACACATTTAGCAGAAATTATGCGTACATACAAATAAATAATAAGTCTATTATATAAGAAACAAAGGGTGTATACGTACAATTTCCATGCAAATTTTCACCGAACACCGTAAAAGACATTCTTGTCAAACAACGTTTTCTGTTACCGGCACAAACGTGACTGGGGAGACAAAGAAATGTTCGCTGTCATTGTTACAGGAAAAAGCACCTTCAGGCTGAAATACGTCTCCGTTAGATTTACAATGTTGCAAATAACGTACTGCCTCTTATTCCTTCACAAAAGAAACGCCGTTGATTTACAAGCACCGATAACATCACTTTCTTTTTCTTAACTCTTCCCTTCCCGTTTTAACCTTATGGTCAAGATAAAGTACCGGTATCACACAACTTTTTCGCGTTCTTGAATATACAAGGTGGATATCTGAGTATCGTACTCATATTCATGAATATACAAGGGTATTTCACTATATTTATATTGTTCATACATTTGAGCATATTCATACGTGTACAAGACGTATAATATGAGTATTATATTCATATTTATAAGTACATAGGGCATACATTCTATTTATGTATATATTATATAGACTCACTATATAATAGTAAATTGATTCATAATATATCATCTAGATTGTATATATTTAGTCGTAATATATCATGCATGGTGTACTACATATGTCATGCATAGTATACATATGTATGATATACCATATGTACTTTACATATTTATTCATAAGGTCTTATACATATTACATCATATTCATTCATAATATGAATGAGTCTATCATACGTGTTTATCATGTATGTCATGATATACATATCATGTATGTTTATGATATATGTGATTATGACATATGTTCATCATACATGTTCAAACGTAATATATCATAAATGTATATCATACAATATGATCGTTAAAAGTGTAACATACGTATCGTATGTATATTTATTCATAATATATTATGCACATTATACATTCAAAGTATACCATATACATGAATATATTTATATTACTTAGTACAGCAGTATTGCATCGATTTAGTCAGCGTCTGGGACCATTAACGACTCGGACGAAAATGGTTTCAAGCAGATTTTCAGTTGCGCCGTCAATTTTCGTAGCAGTTCGCGGCGAAATTGTAGCAGTTATGATAAGTGTAATTTTAGGACAACGTAGTTGACGGTACCTCGTCTCTGCCTACTAATTGCATCCGTTTCGTGACTTCTCGCCATGTCCGTTGTGTTAAAATTGAAGACCTTATCTCGTAAACCGGTTCAATTAGAATCTGCGGAAAACGACGATCTTCTCGTAATAAAGACTGCAATTAGCTAATGGCGTATAAATATCGTCGCGAGTTTATCATGGTTCCTACTTTCGGCAGGAGTCGATGAAATGATTCCAATTTTTATTAGAATCCCATGATTTCAATTTTCATTAGAATCTCACGATTTCAATTTTTATCGGTCTCATAATTTTTCATTGGACTCATCGTCAGATTTAGTTTAGTTTCAGATTAAATCCTTGGCCCATATGTGTCACACACGTGACCCTACGTTTCAAATAAAACAAACCTAACTCATATTTTTAATACAACTAAATTTCAAATTTAACCCCCATAATTTGCAGTGTCAAGAATCGTTAAATACAAAGTACACATAAAATTTAAATATGCTTTACTAGTTTCAACGCTGTAGCAGTAATTAGCTCCGACCGAAGTGTGAAATTGTAGGTTATGTTACGGTGTTAAGCAAATCTTCCCACGGACAAAATTTCTTTACAGATTTATTTCTGAAGTATAAATGTGGACAGACAAAATATTGTAATATGAATTTAAGTGAGTGGAAAGTGACCAGGTACCGATCCATGTTTTCACTCAGAGTTGGTCCTTCGAGGGTTAATTCAGTTAAAGCGTAGTCGTGCTAGACAACTTGGGCGAGTAAATCTTTGTAAGAGTAAATACTTCTAGCACGAGTTTATAGAGAGAACTTTTAGACGGAAATGTGGACTAAGCTTGTATCGAGCAAGTTTTAACACTGGTAAAAAGCAAACGCTGTATTTCTTCTTGTTTTATTGCGCTGTTGTTAGTACGTCTACCTTTGACGCCAATTCACTTAACTTTCCTAATTAGGTTGTTTTGAACCAGCGAAATTGTAGAATTTATGTCGTATTGTGTTACATAATGTTTATATAATATATTATACTGGTATTATTTATGTAGTAGTGTGGTATATAATTATTACACAATAATGTGTTATATACTGTGCATTATGTAATGTGTCATGAAATGTTTGTAATGTAATGTGACTGTATAATATTTGTAATGTAATGTGTTATATGTATAATGCTTATAATGTAACGTGCTATGCAATGTTTATAAAATGTGTCATATAACATTTACAGTATAATATGTTATACAATA
Source organism: Megachile lagopoda (assembly GCA_036983795.1). Lineage (NCBI taxonomy): Eukaryota > Metazoa > Arthropoda > Insecta > Hymenoptera > Megachilidae > Megachile > Megachile lagopoda. The sequence continues at coordinate 9,319,366 of CM072787.1, forward strand.
TCTACATTTACAGTGTGTTACACAATACAACGAAATTTTCCGCAATTTTTAATTGGTATAGAAGTCGTACAACGAAGTTACAGGAAATTTAACAACGTTAATTATGGAATACTTCAGCATGTACAATTATAGGTACAACAAAATGAAATTTAACAGGAAGCTTTCGATCTGCGAAAATACCGAATCGCATTCAGTTACGTCGAAACAATGGTTTATTTCATCGCGAATAATTTTAATTAACACACATTAATTAGGGACCTACGAATATTTGCAACTGGCAGGAAAGTTCAAATGCATGAAAAATTGAACATAATCCTAAATATACGTTCGTGATACCTACCATGCTTATTATCATTGAAATTAATAAGATTTCGATAAAATATGTATGGGATCAAAGTAGTATGATCTTAATATTAATTATCTAGTAAATTTCATAATAACATGTTTCAAGCATATTACAAATAATTATCATATATGTAATCAATATTCAAGTAAATAAAATATTGTAGAAAAAAGATAATAAATCATGTAAAATAACAAACTTGAAATTTTAAATGAAAGAAGCAATAATAATTTTCAAGTAGATTATCTCTGTATATTATTTCTTTTTAAACGAACTTAACTTCTCTTTCAGTGAACGAATTCTGTTCTCGTTTTCAATTTTGAAAAATATCGGAAAATTGTCTTCGAGTAAAATATGGATTTGAACGTTGACTTTGATTACAGTTATAAAATACAATAATGGAATAAAGGAAGAGTACTTACAATACATGTATAGGGGACTTGGGAGACCACTCTTGACGAGGCCGTGCCTGGTTGGGCATTTGCGTTAGTTTGATTGTTCACATTCTTGAGATTTCTGCGACAAAAAGACAAGAGGAAAATGGTTACGCTCGTTTCTAGCAACTCGAAGCAACGTTTCGAGACGACAATACAAATTGTTGCCCGTATTTTGTTTTCACTGCGATTTTACAGGAACGAACGACATTCTCTTTGCGGTAAGAGCGTGGAAAAAAAAAACCACGCAAGAGAAATATAACCAAGATATTCTTCGCATTTAACATATATGTATGTCTTTATATCTGATTCGCCGAGAAACAATTGTATTTTTATATTCAGATTTACTTTCATAATATATGAACGCTTCGGTTGCTTTGACTGCAATTCAATATTTATCCAACATTTCTACTAGCAATATTTACACTCTGATAAAAGATAAATATGTAGTTTCATTGAAGAAAGGAATGTACATTCATACGTGTTTGATTTTTGTGCTTGGTGGAAAATTATACTTTTAATTCTAGGAAATTGTGTGGACAGTGATTGTACAAAATTTTATTGCAAATTTTCACTTGATCAAAATCTTAAATGATTGAATTCTCAAATTTCCACTTCTTCAAATCTCTAAATGCCCAAATTCTCAAATTTAAAAATTCCTAAATTTCCCTAAATTCTTCAATTCCCAAATTTTCAAATTTCTAAATGACCAAATTCCCACTTCTCCAAATTCTAAATACCCCATTCATAAATTTAAACTTTTCAAAGTCCTCAAATTCTCGAATCGCCAACCCTCGCAAACATAAAAACCCAAATTTGCAAATACAAAATAAAAATCAATATTTTACCAGTGACTTACAAAAGTAATAATAGTTGTACAGTGGAAAACTCGTAATATTTGTTGGGAGTACGTAGAACGATGTAAATCACGTTCGTTGGCGATTTATTCACATTTCCATTGTTCGATCATCTTCGCGCTACTTCCACCAAAATTTTATCGTTCGAATCTATCACCTCCGCGCTCTTTTTTCCTCAATTTCACGACTCGCAACGCGATTGCTACGATGAATAGATAACGAACGAACGAACGATGCACGCTGACGTTCTCGCGTCAACGGAACGATTAATCGGATTTCGAGGAACCTGTGCGAACGTCGTTTTTCTACGGCCTGCAAAGATGCACGTATCGAACTAGCAAATTTTGTTAGTTATCAATCCTTTTTTTTTTCGTTCACGTTCCTTCTTTTTCAGAAACTAGGGGGTTGCAATTTGTATGGGTCGCAGGAAATCGAAGTTGTATAGCCTGCGCAGCAGTCTATTTTGCGATATTTTTAATAATTTCAAGATTAAGAGTCGATGAAAATCTTTGTATACAGATATTTTTTACGAACTGATTTGCCTTTTGAAATAAGCAATGAATTTACTATGTCAACGCTCAATTAAACATGGTTAATATGCAGGCAATTAATATTCAATACAGTCATTTATATTTCAGAATCATTGATCAGCTTTCAATTTTGTATTATTGTGGATATTTGTTGTTGGATGAGTTACTTTTGGAACACCCTGTACACATATAAGAGGTAGTACATGTATGTATATGTGACATAGGTATACCTATTGCATATGTGCAACATATGTATTTATATTACATGTATGTGATATATGTATTGTAGGCATATATGTATGTAGCATGTGTGTAAGTGTTGTTCCTATGTAACATATGTATGTGACATATGTATACGTATTGCATGTGTGTGACATGTGTCTACGTATCGTATGGATGTGACATATGTATACGTTTCATTACCACACCCTGTATACGTGTTTTGTACTGATCAATCCGTTGGTAATATCAAGGATGTTCTTAACGAATGAATGAATTATTTATATCACAGAAGCATCGTTATCGAAATTAATTCGCTATTTTACATGGTTGAAATTAATTCCGCGATTTTCTATCGATTTCACGAGAAGTTTCGTATCGCGAGCGGCCATAAATATCGATGGAGGCAAAGGGAGCGCAATTTCAGCCGGAAATGAAAAATATACAGGAAATCAAACGATTTCGAGAGTCGGCCGCGTTATTGCGACTGAGAATGAAAATCCACGGGGACAATGTTATAACTTTTCTCATTCTGTTGGCTGACGGTCTCGAGTGTTTTTATCCCGACGAGTTAAGAGCACCGGATGATTGTAACCGTCCACCGGATGTATTCTTGGAAACTTTGGAATCCGCATCGCGAGTCAACGTCGTCGTGGCAGACGTTTTCAACGGAAAAATTTCTCTTTTAATTTTTCCACGCTGTCAGGGGACTTTTCCTGCCGGCACATTTTCATTCTAACTTGCCACTGCACGGATCTTCCGTAATATACAACCTTTTCAAACCCAGATTCCGTACTGGGAACAGAAAATTCGTCGAGCATAAATTATTGTTTCATTTTTGCAACATGAAATTTTTCATTGCATTACGATGACAGTTTTCTCGACATAGTTGCAGATTTTAATACACGTTCTTTAGACATAACATATTTATAACATACATATTTAATATGCATATTTAATATGTATCATCTACATATAACATCTACACGTTCTTTAGACATGCATATTAAATATGTATGTCTAAAGAACATGTAGATGTTACATGTAGACGATACATATTAAATATGTATGTCTAAAGAGCATGTACATTAAATTAATGTATATTAATGCATACTAAATATGTATATTAAATATGTATGTCTAAAGAACATGTAGATGTTCGTTAAACATACCATGTACATTAAATAGAAAATTGGAATACAATAATGCAGTTGCACAGTAAAATCAGTAAAATAGTAAAGTATTATCACAGTGCAATATTGCAAGAGCACTAGCAATATAATATTACAGTAAGACAATAGTAAAAAGTAAAATCCTGTTTATTTAGCAAAATACTAAAACTAAACAATGCTCAACATGCATCAAGTACTTAACCAAACGTACAAAACGTAATTGAATAAATTTTCCATCGAATTGTCTGGTAGTAAGGAAGGAAGAATATCGAAATAGCCCGATAACCTTAAAAATTGGTATCAGACGTCTGCGGAGCAATTCAATCTTAATCAAGAGTCTTGATCAGTACACTCAAATAAGCGTACGAAAGGAATTTTATCCTCGTAAATCGGTCAGCGTCGTGCAAGAAAATTTGAACCGTCACGTCGCTCGTAGAAATAAGAAGAACATAGGGAACGAAATCGATACATCGAATAGCTGCGAGAGGTTAATGATGCAGAGTATAAAAAGGAAACGTGTATACGATCGCTTCCACGCTGTAACACACGACATTCTTCCGCTTGCATAACCGCATCGACAAGGCCGTAGTACGGCTCCTCCCGTATATGGCCGCTTTTCCCTACCTCAAACTACCCTTTCCCCGTCGTAGACATGCGATACACGGAACACGCAACATTCGCCACGAGTCTTTTTTTCGTTCACGATCAATCGACCGACCACGACAGATGATTACGGGTTTCTTCTTTCCACGGATCACGCGGCAATTTGCGTTTGAATATATTTTTGCGCCGTTTCTTGCTTTCGCTCGCGTGAAGTCGAAACATTCTAATTCAAAGACGATGGTCTCCTTCCGAATCGATCTTTTTATGTTCTACTTTTGCCGCGAGAAGTCTACGGAGATTTATTGTTTGGCTGCACACGATACATTTACGGACGAGGCCTACACTCTCGGCACGGTGACCACATTTTCTATTCGTTCGTGTTCATTTCGTGTTATTTTTATTTGCGAATTGGAAATTTCTAGGGTTCGATATTTTCAAATAGTTAAATCTCCTAGTTTATAGCTTGACAAAGTAGGCTAGATAAAGGGAGAAATAGATACTTGATTATCGAGGGTCATGTGAAGTTAGTAATACCTGTGTAATTAATTAGCTTCCTGTTAATTATGTATGCTTATTGCTAATGGTACGTTTGACTGTCAACGTAAGCAGCAAATATTGGATGTTTTCAGTTAATACGTTGTTAATTAGAAGCATTTACTGTACATGTACTGCAAATGTTAATAGAATATATTATGGATATCAAGTACTGTACAATGGTTTACTCTTGACGATAACATATGGTAGAATTAATAAATTCCTTTTCAGTGAACGATATTCGATGAGGTGTCTTATTTAATGGAAATAGTTTTGGGATTTAGGAATTTGAAGATTTGGGAACTTGAGATTTGGGGAATTTAGATTCTGGGAAATTTGGAATCTGGAGAATTCAGGATTTGAGAAATTTGGGATTTGGGAAATTTAGGATCTGGGGAATTTAGGATTTGGAGAATTTGAGAATTTAAAAATTTGAGAACTTAAGTAACCACGAATTTGGGAAAAATAGCCTTCAGAATATTTCTAACTTTTAAATCTAAAAATCTAGAAATTCTAAGCACCTCATAAAATTTACAAGCTTCAAACTTTCAAAAGGTAGAAATTAAAAACTTCCCACTTCACATATCTAACACAGCTCTCCCCAAGAAACACCCACTTCATACATCAGAGAACGAATATCACTATAATCACCGTTCGCGCATAAAATAAAAAATCGTGCAAATTGAATAAAACCCCGAATTAGAAATCCTCAAACGACTTCACAGATCGTATAAAGAAAAGAACAGGTTGTAGAGAAAGTTTGGTATCGTGCTACACCGAAGAAACAACTCTGAAGCTATTCTTATTTCGCCTGATTTAAGAACGCTTCCAAGAACATTATTCAAATCCTAAACTAGAAGCGTTATCTGACGATCGTAAATGTATGCGGTGTGTTCCATCGTATATATCGTGGCCAGCTTTTCAGCCTGTTAAAAGCCACGAATGTAGTCCGCTGGATGCGCCAAGAACACGCGAAACCTGTAGCAATTTTTTCTTCGAGTTTACACTCGAGGTAATCCTGGGTTCTATTCGTTTTTGATCGAGTGTTTGCCATTTCGAGAGACTCGTCCGCAATAACGTTCCAGATAGCTCTGATATTTCCTTAGAAAACGTTCGATCGATGTAACAGACGTGTTCGGTATTTCACGTCGAGATAATGAAATTGATTCTTTAAAAATTAAGGGGAGAATAAAGACGAATGTAGGGTTTTATGAAGGAGGAGATGTTAACAGTAAAAATGTACTAATGTGTAATGTACAGTTAGTACAAAATTAAACTAGCAATATTGTCAATTTGGGGATTTCAGAATTGGGAAAGTGGGGATTTACGAATTTGAGAATGTGGAAATATAAAATTCGGGGATTTGGACATTGGAAAATTTTGGAATTAGGAAATTTGTGATTGGGGAATTGGGAAATTTAGAAATTGGAAAATTTTGGATTGGGGAATTTGGAAATTGGAGAATTTGGTAATTGGGAAATTTAGAAATTGGGGAAGTTGGAATTGGGAAATTTGGAAATTGGGGAATTTGGAAATTGGGGAATTTGGAAATTGGGGAATTGGGAAATTGGAAAATTTAGAAATTTGAAAATTTGTGTTGGGAAATTTGGAATTGGGAAATTTTGGAATTGGGGAATTTGGAATTGGGAAATTTGAAATTGGGTAATTTGGAAGTTGGGAATTTTAGAATTGGAAAATTTGGAATTGGGTAATTTGAAATTGAGAAACTTGGAATTGGGTAATTTGAAAATGTGGAATTTGAAAATTTGAAGTCCCAAAATTGAAAAATTTGCAATTTACAAATTCAGAAATTTGAGAACTTCGAAAATCTATGAAAACTTCATCAGTCAATTAATTTCTCTATCGTTTATCAAACAGTTTGAAATGAAAGTTTACAATTTACCTTATCGTATGATATCTATACCGTATCGGATAGGTTTCCTCGGTTTTTATTTGAAATCGTAGAAACTAGAATTTCCACGTAGCAAGAACACCGTGCTATTTCGTAAAACCACATCGGTTTCACAATGAAACTTACTTTCTAGATGGAAACAGAAGGAAAAAGAGTTGAGCTTGAAGAGAACGGTTCGATCGTTTTCCAGGAGGTTGAATAGCTACCTTAAAGCCTTAATGTTCTATATGCTTTGAACACGCGAAATTTCTGAAAACTTTTGCTACCCCTGCCCGATCACTGCAAACTGGATCAATAATTTTGAAGAAACTTCGGACCAACTCATATCTATGCAAGCACAGCCATTCAAACTTGCCGGCATAAATTGTAATGATGTTTCTTTCTTTTTCTTAATAATTAAGAATGTAATTAAGTATGCTATTTATGTTGTTATACGTATACGAAGTTTTTGAAGTTCATTTTTCTCCAACGAATCAGTTTTCAAGATTACTAGTTTCTTAATTTTCTAGTTTTCTAGTTTTTGTACTCTCTTATTTTCTACTTTTTAGTTTTCGAGCTCTCTTATTTTCTAGTTCTCTAATTTTCTAATTTTTTAGATTCTCAGCTCTCAAGTTTTCTAATACCCCAGTCTTCTGATTTTCCAATCTTCTAATGCACCAATCGTCAAATATTCTGGTATACAAGTTCGTAAACTGCAAAGTGTAACTCAAATATAAGCGAACGCAATGTAAAACAAATATTGTGCAAAATAAACGTCTAATAACAAACAATACAACTGCACCATTGACAATAAATTTCAATAAACGTAGGCCTCCAGTGATCACGTTGCGAAACGAAAATGTTTCGCAAACACGACCATTTCCAATTACTATGTTTTTTTTAAAAAACGCACGAACCAGACCATACAAATATTTTACATAATAACTGTTTGTTTCGCAGAAAAACGTTATCGACATATCGCGCCGAATACGACCGGTTTATTTATTGTGCAAGAAATAAATAAAAATTAAACACATCGCGCGTCGATATTGTGCGCTGCAGTTGCAAAAACGGATCACGTATCAAACTATACGCATTAATATTCGAAAACGGAAATATATTCATCAAATTATTATTTGATGAATAAAGAAAAGGTAGAAATAATTCAACGAGAATCACGTACCTTTTGTTGCACCAATGAAATTTCAACGATGTAACGATAGATATAATGAAAGATCGCTTTTGGTTAACAGATATGAAAATCTAGGGATTTGTTGATCTAAGAATTTGGGGATCTACGTATTTGACGATCTAGGAATTTAAAGATCTGGGAAATTAGGAATTTAGAGATTTGAAGATTTAAGGGGTCACTGATTTCGGGATTATTGTCAGGAATTTACAGGTCTAGTGATTTTTCCCGCTAGGGACTTGGAACGTAGGGATTTTGAGGCCTACATATTCGTGGTTCTAGGAACTTTTAACATCGACGGGGATCTAGGGATGTTGTGCCCTAGCGATTTCGAAATCCGGGGAATTCTGGGATCTAGGGAATTTTTGGGGCTAGGAATTTTTGGTGTTCAGAGTATTCAAGAATATGGGGGGTTACAGAATCTAGTGAAATCTAAAATCTAGGGAATTCTGAAATTTAGGGAATCCTAGAATTTAGGAATCTGGAGAATTCCAAGATCTACATAATTCGGAAATAAAGGTTCTAGAGAATTCGAAGATTTCGAAGCTTCGAAGATCTAGGGAATTCGAAGATTAGATTTGGAAGATTAGGTGATCTAAGGCTTTGTAGATGTAAAAATCTGGATATTCCAAGGTCTTTCGACATTTGAAAATTTTTTAAATTTGAGAAATTTTATAGATGGAGAATTTGGAAATCTAGGGATTCTGAAATGTAAATGGAATCACGCATCCATCAATTTTTTTTTCTTAAAAGTTTGCTCACAAAATAAATCGATGAACAAAACAAGTAGAAATAACTGGACAAGAATTACGTAATTTCTGTAGCATATAGAAAGCTGCAGCAACGTAACGATAGATATAACAAATATCGTTGATAATTTGCACGGTGCTTGCGACGTTAAAATCTCGATATTTGGCAGAAATACCTTTCCTTATCGAACAGTCAACTTATGAGTTGGACCAGAACGGGGAGCAGTATTACCAAGATAAGCAACCATTTGTCCGAAAAGTAACGTCTCCGCGGATAAATGTTATCGCAACGTGAGAAAATTTCGGGTGCACTATAAAGCTTTCAATGAACACACACGCACCCGCGAAACACCGTTTCGACATAATGCCGAAGGGTGAAAATACCATATCACCTGATATTTCGTACGGAACAGTATAGCACAAAAGAAGATAATATCTCCATGAATATCGAGCGCGTTTTTAAACGTTGCACCCATATGCATCTACGATATTTTCAATATTTTTCAAAATGAGGAAACATAATGTACTTATAGGCAGAACGAAAACGTCGAACGTTCTGTTTGAGACTACTTCATTTAACAAAATGAATATTCAACAGAATGCTGCTTTTATGAATGCAAATTGTCTGCGTTGAGTTTTGCTTTTTAAACGTTTGATAATAAAATGTTTTGTTTCCTTGGAACGCTTTTGTATGCTCCTCTTATTTATTTAACGGGGAAAAAACGCATTTCAACATCGATGTTACAATCTTGAAACTTTCGAAATTTTCTTTACCGATCCATTTTTATCGGTGTATTCGTTAATATTTTTATTCGTCATAACAATTTCAATTATTGATATTTATTATTGGACGATATTATTCGAGAGAAGTATTCTTTTGTATACAATTTTGTACAATTTGCACAAAACGATAAACTCTGCAATAAACCGAATTATTGCAGTGCAACTATATCATGTTTTGGACGTTTAATGAGTGAAACAGCCGAGCCAATCAAATTGTTTGAAAGCAGCCAGTTAAAGTATTGAAACTACAAATACGTATTCAAATTTGTCTGCTGCAGTTCAAGAGTTAAATTATCTCTTGAACGCGGTGGCTGTCGAATAAAATACTTAGTAGCACGCGTTATATGACATAATTAAATAACTCGATCAAAATATTTCCGACAAAATATCTCGGTAAATGTGATCCGCGTGAAAATATCTTTTCGAGATAACATTTCTGATAAAATATTTGTAACGCGGTACAAATCGATAAATGAAATGGAAATAATTTTTGTAACGTTATGTAACATTAGGTTAAATTAGGTTAGGTTAGATTACGTTCAGAAAAATTAGGTTAGATCAGATTAGGTTAAGTAAAATAAGATTAGTTAAGTTAGGTTAGATCGGTATAGGATAAATTAGATTAGGTTAGGTCAAATTACATTAGGTTAGATTACGTTCAGTAAAATTAAATTAGATGAGATTAGGTTAGGTCAAATTAGATGAGGTTAGGGCAAGTTAGATAAAATTAGATTAGGTTTGATGAAATTAAGTGAATTTAGATTATGTTACGTAACATTAGGTTAGATCAAATTACGTTAGGTCGAATTAGACAAGATTAGTTAAGGTTAGATGAAATTAGATTAAATTTGATCATGTTAGGGCAGATTAGGTTACATGAAATCTGGTTATACGATACTTTGTTAAGTTGGATTAGATTACAGTAGGTCAGGTGAATTTAAATGAAATCTAAGTAGATTAGAATAGATTAAATTAGATTTGATTACATTGAACGAGATTAAATTAGGTTAGTCCCGGCTTGTAAGGGTCCGAAATAGTGAAAGTGAGAAGAGAAAAGTTAAATTTGTAAACGGAACAGTGGTCAAGAGCCAATCGATTATCACCTTTTGTCCGAATATCGAAAGTTCTTGCCGAGTAGAAATTATTTCAGTGCACCCTTCGAAGTGGCACGCGTCTCTGTTCGTCCAATGTCGCAATTAAGGATTCTTGACACAATTTTCAGGGTCACCGGGGTTGTCATTATCGAGTGCACCCTCGATTTATAGTTCATTGTGTAGCGGGCGAGGTCAAGCGTCAAGGTGCAAAAATGATAACCGTGAAACAATACGTTGTCGAACACGACATTGAACTACTCGAGGCACCCTCTTCGTACACTATTTGTTCGCGAACACCCTATTTAACCCTCACTCTATATCCCTCAGCTACTCTCCTGTGTTAGAGAATACGCTGATTCTATTATTTTTTCTTCTTTCTCACTTTTCGTATGCTATACAACTAAATATTCTTATCTCATCTATTTTTCAGCTAGACTGTTATGAGCATGCAAAAGGTACTTCCATTAACGAAGTATGAATACCGCGATGAGTTATTTCTGTACAATTTTTAACGTGGCCCGTTTTAATATGATAATACCGGCTAATTTACATGAACATTTTTATGCAATTAATGTGCATAAAAAACAGCGAGTAATTTGCACAGGCTAGGGCTATTAACATAAGTTCATTTTTAGTTCGCGTACAGACAAAACGTCGTATATATTTCTTTGGCTAATTGGCACAGAACTGGCACAGAGATTACATTATTAATAGAAAATTTATTCGGATGCATAAACAGAAGAGAGAATGTAGGTCCGCTGAAATTGTTCTGCAGTTAAAATATGAAGATCGCTTGAAGCACGATCGCGAGTATCATCCGCGTTAATCGAAAATAAAGTTTCTACGTACAGGATTATCAAAAGGTCATTATAATAGAGAATTGCGGTTTAATTCGAGGGCACGGTCGGTAGTTTCTTTATTCGTGGAAATGGCACGTACCGAGAGAAATTGAGAACACAGCAGAACGAGTCTAATGTATAGTTTAAACGGTGAGGCGAAAAGGTAATGGTGAAATAACGTGACAGAAAACACGATTGGAGCAAAAATTACAGGGAAAGCCGCCGGTCCTTTTTGCTGGTAATGTGCAAAAGATCGCGGCAATTTTCAGAGAAAACACACGCCGTTGCTTTCGGAACGACACGCATTCCCTGCAGAATATAATTTGAATTCTGCAATTCCCTCGAACACAGAGACGTGTCCGCTAACGAACAGACCCAGTTTACTTCTTTTCAGGAATTACAGCCACGCTAATGAACTTGATATTGCTTTGAATAGTTTCTACGAATAGTGCTGGCCGATCGCGTGGAGAGTACGCGGAAGGTCGTTTCATCCTCTACACACGCTTTTATTCTGATTCTACGCGATATGTCATTTCAACGTAATGTACTTAATTCGAAACTTTCAAGGACTGATTATTAACTGGGACGATCTAGGATCTATTCTTATGACTGATTGCATACTTGAAGCTTCATTTTTTGAAATAATGGGACTTTTACAATTCTTTCATTTTTTCACTCTATACATTTTGGGATATACTGCAATATTAAATATTTGGGAATTTCCAAATTTTTGAAGATTGGAATTTATAAATTTGGGATTTGAACAAATTGTATAAGTAAATTTTCGCATCTGAAATTCTACATATGTTAAATTTTTAAAACCCCAAGTTCCCTAAATCTTAAATATCCTACAACCCAAATTCACCAAATCTTAAATTCCCCAGATCCCAAATACCCCAAGTCTCAAATTCCCAAAATCCAAAATTACTCGAATTTCAAATTCCCCACATCCCAAATTCTCCAGATCCTAAATTCCCCAAATCCCAAATTCCGCGAACCCAAATCCCGAATTTCCCAAAACCGAAATTCCAAATTCCCCAAATCCAAATGTCCGTAAATATACAAATCTCCAAATCTTCAAACCTTAATACCTCAAAATCCAAATTATGAAATCCCAGAAATTCGAAAATCAGTGATGGCGCTACTTATGTCATCTTTATCACAATGTTTGAAATTCATGGAACGTAGATTTTTACGATTAATTACAGAAATATGTTAAGATTACAGATTGAAGTAGAACGGGCAGTTGGCATTTTTTCTCTGATTTTAACCCAGTTTTGACTTGCATGTATACATACTGTCGGCTAATCAATATATTCTGGACCTCGCCCGAGCAAAATTAACTAGCAAACTAAGAAATTGAGCAAACTAAACTGAACATGTAAACAGGGTTATTTGGGCAAATTTCTGTTCAATTGCTTCACTACGTGTAAATTGCATGAGCGTGTACACCCAGCTTTAAACTTGCTTTTGACGTAACCGCTCTCTCAATTTTCAATTAGCTATTGTCACGTATACGTTTCGCGATACAATTTCTGCTTTAATTAATTTTTATTTTCCACTCTATTTGATGGATTTTCAATATATTTAAATAACCGCTTCGCAAATCATCTGCGAATTGAATTTTCTGAATTGATCTGCGCTTCATTTTTAGCAGATATTTAATGCGATGTGTTGATTTGATGCTTTTAAAGTATTTGTTCACTTTAATCTTTGCAGTATACACATAGGCATGTATGATGTATATAAAATCAGAATCGAAACGAAAATGAAATATTTTAGTTTAATTTTCTGTGATCTATATTGACAGCTCGTGTCAGATACAATTATTCATTACTGTTTCAAGTTTACACTGAATGGTATTATAAATTTTATTGTCCGAATGTAAAGTTAATTTGAAGCAATATTTTCCTGTCTGTTCATTATTAAATTTTATCGATGAAATAGAAAGTTATACGCAATAGACATCCAACCAAATGTAGCTGAAATTGCAACTGGTTGGTCGATTTTCACAATGGGTACACTGTATTAATATAGGTATAGAAACTGATAGCGGTTGTTTGCCGATAGAAAAAACTTGCGAACAAATTTTAACGATATCGCCTGTTGAAAATCGTCGAGAAGAATTGGGACAACGTGCTTGACCCAGGTTTGTTTTGACGAAGAGCCACAGCGAAACGAGGAAAGTTTAACGCGTTCAATACGAACGTATATTCCTGTTGTGCACTAGGTACACTCCGGTGCAACGGCACATATGTCGATTTCAACATTTTTTACTTTTTGCATCTTCATATTGACAAAGTTACAAATATTCACAATCTTCAAATTCTCGAAGCTATAATTTTACATCTTTTATATTTTTACATATTGGAAATTTGTTGACATTTTGCAAATTTTTCAGATCTCTATGTTCTCAAATATCTATGTTCTCAAGTTTTTACATTTTCAAATTTCTATGTCTTCATGTTCAATCGCTAAATCCCTAGATTCCCAAATCCCAAGGTCACCAAATACCTATATCCCCAAATTGCTACATCCCCACATTCCTATTCTCCCAAATTTCTATATCCCGAAATTCCTATGTCCTCAGATTCTTGTCTCCCCAAATCCCTACGTTCCCAAATTGCTACGTCCCCAAATTCCTATATCCCGAAATCCATATGGCCCCAGATTCTTGTCTCCCCAAATTTCCACGTTCCCAAATTACTACGTACCCAAATTCCTATTCCCCCAAATTTCTATATCCCGAAATTCCTATGTCCCCAGATTCTTGTCTCCCCAAATTGTTACGTCCCCAAATTCCTATATCTCCAAATTCTTAAATCCTCAAATCTGAGTCCTCAATTTCTAGATCCTCAAATTTCCACACCCTCATCCCTAATCCCAAAATTCCCAAAGTCCCTTTCCTGTGTCCTCAAATCATCAAATCCTCAAAAAGCCAAGAAATCCAAGCCAAGAAACGAAAAGCAAAGAATAGACGATCTTTTCTACCTTCCTTCCATTTTCCTTAGAAAAATCAGATTTGTCGTTGACTGTACACGAAACATTCCTCGAACGAGCACACATTTGTCCCCTTAACCTTAGTCTCTCGAATGAAACGGCTCGGTTTCGCGGAAATTTTATACCGATTCTCGTTTAACGAACAACGAAAAGAGGATAAACGGTTCGCGCGTTATTTTCTGTTCGTGTGCTCCTCTTTTACTTTTGCAGCTCCTGTGAAAAAAAATGCTTTGTAGAAGAGTTGCGCCACTTTAAGAAACCGCGGATTCGTTTGAAGCCTTCTTTCATTTCCTCTCTACTGCAATTTTACCGACGAACCGAGATAAGTCTTACTTTTTTTTTTTTAATCACATTCCGTTTGATCGCTGTTTTGTCCTTTTAATTATCGCAGGTGATTATACGATCTTACACTCTTCGCGTGTCCTGTCAGATGTCTTTACGTGGGAAGTGTGGAACCATCTTTGAGTTGTGTCATTACATTGCTTTACGACGTTTCAAGGTTAGGTCATTTTGAAGGGCAATGATATGGTACAAAGTTATACAATTCAAGATCTTAAGGACTCATTGCAGAACTCAAGGAGTCAACAATTTTTAATTTTGAAGATTCGTGGAGTCAAAGATTTAAAGATTCCAATATTGAAAGATTGAAAGATTCAAAAACTTAAAAATTCCAAAGTTCCAAAGTTTGAGACATTCTACAGTTCTAAAATTCCTAGGTCTACAGTTAGGTCTAAGGACCTGAAACCCCAAAGTACCAAAATTCCAAATTCCAAGGTCCCAGGGTGCAAAAACCAGGAGATTCAGCAATCTATATATTTGTAAATTTATGGAGACACAATTAAAATTTAATTATAAAATTTAGGAATACTAAGTTCAAAATAATAACTTTTATATCCCAAAGCTAGTAATGTTACACATTCAGAAAATGTGTAATGCTCCGAGTCAGCTTTCGATTCAAAAGAATATTTGCCAAAAACCCCCTGCACCTCCAAAGAAATCTCTAAATTATAAATACCGTAAAGAAATAACACAGTAAAGAATGATGTTCTCCCAAAAAGTGACCCAGAATCCACGAATTCAGCCCGAAAAATCGCGAGAAGAAAAATTGCGTTCGCGAATAGCGAAAAGGAACGGTTTCGAAGTCGAAACCGATGGAATGTCGGCCGATTCTCCGAAGGACAGACGCGTCCTTCGCTAACTCGATCCCCCTTCAGCCGTTTTCCTCGAGCACTTTTTACGAGCAAGCTCGAGGAAGGAGAACGCGCAGCCAGTTTTCTGTTCGGGTGGTATGATGGCTTTGAGCGTCGTCGAGGAACGCAAAGGCCAAGTGTCGTGGCCACGACTCTACCCTTGTGCATCGATTACATCATTCTTCACCTCCGACTCCTTCACCTTCTTCCACCCTTTTACCAACCCTCCGCCCACACCCTGCGAGGTCGAATGCAATCACGAGCAAAGATGGAGGATGGGTGCTCTTAGCGAGCGAAAGAATCGACTGACGCGATTTCTTCGCTAATGGATCCGTATTCTGCGAGCCTGCGAGTTCGCTCTCGTTATCTGTTTCACGATCGAGCTTTACCTTCGTTGGATTTCACGATAGTCTTATATAAATACTGATCGAGAGGGGAAAAGACTCTTGATATATTGCCATTTTTGTGAGCGGTAATGGCGATCAAGGGGGATTTGTCAAGATGCAACGATAGACTGTAATGTTTTAAGGGATGGAACTTGTAATATTTTCAAAAATATTAAATGAGGTATTTTTTATTTCTCTTTGTTCTGAGGTAGTTATGATATGTGATTTATTATTTGTAAATAATGTTCTATGTGGTGAGATAGGAATAAACAGTGTACGAAGTAGATGCAGTAAGATGCAGTGGGATGTAAGAATTTTGAAATTTGGAGAGTTATAAATTTAAGATATTGAGAATTCAAGAAATTGAAAACTTGAGAACTTGGAAACTTGAGAATTTGGAGACTTGAAAACTTGAGAACTTGAGAACTCGAAAACTTGAAAATTTTCAAACTTAAAAATTCTCAAATTTTCAAATCTGAGAACTTGAGAATTTGAGAACCTAAAAACTTGAAAACATTAAAATTAAAAAAATACGAAAACACGAAAGTAAAAGCCTTACGCTAATAACAAAAAATGCTTAAATATTCGAAATCTAGCAATGCAAGTTAATGTTGACTTGACCAGAAACTAAAAGGTAGTAAATAGAGTAAGAGTTACGAAGCAGATAGTAGGTAAAGAATCGAGGCCGTCTATAGTCTGTAGTTCGATAGCTTTTATTATTCGGTTCACGTGGGAACAGAGAGCGATGCAGCTGAAAGAATAGGTTATGCAGATTGACAGGTGTCGGTGGAAGCATCTCTGAAAATGTTTCCAACAAGGTTCGTCTACAGGATAACGCTGTTAACGGTCGTTCGTACCGTTCGTTATTATTAGTGCTGACAGGATGTCACGATATCGAATACAAAGGATGTGTTGCGAGTCAATAATCAACGATGAAGATTTATTAATCGGCTTCAAATGTGTATAAACGAAAACTCTGAAAGGATATAGAAATAACGAGAATGGTCAGCAAATGTATTCCCATTTCGATTTCCCGTTACTTTGGCTTGTATTCTGTTTTAAGTGAAATTAATGGTCTTTTATTCGAATTTGAAAATTTTGGAAATTTGGGGTTTCGGAATTTTGAAATTGGTAATTTGGGAAGTTGTTTAGGAATTATCGGAACTTAGGGACTTTGAGATTCTATAAATTGGAAATTTAGAAATTTAGAAATTCTTGACTTGAAGAATTTGACGATTTGAGAGTTTGGAAATTTTTAAATTTAGGGATTTGGTAATGTGACAATTTGGGGATTTGAAATTTTGAGTTTTATAATATAGGAACTTGGTAATTTAAGAATTTTGGGTTTAGAAATTCGGGGAAAAATTGAAATAACTGGAAACAGAATAATTTGAAAATAGGAGGGTTTTGATGCTTGTGACATTATTGCCCCAGTGAAACAATAAATCAACCTAATACCCAATTCTCCATTGTTCCTATAACAAGGAAAAAATCAATCCTTTGATCCCGCAAAAATATCCCGTAAGCATGATATATCCAGGCAACTGTACTCCTGAGACAATTTCTTACTTTAGAAGTCAACTTGACTAGGAGATATTGCGTGGCAAACTGAGAGAATTTGTTGCGTTTCTAAAATCTTTTACGAAACGCCGCAGAATGTACACGAAGGAAGATATATGTTGAACCACGTTTTCCTGTATTTTTCCATCGTGTAAAATAAAGATGAGTTCTAAACATTTTCAAAGCAATATCCAATAACGACAACTTACTGCCTGAGCTTTCAAGCGAAGCGAATCTTGAAAAATCTTTCAAGATAGAAAGATCGCATCTTTCAATGTGGATATTTTCGTTTTGATCAAATTCATGTTATTCGATGCTCTCGAATAATATTATATTCAGTATACCATCAATATTATTACAACTTTAATATATCGTAACAGACAATTTCAGCACTGCGGTAGAAGTAGACGTATCTATTGCGGCATAACATGTACTGTACATTGCATGTGTAAGGTATAGTAACTTTCTAATGTCTCAATTCGATATTTCAAGCAACGGTTAGTAGGCAACGAGTTAATTACAAAACTTGATAACAAGGAAGTACAAAGCATGTAAAATAACGATATTTAGGCAAAGTGCGGGTTTTAGCTATTTTAAACTCCGTCTGACCTAATCTACTTTATATCACTTAAACTGTGTGAACTCATTGACTATCGCAGTAGAAATAACCATGTTTGGTAAGATATGAGGTGTAATTAATTTTATAATACGGTACTTCAATTTGCAATTTTACATTATCAGTATAATTTTAATGGCACAGGGGACTGTACTTATTTACCACGCGCTATATTGCTACGTGCTATATTTTCACACGTTAAATTACCTCGCGTTATATCGCCACGCGTTAGATTCCCACACAGTAAATTACCTCATGTTATATCGCCACGCACTAATTACGCCATGCACTAATATCTCCATGCATTAAATTACTTCGCGTTATATCGCCACGCGTTCAATTACCGTGCGTTTCATTATATGGCCAAGAAATTAACAACTGTTACTAGTAATATTTGTTGAAAACGTGTCAGACTTACCCACATAGAACTATGAATAACCGAAAGAGACATTAATCTTCCAAAATACTGGATGAACATGTACAATGTTCGCAACGTTTACAACGGCTCTGCAATTAGTTTAAGAATAACGAATCGAAATGGAACATTTCATATAATATATTGTCGAAATGTTGCATCGGAGAGGAATTCGATAGCGGAAGATACGAAACGTACATCGCAAATATAGATCTGCGTACACGTATGTGAATCCACGAGGAACTTTTCACGAATTGTAACCGGGAGCAGCTTTTCCGGCGCACTTTAACGAAAACTCGGCTTTCCGAAGAAACTCTAACGGATGCTAAAGGCAAAATGGAAAGGATTCCCGGAAGCTTTCCGTCAAATCCAAGCGTTTCAAAATGGCAAACGCACTCTTCGCCGTCTGTTGCTGAATAATTCACCTAATGGAATTAATTTTTAAGCAGAAAGAATGGAGGTACTTCTCGACTTATAAAAGATCTTGTCATCAGGTTATTCAAATTTCATCAGACACGACTCTCTTATCAGAACCAGCAGAAAATTTCGTCAAATCCTGCATCAGACTGAACAAGCACCATTCATATCTGAAGAAATATAGGAGAACAAATTTCGAAGATGTTTAACTTTTATCAGATAAAGTAGGACGAACAGCTATTCGTTTTTTTATGTCTCCAATGTTTAACTTTTACGAGATACGACTCTCTTAATAGAACCGACAGAAAAAATTTCGTAAAATTTTGCATAAATAAAATAGAACAAGCAGAGCTCGTTTATAACTCAAGAAGAGTTTGTATAAGAAGAAACGGATTTCCGAGAAGTTTAACTTTTATAAGATAAAATAGAACATCATTCATAATCGAATGAAGTTTTTCTATAAATAAAAGCAAACGTATATTGCACCTGAGTTTATGTATTCTATCCAACAGCTGTATATAAATGATCAATATCAAATCCTCTGAACATATACAGGAAACTGGATCCTCCTATGAAAGCTTCTGTGTTCGATCATCGAGATCTCTGCACGACTGAAAGGATAAAGGAAAAAGACTGAAAGTAATATTCAGGAAACGATCGGAAATTGTATCTTCAGATATAAATAGGGGATGATACTCGAAAGGGTTCCTTCTGATAGGCTATTAATATTTTTCTTTTATTTCACAGCTGCAGAAGTTGCAATCAAATTAATGTTTATGTATTAGGAGTATACAGGTTTCATTCAAACTTTATTCTTAACTTTGTCAGTGTGGATAATTGTAGTCAAAAGAATTTCTTCCAATAGTTGAACGACCTAAATGGTAATTTGTAATAGTATTTAATTGTATACTTTATTCTTATTGCGAGTTCTATTTAAGTAATGGACATTACTTCTCTAATAACATTTAATTTAAAAATGACCTCTTCATGTTTTTTAAATTAAAGCTTTATCTTATCATATGTATTTATTTTAACTGCAACTCTCTCGAAGTGGAGTAAATTCAGTCCGAAATATTTGTTGAAAAACGAATAGCTCGAGAAATCATTGCATGGATGGAAAAACGTTTGGTGAAATATTTTAAATTCAAAAAAGAGATGTTCCATACAAAAACTGAAATATCTCGCGAACTGTTGTTTTTTACGAGATGTTACCCTAAAAATTTTTTACGTATAATATTTCAAAGAATCGGTCTGCGTAAAAAAAATATTTCGAAATGTAGAAAATTCCATTTTTATCTCGAGTGACTTGAGATTTCAGATACGCGTTTAAAGAAATGTACGATTCTATTGAAAACATTTTTTCACTTAGAAAACACATGAAAGTAACAATTTATGTAGCGAAAAATACTGAAACTTTCCTTTATTGCCGCTTTTCAAAAAAGCAATATAAATCTACGTTAACAGAAACAAAGGATAAAAAAGCCTACACAAAGGATTCATTTTTATAGTTCTATGAAACCCAGAACGTATGTACGTTATTCTGCAATACACAAAAGAGTATTTTTCATGAGAACTGTCGTGTATTGTCCAAATATCGATATTTTTAGTTACCGAAACATTTTTTAGAACTATATTTCAATTAATGGTAATTAATACATTCGCAGTATAGACCAACGACTGTTATTAATTTATCATAATTTCTGCTGAAATTTGTTTGGGTCAAATATTCGTTTCTTTAAAGGTAACAAATTTTTAAAGTTCAACAAGATAATTTTTATCCGCACTGTTCGCTGTTCGTTTACTAGACACCTCAATTATTCGTTTTGCGTAAAACTCTACACGTTCCGGTGGAAAATACGCGTTAACCTTGGCGAACTAGTTAATATTCAAAAAATTAATAGATTCTTTTATTAATAATTACAGGGTGAAACGTTCGGCGAAGGTAACTCGGTGCACGCTATGAATTTTTATCAAGTAATTTCATTAAATTTCGTACTCCGCAAGTTTGCCTCGTGAAATTCGACTCCCTTTGAAATTCGGATGTGTACTTCTTCCTTTGGCCTCTCAAACTAACCCGTGTTTCTACGAAGCCTGGTGTATATGAATTAATCAGATGCACCTCGTCGAAGTCATTACACCGTTGAATAATGATCTTTCGTTCATCTCCACGGAGCCATGATTTGCATGGGAAGCGAGCATCATGCGAGCGAACTAATGAAACCTGAGTTCTTCTCGAGACCCGTTCCTCCTGCGAATCGGTTGAATAATTCGTTCTGTTGCTTCGCGTTGAAATTTTTCCGAACTTAAATCCGACTCGTGCAAGTCATTAAGGCCACCGGGGCTCGAAACTTCCAGCGAAGAAAACTAGCGAGCATAATTCAAGAGCGAAAACTTTCTTCCCGATCGGTTCATTAAGTAATAGGTCGCGTTAAGTGATAGATCCGAACTTCCAAGGTACATAAACGAGCTATATACCCGTCGTAAAATCCCGCATACATTATCAAAATTCTCGTCGAAAGCCATTATAAAACTCCATATCGACTCCCACGAATTCGTCCTAGTTTGCCAGGACTCGTCCTAGAATTTCCCTAAAACAATTCTTTCCACGTAGTCGACCTGAAGAATACTTTATTCATTCCCATCCTTCGCGTTCTATCAACGAACGTTTGAATTCATATAGAAGGCGAGAAACCTGTTCAAGATTCTAATCAGTGCTAGAAACGTTCGTGTGGATCGTGGGAGGACCCTTTTTCTTAATACGGTTAACATTTTACCTACATTTACAACTCGATTACTCTTCCACAAGCAATACAATTGGGGAAAAGCACCCTCGATTTTGAACTAGCTACGTCACTGAACCATGGGTCGAAATCCACTTTCTATGCAACCTTACCTCAACCTATTCCACTTCCGTTATACTTTCGATGCAAAAATTGGAAAAACCTCTTGATAATATTTATGCAATTCGTGTATGAAACCTAAGGTAAATTCCTTCGGAACATCGAATGCGCAGACGCAAATTGGTTAGGTGCCTTGCACCCTACCGTGTGACCTGTTCATTAACTGGTTGCGTAGGAGAATCGAGTAATGCACGTGGAAATGGGTGGTGGATGCAGCGGAATGGGTAAGAAGTGGGGTGCTCGAAGGGGTGGCTGAAGTTCGAGGGTGGGGATAGCGTAGTAGTAGAGTAACGATAGTAGCGTATCGGGGGTGGGTGGTTAGCGCCAACGAAGGGGTAGGAAACGGGTAACCCGGTCGTAGTATCACACATGCGCTTTACACCCTTACGGCTACTGAGTCAAGGTCTCCGCGAGCTGACAATCGACCTGACCTCGCTTTTCTCCTTAAAACCGGCGCAAACATCGACAGACACATGCACATCACGGATATATTCGACTGCCGGACTGCTCGAGAATGTGGAGTTCAACGGCGAAGATGATACAAGCGGGGGCATGCGAAATAGAGATAGAAATGTGCGAGAAGACGGGGTATACCAAAGTTTAAATTATAATTTGATGGTTTGGTTATTTAGAAATTTTTGATTGGAACGGTGGATGTTCTCAAATGTTTGCTGACTTGAGAATGTGGCAATTTTTGGATTTCAAGGTTTGTGGTTAGGTTGTTATAGTAGAAATTAGGTCATTTGAAAATTTAGAAATTTGGTAATTGAGTGGTTTAGTATATTGGCAATTTGCTGAATTGGTAAAATGGTAATTTGATGATTTGGTGACTGATGATAAGGTAATTTAGTAATTTAGTAATCTGGTGATTTGATAATTTGGAAATTTGCGCATCTGAATATCTTGAAATATGGAAATTTAATAATTGGAAGCTGGAAATTTTGAAACTTTGAAATTGAAAAATTAAAAAATGTATAAACTCCGTAACTCGAAAATTTTTTAATTTTTAAATTAGCATACCCTCAGTGCACCAGCTTCACTATTTGCACTTGTGTACACCACACCCTGGAAAATGTACTGTAGTTGTTGCTCATCTAACATACCGCGAACTCTTGCTAAGTGTACGGCACCCTGCAGCCCTTATCGTTTCGCGCCACGATAGCACGGTTTTATAGAGAACCAGGGTGAAAGTCATAGTCCAGAGGAAAGAAGGGGTAAACGGGCTTACGGTTTCGAGGGGGTTGGTCCGTTTGGATTGCTTTTAAGGTTGATTAAGCCAGAGAAAGGTCGGTTTATCGGGAAACGATGGTACGCGATACTGGAACGGGTGCAGGGGGAGAACAGTTGATTTTATGATCGCGTTTTCATGCCTGAAATTCTACAATACACACATGGTGGTCTGATTACTATTGTTACTTTAATTGTTTCGAAATGCAGTTAGGAGTGTTGTGTACATTTTAAGTAAAAAATATGTATACTGTTGGTGAGACCTATGTGTGTAACATATGTATATGTATTATGACATTACACACATATATTGGTGCAGTGGAACATACTACAGTATAATAATATGACAGTACATATTATTGTGGTATATATAGTATAATTTAATATGTACTATATGATAGTATACATACTTTACATAGCAAAATATAATATCTATACATATGTTATGTTCGTGCTGTAGCTGCATACCTATGTGTACACATATGTATACAACACATCTACTGCTTGATAATTTTCAATAAATACACTAAACAATACCCGTAATATTTGATCGTCTCCTATTCGAAAAGCTTCTACATATTTAACGAAATCATTTATAATTTATAATGTAAAATTGTTGAACATTTTATGATTTCATAACGATCCTTGCACATCACGATTAATTATAAATATTCAAGTTATAATTACATATACTTCATAAATATTCCAGTAAACAGTATTACCGCAAGCAACATGTTTCACAAAAATTGACAAAATAAAATAATGAACTCAATGAATTACGAAATTTATATTAAGCAACATTATTAGTATAATAAACGAAAACCACGCAACTTTACGAACTTTCAGTACCAATTAATATGTTCATATGGATGAAGCAAGCCACTGTCAGAATATTTGATCAGTGGCAGGTCTGTTTCAAAATTCGTGTTAACAAAATTCAATAACTGTGTCCTAATTAACGAATTTGGATTAAATCTGATGAAAATTGCGCTGTATTTTACATATCTGTATGTACGCAGTGTAAACTCTGTTTTCCAGAATAAAGCTGCCAAACTTTGATAATGAATTGGAGTAAATGCAAGATGCATTTATGTAACTACTTATTTACTTATTTATTTATGTACCTACTTACTTATTTATTTATTTAGTTACGGATGCAGAACTTTTTATTCAATATTTAGGATATTTTCAGTCATTATATTAATTTTGATGGGAGCGTACACTTCATGTACCGATCTGCGATAGTGCAGAATCTTGATTGGTGAAATATTAGAGTGGATTTGCATTTCGAGGCATTTCATGTTCGATGTTTCACGAATGACCTCAATGGCTATTCCACGAACACTGTTTTACAATGTCCTCCAATAGTTGCTTTGCTGTTTTGTTTTATTTTCCTGATAAGAAATTTACGACGTAACCGTAAATTCTCCCGGCGCGAATTTCTAAAATAAACTTGCTTATGCGCTTTTATTAGTTCGTTGCACATTTATGTTGCACGTCAATTTTATTATCGCAATAAAACGTAAATATTACGATAAACGATTAATCAAAAAGTACAAACATTCGCGAACGTGTACGGAAATTAACAACGAAATGTTTAACGTATCGAATGCAACATCGCAAGAAAAGGTAGAATTATAACATTAATGTTCTAAGATAAATCTGAATTACGACGTAGATTAAATTATGTATTTATTCAGCAACCATGTTTGGTTATAATTTTTCGTTTATGGTTGCAAGCATACTGCGATATGTAAAAGTTGTACGAAAATGGAGAGCTACAAAGCGTAATTAATTTTCAGGATATTTTTAGAGGAACGCAATGCTTGACAAGCTCCTACGCTTTTTTGAGACACTGAAAAACATTGATCTGGGAAAAAAATCAGACGTTTGCTTTGTATATTACGCCAGAGCTCTGACTTTTCCCAATTGGATGTTTTTAGCATCCTAAAAAACGGGGAAGTACTTGCTGAGTTTTAGCTTCACCCAAAAATATTAAAATTTTTTAATTTTTAGCCTATAATTTCGTGCAATGCCGTGTTTTAATATTTAAAAATATTCGATGTGAGAAATCAATAAGTATTTATTTAATTTAATAGTGGTTTGCACTGAAATTTGAAAGTGTTTATTAAAATATAAGGTAGTAGGTGTCATTTTAAATGAAAACTAGTATGTACTAATTAAAACATAAATCAGAAACTGTTAATTGAAACGTAACTTGGTAAGTGTAATTTAAAACAAACATCAGTAAATGTTAATTAAGACACATTAGCAATACGTGTAAATTAAAACGTAAACCAACAAGTGTTCATTCAAACATAAAATGTTAAGTGTTAATCTCACTACCTATATAATTGAGCCTAAAAATAAAATTATACTTAGCAAATATTAATTCAAATTGAAACTAATGATTTTCTCTAGCCTAATGAACAAAAATATAATTGAAAAATATATCTAAAGAAATGCATATAACGAAAAATAATAGAACGATAACTAAGATAAAAATGTCTCTTGTTTCTTATTAATTATGTTGACAACCTCGATTGATCGTTAAGCAGAAACGATGTCAATCACAAAGTACATAGCAAGAACAATCACAGGATTTGAAAAGCTATCTTTACGCGTTGACATACAAACCAGCCTGCTGCCATGCCAGCATAGTACTTTCTGATGTATGCAAAGTACATATTTGAATTTCACTTATAGACTTGTTAAACTTCCTCCGCCTATGGGCAACCTCTAAAGCAGCGAATTGGATTGGTTTTCTTTGCGTGTAAACGATCTTGTCAGAAGTGTAACAACGCTCCCTCTAAATCCGATTTACCCGCACGAACACGATCGCTCCACATACAATTGAGTACACATTTATGACAAACAATTGTTACAAAAGTCGTCTTCGATGATTTGAGAGGAAAACTCTGAGAGAACGAAAATATTGCAGAGTAATGAAATATCTTGTTTTTCTATCTTTGCTTTTAATAAAAAATATTGTACTGATTTTATAAATGATTTCAGTATTTTTATTGGTGATGAAATACAGACTAAAAAATGCAAACGAGGGTGAAGATAATAAATTTTTGTATAAGATATTCAATGACACAATATTTTATTATGCATGATAGGATTTAAAAAAGAGTAAAAGTAAGAGTAGATAGCATTTTTATATTTGAATAGAATTGATTTACTGCATGCGGAAAAAGAAAGAAGTCTTTCAAAGCCACTTTCTGAGGCAATTTATTTCTACCGTAAGTAGTAAAGCTACAAATATGTCAGACACACAGGGCGGTCGCCTCAACAATGTTACGTCTGAACTACTGAAACTTCACCATCCAGTATCAGACAAATGAAGACACTTCCACAAAATTCTAAGACATCTAAACTTAAAAACAAACTCTTCAATTCTGAAATGTAAGACGTACAAGTGTTAAAATATAAGAATTTGATCATTTAAAAATTTCGAAACGTATAGAAATAAAGAATATGCAGAAATATAAAAACATAAAAATATATAGAAACATAGAATAAAAATATATGAAAGTGTATAAAAATACAGGAAAATAAAAGTATAAAAGCTGCAAATCTTTATAATCAATAGTTCGAAAATCTAGAAATTGGAGTTACAAAAGAAAGAAGCATAACTTGATTAATCGTATCTCGTGTGCCACTAAATGTAATATTGGAAAGTATCGATTATCCAACGGAAGGAATAGACAATTTCGAATTGTAAATAGCAAAATGTCATTCGATTTTCGTAACGCGGCGATGAACTATAGAATAGAGAGACTACTGGTCAATGCTGAGCCGTTTCGAGTGGATACGGAAAGCGAACAATACAGGAATTCCCGCGGGCAAGTCGTGCCCGTTAGTAGTTAATCGAATATCGACTAGGTCGAACAAGTGGAATCTCAGGTGATTATCGGTGAGTCTCTATCGATAAGAGTCTCTCGCTTCCTCGGTATATTCCTTTCCTACTTTATTTCCAATTTCGTTTCATCCCTTTTGCACCTAATCGAGCAATTCGACTTTTCAATTTCGAACCGTTTAACGTAGCAACTTTTCAACACTTGTATTTATTCAATTACGACCTGTTTACCTTTCGACGCGGCACTTCAACGTTTTCAACGATAAAACGGTGACGTTTTATGGACACCTCGGACGATTAATATTCATCGTCAGTATTTCAGGATTCGCGATATTTTATCGAGGTTGATTGCGAATTTTGGAATTTGTGCAGGTGGGAAATTGCAATTTTTTTGTTGCACATTTGGGGAGATTGATACTCGGAAATTTGGGGATTTAGGGATTTGGAAATTTGGGGAGTTTGCTACTTGGAAATTTGGGAATATAGGGATTTGGAATTTTGGGGACCTTGATATTTGGAAATTAGGGAATTTAGGGATTTGGAAATTTGGGAAATTTTGTACTTGGAAATTTGGGAATTTGGGGTTTTGTAAATATGGGGAGTTTGGGTACTTGGAAACGTGGGGATTTAGGGACTTGGAAATTTGGAAATTTAGAAATCTTAGAATTTAGGGATCTTGTCCCTTGAAAAGGGAGATCTTTTTCTACTTCACTTACAAGTATGAAAATTTGCATAACCAAAAGAACAGCTTAAAATTGAACGACTGAATACATTGGATAAATTGAAAATTAAACAGGCTACAATGAAACTGTTTAATACTTGTATAAAATGAAAATTGAACTGGTTAAAATTAAACGATATAATACTTAAAATTGAACGAATGAATACTTTGGTTAAAATTAAAATCAAACAATTTGGCACTCCGGTTAAAATCAAAATGAAACGATTTAATATATTAACTAAAATTAACCGATTAAATATTTAGGTTTTTAAAGGATTTCAGCCTATGATTCCCCAAAAACCAATAGTCAAATAACCTCGAAATTATTAAAAGCACCTAAACGATGATTAACCAGCTTGACGAGCCCCGAATTCGTTTGATCCGTGACCTAAGTAATTCCATCGAGCCGAAATAAAAAGGGTACCGTAAAAAAAGCAATTAATCGCGGATCTCTCATTGTAGAAACACGAATCCCAAAGCAACACTAATGAATATTTAAGTGAAAACGTACGCGGTCCCAGCAAGACCCGCCACTTACATACGTCGTTTATTTGCATCTCTACTGCATTTTAATTACTTTTTGCGAAGCGACAAAAAAATGCCAGAGAAGATACGAGCTTCTCTTACGAGAGGAAACGAGTAAATATTCATCGTCGGTAAAGAGAACAAAATCCTGGACATCGTTGAAGACCGTGCCCGGCAAATACATTGGCCAGACCAGTCCGAAAGAGCACATTTATGAATTTATGAATATTGTTAAAGCCCCTGCCACTGCTAAACTGCCCTTTTGCTATTGGGTCAGGTCAAGAGTTCACGTGTCCTTCCACTCATTGGCTAATCAACGATATTACTCTAATTACGTGGAAATTATATTCCAAAGCACTTGCTTGATTTCGCTGGATGTTACTTGCAAGGATAACTCCCTTCGAACGGTTTATCATTTCCAGTACCGTATATTACACTTCTGTTTTCTTTTTTTCCAAATTTTTCAAATATTTTCAAATTATTGTGTTTATAAATTTCTAGATTTCTAGATTTCTAAATTTGTAAACTTTTACGTTTATAAATTTCAATGTCCAAATTCGCAAATCCCAAAATTCTAAAATTCGTCAAACTCAAATTCTATATCCCCAACTCGAAGTATCATAATTTCCCAAATTCCCAAAATTCCAAATTCCTCAAATCCCCCAAATCCCCAAAATCCCCAAAATCCCATAATCCTCTCAATCACAAATTCCCCAAATCCCAAATTCTCCAAATCCTAAATTCCACAAATCCCCTAAATTCCCCAAATCCCAATTTCCTCAAATCTCAATTTCTCCAAATCCCAAATTCCCTAAATTCTAAATTCCTCAAAATTCCTCAAATCCCCAAAATTCCCCAAGTCTCCAAATCCCCAAAATTCCCCAAAATTCCCCAAACTTCCCATCGTCAATACAAATGTCCATCATTAACGAAAAATATGCGAATGTGAAGTGAACGAGTCCCTGCTGACCCACAGACGAAACAATTTATTTTAAAAATCATGTTCGAAATCGGCAACAAAGAGACTGAAAGGTACCATTAAGAAAATGGAGGTAGTGATGTTTTGTCCGAGTAAGTAAGACGTGGGATTATCGTAAGAATATGCAAATTTAGAGGTTCAAAGTGGCAAGCAAACTATCGAACCCTAATCGCTTGGAGAACTCTGTCATCTTCGAATAGTGCTCTCTACTTTGTGCACAGTTAACCATCTGCCGAACTTTACGACGCTTTCAACAACGTATGAATAATATAACAACGTGCCACCCCGCTACATAGCCTCACGTAATTACTCTGATATTACGACGATAAGCGAGTACGCTATAATGTTCATTCACGCTAAGCAAGCCTATGGATCCGTGATACCAAGAGCGGTAGGCTTTTTTAAGGAGAGAGATTGGATTAATAGTAGGTATTTTAGGTGAAAAGTTTGGACAGATTTAGACATTTGGCAGGTACAACGTTGGCTGATTTGAATATTTGGTCATTTGGAAGTTTGATAATTTGAATATTTGATAACTTGATAACTTTGGCAATATGATCATTCTGACAAGTTGATGATTCTGACAGTTTGACAAGTTGATAATTTGACAATTTGGTAATTTGAAAGTTTAACAATTTGACAAGACTTCTGGATATCCAAAAATTAAAATATTAACAGTACAATTTCAAGTTTCCAAATGTAAAAATTAAAAAATGTTGAAATACCGAACCTTCAAACTTCAATCTCACGTGTATTACGAAAGCTACATACATGAAACTAAAAAACGTTCGTCGAGAAGTCTATAAATGTAAAATGCGCTGTCGATATTTCGTTGGTGGCAATAAATCGCAATGAAATCAGCGGAGAGCAGTGTATGGTGCAGTTAACAAACAGCTGCCACGTTCTCGGAGCAGCGCACCCGGAAAAGTATAGAGAAATCAGCGAAACAGACAGTTTTATCGTGGCTTTCGGGTATCACCAAGCGAGTTGACCCTCGCAGCACGCGCGGTTAACCACGCGTCGAACTTTACAGCGCTTTTACGCCCGCCTGAATAATAGAACGGGCAATTTGCACCAGCTGCATCGTAGATGAACACGCGTGCGACCGCTCCGACTGCACCGTCGACGAGTTCTGCTTTTTCTATCATTTATTCAACGCATTTCCGACAATAATGAACTACGTATTGCCAAATGTGCGTTGTTTGTACGTCGAACGACTGATTTCGAGAACTAAATAAGAGATAACGAGAAGCAACGTTCGTTGCTGCTCCTCGTTTATTGCGTATCGCGATAATCGCTATTTTCGAGACACGTATAAAGTGATTAATTTAAAATGACTCTAGAAAATGTGCGATGGGTTCGAGAAGGTAATCGAACGAGAAAAGTGGCTCTAGAAAATGTTCGATAGCGCGGCTTCGAAAGGGTGATCGAGTAAATATTCGAGAGAATTTTAATGTGTTACGTTCAAATGTCCCTGAAACACGATTAAGGTGTCATCTTACCGTGCCATAAATGCAAACTAAGTTCGAGGAACAAGGAGAGAATAATAAAACATTGTTTTATAGTTGCGCTCCTATGTGAAAATGAAAATATTCATCTCTGGAACTAAGTATCTCGTTCTGTATTGTATTCAACTGTGAATTATCAAGGTCCACTGCATAGTACATTTGTGAAGGCACCACTCTGTGGTAGTGTTTGATGTCGACATCGATTCTGTGCCTATTAGAGTCTTTATTAACTGGATATTTACAGTATTTGTTATCTAAATTTGTAATTGTAGAACTGGATACGAGTATAAATGATGCACATATCTCGATCTCCAGAAACACATATGTCCCAGATTCCCAAAATCGTGAAATAGTAAAATAGTAATATAGTAAAACAATAAGATAGTAAAATACAAATACCATGAAATGGTAAGAAGGATAGGAGTTCGAGTTCAGAAACCGTGTATCTGGATCGAGAATCGAATAATAACGCTAGTGCTCGAACATATTCGAGTATCCATGCATAAATTAAGGAAA
The DNA here is from genome assembly GCA_036983795.1 of Megachile lagopoda. Taxonomy (NCBI): domain Eukaryota; kingdom Metazoa; phylum Arthropoda; class Insecta; order Hymenoptera; family Megachilidae; genus Megachile; species Megachile lagopoda. The sequence continues at coordinate 9,350,425 of CM072787.1, forward strand.
TATCGAATTAGCGGTGAATAGGGGTCTACGTCGGATCCGACTAGAGCGATGGTCCGAGCAGAGAAGTTCGAGCGGGCAAAATTTCGAGCAACGGCAAGAGCTCTAACGGCAATCAACGCGTTAACGCGAATTTCCTCAAGCTATCCGTATAATCGAGGCTCTATCGCAGAAACGGTTACAATCAGCGTGGCATTGAAGCTCGTTAGCTGTGAAAATTGAATAAAAATTCGCAGGGACGGGCAAGAGGAGCATGGAAATTAGCGTTCGAGACGGTCGTCAAGGTTCGTTCTCATAAACGGCACCGGCGCAACGTCGAGGAATTTCACCGTCAAAGGAAAATTCCGCTTTCCATGGGCACGCCACGCGGATATGACGCCACTCCGCGTTTATTTCCATGCTTTTAATCTCTGTCGATGTTAAATCTCCCCGCCGCGACGCTCCTTCCACGGGAAAATAGAAAATACACGGAACAACCATGCACCGCGCGAACCACGGAAAAAGGACTTTCAGGGTGAAGATAAAGGAGATTGCTACTGCGAACGCCCGGGAATAAACACGTTGTATCCTGCGAAAAGATAGTAGGTAATTTTCTCCGTCAAGATGCTACTGAACGATTGGTATTCTTTATTTCCATGGGACAGCACTAGGAAAATCTCTAGTCTCTTCCTCGATTTTAACATTCGCGAAGCTATGTTTTGGTCGAATCATCAAATTCAGATTTATTTTTCGCATTTTCTAATTTTCCAATTTTTTCACTTTCCAGTCTCACAATTTTCCAATTTTCTAATTTCCCAAATCTCTAATTTCCCAGTTTTCTAATTTCTCAATATCCTACTTTCCCAATTCCCATATTTCCCAATTCCCTAATTTCCCAATTCCCTTATTTCCCAATTCCCTTATTTCTCAATTCCCTTATTTCTCAATTCCCTTACTTCCCAATTCCCTAATTTCCCGATTCCCTAATTCCCCGACTCCCTAATTCCCCAATTCCCTAATTAAAAATCTCTGTCAGAAAATAAAACTTCCCAGAAAATATTTAAAAAGTATTTTTAAATATTTGAACCGGAAAACAGGGAATAATTTATCGCAACAGCATACTCGGAAAACTAGCTATTTACGGTCTGAAAGTTAGAATTTTGGCCCGCAGCTCACTGCTATAAATGCCACTTAATTTGATAACAACTTCCTAACGTTTTCTGCGCGTTGCTAAAAAGTTTTCGCGCACCGCGAGTTTCCTGTCCGCCACGACGTTTATAAAGAATACACGTAATTTTTTTACATGTTACTCAACAGCTTGTTCCTCTATCTAAATGCAAGGTAAAAGTATCTACTTGCGTTGTACCTACGAAAGTTAAATAATTAAAAACGAATAAAAAACTTCGTCAAGTGTTTGTTTCAGGAAATGGATTTTATTCTGTTTCTTCTCGTTAATGTGTTGGATAATTGTTTCTTTAAATTGGGAAGGATTCATGTATTCGTCACTGCGTGTTAATTAAATGTGGAAGGATCTAATTATCTGGAATTGATTTCTAGTTAATATAATTTATATCGAGGTAATTAATATGACTAATTATTGTGTTTTAATTCAAGTAGGTACAGTGTATTAACTTCTGACGTGTTAGTCTAATTTATATTGACTATAAGTAGTCCCTTATGTACTAATATAGTTAGGTCATAAATCATGTTAATATCATTTATACCACCTTAATCAATTATCTAACCTAATTATCCCACATTAATCTCTCGTGTACCGATTCAATTAGGTGTCTCATATCATTCTGTTATGTACTTCAAATTAATTTACGTATTGACATAATTTACATAAGGTTAATAATTTAATTCTATCATATTAACCTCTTAAATATTAACCTATACCCCTATTGACCTAACCTATATAACTAAACTACTCCCTAGAAAATCCTTCGGTTCTCGATACCAGGTTGATTCTTACGACCATAAAATCTCAGAAAAGAAGTTGACAGACGAATTCATCAGATTGCGAATAAGAATCTAAAAGTTTTCGAAAGTAATTCGGTTTGCAATTTCTGTTTAGCGAAGCGCGTTGGCGTCGCGTTTGCGAACAGCTTCGAACGCTAATAAATTAATCTAAGCCATCTTAGCGGCAAACTCGGCGCCGTAGTACGTTTGTTAATTGCATTAACGGCACTCGGTATCGCTTACGTTTAATCCTGAAAATGGTTTCGCCACGACGACGCTGAAAGCACGAATAAACGAAGTACCACGGTGTTTGCATCCCTGCAAACAGGGGATGCAATTTTCCTTTGAGAGCTACCAGCTACCCACGTTATTTGCCAACGAATTACTTTGCGAACACGACGATCACCCTTTTTGTTAACTTCAATATTCCACCGGGCTTGTCTGACGTTACGAAAAATATTTCTCGATATTGAAATTCACTTGGATGCGGCAGCTTTTTATGCGCGGACTGGATCGCTCTAATTCGGCTGCGATATTACATTTTGAGTTCTTTGGATTTCAAGTTTTTTAGGTTTCAAGTTTACGAATTCTCATATTATCAAGTTTTCAGATTCTCAAATTTCCAAATTCGCAAATTTTCGAATACTTAAAGTTCCAAATTCTCAAATTTCCGAATTCTCAAAATTTCGAATTCTCAAATTTCCGAATTCTCAAATTTCCGAATTCCCAAAGTTCCGAATTCTCAAAATTCTAAATTCTCAAATTTTTAAATTCTCAAATTCCCAAATTCCCCAAATTCTCCAAATTCCCCAAAGTCTCAAATTCAAAAATTTCCAAATTCCCAAATTCCCAAATTCCCAAATTTCCAAATCCCCAAATTCCCAAATCCCAAATTCCAAATTCCCCAAATTCTCCAAATCTCCCAAACTCCCAAATTCTCCAAATTCCTCAAATTCCCCGAATTCCCCAAATTCCCCAAATTTTCAAATAACTATATTCCCAAATTTTCAGCTTTAAAAATCCCTACATTACCAAATTCCATTTTAAATCTTCAAACTTCTGATAATTCAAAATTATTAAATTGTCAAATTTCCATATCTCGAAATTTTCAAATCTTCAAAGTTCCAAATATGCAAATTACAAAATTATTAAGTTACCATCCCTGAATTGTACATTTGGAAAAATTTGACAGGATGTAATTTGCATCGTTAGTGAATTTTGATTCCTGTAACAGTTGACGTGGTAATATAACTTTCTGAATAGTGGAATATGGAATTAATGTAGTTGGAAATGTTTGTTATATGACAGTTTGATGATAACATTTTTGTGTTGAGATTTGGCGAATTACAGTTGGAATATACCATGATTTTAATTAAAAGTTAATATAACTTTTTGGACAATTTACATATTGCCCCTTCCGTCATGTGGTATGGGCTTCAGAGAATTTTATTAATTTAGATATTTAAGAATTTACAAATTTTTTAATATGAGAACTTTAGAATTGTTAAATTTTAGAAATGTAGGTTCTTGGAATCTGTGAAGTGAAGAACGGTAGAATTTGAATATTGAAAATTTTGAGAATATGGAAATTGGGGAATTGAGAAATTTTGAAATCTGGTAACTTTCAAGTTTAATAATACAAAAATTGAGGAATTTAGATATATAAAAGTGTTGAAATTTATAATCTTGACAATTTTGAAATTTATAAACTTGAAAACTTGATAATCTAATAATCTGAAAATTTGCAAAGTTGAAAAATGAAACGAAAAATTGAAAATAAACTTTCAAGCATAAAAACATTGATATTACATTTGAAACTGAACACTGATACAATCATGAATTACAGTAAACCGTATTTATTCACTAATTGTATCCTTCATTTTAGCATCAAATCATACTATCTAGGGGATAAATATGAAATATAATTTGAGAGAAATGAATTTCACTTTAACGAGGAGGAAGCTGCACTTCATTATCTGATGGTACAAAGAGAAAAACAGCGGATAGATTTATACGCGATTAGCAGCATAATTTTAATTACTTTCGCGCCATAAGTTAATGTTTGCTAAAAAGCAGAGTGCAGGGGACGTTCATTTCCTTTGAATAAAGAAATTATTACACGTTTACTTTCCGATCTTGCATCTACCAGTTTATTATCCTAAAAGAAGAATATTTTTCTCTGTTAATTAATCCACTGTTCTTTGCTTCTCTAATTAATTTCCTGTAAACTTTTTACAAGATGTAGATTTCAAGTTGGGAATTACAATGTTTTACTAAAAGTTTTAGCGAAGTTCGTAAAATAAATGAGAGTATTTCCATTCTCTCCAATTGAGAATAACGTCCTTTATTTTAATTTTGGAACTTCCGTTTTGATAGTAATAATGTTCAACGCTTTCGACAAAAGAATGATGTAATTTTAGTTAGGTTATAGTAATATTATAATAATGTAAATTAAATTACGTTGAAGTTTGTAATTGGCTTATATTCTTAAAGTTGATCATTGACGCTCACCAACGTGTACAGATGCCAACCCACGAGTTTATATCTGTATAAATACAAATTTAAAAAAGAAACAGATATTCAATAACGATTTCTCCATAAAAATGTATAATATACCCATAAAATAAGAATCGTAAAGAAAGATTGATAAAACTGAGTAACTACAAGAATCAGTTGATCCTAGAAAATAAAATGAAAAAATATTTATCTTCTCTGAGGAAGTCCGGAATTTTTAACATTTTAATATTTCAACGTTCTCAAGTGGAAAAAATTTCAAAGAACCTCGACAGAATGCAGTCGGCAGGACAAAATTCGTAGAAAAAACAGACAGGTCGAGTGATCCATGCTAGTCTGCTGGCCTCCGAAAACAGAAGGAAAAAGTTTCGAGCGGCGAGGAAAATTCTCGCGAGACAGAAATCCAAACACTCAGGATCGTATCTACGGGGGGCGCAACGCGCTGCGTTCGCTCTCTTTTTTAAAGGAAAATAATCATTTCTATTAGATGGATATCAAAATTTAGAATTGGCGAATGGTGGGGAGTTGGAATTTAGGGATTTGATGATTTGGGAATTTGGGAATTTGGAGATGGGAAATTAGGGAATTGGGAAATTAGGAACTGGGAAATTAGGAATTGGGGAATTGGGAAGTAAGGGAATTGGGGAATGAGGAATTAGGAAATTAGGGAATTTGTTAATCTGAAAATTGGAAAATAGAAAATTCGTAAACATGAAAAGTTATAAATATACATTTTGAAAATTTGAAAAACTGAAATTAGTAGAGGAAAAGGGGACAGGAAAGTAGTAAGATCATCCCTGGGGAGCACACAGAGGATGACCGGATAAATACAGGACAGATTTCAGACGCCGCACATACCGATGACGATTTCAAATTAACGTCAGGCTATTTCCGCGCGAAATATCTTTGATCTTTGATGAAAGTGCGGCAAACACGAACTTCCAGCACCGACGATGATCCGCCGAGCAAAGATGACTTTCAGCCCATCATTCAACGAGACAACTTCAAAGTTCTTTGAGTACCTTCCTTCGTTCCTTTCATACATTCGACTTTCTCCGAGTCTTTGAGTAGCGTCTTGAAATTCATACTTCCTTATTTTTACCGGATTAAAGGTAACGCCAGTTTGAGATAGGTAAAAATTTCTCGCGTTTCAAACGGCTTTTCACTCGCCGCCAGATGCCAACTTTTATACGCCGAGCAGTTCCACGTCTATGCCATCGTTTTAAATTTAATTAATGTCGGGATGGTTATTAACCCTTGGACCAACCACCCACTGATTTTATTTGCTAAAAATTTACAATTTTCCTTACAAAAATTAACTTTTAATCTTTCGTCGATTTATCAAGTTTTAGACAGATAGATTTTAGCAAATGTATAATGATACACAATTACAATGCATTAAAATCATAGAAACTCAAATATTTCGAAACTCTGAATGCTACTATCTTACTACTTCGTTATACAGTTATTCACAGTATAGAGACAAAACAGACATTCACAATACAGACACGAAACAGACATTCACAATGCAGACACAAAGCAGATATTCACAGTACAGACACAGAACAGACATTCGCAATACAAACACAAGACAGACATTTTCAAGGCAGACATAAGACAGACATTCGCAATTCAGACACAAAACAGGCATTCACAATACAGACAGTCCACAGTTCTAACATCTCACTATCTCAAAATTCCACAATCACAACACCCTACAGCACTAAAATACAAAATCCCACAATTTCAATATTTCACAATACCAATGTTCGACAATTACTACAAATCACAATCCTAATATCCTACAACTCAAATATTCCACAATTCCAATAGTCCACAGTCATAATCGCAATGTCCCACAATCCCAATATCCTACAACCCCAATGCTCCACAATCCCACAATCCCAATATACCACAATCCAAATATCCCACAATCCCAATATCCGACAATTCCAATATTCCAATATCCCAATATCCCAATGTCCTACAACTCCAATGCCCGACAATCCCACAATCCCAATATCCCACAAACCCAATATCCCACAAACCCAATATCCCACAAACCCAATATCCCACAATCCCAATATCCCACAATCCCAATATCCCACAATACCAATATCCAAAAGCCTCAATATCCCAATATCCCAACACCCCCAATTCCAAATTCCTAAATTCCAAAATCTCAAAATTCTAACCAGAAAATCCCCCAATTCTAAAATGCCAAACCCCTAAACTCCCACATCTCCGAAGTCCAAAGTTCGAACAAATGCCAAAGTAATAAACTTCTAAATTAATAAAAACTTTTCAAACACGCGTCATAGTAAAATCCGTCACAGTAAAATTCACCCTTAACTAACCTTTAACCATCGTAGCTTAAAAAAAGAGATATTACATGCAAGACATATCAAGATTAAAATAGACCCCGTACGTCACGAGCACTCTACACGATTTTTATCCTGCACTTTTCTTTTCACGCTTTTATTTTTACTTATTCGTTTAAGAATAATAAACCCTGTTCCCCATCAAATAGAAACACCCTGTAAGTGCAGAAACAAGTATTTATGGATCGAGCTCCGACAATGTTAAATCTGATCCTGAATTTAGCAGGTGCTCGACGACGTTCAAGATGGAGCGTACGTTAAGCTCCGTATTACATTTCGTCGGTAAATGTAACCGACCATAACCATCATGGTGAAAAACGTGTTAGTACCCTGCTACTTACTTGCTTTTCGCCGCCAGCGTCGAACCAACGAGAACGGAAGAGTTTCACTGGTCATTATCGTAAAAAGCTTCTCCGGCGCTCTTTTATTCTAATTACGTTAGCACTTAATTGTACCGCAAACACGGTGTGTTAGCGACAATCAGGGGACTCTTTTCTCGAATCAGTTTCGCGCGCGAATATCTTCAACGCGTAACACCGACGCGATCCTCATGGAAACGATGAGATATGCTTTTCGAAAACTATGAGCGACCCTTTTATCCTGCGGAAACTTTTCGACGGAGTTTGCAGGATTAAAAAGTACTCTCCCGAAGTTTTATCAGCGAACTTATTGCCTTCAAGTAGTCATCTGTTAACCCTCCGTGTAATCCTGTTACTTTAGGCAACATTTTGCTTCTAATTAAGTGATGCACGTGAATGATGATAAATATCCCTATACTTTTAATATCGTTCGTAATAATTTATATTATTAATTTCTACATAAGTTACATTCATTATACAATACAATATTGTATAATATTGATTTAATAATTATTTTCCTTTTTGTATTTGAATTTATACTTCAATTTTCGTAATTCATATTTGGATCAAAGTATAAATATTACAGATCTGTATAAATTATATTAAATTTGTACACTTACTAATGTCACTATTTATTATAAATTTAATTTAGAGACATACATTATGTTGAATCTGTAATTTATATTTATACTTACATTTTAAGAACTAATATTGTAAATTAGAGTAACTGTAAGTTAAAGAGGATCCTGTTCTTTGTAAAATTTTACATGGACCTTCATGTGTAGCAACAAAATTAAAACTAACAGTAAATAAACAAATAATTTGTAAAATTGATAACAATTTGATAAGATCATTTTAAAGAAATGATCAATTTGATAAGAAATTATTTGTTCACATTTGATTCATTATAAAATTCCTGTTTCAAAAAAGAAAGAGCTTAAATGCAGCAGTGTTGTACTATTACTGTCATTGCATCACGTGACGCAAGGTTCAACCAAAAAATAACAGAGACGGAACAATGAAACAATTACACCGACGTCTTACTAAACTTCTGTCGTTTTCAGCTCGTATTATATTGCATTTGTGGTATGTCGTGCGTGCAGTAATTCAGGTAAACTTTTAAATCCCGTCATTGCGTAAAAAATGCAGCAGTGCGCTGTAATCAAGATTTGTTTCATGCTGGGAAAATCCGCATTAAAAATTTTTTAATTAATACACCAGGCTTATGATAATAACCGTGTACCTGTATGGAGACTAATATGCACTGAAAAGTGTAATGTTTATATACTGCAATTTCTGAGGTTTATCCTTCAATTTAAACGAAACACGAAATACGAATAAGAGCATTCCCAATTCCCAATATTCCCAATTCCTTATATTCTCAATCCCCAATATTCCTAGTTCTCAGTATCCCCAATTCTCTATATTCCCAATCTCTAATATTCCTAGTCCTCGATATCCTCAATTCCCAATATCTCCAATTCCCTATATTCCCAATCACCAATATTCCTAGTTCTCAATGTCCCCAATTCCCCATATTCCCAAATCCCTATATTCCCAATTTGCAATATCCCCAATTCCCAATATCCCCAATTCTCCATATCCCCAATTCCCAATATCCCCAATTCCCAATATCCCCAATTCCCAATATCCCCAATTCCCAATATCCCCAATTCCCAATATCCCCAATTCCCAATATCCCCAATTCCCAATATCCCCAATTCCCAATATCCCCAATTCCCAATATCCCCAATTCCCAATATCCCCAATTCCCAATATCCCCAATTCCCAATATCCCCAATTCCCAATATCCCCAATTCCCAATATCCCCAATTCCCAATATCCCCAATTCCCAATATCCCCAATTCCCAATATCCCCAATTCCCAATATCCCCAATTCTCAATATCCCCAATTCCCAATATCCTCAATTCCCAATATCCCCAATTCCCAATATCTCCAATTCCCTATATTCCCAATCTCAAATATCCCTAGTCCCCCATATCTCAAATTCTCTAAATCCCTAAATCCCGTAATTCCCATAAATCGATTAATGAAATTCAATAAGGAGCAAGAAAACGACCGATTGAAAGTACGTTTCAAGAGCCTTATAATTTAAAGGTGCAATGATTTCGAAGATAATAATAAACTCCGCGCTTTTCTTTGGATAAACGGTGTCTTCGTTAATGTTTCCCTTGATCCCATTAAAATGCAGATTTCCTCTAAATCGAAAGGAAAGCTTGACATCCGACGCTCTGAAACTTCTTTCCTCCGAAAGTTTTACTCGAAACAACGATTAACGTGACGCTGATGCGATAAAAACGATGAGTTGAAAAGAGTTTGCCTTCATAAATGTCCTACAAAGTAACAGACGTGCATCTCCCATCGTGTTGTCCCTCGTCACATCCGGAGATAATGATTAAAAATGAAACTTTGAACACGGATAACGAGACTACTAAATCGATGCAGGAAACTCGTGAGATACAACTTTCCCCATTTTAAAAGCTGATTAAAAGATAATTGTTAATTCGAGAAACCCTTCATCGAATCACCATCTAGTTTTCAATTTATCAAACATGAATTTAACATCAACTTCAGTTTTCGAATATGAAGCTACTTAATTGAGAATCATGTTTTAATTCTCGATTAAGAAGTATTTTGCGGAGTTTCAATCAGAAATTAAACTTCAATTTCAACATGTAAATCCACTCAAGTTATAATTCAATTTTAATTCTCGATTAGGAAGGTATTCGACTATTTAGTATGAATTCGAATCAAACTTTAATTATCAATTACGAAACACTCGATTGACATTTGATATTGGATTAAAGACTATTCAATTATCGATTATGGTTTAACTGTGTAATTGATATAGGAGTAAAGGCTTCGAAAGCTTCGACACAAGTTTCAGAAATAAATTATTATTTTCTTACCTAAGACTATGTTTCATATTATGTATTACAGATCTATTAAAGTCTTAATTTCCAGATGCAGCAAATGGCTTGCGACTTTTAATGAAGAAAATTTATGATTCAATGATCGAAATAAATTCAGGTATTCTTCTGTCGTTACTGAAGCTGTAACATTTATAGAAATATCGATGATGGAAAACAGAAAGCAAGGTTATGTCAGAAGACGATCGTTAGTGGAAGAGATTGTAAATTATCAAGTTGCTGGAAAATGGGTCGTCTTGAGTCAGATAAGGGGAACAAAGGCCACCGAAATCGAAGGAATGCGCTTGACAGTCTAATTACAGGTAGCCTGTGCCTTTGGGTTATATCGGGATTATAATCCCCAGTTACGAATGTCCTCCGTTTCTTCTTCTCCTCCTTTCGTCTAATCCTTAATCGACTTCTGCTAAATTTGTCAAAATGGAAATGCCCGAAGCAACTCGACACATCTCACGGTTCTAAGCTTTTACAACTTCTTTTCCTATTAATTATTTCGACGTATTTTTGGAATTTTTTCTATGTACAACTCTCTACATACATTTGGAATTTTCCCCACACACATTCTTTACATATATTCTTCAAATATATTTAGAATTTTCTCCACGTATATTATCTACATATATTTAGAATTTTCTATACATGTATGCGTGAAATTTTGTCTTCATATGTTCTCCACGTGTATTTGGACTTTTCTCCACATGTATTGTCTACATATATTCTGTACATATATTTGGAATCTTCTCCACATTTGTTCTCTACATACATATGAAATTGTGTCCACATATATCCTCTACATATAATCCTCTACATATGTATACTTGAAATGTCCTCTTCATATATTCTCTACATGTATTTGGAATTGTGTCCACATATATTCTCTACGTGTACTTGGAATTTTCTCCACATACGTTATAGTTGGAATTTTGTCTACATACATACTCCACATACATATGATATTTTCTCCATATATAAATGAAAATGTGAAAAAGTACATACAAAATAAATTATAGAATATTCTCATATCGGACTTTACCCTAATTGTCCTCGGTTTGTTGCGGAACAGATTGCCCGTTCTCTAATTCACAAAGGAACTCCCAGACCACGCGATTTCCTCAGTTATTCTCTCTGTGACATATTCGAAAAATACGTGTATGTAGATTTCCTTTTTCTTCAACCGAAACGGATGTTCGTTCAGTCGCGTTTTTCGTCTCACTGCCCGTTTAAAAGTTTACCAGAGAATTCAATTATAACAATTGCATCGCACATTACCAGCATCTAAATTCAATTTGCACGAACGAGTTGATACTGCACAGCCACTGGAGCATCGGACAATTAAATGAATCGCACACTCGGACACTGTCACCGTAGAAAACTGATGGTTTCCGTAATAGTTTTTACGACCGACAAGAAAGCTTCGGGTAAACGCAAGTTAACGGTAAAAACCTGCTTCTCCAGAAAATGTGACTCGCTGGTTACTTCATGATTGTACGAGATATATTCTTCTGCGACGATTAGGGTCAATTAGGCTAGTGCAAATGTATAGATTCATGGTTGATTTTTCAATTTTGTAACAAAGATAATTTATACAATTTTTAGGTAGGGGATGTGGTTGATCTTTAGGGTTAGGCTAATTATATATAGATTCACAGTTGATTTCTAAGTATAATAGCAAAGTTGATATATGAAATTTTGTGGGTAGGGGATGTGATTGATCCTTAGGGTAGTTTTGAGTGATTTCATATGAATGTTAGTATGGTAATAAAAAGAGAATGGTCCTCATAGAATATTTTATCTCTGGATTTTGTTTTCTCAAATCCTCAAATTCTCAAATTCATAAATCCCCAATTTCCAAAACTTCCATCTTCAATATCCCCAACTGCCAATACCTGCAATTCCCCATATCCCCAACTTCCAATACCTGCAATTCCCAATATCCCCACTTCCAACCCCCAATCCCGAACCCACAATTCCGAATCCTGCACACGAACTCCAAGTCTCGAATGTCGAATTTCTTTCGAATGTAACTTCCATTAAACCCCCAACTTTGAAAAGCACTGCGTCGCATCATAAATGAAATATATCGCACAAATGACGTCCGTCCGTCAGAACAGACGGTTTAATCGACAGTTGTTTGCATAATCCGCGAAACAAACAATCCGCAGAAAGAGAATACCGAGCGGGTCAGAATTCTTGACGAGCCCACCTCGCTCGGCACAAACACGCTCGCCGTGTAAAAAAAGAGAAGCCCGTGTGTACGCGAAACCAAAGAGATCTTGGGTTCATTTAACCAGCTGTTCCGAGCCGCGCAAAGCGAAAGCGGAGGGCTGAAAACCGTGCGCGAGGAAAAGAAAGGTCGCCAACAAAGAAAATAGATCGATTCGCGGTCCGCGTTCGCTCGTTTTCCGGGTTTGATGAATGCGGAACGTTAAGCCGAAATGAGTGGTGCTTGTCGCGATAATATTCGTTACAATGGCCATTGTTCCATACCACGATAACCCGTTCCCTCGGGACACGGAGAAAGAAAATCCCGTTCTCCCTCGCAACACCGTGCTTTCCCTTTTCCCTTCTCCCTTTCGCCCACCGCGTATCGAATCTGCTCGTTCGACCGGCAACCTTACGCCATTTTTCAAACCGATGCGGATAAATAAATTCCTACGCCCGTGGAAACAGCTATGAATCTCCGGAACACGACGATCGTTTGCCAATTTCGAATTCTAGGATATGAAAAGGTTAATTGGTACTCCAAATTTATGTCCGAGTTATTTCGATTTCCATCGAATTACTGTAATTTGCACGAGCTGCGGGATTAATCGCGCGATTTGAAACTATATTGAGATATTCTGTTTCGGGACTTGGAAGTGTGATGGAAAGATGGGTGAATAGATATTGAGGGCAATATCCATTTAATTAAGTATTTTGATTTCGGATCAAAATTGAAGATGAATATTTTATGAGATCGTACTATCATTAGATGCAATTTTTTAAATAAATTGATGATGGCGAATGTTTTGGTAATCGGGTTTTAATATATAATAAGAGATAGTAGCTTCAGTTCTTGAAGATACAACATTCGAATTTCAGTATATCATTTTCAATTTTAAATTCTCGAAATTAACAAATTTACAAAGTTCTCAAATAACTTCCAATACTCGCAATTCCCATGTCACCAATTTCCATATTCTCAAATTATCAATGTTTCTAATTCTTAATATCTCGAATTCCCAATGTCTTTAACTCCCTGTATTTCCAATTCCCTATATTCCTAATTATTATTATCCCCAATTCGTAATATTCCTAATTCCCTATATTCCGTATGCCAAATATCACTAGTTCCCAATATCCCCAATTCTCCATATCCCCAATTCTCAATATCCCCAATTCCCTAGATTCCCAATTTCCAATATCCCCAATTCCCTAAATTCCTAAATCCCCAAATACCCAAATTCTTAATTTCCCAAAACATGCTTGAAACTCCACTTACATGATCCACCCCTTATTGCCCACCCTACAGCCCTCTCAGTGCCATATATCGAGACTCCATTAAAACTTCACTTACAAAGTAAAAAAAAGAAAAACAAATTGTTTCATACACGAAAGGAAAATGAATTTTGCCGACTATCTCAAGTAATCAGCCGTAAACGAATATGTATTTGTGGGAAAGCGTCAAGTTACGAAATAGATGTGGCCGTGCGGAGGAGCCGTGTCACGTTCTTCGAATCGAGTTCGGAAAACAAAAAGCGTTCAAGGCTGAGAGGATACGGGGGTAGATACAAAGCGAACGTAGAAGGTCGTTGGTAGGACGTGAGCCGGATACTTGCTGGAGTTTTCTTCGACGACACGAAATATCCAACGAGAAAGGCAGCCAGTGTAAATGTTAAAAGTTGCGCGTGAATTTGCATAAGACCGCGGAACTTCGGTTTTGCGGTTGAATGTCTCTCTGCGCGTCTCGGAAGTAGAGCGAGGGCGGAACGAATGTGGATGGAAACCTTGCAACCTGATTTTTCTCTTACATTCTTCGTTCTTTATTCGCTACACCTTCTTCTTCTTATTTTTATTCGTTACAGATTCTTTCTGGGTTCTGTCTTCTTTTTCTTCTTCTTGGTCTTCTGTGTACTTATTCTTCATCTTCTTGGTCTTTTGTGTACTTTTTTTTCTTCCTCTTCTTCTTGGTCTTCTGTGTACTTCTTCTTCTTCTTTGTCTTCTGTGCTGTTCTTCTTCTTTTCAAAATTTGAGTATTTCAAACTTTGAAATCTTTGAAACTTGTAAATTGGAAGTCTAGAAAACTTGAAATCTATAAACGTGGATAACTAGGAAACTAGGGAACTGAAAAGTTAGAAGGCTAAAAGCTAGAAACCTAGAAAACTAGAAAACTAGAAAACTAGAAAACTAGAAAACTAGAAAACTAGAAAACTAGAAAATTAGAAAATTAGAAAATTAGAAACCTTAAAATCCAGAAACCTAGAAACCTAGAAAGCTAGAACAGTAAAAAAGTAGAAACCTCGAAAACTAAAAACCTAGAAACCTAGAAAGCTAGAAGTGTAGATAAGTAGAATTAAAAAGCTACAAACCTTGAAAACCTAAAAACTGCAAAATTAAAAGCTAAAACTCTCGAAAACATGAAAATTCAAATAATCATGCATTCTGTTTAATGCGACTATCTAAAGAATTGCTCGCTACCTTTTAATGTAAAGAGTTCCGCTTTTTGATTAATTTTCTAATTTGCAAAAGAATAAAAATGACGCAGAAAAGAAGATTAATTGTTGGGGACGTTAAGCTGTCACGGAGTTTAATTCCATCTTGTTGCAATTACAAAAAGTATGGGAAGTAAAGCGGCTTAAAAAGTAAATTAATATCTTAATAATTGTGGGAAGTTTCAGCGCGCAAGGATTCCGAACTTAAATTTTCCTGACCGCTCTGATGCGGTACTTTAATCTAGTTACGCGCTTGCCGACTTATTTAACTATTTTACAACTTTCCTGTCAATATTATTACAACCGTAAAAGGAAAAGATTTCTTGCCATACAATGAAAATAATTAATACGAAAAGATTCTGTTCAAAGAATAAATTTTCTATCCAAATAGCAAGGTTCTCGTAATAAATGATTGTAGAAAATATTATACACATAGCCTCAAAAAGAAGATAAATTAATACCACACATTATAAAAAAAATTATGAGAGATAAAGTTTTTATTATATTGTCCCATACTTTCACAATTAATATAAACACAATTTTTATCCCTTACAATTTATAATAAATTATAACGAACATAAAAAGTTTTAACGAACTGCAGTACAATTAAAATGAGAATGAAAAGGCATTCAATAATTTATTAATTTATTAATAAACACTCTCCTGCTTTCAACTTTCTCAAATATTAGACCGTATCGTATCGAATATCCAATTTCGACAACTGAAAATCAAACATTTTTTTAATAATACAAAAGCACTGTGAAGCAACATTTATGTTGAATGAACGTGAAGCTTAAAGCTCGACGAAAATATTATTTGAATGTACTCGATGCTCTCAATACTTTGTATTCAATTGAATGCATTACATTAATGAAGTATATTCATGATTGTAAATGTGTTTCCTTTATTTAAATAATAAAGAACCACTGTAAAGGAACATTTGCGGAACTTGTATAATAATTGATAATGAATGTATAAATTCTACAGATGATTACAATAATTGTTATCAGTTTATCAACAAATTAGTTGTACTTGTTCCAAGTCCGAGATGTTAATTTTCTTGCTTAACTTGTACTATTTTGACGGGTCTGACGCACTCATATTTCAGGTGTGATCAATATTACTCGAATTTTGAATACACTTCAATTTGGAGTTCGAATTCAATTATTTACAGAGTCAACGATTGTATAATAACAGATTGACATAACATTTCAACTTCCTTTGTCTTCAATATTATGATTAGTTAGTCCTGACTGATGCACCTGAATCATAGGTGCAAGGGGTTAAAAGTGATCAGACATTCAAATTAATATCGACTGATTCTACCAATCATAAAATACTAGTAAGCAAAAAATAGAAATTTAGAATTTATCCTAGAGGGATAATCCACCAAACCGAAAGAACGCAATCGAAGAAGTTGCGTCGAAAGAAAATAAAGAGAAACGCGAGTCGAAAAACAGAAAGCGGGCGGTACAAGGGTCGAAAAATCAAGCTTAAATCCCGAAACGTGGTAGCAACATCATTAGCCGGTAGCTGGAAACAAGTATTAATTAGGCACGAACGGTGGATGCCTGATTACACGTTCCGTGATGCTTCAAACGAACCGTGATTTCGTGCATCAGAGAAAAATTGCTTCTGAAACATTTCGCTCGAATCGAAGGAACATTGAATAGCGGAGAAAAGAACTGGGACGCGTGTGCGGCTGCCTGTGATTGGAATAAAGGATGAACCGATAAAAAAAAACAGGCAAGAAAGAAAGGAAAAGGAAGGGAGGGCGCGGCGCATGCATGAACCCCACCGATGATAAAACGAAACGGTGGCTTTGTTTTTCCATTTCATTCGAGAAATGAATCCGACGCGTTGAAATATCGTTACTACCATTGAACATTTGGTACCTCGTGAAATACCGGCGAGTAAAACAAAAACACGCGTGAAAAAGATGAGAGATCTGACTGCACGGTCTATATCAACCATTTACAGGGGTAGAAGACTCGGTGTAGATGTAGATATGGTGAAAATGACTCGGGTTTTCAACGACCTTCGACGCGATTCTTCATCGGTTTATTGTATGGAAACTATGAAGTACCTTTACAGGTACCTTAAAAGTTGATCAGATTTTAGGAAACAAAATAAGGTTTTGTGCACTTTTGATGAAAGTGATCTTCAGGTGTCACATGTTAAATTTTAATAATGAAACTAAACGCTCAAATGACTGCTCCACAAGCTTCAAACTATAATTTATCTACGATTTTACATTCAGTTGTTTATTTTCTAACTTCAACTTCTATAATAAATTAAGTGCACACTATAGACCGGTAGGTTCAGTGTTAAAACAATTACAGGTGAAGTGAATTATGTTTACTGATAATGAACATCCAAATTAATATACTGTAGACAACCCTGTTGCTGGCGCGTAGGAGGCTGACCCAAAGGCCTGTCTTTATGGACCCATTGGTCAAAGAAAAATGGTCACCCAGTCTCACACTATTTTTAGTGGTAGGAACTATTGGTCATGCACAAGAATTGAGCCAAACAAGGACAGTCTACAAATGTTGCAAATGATCATCTCGTTAGTCAGAATGTCACATTGGGGCTGTTTAAGATGGGTGTTGCATCCCTTAACTCCTTACTCTACAACTACGTGTGACACACACTACAGTTGGAATGTGATAAACCAGACTCGTATTTTCACTGCAATTTGGGTTCAATTCTAATTATAATCTATCATCAAGGATTGCTGATGGCAATACGTGCCTTTTAATATTCTTTAATTGTCTTAACGTAGCAATAATTAGGTAGACGCAACTGCCTAGAAAATTATAGGATAAGGAGCTAAACTTGGGTCATCCTCCTATGCACCAGAAGTAAAGTTGTCTACAGTACATGTATATAATATGTGTAATATAAACAATGTAAAGCTCTGTAATGTAATCGTAAAGTGTATTTTCGTACGCTTGAACATCGCACCAGGAAAAAGAGGATATCTAAGTAAGTGATTCGAAGGAAGCAGAATTCGATGAATTCGCAGCGCGCGCATAATTCGTCCAGGTCGACGGAAATACTTTCGCCGTTACTTTCTCGCGGGAATAGTAAACTTCCCGTACGTTTTATCCCCATCGTGCAGCGTGTCGAGTAAAAAGTGTTGCGCTGTTCATCCTGTGTATACCTAGCAACCGTTCCCGTGAAACTTTATTTCCTCGCTCAGATTTTTATGCTTATACACGCCGGACTACACCACATCACAACTAGCTCGCGCCAAGAACACCCTCGAAACTTTCCTTGAATTTTGCTTCTCTTATCGATGTTGCATCGCCAAATAGAACTCGTTACTTTCTCTTTATGGCCGACTATATTTCCTTTCGAATTCTTGAGACCATTTTCTTTCTTTTTAATCATGATATCCCTGCATTATCCTGCAATCTGGTGCTCTAGGGATTTCTGTATCCACGTAATTGAAAATATAGATTCTCTGCTCTACAGATTTCTGCATCATGGTATTTGGTGCTCTAAAGATTTTGCATCCAGGTAAGTGGAAATGTAGGGAGTTCAGATATACGGATTCTTTGGCCTACAGATTTCTGGATTATGGTATTTGACGTTTTAGGGACTTTTACACCTTAGTACTTGACAATATAGGGGGTCCAAATGTAACGATATTTTTGATCAAGAGATTCAGTGATCTATTTTTTGATCATAGAAATTTGCAGATGTGGAGATTTAGGGATCTATTCATCTGGAAATATAGAGATCTGTGAATATATATGATACATATACATGTATAAAAATATCATAAGTCTGAAACCATTTAAGAATTAAAAAATGTAAATCTCGACACTGGAACCACTTAAATATTTTGCTTCTACAACACAAACATCAGATGTTCCTCGTTCGTTTATTAGCTCACTAGGATTCAAAGGATGAAAAGAAACGAATATATTCGGAACACCATGGAAATAGTACAAATAACCTGAAGTGTTGTATGAAAAAAATGAAGTGGTGGTACACTTAAATAAACCGTAGCGAACGCACTTCATCGCGCTCGTTAATTATCCCGCTTCGTCCTACAATGCTCGTATTACTCTAATTATTCTTCCGACACCTAATTGCCTCTTCGCTCGCAGCCGCGTTTAACGTTACGGGATTAAACAGGCTGACGAAGCGCAAGGGCTAAGAAATTTGATCAAAGAGTTGAAAGGAAACGCGTGGCACAAGTGGGTGTATATTTGTGCGGGGGAGACACGATGAAAAGAGAGGCAACGTGGGCGGACTCTGAAAAGGACGAGGATAAAAAGATGCGAGCAGGAAAAGCGACGGTGCATGAAAGCTGGAAAATCCAGGTTCACGTCGATAGGTCAACGAGCACCTGTAGCGAATGTCCTGCTAAATAATGTTATCGGAACCGGACGTTTCATTTTCAATACACCTACGCGCGCTATCGGTCTATGTATAGGGTGATCGATTGAAACCACGCTGATTCTGATTCGAAATTAAAAATTATGCGAAAACATTTCGACACGATGCGGATGTAGATATCTGAATCCCTAGATTCACAATTTACTGGATTTATAGACCTGTTTATTTCCGAATCTCTGTATTACTGAAGCTCTAAAGCCACGAATACATGTACGCACGAATATATTGGCGAATCTCTGGAGCTACGAATCTCTAAATACATGAATTTCTAGATTTCCAAATCTCTGTATCATTAAATCTCTAAATCTCCGAATTCCTATATTACCAGATCCCTACATCCCCGAATCTCTGAATCCCCGACTTTCTAAATCCCCGAACCTCTAAATCCCCGACCTTCTAAATCCCCGAATATCTAAATCCCTGAATCTCTAAATCCTCGAATTTCTAAATCCCCAAATTTCTAAATTTCCGAATCCTTATACTGCCAAATCTTGAGATCCCCAAATTTCTAAATCCCTAAATCTCTAAATCCCCAAATCCCTATACCCCAGAATTCTTATATTCCCGAAGCACAATTTTTCCAAATACGTATGTTCCAAAATCTTTACATTTCCATATCCCTATATCTCCAAATCCCTATATCCCCAAATCCCTATATCCCCGAATACCTACATCCTCTAATCCCTATATCCCCACATTTGTATGTCTCTATCCCTATATCTCCAGATCCATAAATACCTTGTTTTTTAAACTAAAATTGAATGAACACAAATTGAATTGCTACTTTTATAAACTGTATTGGAAATAATTGTGTATTTATGCATTTGACAATTGCAAACTGCTGAAATATGTAAACATTACCTGGAACAGTTACAACAAAATGGAGAGTTATTATAAATGAATAGAACGGCGACCACAGTCACCAGAGCCCAACTCCATTGAACAGAGATGAGCGTTGTTTAAATATTCAAATAATTCACATTTTCAGACCAGGTCAATCATGCAACTTATTAATACAATAAAATTTCGTTCAAAAATCGTGAATATTTTATAAAATCATTTCAACAGGAAATAAAATATTGAGTTGCTGGTAATATCGGATGTCGAAGCATCAAAAGTACAGTTTTATAAAAGTGATACAAAATGGTTACGGTATCAGTTACGGTATCAGTTTGAAAATTAAATTGTCGATTGAAAAATTTGTTAGTCAGATTAAACGAAAATCTTGCTAACCTAGAGAACTATAAATGTAAGTACTTCGAACATTAAGATTCTGAACAAGTGTTAGATCATTATAAGAATCTTGAAAATTTAAACAACCACTTGTGCGGGCATTTCTTCGCGTCGGCTAAATGACCAAGGAACTTGACATTTCGCCGGAAATTATATTCGCAGTTGGTGAACGGAAAAATGTAATTAGTGAACAAACACGAAGTCCCGGGGACGCGATTCAAAGTAAAGCATTAAATCGTTAAATACGTTAAAACAGAAATATTCTTCGGACACGTAGCTAGCGAGGGCTAAGAGAAAATTTCATCGAGATCTCTATTAAGCACCGGTAATACTGTCGTTCTCTTTCCCTTTTCACTTCGCGATCTCTCCCTTCGTTTTTTTCCTCTTCGCCCCTTTTAAGGAGCCCGATGCACGGCGCGGGACTCCAAAGATTTTCGCCGACGAGAGAAATAAGAAGGCAAACAAGAAATTTACGCGAGAAACGAGGGGAACCTTTTATTCACCGACACTCGAAACTTTCCGCCTTGCGCTTCCGTCCGCTCTCGAACTTTCTTTCTCCTGTAAAAAATTTAATACCGTGTCACCGTGCAATTTCGAACCAGCAATAATAACGTTCGCGTTATTACCGTCGCCCTGTTTCGCCGTAGCTTTCCGTGTGTCGCGTGTACCCGCAGCGCACATTTCACGAGATTCTGCGGCGTTTCGAGAGAAAACAAACTGAAACCTTGAAGCAACAAACAAACTTCGACGAATATCTGTCTCTCTGTCTGTGTGGGTGTGTGTTTTAAGGTCAAACTTGTTCACGGTTCAACGGATTAAAACACTGCGCAGAAGACAAAAGGTGTATTGCTAGAAACGTTTGTAGGTGTTGCGAAACGTGCGTGGGTGTGAAAATACCCGTGTCGTGAATGAAAACAAGTCTTAACAGAGTTAAATTTCATTTTAAAGCTGCCACTGCTGTTATTTTGCAGGATACAGTATTGAGACAGTATCGAAGAGTGAAGACTTTTAGATGATGGATTTGGAGTACTTTGGAAGTTTTTACATGTACAGAATTGGAAATATTTCAATTAATTTGATTTTGACTTGAAAAGTTTGAAAATTGAGATTTTAAAAATCGTAGGACCACGAATTTTTTAATTCAAGTGTTTTACTGTGCAGACCAGGAAAATTGCAGAATTAAAGAATTGGAGAAATGACGAACTGAAGACTTGAAAAATTGGAGAATTGAAAAAATGAAGAATTGAAGAATTGAAGAATTGAAACATTGAAAAATTGAAAAATTGAAGAATTGAAGAATTGAAAAACTGGGAAATTGTGAAAATGGTAAACTAGAAAATTAAAGAACTAAAAATTAAAAATTTAGAGAATCGAAAACTTAAAACCTTCAGAATTTCCTAAATTTCCCTAACCCTATATTTTCCACTTTCGCCCACCAAAATTTCCCCCAATATCAAATTTACTATCAAACCAATCATACTCTAATTTAATCCTCCTACCTCTATCAAAAACATAAAAATTTTATCTCCGACTTCGCCAGATAGAAGTACGATAGAAAAATTGTCTGACACCCTGCGAGCAGGCAAGTGTATGCTAAGAATAAAAAACACCGTAGAGACGAGAACGAAGGAAAGAAGAAACGAACGTAGGACAATCCACGGGGGTCATTATCAGCCGACTGGTTCCAATTCAACGGCGCACTTTGCCAACGAATATTTCGTAGAAAAGTGCAGGCTGGCTGGCATTACTCGTTCAACGGTGTCTTTCGGGAATTCGTCTGGGAAAACAAGGCAGAAGAACGAACAAGAAGACGAAGAAAAAGGAGGACAGACAAGAGTGGTTGTTCTTGAAACTGGCTAATTCGTCTGCGAAGCGTGATTGGCCTGGATACGAGCCACGATCTAAATGTTACGTTTTCATCGGCGCAAATTCGGAGACAACCATTGCCAAACATTGCCCTCGTGTTTAGTAATGATGCCCTAATTTTTATCGATTTCATTTCCTCATCGTGTATATTGTTGTTGTTCCGCATTTCATGCAGGAAGTTAGGGTACGAAGTTAGGAAACGAAACGAGGACGGACAAAGAAGGTTTAGAAATTGATCTAGAAATTTGATGACTGCAATTGATAATTTCAGCAATTTTTTATAGATAGTTGGGAAATTGCAAATTTAGAAATTTAGAAATTGGGAGACGGAATTCGGAAACGTCGGAGTTCTGAAATGTGGAAATTCGGAGACGTGGGAATTGGGAGACACCGAAATTCGGAAACGTGGGAATTGGGGGACACCGAAATTCGGAAACGTGGGAGTTGGGAGACACCGAAATTCGGAATTGTGAAAATTTGGAAATGTTGAAATTCGGAAACGTGGAAATTGGGAAACCCGGAAATTCGGAAACGTGGAAATTGGGATTTCCTGTGTTTGCGATATGTGTAGTTCACAAATTTCTTTAATACAGACATGCCATAAACGTAGAGCATTTCAAATGTTGCCGATGAATACGATTTGATTTCGTGACATTAAAGTTACGATACGAAATCCAATGTCACAACAACACGATTTCTAGTTTTATTGACGGCGAACGTCATGACATTTCGTGTCATATCATGGCAGTAAAAGTCGCAATTTAACTGCCACATAAACTTTTTATCTTTAATATCATGTCGATAGCACAGTGATGAATGGAAACATTAAATTCGTACTAACCAATAAAACAAAAAATGACCACTCTTTTCGGGCACCGAATGTTTTATTCGTGTTATTTCCTATCGAAACATAAATAAATTTTTCGGTGTCCAGGAAAAGTGGCTATTTTTTGTTTTGTTAATTAATATTCCGTCTGGAGTAATTTATTGTCGTGTCAATTAAAGTTAACCTATTGTCCTATTAATCGAGTTTACAGAAATAAACGTGGGAAACTACGTAATTTAGATTTGTATGTTTCATAAGTAGATTTTTATAGCACGTTATGATGTATTTTAATAAACATTCAGATATTTGATCTTTCATCTAATCGCTCGATAAAATAATAGGATTGAGGATAATTTTTCACTTCTCTTTAGATCAGATTAAACGAATCAGTTAATAATTGATAACCTCCTAACCTATCCTTGACTCAGACAAGTGTTACAGTAATAACCTTGTAATCAAATATTTATTTCGTATGCAGTAGATACAACACGCAGCCAGTAAACATATTAATCTTGCAAACTGAGACAGACTTAGACAAGAAGTTCTCAATTTCTTAAAACTATTTAAACAATGATCACATCTATTTATTTAAATAAATTATTACCAATTATTACTTCAGTTATCATATTTTAATATCTATACTCGGAAAGTTATATCTTTAAAAAGTTTTGTCGAAAGTATTTTATTTGATCGATCAATGTATTATACGTATTGTTGAAAATTGCAGATAGAATAGTTGGAAGAATTTCTTTAAACGGAATACGGTAGGGGCCGGAGAAATCATCGGGCACTATCACTGAATTCCCCGATCGATGCAGCATTCAACGTCGAACACAGGATGCCCGTAATTTCTCATGCGATTTCGAACAATTACCGTTCGAAATGAAAGCGTTAACCCGTGCAAGTATCACGGAAGAAGATTGTGAAGTCACTAGGGGATTCGAATCGATCGTTCCGATTCGGTACATAACCATCCGAGACTAGTTTGCGACCGAATCAAACTTACGACCCCACTTTCAACTGACAGCCTTATCATTATATCTACATACATCATTCATATCTTCATATTCCTATATTATTGACATCTTTACATATATCCTTAATAGGTCCACATACATATGTTATTGATAAGATTATAATGTATCATTCATATATTCGCGAACGAAATGTTATTGATATGTGCATGTACATATGTCATTTTATATGTTCATCTACGTATGTCATTGATGTGTTCATCTACATATGTCAATGATATGTTCATCTACATATATTATTAATATCACTACGTAAATGTATATCACTTATATGCTCATGTATGTAATATCATTCACATCTTCATATATGAATATTATTGATGTGTTCGTGTATATATATCACTGATATGATGTGCAGGTCATTGAGATGTTTATATGCATATGTCTTTAATATGTTCATTTGCATATGTTATTGATATATTCATCTACATATGTCATTGTTATGTTCATCAACATATGTATATTATTGATATGTGCATTTTCAAACGTCATAGACATCTTCATAGAAATATATCATTGATATGTCCATGAATATATGTCATTAATGAATTCGTAAATGCATATGTATATACTTTACCTAACAATTGATTCGATTCTCGTCCCGATATTTTTCAAACGCGAGTCATTTAGAAAATTGCAATTTTGCATACACGTTATAACTTTATATAATACGAACAAAATTGTTAATCGAAGTTCGATGCTTATACGTCTTCCTTTTTCTAATCCCCCGTCGAGTTCAATTTCCCAGCAATATTATATTTATACGACAGGAGAGGAAATGTTGAACGATCGATAAATAATAAACTCACCCTCTGTCGGCGCACTGAATGCCTGCAGTCCTCGCATTAAGGCCAGTTAGTCAAGGTCCATGCAAGCCGATTTTTCTGCTCGAAAATCTGTAATCACACGCGAGAAATCCGTAATTATCCTCATGTTATAGCCAGATAAACATTATTTGTGTATCTGAAAAGCTCGTCATTTATGAAACTAGGAAACAATACAATACTTTTTTCAAAATTAATTTCACTTTTTAATTTACCCCTTATTATCATGGTCTAATAACGATATTTTTCAATAATTATATACATTAATTATGTAATTTGATTACATATTGTAATGCTCGGATAAGTATTTTTTTTTATTTACAGCAAATTTCGAAAGACAAAAAAAAGCAGAAAATGACATAAAATTGTATGTCAATATTTTTCCACCATACTAAATTAACACGATGGCAACTCCATTTTTATTACCTCCATAATTATTCTTAGCATGATGAATGGACGAACGAATTAAACGGACACAAGAAAGGTCAAAGACACTGCAAAACGTTTACCAATTCAAATACTAAGGAAGCGACGTAAACGCAAGAAGAGATCTTTATTACGTGCACTCGAGACGTAAAAACAAAAAAAAAAAAGAAGAACGAAACGAGGAATTTCCAAGGGTTGAAAGAACGGCGCAAGATTTTTCTCCGTCTTCATCGGCATCGTTATGAACGTTTTTAATATTACAAAGAGCAACGAAGGGAACCTTGTCTTTGACGACACACCGAAAATATTTAATCTCGAAAGAAAGACTTCCGAGAACGCGTCGTTTGCCCAATTTCGACCCTCCTTAACCCCCGCGAACGTTACCTCTTTATTAAACCGGCGAACTTTTCGGCTGAGACCGACGGAGAATGGTTCTTTATTCTTCTTCGAGAAGAAAAGGCAAAGAGGTACTTCTTTCCTGATTCGGGAAATTCTACAGTTTCACAGCTGATCAAGAAACTTTTTGTATGCACGATTAAATCTTGAGTTAACACGCGTGTTATGTGGTTTAATACAATTTAATTCTAAATCAGATCTCTATCTGATTGAACTAGCCTCAAAATGTAGGAATTATAATGAAGAAAAGGAACAATCATTATGTTTGATTATGATTAATTTTGTCATATATTCTTCAAAATCATTCTTTCTTAGATTCAACAAACAGTATCAAACAGAATGAAACAAAATCAAACAGCATTGATCAGGATCAAACAAAATCAATCAAAATCAGAATCGAACACAGACAATCAAAATCAAACAGAATCGAATAGAATTGATCAGAATCGATCAGAATCAAACAAAATCAATCAAAATCAGAATCGAACACAGACAATCAAAATCAAACAGAATCAAACAGAATTGAATAGAATTGATCAGAATCGATCAGAATCGATCAGAATGAAACATCATCGACCATATCAATCAAAAAATAAAATTATGTATCATTAAATGTTATTATAATAGAACTTATATGTCACTATGACAGAACGAAACAAATTGTAATAATAACGTTGCATTCAACACACAAATAAACTGCATCAATCTTCGAAGAAATACAGTTATTTGAAAAAATGCAGCTTTACACCATTTGTGTATATTGCGTCATAAATTGTACCACATATTGTACCACATATTCATCTTGTATAAACAAACGTGCAAAGAACCGTATATTTTCACGAATGATTATAAGGATTCGTGTAAAGTAGGGAAACAAGTGTAGTAATTTCGTTTGCTTTTAAGAAGGGAGTGTTATTGAAATAAAGGCGAAAACTCATCAGGATCAAAAAGTAGCGCAATAATACGCGTGTAATCCGGTGTTTTATGTAAACCTATATATTTTACAAGACTTGCTGTGTGCTGAAAGCTACAGACCGTGTCCCGTTGAAACGAGCTAAATCGTAAACTACCTTTTATTCCATTTTCTTTCGCGATTCAGGAGTTTACGGCTTCCCATTAAACTGTCGATTGTCGACAGTGCATCAAGACTCCTTTCCGGCGAGCTGCACCCTCTAAATCTGTATTGAATCGTAAAAACTAATTCCATAACGCCTCATAATTTCGACAATTCGTGCATGTAGAGAAATACTTAAAAATTCTATTTAAGATAGTGTAATTCCAGTTTACGGAAAAACATCAGGGACACTTCGTTATCGACGTAATAAAATATCACAGGCAGCGGAAATCGATTTTTATTTTATTTTTCGTTTAATATTAACGGCGTAATTCCACTTCGTGTTTCATGTTTACAATATGAAATATTTTTAAACGTAATCTGCTATCTCCGATCAGGAGATAAGTCTTTGCAATATTGTAAAGCTTGTGTATCAAACTTGTCATGCTCAATATTATGATCTGTATATATTAGAAGGGTATATCTTGCTAAATAAATAAATTAGACAATTTATTGTCGAGTCTCGAGTGTGTTTAACTTTAGAAAAGTCGAGTAATTCTTGAAATATAATTCACAGAGTACCCTCTACATTTTAAATTATTATTCATAACTTCTGAAAGATTCAAACACTCGTTTAATATTCTGAATTATTGTCCATAACTTTGAATCATAAATTTCGAGTGCATCAAACATTTCATGCATCAAACTTTTAGTAAGTATAAATTGCAAAAATATGTGTCATGAAACACCAAGGAACAAAAACAAATACACAATGTAAATTCGTAAAAGAATTTTCCCAATATTTTTTCCATAAAACTTTTCTTTTACATTCAATATAGATATCTATTTGTGAAAAGAAGAATCGCGTAGTAAAGTGTTAAATCGCGTGAAATCGTACGTTTCATTCCACGATATTTTTGCTTAACAAGCAGATAAGCTTGTCCCAGTTTTTCAAATTGCCTTACATCTCAAAACGAAGTTATATGATTCTATTTCCTTACATTGAAACACCAAAACGTTACATTTATAATGGCAATACGAGAAAGTGCCTCTCGGTGTGTTCTTGTCTATTCGCTGCTAACTATTCAACGTCTCGCGTTGATTACAAACAACGCATGTAAGCAGCGCCGGGAAAACCCGAAATTTCACTCGAAATTACGTAAACAAAAGGCTCTTTAAAAATGTACCATCAAACGTGCATTAATCTTTTGACGCGTGTACAGTGCAAGTAAAAAGTTACGAAAAAAAACACGTTACAACGACATGGCTCGTTCATATGTTTTAAATAGTCTGCTTTTAGAGAGAATGTGAGAAGTGGAATAGTGCAATTTTAAAGAGCGACGAAATTTTTACGAAACTACGAGTTTTGGTGGGGTGAGGTATATTTTTGAGATCGGACATTTTTAAATTTATAAATACAAAAATTTAGAAATGTGAGAATGATGAAAGATATAATTTGGGGATTTCAAAACTTGTTAGTAATCGACGTGAAAATTTGTAAGTACAAATCTATGAATCTACAAATCTACGAATCTATGAATTTATGAATCTATGAATCTACAAATCTACGAATCTATGAATCTATGAATCTACAAATGTACGAATCGATGAATCTACAAACCTACAAATCTACGAATCTATCTATCTACCTATCTACGAATTTACTGATCTACCAATCTAACTATCTACTATTCCACCGATCTCCGAATCTACCGATCTCCGAATCTATCGATACACTAATCTACCGACCTCCGATTCTACCGATCCACTAATCTACCGACCTCCGAATCTACCGATCCACTAATCTACCGATCCACTAATCTACCGATCTTCGAATCTATCGATCTACTATCTATCGATCTCCGAATCTACCAATCTACTAACCTACGAATTCACGAACTTCTGACCATTAAATTTTCAAATTTCGAAATTTTCCAACACACAATTGTCAAATGTAGAATTCCAAATCTCTCGAAATTTAAACATATGATACAATAAAAATGTAGAATTATAGAGATTGAAAATAACCAAATTTTCAAACCAAAACTTTGTGTTGATGCACCATAGTCGTCGATAATCGTAAGAGGGTTAATTATACGCAAATGTAACCCAAACAAAGGGTAACGCGCACAAGCTGCGAGCATCTTGTAAATACTCTTAATAGAGTTAGAAAAATAAGAGAAGTAGAATGCTAATGTTGTAAAAGATCCTTTCTCGTGGTCGCATTCGAACATTCGATTCATCATGGTTGTAAGGTTTTTTCCACGGGAAACCAGGTTTAATGCAGCGATCAATCATTCTTGATACGAGCAAACTTGCTGTCGTACTATCACGCTATCGTTTGTCAAAATTCCGCGTATATCTATCGATCGCAACGAGTGACAGTTTCTGAGGTGTCTTTTTATCTTTCGATGTTGATCGATGGCAGAGTAGGAGGCGAGAAAGGGTGGTAGAGTCGTTCGATTGCCGTCGCTTTTTCAATATTCCCACGGTAAATTTTTCATTCTCAATTATATGTCGATCGACGGAGGCTGTATTCGCGTTAATGAAATATTCATCTTAATTTTCGAACTGTCAACTACGACCAGTCGCTATCCGTTTTTTTATCTGAATCCAATTACCCCCCGAACGACAGAATGATATATTTTTTTTTTTCGCAATTAATCTTAGCCAAGTCTGTTTATTAATAGCTGTGTTGATACTGGCTTTGTTAAATATTTATCTGTGCATGTACGATTGTCGAGCAAAATAGTTCGCGGTATAAATTACGGTATTTCACTGTTGCTTGAGAAATAATTAACGATTTTAAAATTTACTAGGAAAGATACGGAAGTATCTTGCTATACGTTTGTTAAGCAAACAAAAATATAGGACACGTATTTTTCTTGTATTAACTCAACCACGATTTTAAAGGGTGGAACCACCCTTTAGTCAAATTTTCATGGTGACAAAAAGTGACGAGTATTTCATTCTGAATTTATTCCAGTATTTGTCTATTTATTTTTCCACTTTATTTTCAATTTAACACGTTGACCATGATGGTCATATGACTGACGCTACAAATTCAATTAAATTAACTATTTGTAGGAAAAGCAAACTGAAGGGAACTGTTGAGAGCTCTTAATGTTGAGACAATAATATACTAACAGATCAAAGGATGAAATTGAAAGATTAGTACCCTCATTCTTAACAATCTCTGTTGTCTGGGCACAAACGACCGCTCCACAAGTTAGTCAACAAGTTGTTCGAACAACAAGTTAGACAATTAAGATGCTGTTCTTGAAATCTGCGTTGATTTTCGTCAAGATGAATGCATGTACGATTGTATGTTCATTTATTTTTCGACCTCATTTTTAATTTTTGAAATTAAGTACAACGATAGGTTTAATACGGTTTGGGGAGAGTTTTGCGAATAACTGTACGTTTCATAAATATGGAGAAGGCGTGGATGGGACAAATACTTTTGAACGTTATTGTATACAACGTGTGAATCAAAGTGAATCAAAGGCGGTCGTTATTAGCCTCGTTCTACCCGGTGCTTCCGTGCTCGCTGGTCAAATTAGTCCAGGCGACGTCGTTATGAAGGGGATGCTTCGCACGTGCGCTATAAAAGAATAATGGCAGTTCTTCCTGTACGAGACCCGCTCGCAATAACTTGCAATCAAGATATTAGGAGATAAAGCCGAAGACGAGGTATTTTTTAAGCGGCTAAGAGCGAACGTCTCCGAGACTCCTCGTCGAGGAGGTAACCCGACCAGGGTAGTGAATCCCATTGACCCCGATTTCGTAGCACACACGAGGGTCCCTTAATCACCCTTGACCCGTTTCTACGCGAAATTCTGTACACCACCTTTTCCAATCTTCCGCATCTATGTACGTATTGTGCTAAGATCAAAAACTTACCCGCCCAGCTGCATTTAAGAAGGGACAACACACGACTGCTTCATAAAAATTTTGTCACAAGTTTCTAATAGGAAATTCCAGGGTACATATCTTCCCAAGTCTTACAGTTTCGTCATTTTTGTAATTCTGAGATCTTTAGTTCAATTCGAACATTTTGGAATCTCAAGCTTTCAAAAATACTTAAATATTTAATTTAGGAAGAATGTGAGATAAAAATGTTTCGAAGTTTTTCAAGGTTAAAAGACTGAGAGGTGTAGCAATGTTAAATAACAGTATTTGTCTAGAATAGATCTTTCGACATAATTTGGACTGTATGAACTCTTATCGCTATCTTATTCATCTTTTCATTCGTTTCCCTTCAGTCATATCTTTAGAATCACTCCATCCATTTGTAACACATTCATGCTTTGTCACATTCACTCTTTTAATCAGTTTCTTATATTTACCCTCACATGTACTTTTAACATAATTTTATTTCAGTCCCCAAGAACTCATACATCATTAGCATTTCCCGAGATAACAAAGTCTAAGATAAACTCTGTCTCCTCTGAATAGAGAAAACTATTTATCTCTCTGTGAACTTTATGCAGTTGATCTATGAACTTAACGCAGCATTCAAATGTCAAACATTTGATAGACAAGCACGACGATAAAAGGAGTCTACATGTTATTACCCCAAAAGTTTAGGGATAACAATAACCTCACGTATCCATCGTAATCTCGCGTATACAAATTGAAATTTAATTTTAAGAAGACTGATTCGTTAGAAAGTTCGCATGCAATCGACAGTGGATAAATTTTGAAGCGTAGCAAAGACCATCTCGATTCTCTTTCCGTTTCCCTCCATCTTCTCGCAAAGACATTCCGACCTGTATCTCACCCCGGGGACTTCCGGAGAGGATCAAACAGCCCCTCGTCATCTCCACAACGTTCCTCCGGCGAGAAACGTATCGACAATCCCTCCCTCTAGCTTGAATTTGCTTAAAGATTTATCATCCGACCCTTTGCGTCTTGTTCCGACTCGTTTGATAAGGGTGGCGGCCGCGACACCCCTGCGAACCTCCTTCAATTTCGCCGCCTCGAGTTCACCACCGCTATCTGGAATAATTTTGTGGCTGCAAGAAAACGATGGAGGCTTCTCCCTCCTCCGAGGAGAGTAATGAAAGTATTCTCGTTTTCGAGGGTTCTCCCTGCGTGCTTTTCCAGCTGGATACAAGCTGGATATTCTCGGGGGTAAACGGCCAGAGTTAAACGATTACGTTCGAGGCTGCTGATGAACATTCGATGTCCTCTCTTTTATTTCTTCCATCTTTCGGAATTCTGTTACAATTCTGTTTACTCAAGAATGAGTAAACATGGTGGTCAAAATGGTATTCGATTGTTATTTCATTTTTAACTGAGCAAAGTAGGCAACATTATTAGTTAGAATTGGTGTTACTTTGATGGATAACGTTAACAAAGTGTTACTATTCATTTGAACACCGCAATTTTTGTTTCAATTCCGACGAAAATTGACCCAACCTTTCGTAATTTTATTTGACTCTTAACTATTCTAATCTTCAGATCCTCATTTAAGAAAACACCGTTTTATCTTAAATTCGCATACGAAGATTATTCGCCTAATAACCGATCAAATGAAAGAAAGTATCACATCAATAATTAAATAATTGTAAACAGATGTTTGGCAGATCACGCATCGAAATCAGTGGAACGCCGAATAAAGAGCTATTCAGAGTGAAATGTACAAAGACTTTCCCGATCAACTGTAAATTGTCCAGTTTTAAAGCAAACTGTAGAGGGGCTTTATATCGTTCACAATAGTCCGATTCAAAGGCTAAATGGAGCTAGCACGAGGGGTGAAAGGAGTTCCCTGCAAGTTGGAGGTATTTTCGTGATTCCGATATATTAAACCGTACCGTACATACACAGTAGGAAATAGGCCGTTCGGACACGTGTGTGCGGACACGTGTGTGCGTGAGTGTGGTTCGTAGTATACGGACAGTGAACGTCGATCGTTAGGCAATAATAGATCCGTCTGAATAGAGTGAACTTGATTCGAGACCGTATTTCCACGCGAAGGCTGGCTCGTTCATAAGAGGACATCTAATGAATTATTTTTCTCACGATGCGCTGGACTAATTCCATCACGATCGAAGTAGCATACCCACAAGGACATAGTAAGTTATTTTCGTTAGTGGATACGAGAGCACGAGAACAACGTTCAATTATTTTGCAATGTCGAGCTCACGTTGATCTCTATCGAACTTGATGGACTCTTTGAGATTCTTCTACGTTTTCTTGGAATTTTAATTTGAAATTTTCATGATATACTTTTCTATATGTGACAGTGAGGAGATTGGATGTTTAGAAATTTTAAGATTTGGGAATTTAGGAATATGAGAATTTAGGGATTCGGGATTTTATAAATTTGAGAATCTAGGAGGGGAATTTGTAAATTTGGGATTCCAGGAATTTGGTAATTTAGGAATTGGGGAATTTAGGGATTTGAAAATTAAAGTATTCGGGAATTTAGAAATTTGGAAATTCGAAAATTAGAATTTGAAACTTTGATAACTCAGGATTTGAAAATTTAGGAATTTAAGAGTTTCGAAATTAAAAAATTTGCAAACTTAGATATCTAAAAACTTGAGAATATGAATAATTATGAATCTTAGGATTTAAGACTTTCTTTCAAATTTCCAAATTAGAAAATGCGATAACTTAGAAACCTAAAAATTTCAAAATACCACGAATACAACTTAAATTTAAAAACTGTTCCCTGCGGTGTTCAACTATTCGTCGATGTAATAATCCGGGGAATGGAAACTGATTAGCTCAGCAGTCAATTGAAGATCAAATAATGTCAGATTACTAACAGATTTGCAACATAATATTTGATGTTCGATATCAGTCCAGCGACCAATTATTCATTCATTTAATACGATATATAACATAACCGGCGATGTAAACTGATGGCATAATTAATGAAGATTGATCGAGCGTAAAATGCAAGGTGCAATGCTAGAATACCGTGTATTTGGAACATTGATAAATTGCCTCGCTCTAATTAGTCTTCAGTTTTCATTAACAGCAACGTAGTTTGATGTGTTTAATGATATAAATTAATAACGAAACGGGGTATCATGCGTTTATACTGTTCGCGTAGTGAACATTTTTAACCGTTTATTTATTACATTTTGTACGTACACAATGGCGGGAGGTATGCTATCATTTACCAATAAAATTGTGAAATAAAATTCTTTAATTCTTTGTTACATTGTGTTGCAAATATACTATATAAAATAATATTCTACACAATATTCCTTTCTCATCGATCGTAAATAAATGCATATTTTCATAATAATGAAATTATCACGAATATTTCTTACATTTCAAATACTACATCAATTTGTTATACTGAATTAACAGTCTTACAATGTACAATTACTCTTTAAACAAATTTCTTTATAGATACTTGCTTGTTATTATCATTTGTATGAGTTCAAATATTTATTTTTTTAAATAAAAATGTTTTTTATTCAGATCGTGAGAATTGCGCGCGCATAGAGGCAAGAGCGACTGGAAAAACACGGACCAATCAGAATCGCTCTTACCTGAGCGCGCGTAATTCTCGCGTTCTAATTGGTCCGTGTTTTTCCCTAATAATTCAAAAACGGAGCTTCAAATCCCATTTTTGCAAAGGAAAAAGTTGTTCAAAACCGCATTAGCTACAACCCCGTTCCAGGAGTGAAACTAATTGCGAGACACTCTGTATAATATTGCGGATATTGTAAATATTTTATGTAAGTAATAATACTTAAACGATAAGACTTCATGATTAATTACATATACCAAATTTGTTACTTTTTCTAGTCTTCAAGAATACTGTCTAGTAAATTGTAGTAAACGCAGTTGAATAATATAATGTATTAAATACTACGACCATGCACTTTATTTTTGCAAAGTTTCGATCAGAATTCACGAATCACATTTTCGTCGGAGTCGTGCGGCAATTAAAATTACAGGAGAGGTAATTAGAAATTCTCGACAGGTTAACGAAGAAAATAATTAATTTTCGGCGCAGCCGATATTTAGGCACACCTTATTAGAGTACGTGACTCTATTTGCATCGCAGTTTGCAGCGAACTGACTGCTTTCTATTTACGTAAACGCGAAACCAGCGGTCCTTTAAATTTCGCGTTTCCATCGCACGTGTAACAGCATTAATTCCCGTACCATTAATGAAATTCATAGTTTCCGTGTAACGAGATACAGCAACCCAGTAATATTCCAGTTTAGTCGTAAAAATCCTACGGATAACTATTATCTAATAACCGTATGAAGATAGTAATTTCGCGATAACTTCTGACAGTTCGAAATTTATTACGATGCGATACTATTACGCTTTAATTAGTTTCTACGAGCACCAGAACTCAATTACTCTTGGATACAATAAATAATGAAATGTGCCTTCGAACGTTTCCGGAAATAAAGACATTTATAGAAGAGTGAAACTCGATTACTCGGATATATGAGAATAAAATAATATTGTTTTTAAAGGTTTAGAGAAATAAAGACATTTACGCAATAATAGAACTCTATTGGTTTCAGCTGCACTGTAAAAATAAAATATCAATGTCTTCAAAGATACGTAGATATTTATGCAACAATAAAATTCGACTACTTTCAGATGCAATATAAAAATCAAAGAAGAATGGCATCAAAGGTTTCGAGAAATAAAGACGTTTACAGAACAACGAAACCCTGTTTAGTCTCAGATATAATATGAATATAAAATTTATTGTCTTCAAAGGTTTCAAGATATAGAGATATTTACAGAACAGCAAAACTCGATTAGACTCAGATGCAATACGAAAATAAAATAACATTATCTTGAAAGGTTTCGAGAAATAAAGACAGTTACTAAATAAAAGAACTCTATTGCTTTTAGTTACAATGCAAGAATAAAATATATCTTGAAAAGTTTCGAGAAATAAATTTGCAGAACAGTAAAAGTCCATTGATTTCTGATGCGTTCTATCAATAAGTAAAATAAAAGGAATGTCTTTAATGGGTTCAATAAATAAAGACGATTGCAGAATGAAAGATAATCTCGAGTTTCGAACTGGGACATTCATTAAGTTCCTCGTAGACCGATCGGAAAGAAACCTTTTGTTCTTACGTCCCTGAGAGGGAAATATAGTAATTCCGATTACGATTGATCACCGATGAGAAATGCAAACAAAAGGAAGCCAATATTGGCGGAATGGCGGAACGTTCGACGTGATTCAAGATGGAAAACGAAGGATCATGATAAATTACGAGAATAAACCTCGAAACGTACCGTGACTCGCTTATTTCCTTTCCCGAACGTTTGCATTTTTCAAAAAATAATCTTCCTAATATTAGAAAGAAGGTTTAATTAGGTCAGGTTAGGTTCAGTTCAATTATGGTTAAATTAAATTTGATTTAGGGAAATTGGACAATTGGGAAATTAAGGGAATGCGAAATTAGGGGGTTGGGAAATTACGGAATTGGGGAATTAGGAGTTGGGAAATTATGGAATTGGGGTATTAGGGAATTGGGAAATTAGGAGTTGGGAAATTATGGAATTGGGAGATTAGGAGTTGGAAAATTATGGAATTGGGAAATTAGGAAATTGGGAAATTAGGAGTCGGAAAATTACAGAGCTGGGAAATTGGAGAATAGGCGAATTGGGGAATTGGGGAATTAGGCAATTGGGAAATTACAGAATTGGAAAATTAGGGAATTTGAGAATTTGGAAATTAAGGAATTGGGGAATTAGGAAGTTGGGGCACTGATGAACTGAGAAATCAGGGAATTGGGAAATTAGAGAATTGGAAATTGGAAATGTGAGAAATTGAGAAATTTGAAAAATTAAGAATTGAAAAATTTCCAAACACACATAAGTGTTCAAAAGCTAAAAGCAAGTAGTTGCTCTTCCCTCTAAAGTAGCTCTCATCCATAAGCGATATAGGTTCCAGACGAGTCACCACTTCGATCCCGCAATATGTCTCGTCTTTTCTACGTCCAGCCATTTTCGCAGAATACAAAGTTATAGTGCAAGCTTGCGAACGTCCCACAAATCCACTCGCGGCAATCTTATAACGAGAAATCTCATCGAGCCGGCGATTCCGTTCGAGTGATTCGCGGCGAAACACGAGGCAACAGTTTGCTTCGAGAACATCCAGTGATATTTGCAACGGAACGAAAGAGAAGCAACGTGGCGTTCCCGTAATTCTTCCCTCGGGGAGGATAACGGAAAATCGCGATAAATAGGAGAGAACGAAATTCCGTGGTAGGATCAGTGAACGGGGAAAAAGAGTGTCTGGCGAGCGGTAGCTGCGACTTTCGTGTTATCGTGACAAGAGAGCTTCTTGAAAAGTACCGCCTACGGCAGTCCTCCTCTTCGCTACGACTGATATATCGCGTCATATTTTACCCAGAAATCTTCCTGCTCTCTGACTGACGTTTCACCGTCAGACGTTTCTCTTTTTACGCCGCAATGATGTTCTTTCCACGTTGCATACGCGTCTCTATGCACACTCTGGATCTCCTTTACCGCGAAACGTTGCCGAGACAATATAAAGACTCGCATTCACATACCCGATATAATTCGCCGACTACAGTTAACATCTATGCGTATTCATAATTCTACGAATAAACTGCCGGTTTATGGACCTCCGCTTCATTTTCATACTTATAAATTCAATTATTATTATTATTTCTCCAGACCGCTATCATTTTACAAGTTCAACATAGTTTGCATGTATATGTATACATATATAAATATACGCATACACATGTACACTTACATGTGCATATACATATAAATATACATATGCATGTACATGTAAATAGACATATACGTACACATGCATAATGTACATATGTATAGGTAGACCTATATGGATGCATGCAAATGTGCATCTACATGTAGGTAGACATATATGAATGCATGTAAATGTACATGAAGCTACACATGTACAATACCCACGCAACTATACACGAACATGTAGACATAACACATATACGTGTACTTATATATTTTTCGAACGAAAATGGACCTGAAGATGTTACATGAAAATCCATGCAGAAGCGTGACAGGTAAACGCAGGGGTATTGAAATAAATTGACAAGCGGCCTTGCGTGAAACTTGGACGGCAATGTAAGTTCACCGGTTAATTCAATCGACCCTCCATTCAGCTAGTGCAATATCATGTAATAGCATTTGCCAATATGCTCGGAATAGGAAGATGACATCGGCTCGAGGCCGCAGAACTAACCCTGCCCGTTCACCAGAGATACACAACGATAAACTGAATTTTCACATGGTCAATCGGACCGGGAAAATTAGGCCAATCATTTGCCTGCTGCGAAGATCAGCCACCGAAGGAGCTACAACGTGGTACGAACAACTTTTCAAATACAGTTCAATTCTTGTAATTTTTATATCGAATACTGGTACGTTTCAAATTTCTAGACTCAAATTTGTAGATCCTGAAATTATTAGATCATTAAATTCCTGAATCGTGAAATTCGTAGCAATCTGAAATTCATGGATCATCAAATCTGAACATTCTGAAATTCATAGACCATGAGATTCATAAATTCACAAATATCTGGATCCTCAAATTTCTAGATTCCCAAATGCTTAGATCTCCAAATATCTAGATAGACACATTTCTAGCTTTCCAAATGCCTAGATGTCCAAATTTCTAAGTCCATACATTCTTAGCTCTCCAAACTTCTAGATCCCCAAATTCGTAGACCTCCAAATTTCCAGATTCCCAAATTCTTAGATCTACAATTTCGTAGGGTCCTAAATTCTTAGCTCCCCAAATTCCTAGGTCCCTCAATTCTTAAATTCCCAAATTTCCAATTCCTCAAATTTCTATATGCCAATATCCTTATATGCCAAAATTCCTATATTCCACACTCCCTACATCTCCGGAATTTCTATATTTCCATATCTCTACATCCCCAAATCTCTATATCCCTTATATTAATTTCCATACCTACACTTGTCTCGATAGAAAATCGAATTTCTTTGCGAAACTAAAAGAAATCTAACGAAACCGGTATTTAACTATTTATTAGGTGAAAAGTCTCGTCTGTACTGTCTGGCTGTTAGCAATTCGATCGACTTTGAAAGGAGGGAACGAAGCTTCCGACTTTCCAGGTAAATCAACGTGAATGTTGCACGATACAATTTGAAATGGCATGGAAGGAAACGCAATTTAGTTTCCACGCGAATCCAAGAACGATAATCGAGGCTCGCGTTACTACTGGCCGGTTCGATTTCCAGTTTCTTCGATCGAGTATTTCGTGGCGCGTTACAATCGTACGTGCACGACACGCTCGCAACTGTGTCAGCCTGAAAAATACACGAGATCACGATCGAACACGTTGGATATATTATTTGCGGCGGTGGAACACGGAATTTCGGCGTCGCCCGTCATGGAGTTTATGAAGAACGTGCACGTGGCTAGATAGAAACGTCACTTTGTGTCGCGTTGCTTTCAGCTGAAACGAGAAAAGTGTCGATTCGCATCTCCGATATCCGACGACATCGAGTACGAACGCTATCGCACGTGAGCGTCGAGACACTTGGTCAAACTTGAGATAGCGAAGCATCTTTCGAATGCTGCGTTTGTTGACCCTTTAACTGCGGGTTAATTTCATTTAATTCAATCTTCGTCTAATTTTAATCTGATCTTACTACTGAGATGATATTCTACTTCGAAAGATTTTTTTTGTATTTATTATATTTTCAGTGGTATTTGGTCGCCGCTATTTGGTATTAGAAAGAATTGACTTGTTTACATACCACCTCTGGCTATATAATTTTA
Organism: Megachile lagopoda; assembly: GCA_036983795.1. Lineage (NCBI taxonomy): Eukaryota > Metazoa > Arthropoda > Insecta > Hymenoptera > Megachilidae > Megachile > Megachile lagopoda. Next base: position 9,390,106 of record CM072787.1, read on the forward strand.
GCATGTGGTTTATGAACCACATCTGCAGTTAAAAGGTTAATTCTGAACTTAATGCGCACTTACTCAAAATTAAAATTGTATAAAGTTGTATAAAAATTCCTCCCCCCTCCCACCTCAATATACAAAAAATACAGTTGTATAAGATTTTAATGCCACGAAATTACATCAGACTTTTGACATTGATTTCGTGCGCAAGAAGATAATAGAATCAACACCTTTCTGCTTGTTTCACCATGTATACGGTTAAAGGAAGAGGGTTGCGCGTGTATCGCATACATCGCGTAATACGGTTTAATTTCCTGTCAATAATTACAAAGCTGCTGGGTTGAGTGGGTCAGCAATATTGCAGGTTGAAAGTACAGCTCGAAGTCACGCTTCGTAGAGAAATCTATGCACGAATAGCACACGAAGTAAGTTATCCTAATATGAGCCAGATACAGTTGCGGTTATACCGATCCACCTTCATTTTGCCAATGAATTATTGAACGAACACTTTGTTCCAACGATTTGTCGTGGAATTACTGACAATCTTCTTATCATCAAGTAATCTATCTTCCAATCAAATCCATTTGTACCCACTTTTAACGAAATCAAATTTTTGTCTTAAATTTTCTTTTGTATATGATTTTCAAAGAAAATCAGATTGTAATACATTTTTAATTTGAACTACTTTTCTGACTCTTGTAAAAAATATTGTGTACTTGATACACTCATAAAACTGAAAGTTTCATATCATTTTGTATACTTCATACTATGTCAATTATATAAGAAATTGTGTTACATTGTTATATGAGCTTGATACAATTTAATGACATTAAAATTATGTCACCGTTATAAAATTATGTCAACAAGTAACCTTAGATTCTGCGTGTTTTGAAATTTATCGTACTTTACTGCAAAGGACTATTTTACATTAAAAATGTTAAACAATTTATGTGGTTATCTTGATGAAATTTTACTCCACAAATTGGTACGATGTAAGCGGTATTTTACGATACTTTCATACTTTTACGTCACGAAACAAGATCAGACTTTCTACATTTCGAAACACACCGCTTGATATGCAACGACGTAGTATTACCAGGTATTTATAACGGTAATGTAGCAGCCAGTGAAAATATTATACACCGTGTAAAATGGTATGCTAACTGCATAGGCTACATTAACGTGAATTGCATGAGAAAACTTGGAACCCTTCATATGTGTGATACGTATGTAACTGGATCTCTGGTCTGACTATATATGCGCCTATTCTACTTGATCGACTTCCTACGTTTTCTGAATTTCAACATGTTACTGCGCCTATAAACAATTTCAAATTTCTACATCCCTACATTTTTACGCTCTCAAATTTCTAGATCCTCAAATATCTATGTCCCCAAATTCCTATTCTCAAATACCAATATCCCCAAATTCCTAAATTTCTAAATAACTATATCCCCAAACTCCTACATTTCCAAATACCTATATCCCCAAACTTCTATATTCCCAAATACCTATACCCCCAAATTCCTAGATTCCCAAACACCTATACCCCCAAACTTTTAGGTCCCCAAGTTCCTAGATATCTGCAAATTCCTCAATGACCAAACTCCTATGTCCCTAAATCCCAAAAATTCCCAGATTCCAAAGATCCCCAATTCTTAATCCACCCCTAAATTATCAAATTCCAAAATTCTCAAATTCTAAAGTCCCCAAATTCTCAACCCATCTCAACTCTTATCCATTTGAAATCCTCAAAAATCCCCATAAATCAACGAGTGGATTATCTTCTAATTACCCAGTATTTTTCTTAGAGAAGCCATATTTGTAATCCGGCGTGCCTTCATCAATACCTCTTCGTAACAGTAAAGTTCGATAATTGAATTCTCGTAACCGTATTTATTTATTTATGCCTGAAACGCCGGTGTTTTTTCGGAGCGGACCCATTCAGGGCAAACGTATCGTGGGCCGATCATCGAGATCGATACGTATAACCGGTTAATTGCAGATCGTGTAGGAACAGATCGACCGACTCGGACAAAGTTTCGTATTCAGGTCAATTGAGGTAAATGCGCGAAGTCGATGTATATTCGCGCGCGAGAGCAGCTAGCTTTTGATGCTGCGTGAAAAGGGTGGCTCGTACACCACCGAACGCGTGTGTGCACACACGCGAAACCGTTTCGAACATACGCGGAAAGTTTCCCCTTTCATGTCGTCCAAGTTACGAAATATCGAAAAACTGGTCCCGCGCTCGCGCCTCGTCGATTTAGTGCCGTGAACACGCATAAAACTGTTTATTTACACGCGTGCTACACTTTGTGCTGCATCGAGTGCGCTTATCGGCGCGGAAACAGCTTTCTATAATTTTAGCATCGACACTCCCGTTGTCGCCGATAGTGCAACCTTTACGGGGGAAAAAGGAGATTAAGGGTGCAATGATTTTATGTATCGGTGCACTTTGGTCGTGGGTACTCGAGATTTCTGCACTTTTTCACTTTCGCTGAAATTTCTAAATATATGCACTTTAAATTTGGCGCGAGCACCTTTGGAAGCTTGAGTGTTTGAAGAGTATCATTCATTTCTAAATTGTCGATTCTGAGTTCCTTAATGGTCTTGTAAATTTGAAAATTATGATTTATTTTTCTATTTTCTGATTTCTTAATTTTCCATTTCTCTAATTCTCCTATGGAGCAGTTCAACATTTTCCAAGTTTTCAATTCCCACTCTCAATTTTTCCATTTTCCTATTTCCCAATTTCCAAATTTTCCCATTTCTTAATTTCCCAATTTTCACTTTGTAATGACCGAATTTTCCAATTCCACATTTTTATTTTCTAATCTTCGAAATGAAGAAATTCTCCAATTTCCAAATCCCTAAATCCCCAACACCTCAAATCTGAAAGTTCATAACCTCTAAAATACCCCAGTCAACGAACAAACATATCTCCATTATATCGCCATGTTTCCTAAAGAGACACACCAATTTCCGAGAAAAACTTACATTTCAAGAGATCGTAACATGCGAATGAAATGGCATTGTATTCGCAGCCGGCTGATCTGATTCGTTGTAATCGAGCAAGAAACAAAAGGAGTCGAGAATAATGGTGAAGAAACGAGCAGTTCATACACGAAACGCGGAACGAGTCGTTCGTGTTTTGTCGTATGGCGTGTACGACAAGATTGATGGAGCTTTCAAGCTTTCGCTTTATATCGTTGGGAATATATAGCGTATCTATTTGAAATTGGATACCTGCCGCGGACTAGAGACCACGAGATTTGTGAAATATGCGACACTACGTTTGCCACAGCTGCCCCGAACGCTCCGATTTCTTCCAGATACTCCAATATTTTACCGCCAATATTCGAACACCGCTGTCTTTATCTCGTCAAACATATTCCACACGATTCTACGATTTTACGTATCAATACGCGACGTTCTAAGATTAAGGTTCATCATTTGCAAATGTAGCTTTCACACTTTTCACATTTATTCATACGTTTTCAAGAAGCGTACAAATATTCTCGTAGCTTTTGAATATTAATTAATTTATTGAATTGAAAATGTTTTTGTATCAGTTTTAGAATTTGTGCAATTTGTTATATCGTTAAATACCGTATTCTATTAATGAATATTGTGTTATTAAATATTGTCTGGTATGTTGTTAAATAACGTTGTATATTAAATAATTTTTCAAAATGTCTCGATTCACAAAGACTAAGAAATGTTTTTATTCGTTACAGACATATTTCTTCGTAATTTTAGAATATCTCATTAAAGCACATATAAATTATTTCCCTGTGTCAAACTAGAAAAAGTAAATGCGTCCTATTTTCTACTCGAACTGAAGCACCTATGAAGATTTTAAGATAAATGTGTTTAAATGAATATCAAAGGGAAATATATGTATAAGATGCATTAATTTTCGCAAATAGTTTCAATGGAGAATACTTATTCAATTCGGCACAATTGTCGAATTTAATATCGACCTTCGTCACGATGCAACATTACGCTTCAATCTCCTAAAGGACATAATAATCGCCTTTCAACTGCTCGTATCGCATTCGCATTTCAGAACCATTTATCAATCGTTATCTGCCATCAATGATCTTGATGCACGACGAAAATGCGTGCATACGTTTAGAACAATGTTAACCGGCAGCCGATTACGCATTCATTTTCCATCTACTTAAGCATCGCATGAGAAAAGGTGTTGTGCACGCAATTAACGTCTTTAAACGGCAACAATTTTTCCTGAAAACGGTCTTAAAGAAAATGCCTGGCAACTCAGCTTTTACCTTCACGTGTCATAAATATTAATCCGAGTAATTAGATATTCCCTGTTACACAATTTTTCTAAATACAGTATCGGGGGAATTGATCTGCATAATTTAACACAACTGGCAACAAGCCAATCTGGTATTAATGATACTAATCGATGCTCCCTACTGTTGTTTTCGCGAAATATTTACATGCAAATTTATATGGCGCGTGTAGTATTTTATTTTTATCGCGTTATGCTGATCCTGACATTTTTCAGATCTGAAATTGGAAAGTTGGAAATTTGAAAATTTTATAGTGTATGGAAATTATAAACTGGGAAGCCTGGAAATTTCAGATTGGGAAATTTGATGCTTTGGAAAGTGCGAAATGTGGAAATTTAGAGTGAGATATTGAGAGATTAGGGAATTGAAAAATCAGGAAATTGAAAATCGGGAAATTGCACATCTGAAGAATTAGACAATACGGAAATTGGAAAATTGGGAAAGTGGAAATTTGGGGAAATGAAAAATTGGGAAAGTGAAAATTTGGGAAAATGGAAATTCGGGAAAATGGAAATTTGGGGAAATGAAAAATTGGGAAAGTGGAAATTTGGGGAAACGGAAAATTGGGAAAGTGGAAAATAATGAAAATGAAAATTTGGCGAAATGGAATATTGGAAAAATAGAAAGTTAGGAAAATGGAAAATTGGGAAATTAATAAATTCTGAAGTTGAAAAATTGAAAATACCCGGTCACTTGTCCATCATTGGCGTACACAGTGTATAAGGCGCGTTTGCAAGAAGATGAATCGCCGAATTTCACTTATTGTCAGTGTCGTAAACCTGTAATCGTGCATACACCCCTATCCCCGAACGCAGGAAATTGAAACCGGTAGCTATCAAGTTTGATCTCGTTTCGAGAACTCAATGATCGACAAACTACGGGGACGCATAATTTCCCCTAATTAGATTCTGGACGTTACTGATTGATCATTCTAATTCGTGTAGATTAGACGATTCCGCGTACAGCACGGCTAAATCTACACTGATTACTAATTCAATTTTTCACTTTCTAACTTATACGTAGATATAATTTTTCAGGAACGTGATTAACAATTTTCAGATCTTCTTAATTTGTCACAATTATTTCCAAACGACTATTTTCTGCTCTTATGCATATTCAATGATGCTTAATATTCGTTTGAAAACGCAATTAACTCAAATTAATAATGCTTACACTATATCAATATTATTATACAGAACGTAAGGAAATAAGTAAAATAGAAATTACGATTTATGACTAAATAAGTAAATTTTATAGTTGAAGCATGTTTTATGATAATTTGAAAAGAGTGGTTTGAAAAATAGGATAAGACAGTGAATTATTAACGGTACAATAATCTCTGAAGCAAATCATATGTTTCAATATCAAAGCTGTGTTATTCGATCCCGAAAATTATCCAAACTTCCGAACCGTAAAGTATTTAAACTTCTAAGATGTGGAGTCGTCGAACTTCCACACTGCGAGTTCTGCAAATCCTCTTGAAATAATGGAACCATCAAATTAGTGGAATTTCCGCATTACGAATTTCATGAATAACTTCCAAACCTAATAAACTTACCTTACATTAGCAAGAAAATCGTACATTCAGGAGACTGCGTGAACAATCGATATTTCAGTGACAACATTAACAGCATATTACACTGATTTATATCTATCGATTATTAGTACGTTGATTACTGTGTTACATGTCACTGGACGAATCTTATTGAAATTGTCGGTGATAACAATTTACTGTTTTGGTAATATTAATTTTAATTGATATGTTAACTAAATTTTGATTTTATTTGTATATGTGAAGGACAATTAAAATATATCATATAATAATATATGTATATGTGAAGAATTATTGCTAAAATAATGTAATATAGTTTAGTATTCTTAAAACCGTATGAATTATTAGAATTATTAAAACTCTTTGACTCAGTTATTAAAATTATTATGATTGTAAAAATTAATAGTGGCGTTAGAATTATTTTGAAAATTTTTGAATTTCTTGAAATCTTTGGTATTAGTGGAATTCCCAGATTTATTGGAATTATTGGAATTATTGAAATTATTGGAATTATTGAAATTACTGGAATTATTGGAATTATTGAAATTATTGAAATTATTGAAATTATTAGTATTATTAAAATGATTAAAATTGTTACAATTATTGGAGTGATTCAAATGATAAAAATTATGAAAATTATTCAAGTTATAAAAATTACCAAAATAATAAAAATGATCAGAATCATTAAAGTTATTAAAACTATATAAATAATAAAAACTATTACAATTTAAAAAATGAGCAGAAACGTACAAATTATTATAGGAACTTCTGAAGTTCATAAAATCATTAATGCAATAAAAATTATTGCAACTACCACAATTACTAAAATTGTCAGACACAAAAATGGTTACAAAGATTCATAAAATTCTTACAATTATTTCAATACTTAAATTAAAATTACCCGAATGTATTAATAAGTGTTAGAATTTCAAATATAAGCCATATAAGCTAATGGAAATCAGAAGCATCGACCCAAAACAAACAACACGAAGCTGAAAATGGACCAAGTTGATCCACTCGGCGCGTGCTGTGTAAATAATTAAGCGTAACCGAACGTCAACAATCGACAAAGAGGAAAAAGAACATCGAGGAACAACGATCTAATAAAATTCGAGCGATGTTCGATGAGAGGAAAAAGAAACAAGGTGTTCACGCAGAGGTATCAAGGAAGGAAATTGAACGGTAAATCAAAAGAGACCGGTGAAATCGAGTCGTTTCAGCGAAAGTTCGTCCAGACTGTACTCGCAGCAAAGTCTGACGAATGTCTGCCATTTCGTCACGAACGAATCTCGCTATGCCGAGGATCGATACCACGAAATTGGCTGCACCGCAGAAGAAAACTCGAGCAACGGTTCTTTTGAAAGGTGAATTTATAGCGACCGCAGGTTCGTTAACGTACAAACGATCCACAATCGACGTCCCTTTCAAACGGTTCCACCCTTTCGACCGCCTAATTCAATGAGCTAATTCACTCTACTATTCGCTGACGTTTAATTCATTGAAATGTCTTTCTATCGCCCCTTCTGTATCGCCGTTCTCCGTTTACAAATTATTGATCCACCGGTTTCCACCTATCGATAATGCGTTCTACCGGTGACGCGAGTTTCTTATCCCCTCAATTGTAGTCCTTTCGGTTCGATGGACCTTCGCTTAAATTTGTCATTTTGGGATTTTTCAATTTGGGGTGTTCATTTATGAGCTTATTTTGCTGGGTTTCGAATTTTTTAATGCTCAAAGAAGTTTCACAATTTTCATATTTAGAAATTTCAGAATTTCCAAATTTAGTAATTGAGAATTTTACAATTTCTACATATAGGAATTGAGGAGTTTCATAATCTCCAAATGTAGGAACTAAGAAGTTTCCTAAGTGCTAAATTTAGAAATTTGCAAACTTTCAAAATTGCAAGTTCTCAAATTTATAAATATACAGGGTGTCTGACAACTAGTGTAACTCTCGGAAAGGGGTTGTAGCGAATGTGATTCTGAACAACTTCCTTTGTAAAAATGGGGGCTGAGTCTTTGTTTTTGAATTGTTACCAAAGATATGTATACATGTACTGTAAGGAGATATAAAGAATTTCACGGGAAGTCTTTGCTGAAAGTCTTTTGTTTACATCTCTCTACTCTTTCCTACAACTCTGCCTCGGGAAAAACCCAACATCGCCGTCACAGCGGGGCCTGGATAATATCTGTTGACGAAGGGGTGAAAGCGATCGAATCTTGTTCGAACTTGCTCCATTCTGAGAAACACTTAATTTATCTAAATCAATTCTGACTATCGTCATGGATCTATTATCCACTCGCTCTTACAGTATATACAAAATCACACCTTCTTAAATATAGAAGCTGAAAAGTCCATAAACTTCCAAATCTTTTAATGTCCAGAACGACAAATTCATATACACGAATATTGAAAAATCTACGAATATCTAAATCTAGAAACGTGTATCTTTAAAAATGTACAAAATCGCAGATTCTTAAAAGTACACTAAAATGTTCAACCCATTAAATAAAGACACGACACAAGGTATACAAGAGAGTACACGTACCGAAAGCCAATACTTTGAAAAAGTAATAAAGACCATTCCAAAGTTGGGACGTTAGATGTCGATTAAAAGCGCATCAAGAATTAACGAGCAGTTTCGAGTGACGATAAACTCGCTTGTAACTCAATTATTCGTATGGATGTACAGGTTGCAAAGGAATTAATAAATAAAAAGAAAATGCCTGTTCACCGTAGATAACGGTTAAAAGCAAATAATCAGATAAATATAAAATTGCCTGACCGCACGGTTGCGTGGCAATTAATTTACGTGACAACGGTTGAGGCCATTAATTTTCAATCGGTTACCTAGACCGTACACCCGATTACGCATTAATTGAGGGTTTATTAATTGGTCACAGGCTCCAAGGATAACGGCCCGAAGGATCAAGGGAGTTTCATATTCGTTCATAAATTACGCGATTATTGACTACACGCGTCAGAAATCTTTCACGTCGTTTCAATCTTTCAGCTACTTTTTTTTATAGCTACTTATTCTTGCTAGATAGTTGCATAAAAATTTACGGATTCGTTTATTATCTAATTTTCTATTGATGGAGATACTTTAATGGTAGATACTGGTTTGTATGCTTGAATTAGAAAATTTGGATTTTAGGATTTGGGGATTTAGAAAGTTGGATACAGGAACATTTACATTTGGGATATAGGAATTTGGGAACGTAGCAATTTGGGTACGTAACAATTTGGAGATGTAGGAATTTTGGAGTTTTACGAATTTGGAAATTTAGAAATTTGGTAAGTTGGATTCTTGAAAATTTGGAGATATAGGAATTTAGAAATTTGGAAATTTAGATCTTTGAGAATTTGGGGACATAGGGATTCAATTTATGAATTTAAATTTCTCAGACGTTAGGAACTTAGAAACTTTGAAATTTTGAAATTTGAAAACAGAGATTTAGAAATTTAAAGATTTACATCGATTAATAGAGATTTTCAAATATGTTCATTGTAGAAATTTGAAAAATTGAATATGTAGAATTTGAGAAAGCTTATCGTCTACTGCGAATTTGAAAATGTCAAAATTTATAAACCTAAAAATTTGCAAATTTCCAAACTTGTCCAAAAATGAAAAAATGTATAACTTTAAAAAATATCTAAATTACTACTATCCATAATATCGGAATTTTTTCCTCTCCTTACATCAGAATTTTCCTTGAAAGCATCTTACTTAATAATTCCCCAAACCTCCATCCCGAACATCAATGTTTTCCCTAGGGAAGCCAGATTTTCTGAACGGTGTACCTCGAAAACTCTAAATGGCTTTCGTTCTCCTTGGCCGAAGGTTCAAACTGCGTTAGAACCCCGCCAACAATTTCAGATACCATTTTCTGCAATATCGTACAACAGTTATGCAAATGAAAATACTAAACTCGTTGCAGGCCATATTTCGGGCTGGTATCAAGTGGCTCGAACTTACACCACTTTTTCTTCTTAATTGCGGAAAACAATGCAGCACTTTACCATTCAACGCAGTCGTAAAAAGTGCCTCGGCACGCTACGTTAGCCATTTCTTGGAGAAACCTTCCCGTGGGATTATTGGAAAAACGTTGGAATGCTTCAATCGTGATAAAGAATAACTCATGGAAAGTTAATTAAGATAAATGTTTGTCGAGCACTGGATCGTGATATCGAACGGTAATAAGAAATGCAAAACGGAGCAAGAAAACCATTTCATAAGACGGGAAAATATTTGTCCCTTTATTTCAACCGGTTAATTAAGAGGGAGTTCGTTTGTGTTCTAAATAAGCTCAATATGGCTTTTATTGGAGTAATTACATAAATTCTTTTTATAATTATAATTAACTACATACAAAATGTATGAACGAAGATATATTCATGATTTTTGTGAATGTATCAAAATTACAATTTTATAAAACCATTAATGGTTGAAACTTAAAGCGAACTTCACTCGGTTCATTTGACTGAAAACGAGCTTTAAATGTTTCTAAAAAATCAATCCTTGATAAACTGATAAAGCAACTGAGCACATTATTATGTAAACAGTCTTACGAATAGAAAGATGATATTTGAAACGTTGTTGCCAAGAGTGGCGGACGACAATCAATATTCTATCCGAAGTTGTTTCGAAATGTGCAGCGAGTAATTCAGCCATTTTATACTGTGATTTTTTCAAAGAATAGAAAAATGAAGGTTACATTGTTTAATATTTTTCGATAATTAACGAAGGAATATTAAAGAGTATAAACTGTTCTTACGAGAGGTGACGCAGCATCTTCGAAACAATGCACGAGAAGAAAAAGGAGGCGGAATTAGTGGTAGCCGTTCGAAATCGCGGAAACAAAAGGGCTAGGTAGAAGAGGATGGAGGATAAAAAATGCAAGGGGGTGGTAGAGAAACGGGACCGCTTAGCGAGGGTAGTAGAGAAACCACATTTTAAAACCTTCGGTAGACTGGCGAGCTCGGCGATTAACGAAGATCAAAGTCTCTAGGATGCAACAAGATCTCTCTCGCGTGTATTCAGCAGCTCTTTTCAGAGCAACAGGGTTGCATACGGTCGGGCAAAAAGTGTTGGTTAAATAGACGCGCGCACACGCGTGTAAGAAGACGGGTAAAAACACAGAGTGGAACGTAAAAGTTGCATACTCGACTCGGGTGTCAAAGAGAAGAGGAAGAAGAAGAAGAACTTCTCTCTATCTCCACCGTCCGAGCCACCATAGCTTTTCACCGCACGCTATTCCCTCGTCCCGCCAATCTCGAGCCATCTCCGTTCCAATTTCCCCGGAAAATGTTTTTCCTCGTGCCATCGCTCGAAGCCGCGAACAGGGATGACACGAAAATTGCAAGAAAGTCCCGTCACAGAAACACGCGCGGAAAATCGAGCAGCCAGCTATCTTATCTCGACGGGATGGATTACGAATCGATATTATGCAAATTCCTTTACACACCTTCGTTCCTTGCAAATTCTGCCTGCGCTCCGCTGCGATAAATCAAGCCGCGATTACGGATCTACCGCAATTATGATTTCGTATCTGTCTGTAACGCACAAGCGAAACTTGCCTACGCGTTTCGTTCCCACGCATATTTCTATATACACGTATCGCCGAATTCGATAACGCATTCCGAAATACCTACACACCGAATTCCCTAGATCTTTGAATCCCTGGATCTGGAAATTGCCGAATCTCCAAATTTTCGAGTCCCGGAACCCCTCGAACTCGAAATTCTCAGATCCGATATCCCTCGACCTTAATATTCGTTACATGTTAAATTCCCTAGATATAGTTCTCGTTAGATTCCGAAGTTCCGTTGGATTGGAGTTCCCGTAGTTCCCTAGACCGGGAGTTCCCGAACTCAAAAATTCCCTAAATTCCGAAATTCCCTAGATCCCAAATTGCAACGATCTCGAAATTCCCTGGATTCCGTATTCCCAAGATCCGAAATGTCAAAAATTCCCTAGACCTTAAATCCCCAGAAACGAAAAATCCCTGGATTCCAAATTCCTAAGGTAAGAAATTCCCTGCATCCTGATTCCTAAAGTTCTGAAATTCCCTAGATTCCGAATTCCTAGGGTCCGAAATTCCCTAGATCCTAAAATCCTCAAACCCTAAGTTCTGTAGAATCGAAGTTCCTAGATGCAAAAATTCCTAGACTTTATACCATCTAGATTCTGAATTCTTCGTATATCCAAATTTCCAATATCCCTATGTCCCCATATTCCCGAATTCTAATATTCCCGAACATCAAAATCCTCGTGTTGTTAATTTATAATCTTACATCTTCCGAAAGACCTTAATTGCAACTGTAGGTAGAGAATGAAACTAAGCAAGCGACAGAATGAGTGACAAGTGTGAGAGAACATGAAAATTAAACTCGATTAAAGTTCATAATGAAATCTAATGAATTGCCGGGTCAAATAATTCATTACACGGTGAATTTGAAGCTAAAGCGTTGAAATTATCTTTCGAGAGAATTATATTATTTTATAATAGTAATGTAATAATCAACACTTGCTCGTAGAGAAATCGTACGGGTTCTATCGTCGAGGTTCCGAACAGAGAAGCTTTACATTTTACAGAATCCGTTTAATTTAATCTGGTATTCTTTTCTTTTTTATTGGACGTGCTTTGACGGATTTATAGCGCTTCTGCTTTCTATTCAATTTGTTTTGTACACGTTTATCTGTTTAATACACTTAGACACTTAATATTGATCAATCGAGGAAAACGATTTATTTTTACAGTTTCCTCTGCGCGTACTTTCCATCTAGTCATTTAATTATAACTTTTATTACGTACTGATCACTCTTTTTGCTGCGAAATATAATTACAGGTGACTGCTGTTTACGACAGTTTGTTAAAATTTCAGAAAACTGCTTTACTTCGAGCAAGAAGTTAAAACGATCAATTTTCATAATGTAAGGCACTTAAGCATATTGCTCTTGTAGAATTTTCGCAAAAGATAAAGGTCTCGTTCAAAGAATGCTTCTTATAATTACGTGCCACGACTTGCGTTTTATGTCAACCTTATAATTGAAATAACGGTAAATTCAAATCATCTAACCACTACATAGGTAATTTTAGAAAATAATTCTAACTTTTTCGGTAATCAAATTACCTGAAACTGTATGTATTCTACCTGTATACTTGCAGCAGTATTCCTTTGTAAAAAAATATTATTTTATTAGAAAAATAAATAAAACGACAAATATAATCCATAAGTCCCTTAAAACCAAAAGGAATGTTCGCAACACGCTTACGCATCCAACTCGAGAAAAGCAAGTGATTTCTGTACTCAAACGCAATTATCCCGAAATCACGTGTATACACGGACAATTATGTTTTCATGTTACAAGTAGACGCAAAGACATTCGATGAACGATTACTGAAATCGCAAACAATCATGAAAGTAGCATTGAACGACGCAACAAGCAGATTCGTGACTCGTCTTTCGCAACACGCTGTCAAGCGGACAGAATTACGTTCGCGATGGAGCAATCTTCGAATGCATATTTATGATGCATATCGCGCTCGAATAGCAACGAGAAGAACGAGAGCGATAGAATTGTGCAACTTCGATCTTCGATTCGTCTCAAACACGCTCGTCGTCCGATCAAAGATAAACACTTACATTGCGATTCAACGATCGAGAGCAGCGACAAAGAATCCGACAAGATCATTCGAATCTCATTTGCATTCAACCTGCTAACTGGGGAACTTAATTCGTTATGCTAGCGACAACGAATAACCTGATGAAACCGTTTACAAAAGATCCGTGGGCGTATCGTGCCCGCTAAAAAACTTACGGGCAATAAGTATGCACGGGACGTGTAATAAAATGTAGTTCGTATTCAGAAATTTAGAAATTTCTTGAATTAGAGAATTCGACGATCCAACCTGTTGACCAAAGAATTTGACCCAGTAACACTGACAATGGCACGTATAATACAATTTCAATTGTCGGATATTATCCGGATAAAATGAGGTATAGCAATACTGTTTTATTCGGTGTAAGGTGAAAAGATCCAGTACTCTCGTCTCTCTAGCAGCCGGTACAGTTCTTGAACGGCACGTAAATTCATACAGAGTTCTTGGACCAGACAAGTTCTTTCGTTTCAACGTTTCACGGGGATAGAGTTATCTACCCTCTGGACGCGTACTCCGGAACATATTTTTTCGGATTACACGGTTTTCGAGCTCTCGTCGGCTACGTGCATCTCGTTGAATACGTCCGCGTGAATCATGTGAATACCGGGGTAAATTTCATTAAAGCGATTCGGGTCAGCTGATATAAAAAAAAAGCGCGATGGATAATTTTGCGGTCGTTCTTTGACATCGTTCACCCCTTTTTTTCCTATTTCGCTTCCGCTCAACCCTTTGCGTTCCGAACGCGTTCCGGCCATCCGCTTTCGGATGAACCCATCATCTCTCATTCTTTCCCGTTTGTTTCTCGACGTAACAACGGGCACATTTTCCTGTTCCGCTCTCCTCTTTTTTTTTCTTTGTTACCTTAATTGCCTCTTCCGTGGCAGATCGTCTGAAGCGTGTCTCGAGTGGAAAGGAAATCGATTTCCTTGGCGTTCGGTGATGGGACGAACGTCCTCTTCGGGAAATGGCACGTTTTTAACTCTTTCACTGCGAACGACGTATATACACGTCCTCGACAACCAACTGTTAATTGCCAGAAATGCTTGTGGATGACTACCCATCGACACGATAAATTGGAATATCGTGGATAAGATATGCAACAGGAAAATGTGACATCCACATGTATCTAGTCTAATCTTTACTTGAAAATGTACAGCAGAAACGTAAATGCTTCTAAATATTCTTTCTCCACATATTTACCGGGTGAAATGTTTTTCTTTTATTTTCTAGTTTTATTATACAAAAGTTTATTCAAAATGCGTTGAAATATCATTTGTTAACCGCAACTCATAAATATTAGTAATGTTTATAATGTATATAACTCTTTTTGTTACATACAAAGACTTACAACCATAAAAGAAAGTTGCAAGAAAAGACTTCGTGAAATGTGACAAAGATAGCAATTGTAATTTTATTGTACGTGTTTTTACTTACATATTTACAGGAGGTGACCTACGCGTGCTCCCATGTCTACATCCACTTCACATCGTCGAGTTTCCGAGTGGTGGACGCTGCTTTTCTGCCACTCCCTGATCACAACAAAAGAATAATATTGAACAAATACAGGTTCATAATCATTTCAGTAACGTAAACATCGTTCATCGCAAAGACGAATGTTGTCAACGAATGAATACTACGACTTAAACGCGTATACAAATAGGTACAAGATCCATGAAACGCCATTTGTAAACAGAGAACTAGGAGTGTACAATGAGACGACAGTCTGTTTTCGTACAGAAGAGAAATTATCCTATAATTCTATCCTCCGGTCTTATTATCACATTAATTTCTGCGTAATAAAATCCGATTTTGATCCTTCAACAATTTTGTCATTTACTGTATTTTATTATATAATTATATACTATTATTATAGTATTATGTATACATATACATACTGTATTAGAAAAGAAATTATATTATTACAATATGTAATAAAAAAAAAATTGTATTACTTGGTGTACAATTTACGACTAACATACAACTGTAAAAATAATTTTAATTTTTGTAAATTTCAATCAACAGTTGTATTATGTTTTAAAAGTCTATTGTATTTATTACATTTAAATGTATAAATATAAAAATTAATAAGTAGCCCAGCCATTATATTTCTAATCGATTTTGAAAGAGAAAGTTTGAAATAGCATCCCTGAATTGTTACCCCAGTTTAGTAAGTTTTGAACCCTTTTTCTCGACACTTTGTGTAGTCTACTATTCGCGCTCTTTTCTTCGTCCGTACTGATCCTCTGCTTGTAAGTCCAACGCCAAGAACACCTCAACGAAATCGATTTAACGCGAAAGAGGTCCGTCGCCCAGGCCGACCGAGATATTCGTCTTCGGACTGCAATTTCACGACACACACACACAGAGAAAAAGAGAAAGCTAGAGAGAGAGAGAGAGGAAGCCAGGAAGCAAGAAGTTCCTTGCGCTTCCATCCGATTCCAATTAAGACGCCTCGAAACGACGTCTCGCGAAAACTTGTTCGTCGGTTCGAGACGCTTCTTGGTTCGTTCCTGTGTTCTAACTAACCAAAGCGCAAAACAGGGCAACCATTGCGTGTTCCAAGACAATTCGATTTCTTCCAATTGTACCCACCAAGATTCGATTAATTTCGCGTCAAAGTTCGCGTCAAGACCGGTTACAGCTTAGCCAGTTATACATAATCATTCTGGTGTACTTGATTTTCAAATTCGAAATATCCTGTATCGTGGAATCAGTGAAGTACATGTACAGTAGTTAGCGATGTAGAACAGTCAAATGCTGGATAATAGAATAGTATAGTAATAGAACAGATTTTCAGATTAAGAAATTTATGAATCTAGAAGAATTTGGAAATTTCAAAATTTATAATTCTTCGAATACAAAAAACTCCTAATCCCGAGCTTCACAAGTTTTCAGTCCAACACTCCCATTACATTATTCAGTTTCAGCGATTTGTATACTGCAAATTGATATAGAAAACTTATTACTTTATTCTACTGATATTATTTTGATGAGACTTCCGACGTATCAGATAGAGAAAATATGAAGTAATTATATGCAGCCATCGAGCATCGAAACATCGCATTAAAACGGTTAGAGAGGAGCCCTAATCTGCTTTATCATTGCCAGTTAATTATTCGCGGGCACTTGGCTATATTATACGTATGTAATAGAATATCCAAGAGTGGTGCACGTTAACCACGGTTACCGGTCGCGGTATTTGCGGCCGTGTTTCTCGGCCACGTTTGAACGCAAGATAATCTGACAGTACGGACTATGCGGAAACTTGGCCGTAAATAATCGAGTTGTCGATAGCACGACGGTAAATTAATTAGTCGCGACGTTTGCACGCGACGAAATCGCGGCCCACCGACGGGAATTAAATTAAATCGTGTCGTATAGTATGGAATCTAATTTCGCGTAAACAATTCGTCGAAACCTTTGCTATCGTGAATTTATCGGCGACACCTTAATTACCGTGTATCATTTAATGGCTCGTTTTCATGCAAACTTCCTAAGGTAATTGCTGCTGTTATCCGTGTCATTGCTTATCGCGCGTGTACCATTTATTTTTTCTTCCGACATCTTTTTAATTCCCGTTAATATCGAACTGCTAAAGAAAATATTTCTCCTCGAACTAGAGCAATACTTTAATTCCTATCCAAATTAACTCGGTGTTCAACCATGGAAATATTTCAAGTTTAATACGAGTTAAGCGCGCAGTCTTAAATTACATTTTATAAATGTACCAATGAATTTCTGTTTTAAACTTGTGTGGTATTACTGAACATATGACGTACTAGAAGTGTTATTAATATTTAATCGATTAATTAAACAAGTTTAGAGTTCTACTTCAGATGTAGACTCCAAAATTAATAAAATTATCTTTAACTTGTGCAGTGTTCCCCTGTTTTTCCTCGATGATATGTTTCCCATCGGTGTAAAAGGGAGCATGATGGAATAGTTACCAGCGATGCAAAGAATTTTACCGTGTAAAATTTCAAAAGGGTTTTATTCTTCTTGTGTGGATTTTTCCTGAACAGGTTCTATTCGACGAATATGCCATTCGGGAAAGCTTGGAACGTGAGATTTAAAGATCACAGCCACGTTCAGGCTTTGTTTTCTTTCTTTCCCTCGCCTCTTTGGTAGACGCGAGCGATACAATGCACACCTTGCCGGAGAAAGGAAATACGTCTATCGCGTTCGGATAGTTAACATATCCACGTTTCCAAAGTGCACGCACAACGCATTTTCTTAGCGGGTTCTGTCTAATTTAAGTTTTCATATTTCCAAACGTAGAAAATTCCAATTTTTGTATTTAAGGATTTATAAATTTCAAATTTCTGAACTTGTAGATTTATAACTTAAAAGTTTGTAAATTTATACAATTTAAATTTCTATATCACCAAATCTGAAAATGTGATATTTCCAAATGTCTAAATTAAAAGATCAGAAATTTCTAAATCTCTGAATCTGAGAAGGTTTGAACAAAGAAACTGAGAAATTGAAATTTGAAACAATATGGTGAAGTACATTAAAACATTGTACTAGAATAGAGGAACGGACTGTTCCGCTATAATTAATCCAACCACGAGGAGAAATTTATACAGTACGGATTCATTAAGCGGATACGCAAAGCGATACTCCATGTTTCTGGTTACCGGTGATGCAAATATGTAATACACAACGTGTAACGTTATCGGGTACAATGTAAACTTTGTTACTTGGTAAATGTACAGGGATCAAGTGTTGTACTCTGATAATAAAGCGTCGGGAAGTAAGTTAGAACAGGCCGTGGCCTTGAACACCGAAGCTTATAATTTTGATGGTAATTTGTTCGTTCGCGTGTCATTTTCACATTAATTCTACCAGCGACCACCGCGTGTGCACACATCACATGTTTCCGTGCACGGCTAAACGTTTCATCGGTTTTATTTGCTGGAGAAAGAAAATCTTTCCGCGAGTGTACACGGTATAAAGAGGAAATGTATACGTTATATAATTACGTTAATTAAGTTAACGCGATCATTGTAATATTATTTTGAAATTTAGCATTTTTAGAATTTATTATTTTTTAATTGCTTTATTATCATTTTTAGACTTTGGGATTTTGGGATATTTGGATTTTGTGATTGGGGGATTTAGGGATTGGGGATTTAAAGAATTGGAGGATTTAGGGACTGGGTGATTAAGGGATTTAAGGACTGGGGGATTTAGAGATTGGGGGATTTAGGGATTTTGAAATTTAGGGATTGAGGGATTGGGAGACTGGGGAATCAGAGAACTTTGAGATTTAGGGATTTTGGGATATTGGGATATTAAGATATTCAAATATTTCAATTGTAGAGTACAGGGATTTTGGAATTCAAGGATTTTACAGTTTGAGGGATTAAATGATTTTGGGATCTGAGGATATGGAGATTTAGGGATTTGGGATTTTGTAATTTGTAATTTTTAAATTATCCTATCTTCCTTATATAATTTTAAAAATACCAAAAAATCCAAGAATGTTATCTATAACAATGCTTGATCGTTAATGGATTAATGAACTTAGATAAAACAGAAAAGCGGAAAATTATCGATGAAACAAGTAAGTCCTAATAGTCGGCAAATAATTTCATTTAATCTTCTATTAACCTAACTCGTATTGTAGCCTCGCATTAGCACGAACAAAGCAGAAGTCTGACTCGAAGAACACCTTAACTTTCAAGAATGAATTAATGCAGTCTACTCGGGGATGCTCAGACATTTCCCTGGAAACGTATAATGTTGTCGCGAATTAGGATGCACCAGTGACATGATTCTGACTAGCAGAATACATCTCGGCAATTTGTGAAACAATATAAAATTTTAAGCCCACTAAATTACTGAAACATCAATTTACTGAAATTTAAGGATTACTTGATTCTTTTTCCGAGTAAATTTACATTTTAAAAATTGTCTAATTCCTAAAAGTTGAATTCCTCTTTTGAATTATTTTTAAGTAAAAAATATTAGAAGTCAAGAAGTCAAGAAAATTGTTATTAAGTTTATACTTTTTGTAGCTTGAATTTTGTACCAACATGTAATTTAGAAAAATGTTAATCATTAATTTTATACAGAATTTACTTAATTTATGATATAATTACTTTTTGAGTTACGAGATAATTAAATTCAATTGAACAATTTTAATTTCAGAAAATTCCCGACAAATTTATGATTAAAAATCAAGGAATTTATAATTAAATCTTTTTCTTAATATTTTAATCATTATTCTACTAACTTTGTCAAGTCTTAAATAAATTATATAATAAGTGTAAGTCTACACACACATCTTCAATTATCTGCAATTAAATTTGTATATCATCTCCCAAATTAAAACCTCTGCAATTAAATCGTTTAACTCATTTTTCGCCAACGATGTGAACGAACTCGTTACAGAACCTAATAATAAAACCATAATTGTCGCATGCAATTGCTGTGTATTATTGAGCAAAGTTATAGGTAAATTTCAAGCTTATAATTTCTGCCTTAGTATAATCGAACAACGTGACGTAGGCGGTATAGCAAAACCGCAATTTGCTAGGTCACAGCGTGCAATGTGTTAGAAGCCGTGTATTGTTCAAATAATAGGTATTCAGGTAACGTTGTTCGACAATCATTTTGTTTTCCCTATAATTTCAGGTGTTACCAATATCATTAAATTATGTAGCATAGAGAAACCTGCAATTACCAGCGACTCTGTATTCTGCATACAAAAATGATATTGTAATTAATATCATTTGATTAATGGTGCATTCAAATGGTTTCAAAATGAAAATTATTTATGCGAGCGTTCAGCGATAAACATTCCTATGATTTTTAAATGAAAATCGTTTTAAAGTAACAAAAAATGTTATTTGTACTCTAATAATTTATTACCATTACATATCATGTTACGTTATTATTAATAAGGCTTCACAAACTTGCAGCTAACAAGCCGTACACTAACAACACTAGTAACTTTAAAGTGACATAACGTGTGCTATATGAGGGAAATTTGTTAGCTGATATCTGGCATGTGGGTAGTAGAGATTAAAATAGTTATGATAAGTTAATTACATAAGTTACAAACATTACAATTCTCCAACATCAATTTTCTCGAATTTTCAAATCTTTAAATTTCTATGTCTCCAAATTCTCAAATCCCCAAACTCTCAGATCTCCAAATCCTCAAATCCCCAAACTCTCAAATTCCCAAATCCTCAAATCTCAAAATCAACAAATTTCTAAATTCCCAAATCCCCAAATTCTTAAAATTCCAAATTTCCATCTTCCTAAATTTGAAGAAACTAACATGTCCCTGCCAATACGTATAAATTATTATAAATAATGTCCAGATTAGCAATACTCCTATAAATCAATAACACCGTAATTACTATAATTAGAATGACTGAATGAATGCTCGGTGTTGAACCATGAAACGCTTAACATCGGAATGGGAGCATACGTAGATAGAACAAAGGTGAAGGTTCAATCAAAAAAGGACAAAGGTCAACCATCAATTCGGTTACGCAGCCCTGAACCCTTTTCAATCTCTCCATCAGTTAGCTTCTTCGATTTTGTGTCTATCTTAAGGGAAGCACGTGCAAGGTCAACATTTATTTCTGTTTTTGCTAACCCATTTTCTCCGCTAATTCACTGTTTAATGTCATGTACTTTTTTATTCAGTCACCGAATCGATGATTATAATATTCTAGTTATTTACAGGCGAGACCTTCATTTTTTCAACTGTAACGCGATAGCGCGATCTTTATCGAGAATTAATTAAACCAATGACAACGCGAAATTCTGCCGTTACCATTCGCCGAATGGTGAATTAAAATGCAGGATGCTTTTTGGTCTGTATAAAAAGCTTCAATGGCTGATTCTACGAAACGATAGTGAGCACAAAATGTCCTACAAACACAGTTCCATGATTCAATGATTAATGTACCGAATGTTGCGAGGGTCACCGGTGACAGACATTCAAAACTGAATACATTGTTAACTGAAGAAAAGATTAAATATGTAAAATTCTTCACTTTTTCAAATATTCAAATTCCCACATTTGAAGAGTTCTAACATTCCCAGATTCTTCAATTTCCCAAATTTACAAATCTACAAAGTTCCACTACTTTCAAACATATTGAATTTCTAAAAGACCAAATACTAACATCTCCGTACTATTCCTATGGATCCACATGTAGGTGTATGTAGTGCGCATGCGCCAACCTACGACGCCATATTAGATTTCGTATTTTCGAATCTTCAATTAAGTTAAATTTCCACAGTGACTACACCCAGACGTTTATAATACTACAAATACAATGAACTGTAAAATAAACTACTCTTTTCGAAAATAATATCGTAGTATACAATTTTTCTATCAATTTGCTCTAAAACATTTTTATTCTCGTTTGTAAATCATTCCACGTATGCAGATGATTCTGATCATACGAATAAATAAACAATTAGATACAACGAGATTTTCACCGAAGATTATAGTGTCCACGTTTATTTTAAACAGATTCTAAGTGGATTTCGTGTTCTGGGTCACGTCTGACCCCCAACCGTCCGGCATCACGTTCTTCTGACATTTTGGGCTTCCGAAACACGCGAACACATTGTTCTGGCCTAATGGTTGACTACACTCTGGACAGGCTGCTGTTGAATTATACCGGTGGCTGCGATTCGAGTGCATCCACTTCAAGTTCAAACAAGCATCTTATTAACCCTTAACCCTTTCGACGGCTCGCGGAAATACCGGAAGTAATGTATAATTTTCCGAGAGTTCGCTGCGAGTCGAGTGTTGTGCGCGAAATAATTCACCGCCACCTTTACCCCATGCAATTTGTCTTCTATTGTGCACAACCCTCTTGACGCCACCCCCTATATGACTTTACGTTTAATAATCTCCTAAACGCGGTTCGTAAGCACTCGTACCGAACTACCGTAACGTCTGTTCGCTCAATTAGCGATGAATTATTAACTCGGAGAGCGCCACTTCAGCTTTTTGCCACCGGCAATGAGTGACACTTTCACTCAATGAATCGAGCTCTTTTTTCTTCTTTGTTTCGATTATCATTTTTCTCTTGAGAGAAGACAGAGTGAGCCTGATTTTGTTATCTTAGGTACTGATGTAGGATAGCCTAACTTATAGTATTGTATTTTCATCTGGCTCTCAACTTTTATAATTATATGTTGGTTTTATCAAATTTTAAGTTGGTCGTGAATTCATGACAACGAGCCTTCTATTGTAATTTGGTACAAGATAGTGGACTTGTGTAAGATATCAAGAATTTCACAGAGTTCAAGTTTTTGTTACAAGTTAATAACAGTCTTTTATTTATATCTCTACTCTTTCCTATAACCTCCATGCTCGCTATACAAAAGGCAAAACACACCCCACTCTTCCTCGGGAAAAACCCAACATCGCCGTTACAGCAGCCTGATTAATATCTGTTGACGAGGGGGTGAAAGCGACCGAGTCTCGAAAATCTAATAGATTTTCAGTATAAACATTTTTAGGCAGTCTCCAACTTTCAATATAAATATTATATACGAGGAATATTAATTTTGTAGAAGTTTATGACTTGGTTATGAATTCGCAACAACGAATTCTGTTGTTCTATTGTGACATGATATTACTTCCAGTCGTAAGACTTCAAGAGATCCCGAACTTGGATAATGTAAAAATTTGAGGACCCGTAAATTTAAGAAACAATAAATTACAAAATATAAAGTTGAATATCCTGAAAATTTTTATATCTAGAAATTTTCGAATGTAAAAGCTTGAAGACAGTAAAACTTAAACCCAGGAATTTAAAAGATGAAAAATGAAAAAATACGTCAAATTGAGGAAAACAAAAGTGTGTAAATTTTGAAATTTACGTAGATATGTAGTTATCTAAAGGAGAGCAAGGTTGCACCAGAAGGTACTAGGGGGATGAACCGAGGGCTCGAGATGTGCACATGGGTTCACTACCCTCCGGTTATGCAGTCACCTTCCGTGTCGTAATTTCTTTGTGCAAGCCGGGTATACGCGATAAGTGCATCGTTCACCGGAAAGGAAGAGAAAAGTTGCACGGTGAAGCCGACTTGTAATCGTTTATACGAGACCGTCATTTCGCTGAAACGTGACCCGAGGGTGATGTTCGTTTCTGGTGCTCTCGACGCGTCGCAGATTGGACGCGTTCGTCGATGTTTGGTGTCGCGATTAAAAGAGGATTTGTTACGGATCAACGGACTTGTTCGCTCCATTTTGCCGGCCTTGTTTCCTTGTCTTTTCTCTCCTTTTTCAGGGTTGCCTTCCCTCGTCCCCGTTCCTTCTTTTTCTAATACGTTACGGTAAATCGGAGAAAGGTTAACCGGTGTTTGCATCGCCACGTATTTGCGATCCCGATTTCCTCTTGGTCCAGATGTTCGAATAATTGAGTCCGATGCCTCTGTGTTCGGGGTAATTGATGCGAATGGGTTTTCTACGTAGAATTGGTTCGTTTGGCTCTGTCGCTCGTTGAGGTGTAGATTTTTCATGGGTTGTTTGATTGAATCGGTTTTTGAACGCCCGTTTGCGAATTAACCTTTATTTCCTTCGATAAAGTGATCGATCCATTTCAGGGTGCTTACTTTTGGTTTCTGTTTTAGAGGTCGGTTTATGTCTTTCACCTAGTTCTTTCTGAATTTCGCAAATATTTCTTAAATGTTTAAATTCTCAAATTTTTATCATTACAAATTTAGTCATTTGTGAACTGCCAAATCTTCAAATTTTATATCAAGCTTTCAACTTTCTATCTTTTAACTTTTCAAATTCCTAAATTGCTCAATCGCTAAATTACTAATTTATCAAATTCCTAAATTCCTATAACCTCAGATCACCTACATCCCCAAATCCCTATATCTCTAAATCCGTATATTTCCAAATCCCTAAATCCCCAAATCCATTAATCTTTGAATCCTTATGTCCTCAAATCTTTACACGCCCCAATCCCTACATCCCCTATATCACCAATACAAATATCCCCGAATCCCCAAATCCACAACTCCTAAATATTCTATGAAACAATCAATTTTCCTTACTGCTTTATTTACCACTTTTAATTAATACAATACCAAAGAAAATGTAAATAACTTTCACATGCAACATTGTAATATTTTATGTCTCATTATTTAGCAATGTTGGTTCTTTGAATTTCTGCATCTCCGAATCCGATCCGTTTCCCGCATTCTACCAACGAAAGGAAATATTGTCATTTCTACGCGTAATATTATTATATCGATAAGTAAGTTTATCCGGCGTTATTAAATGTGATTTCTGTTATCTCATTGTTTTATTATCAGTAACTGGATTATTCGTTACATTATTATCTCGCGGAAATGCAGGTCAATTTCCCGCCTTTGTTCACGTCGATCGTTTTACTAATAATTTTGATTAAAACGTACGTTGTGACTCATAATCGATGGTGTACGAACAATTTGTACGTATCTTGCACAATGAACGTATAATACGATCATTAATAAACTCAGCAGGTACAAAATGGGCGCGAATAAAATATTCATCCGGTGATCTATCGCTTTCGGTTTAAACAATGTTCGCGGAATTGTTGACGTCGGGTGTAAATCATTTTCCATTTTTTAATTGTTCTTTCATCGTCGACAATCGAGCGTGATTAAATTCGCAATTCGAATAATTTTTGACGGGGTTGGAAACTATTAGTGATAAAATAACTACGGTGTAAAACGAAATAACCGGGCGGCTTGATGGAAGTGAATTAAATTGAAAATAAAAATAACCGAAGGTACTCGTATTTCAATTTCGCGTAGAACGGAATATAGCTCTGAATCTTTAAATCGATTGACAAATAAACTGCCTTTTTCATTCTGTGCAACTCTAAATATTGAATATCCTTCTCGATTGAACTCATGATCTTTTAAAACGTAATTTAAACATTCAGGATATACAAGCAATTTAAATTTCTGCAAGATTTATATTTATTATCGTGTTACAAAAATATTTCATAAAAGTTATAGCATAAAATGTATCCATTCTAATTGTAAGTTCTAATTCTGTATGAACAAAATATAATTAACGAAGTTAAAATTGAGTTTAAATATGAGTGAATAATTCACAAAAATTTACAAAAGTAAATAAGTTAATTTATAGAAATAATTTGTAATAGCATCTTCGTAAGATAAATAAACTGATCCTGCAAATTTTCTTATGTCAGAGCTAGCGGACAATGACGTCACGTTGATGTTGGGTTTTTCCCGAGGAAGAGTGGGGTGTGTTTTGCTTTGAAAGGACAAACGACTTGGTGAGAGAAAGTCGAACGAAAAATATTATATATATTATATCGCGAGCAGAAGATTGTAAGAAAGAGTAAAATATAAATAAAAGACTTTTATTAACTTGTACTAAAAACTTCAATTCTGTGAAATTCTGTATATCTCGTTACACTTATAATCGCAGAAAGAAACCATTTTTGGTTATAGGTTACAGTGTCTTGAAATTAAAATACAGACACTCTGTATGTAGCAATTATATGTTGAATATTTTATCAGCAGCGTGATGAATGAATTATCATGGAATGAAATGAGTTACAATTGATTAAAAGCGCTTTTCATTTCGTTCGAGAGAGAACGTGGCGAATACAGGGAAGGTTTGTTCAGCAGCGGATGAAATACCGCAGAAGTAAACGGGAGTAAATGAACCGTGATAAACGATTGAAATTTATCGCTGTTTGCTCAAAAGGAAGCATCGATTGTGGCATTGGTCAAAAGCCGCCAGTGCAAGGTATTCGCGACAGAAGAATGGAATTTTATCAGCGAACTATCTACTGGTTGTTGTCACGTGTAATTAACCATTAGACCCGGGCTTGAGGTACGCGGGTTGCGTTTGCACGCGATCTAATCGGATCAGATTGCGTCCTGCAAAGGCACAACGACCCTCCATCGCGAATGTCACTTGCTGAAATCTTCCAATTAAATTATATTAGCAATTATAATTCTCGGAACAGACTGTAATCTTTTGTTAGAAGTTTTTTGGTCAAGCATTAAGCCTTTTTAATTAGTTATAGCAACTTACGAAAGCTACCTTTGGGTGTTATTCTCTCATTTTGTAGGAGATAATAAATATTAGGAGACAATAAATATACTGTGTTATATATTACATAACATTATAGTTATTATAGTAGGAGATAAATATATTGTATTGTAGGATTCATATATCTCGAATTAGGGATTTTGAAATTTGGGAATTATCAAATTTTTAGAAGTCTAAAATCCCAAAAACCTAGATTACCAAGGAAGCCTCAAGTTCTATTTCCAATTGCACAGATCTCCAAAATTTCACATCTCCAAATTCCAAAAAACTAAATCAATAAAATAAATAATTAAGACACACAATTTTACTACGTATTTATAAACGAAAGACTAAGATCTTTTCATGGTGGCATTTATGACTCAGTGTAACCATATATTCAGATAACGCTGTAAATACTAACTAAAAATATATAAATGTTAGTATCTACATTGTCTTCTCCCCGCAAAAAATAAATGATGTACACAACGTTCAGAAACTAAAATTAGCCCTATTAACGCTATTTTAAGTCCTATGTGAGATATGTCCATTGCCAAGTGATATTTTCTCGAATCCTCATGCGCAGTGTCCACATTTAACGTTGTATCGATGCCAAAGAAATATATGTAGTCCGAACAAAATTGATTAATTTTATCTATCACATCTTGGCACTGTTAATAATTGATAATAACATAAGTATAAGAGAAATGCTATATATTCCCTGAAGCAAAGTTCTTGACTGTACTGTAAAAAAGCAATGAATTAACCCATTGCAAGTGCATAAGCCAACACTAAATATCCACTGCTGCAATATTAAAACAAATAAGGAAAGATTCTTGATTTACGCATTTACACGTTGACTATCACACAGAAGCAGCTGAATATTTGATCAGGTAGTATTTTTATTTTCAATAAACCTGGTCGTGTTATCTTACGTTATCTTCTACCAACACGACTACTATATTGAAGGAGTTGAAAATTTTATGAGGTATTTTTATTTTCTTCTTTATAATAGCAAGTAATTAATACGATTTCTATTAGATAAGCGAACAAATTCTTAACATGGGTATCAAAATTTAAACGTCACAGCTGAAAAAGTTAACTTATGAAGGAATAATCTAATAACGCAATGGGGCTCTAAATGTAGCAATAATATCGGCGAATATCTGTCAATTTTTCTGTCTCCGAAATTACACGTTCCCGTTAAGTGTACCAGCTGGTAAATTCGTTTGATCTCGAATATAGGAAGAAAGTCACGTTCACGGCGTAAACTCGGCTAATTTCGATACGTGAACGCGAACAAAGCGCAGTCTCTACCGTTTACATCCTCCTCTGTGCCAACGGATGCTCAAAGCGAACTCCCGGGGTTATCACGTTGAACGTTAACGGGATTTCCGATCTCGAAATGCGATTTAAGACGAAACGCATGACGGCCAAATTTTACGAGTGGCATTTTAAGCCGGTTATACGCCGGAACTTCTCGCCGCGGCCTTTTATCGAACGCTTTGATCTCGGCCAGCGCGGTTTTTCAACTCGACCGTTCTTCTTTCGATACTCGTTTCTGCTTTTTCTCGTTCCGCGGAAAACGTATCGAGAATTGTGCCCTTTGCAGCGGAAGCTGGAGAAGGGACGGATAGTAAAGATTAGCTTGCTTTCGATTAAAATGCTCTTTGATCCGACGAGTAAGTACCTTCTATTTACTACCTGGACGGTAAATATTAGCGTAATGATCCTTCTTCGCGTTTGCTGCCGTTTTGCACAAATTAATCGCAATTTTTTCTTTGCAAATATCATGTCCGAATGGACGTGAAACAGTCGTTTTTTATCGTACAGGATCTACCTCTTTTTATCTTATTTTTAGGATAACTCCACATCGCGTTCTCAAATTTATATATCTTCAAAACTAGTTAAGATTTCATACGTTCAGATGTCTAAATTTTTAATTTTATAACTCGCGAATTTTTAAATGTTTAAACTCACAATTTTCCGATTTATCAAACTTCAAAATTTGTGAAGATTCAAATTTTCTTATACTTCAAAGTTTACATCTCCAAACTTGCATCTCGAAGCTTATATTTCCAAATCTCCAAATCCCCGAATTGTGCGAATATACAGTCTGACAATCAGAAGACTTAGAAATGGGACAAACTTGTTCCAAGCGTCTAATATTGTTCTTGTAATAGTTCACCTTGAAGCGAACTCTCAGCTGTCAGAACAGTCTGTGGTACAACCGGTAGAACAACGGCGTGTCAAATGTATACGTAAATGACTTGTCGGATAATCAGAATAGCTTCCTCGAAGCATGTACGTGGTCCGGACATGTCTCCAGGGTACACGGAATAGCACGACGGTTGCTTGGTTAGTGGACGTTGAACCATGAAAGTGGACACTGGATATCATCCAGGTACACTCGGATGCAACGTAGACTTCCTTTCGATAACAACTCCTATGTAAATTTCTTAATTTTCAAATTGTCAAATTTCTACACTGCAAATTACCCGAATCTCCAAATTTCTAAGTTTCCATATCTGTAGACCCCCACATCCCAAGATCTTCAAATGTCTATGTCCCCAAATTTCTACACATCCGTATCCATCGTCAAATTTGTAGATCCTCAAATCTTTACATCCCCAAACTTCTAGTCTGCCAAATTATTAGATCACCGTATACCTAAATCTCCAAATCTCAAGATCAAATTCGTGAGTCTACAAATTTCTAGAACTCCAAATCTATAAATTCCCAAATCTCAAGACTCCTAACTACCTACATCACCAAATTCCTAGGTCCTCAACAGCTCTAAATTCCTAGTCCACCAAATCCCTAAGCTGGCATATCAGTAAATCCCCAAATTTCCAAACCCACAAATTCCTAAATTGTCATATCTCTAAATCCCCAAATTCCGAAACTCCCAAATCTCTAAACCTCCAAATCCCTAAATTTCGAAATACATATCTCCTCAATTTCCTAGGTCCTCAAATCACTATATACTACATCCTCAAATCCTGAAAAATCCCTAAAAGTCAACTAGTAAAAGACCTGTTTTCCCCTCGTCGTCATATTTTTCCTCCGGAATCAAGATTTGCTGTCGACTGTACAGAGGTCAGGTGCGAAGACAAACGCTGAACCACGCTGTGCGGTGTCCTCGTTCGCGATACAAAATTGCCACCGTTTCGGACAATCAAAAAACAAATGGCCGCTTAACTATGGAATAATACTCGTGACGCGGAATTCTCGATCTAGCACGGAAATTTCATTTCGCTCGGCAACTTAAGCGTGCCATTCAGCCAGATTAAAATCGTTACCTCCGTGAAACTGTGCGAGCAAAGGTGCTCCAACTTGCCTGCTCCCTGGACAACGATTTCAAAAGAAAATTTCGCCTGAATTCTCAGCCGGGAATTAAAGATACTCTACGACTCCTGTATCGAGATTCAGACAATTCTTCCGTTAATCCCCGTTCGTTCTGTACTACTTTCCTCTTTTTTAATTTCAATTTCAACCTTATTAATATATTTCCTCCTCTTATTTTCCATTAACTTTTCCATATCTGTTTCCGTGATTAAACGAACGAGTCGAATCGCTCTAATTAGATTCAATCGCAATTGACATTTTATCCTACTAGACTACACTTATTGTTAGAACTCTACTATAAAGTATACTATACATTAAAACTGTGACAATTTATATCTACATCAAAGAGTAAATTAAAAAATACTGGTACTTAAAACATATAATTTCATTATTTTTCACGGACATTTATTGCTAATACATAGAACGACTTTCAATCCTGTAAAAGAATAACACTTCACCCACCGACAACATCTACCGTTATCAGATAAACCTTGATTTTCAATTCCTACGTTTTCCATTTGTTACTGCAAGGGTATGCACGAGAACGCGTGTTCACTTTTCTTTTTATATTACAACATACCTATCGATGTTCGACGATAAATTCACTTTTATCAAGCCTCATTTCCATATTCGGTACACTTCGACGTATTTTTTTACCACGCTGTAAAATATTCCAGCCGTTAAAAGTCCCTATAAAAAAAAAACGTTCATGCACAAATATTTTATTCCCTGCTCGAGAATAAACGAAAAAAATTCGCAAAAGTATCAGGTGTCTTGTAGCTTACTTATTTTTGGTATTGTTTCAATATCAATTTATATTAATGTTTTCTTATGGGAACTCGATTGAAAATTCGTACATTATAAATCACCTTGTTGTAAAATTATACGATGTATCTTAAATAATTAAATGATTTTATTTCAAGCTAATAGATTTCAAGCTAAAATGACGTATCATAGAAATCAGATTTTAAACCACAATAAATTGATCTGTGCTAAACTGTTTTTAACGGTACCCGACAGAATTTCATTTTCGACCGTTTGAACGCATACGAAACAATCAATTACGATCCCATATGGCAGGAATAAAACATGACACGTATGACGATAACGAAAGAATTAAACACCACGTTAAACAAGTTAACAAATAAAAAGTAGCTTCGTACGCATAAAATGGTATAAACACATATAACCGTCCTGTAGCAGAGCAAGCTTTCAGGTAAAAAAGCTCTCCGGTATCATTTGAATAGAAAAATTTGGTCGTTCAAATGCGGAATGTATATTTTAGTTATGGAAAAGGCTGACGGACGAACACTCGGTGATGTAACAGCATAAATGTTTGAAAGAGGGACACACGTGTATTTTCAAAGAATTCTTTCCACGTTTCACCGAGATGTCCTTAAAGTTACATCGCCTCGGTAGAAACCGTTTGACTTAACTTGCCCGCTTGCAGGAAGCTCGACTACCGTTTCAAACTAGTCAACATTCATCCTGGTGGCACGGAAACCGTCGTATTTTATTCTCGAATTTAGTCGCTGCTACTCGTGCACGATCTTACTATACCGGCTGAACTTGTTTGCACGATTCTCTGCGACTATAGCGTGTGTCATAAGTTTCTCTACAATTCTGTCCTAGGCTGCGACCACTTTCGCCATTATGCGTACACCGTGCGGTCAAATCTCGACTGGCTATAGTTATTCGAGACGTGAATAGCGCTACGTTTGAATTAAACCCGTTTCACAATAACGGGAAACTGCCAAACTAACGCGTTTCGCGATGATTATTATAAAAAGTTCCACAAAGTGTTATCTCTTGCGACCATAAACACGTAAATAAGCTACATAAAAATATATCATATTATAGTTACAACTAAATATAATTAAATACCATCATAAAAGTATTCGTAGTATCGTAATTTTAAGAAGCATTCATTTATAAAAGAAAGACCATGATAGACAAACAATGCGTCGATGCGATGTTTTTGTGGGTTTTTCCTAACGGACAAAAAGCTGAAATGTTGAACGTATCGTTCAATTGCGTAGAAAGTTGGAATAATTACGTAGTAATTTTTATGTGTATCAATTCGCTGTACATTTAGAGAACTCATTAAACCATCATTATTATACCTATATATTATTCTCCTATTTGTACACGAAGTCGTCGATACATAAAAAATGTAAAATCTCATTAGAAAGGCGGTTGTAAAAATTAGACACCGAGTGCTTTGTAAAGGGAAATTAAGCTCCGAAGATTAAAGAGAATAAAGGGGGTCTTTTTATGGAACAACGGTCGATTCTGTTAACCTTCGATTTGCATGAGAAAGCTTTCATTTTCGAACTGGAAACTATCTGAACTCCTTGAGCGTATAGTGCGGTTTTTAAGGGGCACGAAGAGGGAAAAAAAAGGGACAGACCAACAAAACTCATCGAGCTACGAGTTAAAAATTTTTAATAACTCGAGTATCTCGTAAAAATGCATGAGTAAACGCCGATAAAATCGTAATGGAATTAAAAAAGTTGCGCGGCGTTCTTTGTACGATTCTATGGTCTTTTTAAAAGTGAAAATGTAAAACCCGTTAAATTCTTCCGTTAAAAAGTGTATACGGGAACAAGGTCATCTGCATATCTTTATCTTTATTAACGGTGCCCCTTTTTTATGGATTTGAGAATTTTTTAATTCTTCTTACATATTGTTTAAATAATGTTAACGTCAGATTTATCAGAAGATGCATTGAAATAAATGCGTACTTATAGATGAAGAACAGAGTTAATTTAAAAAGAGTAACCTTCGTCTAATGACATATTTTTCAGTGTTATCTCAGATCGGCATTATGTCGTACACTCCAACATAATCGGCACTTGCCATCGTGTTATCGATCTCCGTTCACGCCTCTTTCACACAGCTAGATCGCGGTTACACGAGCATGATCGTGCAATCAAAATTCAGGAAGTAATCGTCGCGACTGTCAAACGCACAGCTACAAATAGAATTGTATTAGGAACTCCAATATTGGAACATAATAATTGAACGTTGCACGATGTACGCGTTGTGCAATCCAATCACGCGACTATTCCTATATCACCTCCAATTAAATCAAAGTTTTCATTCAAACCAGCTGCATCTGTGTAATGAAGTCGTATCAAAGAATAAATATAGTACAAGTACAATATTCAATATAACATAAACATGATACGCGATGCAAGTATAAAATAAAAATAATATTCAAGTACCACATTAGCTTTAAGCAGAATTTCTCAGTTTTATGTATCGAGTACAACTGCTGTTATCGATAGTGTCGATGAGCATCGATGGGGATCAATACAGATATTATCGAACTGTTATCGATAACTCGATATATCGAAAACATTTTTAACACATAACGCATAATATTATAATTGAATGCAATTATTCTTACTTGAAACAGTACTAGATTACGTTAACAGTTTAAACAAGAAATGATTTGTCTATAAAAGCTTATATTTCCTCGATAATACAAAATTGTCAAAATGAACGTAAGTGTGTATTTGATTGATAGTCTCATCGAACGAGTAACGAGTTAAATTTCGTTGAAAAGTATCCGAGTTCGTAGAAACAGAATTTTCTGGTATTTTACCGGTTTAAAAGATCAACAAAGCACAATTCAAAAACGAGGGAAAAAGAAATACAGATACATGGAGTGCAGCAGCTGTTGAGACAAGGGAAATCGTTGTTCCAGTACTCGAGAATTTACACGAAACGGCTACTCCTCAGCCGATAAAAGCTGCCCGTTAAAATTGAAGTTGAACAAGGAAATATATCGCGGCTCGGGCAAAGACCGCGAACGTGATACGAATTTCCAGTTTCTTGCATAACGAAACTGCGAGAAAAATTTTCACCACGCATCCAGAACATCGGTCCGATGAAATTCGCATTAACCGTTAACCTGCGACAAACTGGTGTCGCATCGCGTTCCGGAGGCTTTCACGAAGAAAATCGAACGATCTACGTTACATTCGACTGACCTAAAATGTCGTTCACCCCGAACAATCGTTTGTCGGACTTGGAAAAATCTCGTCGAGATGCAACGTCGCTTTTGAAAAGCGTCTTATCACTGATCATTTCCTCGAACCCAACCCCGAGGAAATTGTTTTTCTCCTTCGTTATTTTTACTTCTTCACAATTTTCCGCTACGATTTGTTGAGCTCCGTTGTTCTCGGACGAAACACTTTGTTCCATACTGTTCTTTGTTATAATTCAGGAGAGGGTGATCGTTACGAGGTGCTGTTAGTCTGTCGCATTTTCACATTTATTACTTTACAAATGTGGAATTTCGAAAGTTTGAGTACCTAGAAAATTGGGAATTTGGAAATTTTAAGTACAGTAAAATCCTGAGTGTGGAGTTTCACGTGCAGTAAATCACGTGCACATATAGAGTAAATTTTCAAGAATGGAATTGCACACACATCAAAATCACAATTACGATTCTACACGCAACACGAACTCGATTGTAGAATTCCATTCCACTTCAAAATTCCAACATAACAGAGTCTGTATTTTATTTGATTTAAGTGCATATAAATGAGCTTCATATTTCTAACCAGAATACAAAATAATTTTAATTTGCTACTTAAAAAAATAATGTATTTTGAATACTTTTCATATTTATTTACTGATAATTTTCAACAATAATTACGCTGTTAAACAAGTTGCTTGCTTAATAAGAGGAAAAGGGGTCCACTAAGTAGAGAAAGGATTGTGTGAAGTAAAAAAAGAACAAGTAAAAGCTACAAAGGAATGAAAATGAAAAAGGCACTCTAAAAAATCAAGGAAGGTTCCGCGTTTTGAACAGCGCGGCAACAGCTTGATGCAAACGACAGCTCTTTCACCGGGAACAGAACATGAAGAAAATCAAGAAAATTACTTTTAACGATCCTTCTTTCATTTGTGCGGAACGCATTCAACCCAGCTAATAATATAAACTTCAATTGGATTGAGGAAAGCACGTGAAAGATGTGAACATGACAAATCGCGGCAAAGTGTAAAGCAACAAGTTTATAACGACTGTGCTTTCATCAAAATAACAGAATACCTTTCGTCTACTTTTCAAAAACACAACTTCTAATGTGCAGCCCTTGTTTCGACGGTGTTTCCCGAAAAGCGGTGAAAAGGTATTTTTGAACGAGTAATGAACAATTCTGGGCGAAACATAATTATCGCGGTACAGAATTAGTTTAATGCAAAAAACAATACTGTTGATTCGCGTTTGTATAGGACAAAAGTAAGGTGTGTGGAATTCTACGCTTGGAATTTGGCTGTGAATAGAATTTTGTATTTGGGCTTTTGCTGTGTGTAGAATTTTATACGTGGAATTTCACTGTGGATGGAATTCTATATTTAGACTTTTGTTACATTTGGAATTCTACATGTGGAACGTTGTTGCGTGTGCAATTCTACATTTGGAAATTTGGTACACGTGGAATTTCACATTTTGGACTTTGTTGCGTGTAGAATTCCATGCTTGGGATTTTGGTATGAGTGGAATTCCATGCTTAAAATTTTGCTATGGGTGGAATTCCACATTGAGGATTTTGGTATGAGTGGAATACCACATTTAGGAGTTTGTTATGGGTGGAATTCCACATTTGGGATTATGCTATGAGTGGAATTCCATGCTTAAGACTTTATTAAGGGTGGAATTCCACATTTGCGACTTTGTTATTCATGGAATTCCATGCTTAAGATTTTGCTATGGGTGGAATTCCACACTTAGGACTTTGCTATTTATGGAATTCCACGCTTGAAATATAGCTATGTGTAGAATTCCACACTTAAGATCTCGCTATGCATGGAACTCCACATTTAAGATTTTACTATACAGTAGAATTACACTTAAGAATTTACATATATAAAATTCCGCAATTGAGAATTCCCTAAATATGAATTTCCACATTTGAAAGACTAATATTGAATTGCATAATAAAATGTTACTTTTGCATCTCCCACTCAAATTTCTCACATAAAAAATCTTTCTCCACAGATACAAAAATAACGTTCTTCTTCTTTCGAGTGCCTCAAAAATAAATAAATAGCACTCTAACCTCCAGACAAAGTAATTGAAAAAACGAATGTCCATTTCCATCTCTGTTAGCCATTTAAGAAGAACGCGAAAACCATTGTCCAACGGAAAACAAGCTCCTCTCACAATTGTGGTGCAAGTTCGATAAGCGGACAGTTAGAGAAAGTATGTCGAACAGTGCGCGAAATAAATCGAAGGCTTTTCATCTCGCGAGATAGGTAGTTCTCGAGCGAGACTTTGGCTGAGAAGTAGAGCCCGAGAGGCATCCGAGAGACACTTTTAATGACTCTTCCAAGGTACACGGCCGGTGTTCGCCATCTTCTTGGCTATTTCGTTCTAACGTTGGCCAAAGCTACTGACTGCAACTAGTAGCCGCGGGTATTCCCGCTGGCAACGTCAGCACACTTTGTCACCTGGTTAAAGGATCGTTTTTCTGCGCTGCCAACCTACCCGTACCGTCTATAATGCAAGAATTCACGGAACTGCTTTGTCGTGATAAAGGACGCTGATTAGGAAAATTGGTCGAACTGATCCTTAGCTTTTAAAAATATTTGAGGTACGGAAAAGTTAGGTAAATAACAGGTGTTAGGTTCAAGGTATAGGTTGGTGTGATGGTGGGGTTTTAGATCAGAATTATTTAAGGGGAGGAGTTTAACACTTGTTTGCAACTGTTAGGTTTGGGGACAATTTTTGATGTTCTCAATTTTGTAATTCTCAAATACTAGATTCTTAAGGTTGGTAGTTTTCATATAGTCAAATTTCCAAGTGTTCAAAATCTCAAATTTCCAAGTACACAGTCTCAAATTCTCGAATTTCCAAATTCTCAAGTGAACCAATGCCAAAAAATTCAAATTCTCAAATGTACAAATTCCTCAAAGTTCAAATTCCCAAAAGTTTCAATTGTCCAAATAATCCCAATAAAATCCAAATGTCCAAATGTACTTCAATCGAATTAATAATAAAATTATGATCTTAATGAAATTAATGAGAAAGTGACAGTCCGAACCCGACAGATAAACCGCAAGATCGGCAAAAAGGAGAATAAACTGATCGAAGTTAAAATTCTTTGAACAGCGGTTGCTTGGCCAAGAAATATATCCTGGAGCGCTAAGCACGTCCGGAGACAGAAAGACACAGATAATCTCGTAACGTGGATCAGGAAGACGTTTCCATCCTCAATTGGAACGAAGTTACTTCGAAAGTGTCACGATCGCGCGACACGTAGCGAAGAACTTTACCAACGAAACCTTCAAAGAAGCATCGCACGAACTTTGAATATTCTCAATTACTTCTTCGACTTGTTACAGCCTCTTGAAACTATGTTTCATACGTTCGTTAAAGGAAACCATTTCGGATGAATGGGCCCTTCGTTAACGCAACATTCGAGCAATTTAATCCTTGGTTAAAGTCGTACACTGGCGTTCATTTACGAAACGAAGATAATACGGAGACAACACGATTCCCTTGCAATTAGAGAAAATCACTTCTCGGGAAAACGTGGACGTAAAATTACGTTGGAGATAGTAGAGAATGATATTAAAGGAGTCAGATACATATTTGACGCAGAGTGTGTAACTGTAGGTAATCTTTTAATTTTGAAATGACATTTTTAAGTTCCTGAAATATGAAGTTTTTTAATTTAGAAGTTATCAAATTTAACTTCCATACTCCAGGATTACACATTTCTAAATTTCTGTATTCGCAAATTGACAAGTAGCAAAATTCCCAAATGATTAAATTCCAAACTTCCCAAATTTAAAGATCTTCAAATCGATAAATGATCGAGTTTTCCAAATTTTCAAACTTCAAAATCATAAATTCCCTACTTCTCACATTTTCAAGTTCCCAAATTCCCTAGGCCTCATATACATAAATTGTCAAATTCCCTAGTTTTCATATGCCTAAAATCCTAACTTCTCAATTCTGCAAGTTTCCGAATCTCTAAATGACCAAATTTACAGTAACACAATGTTTCACACCTTCAGGTCACCAAATTCCCTAGTTCTCATATTTCTAAATTCCAGAATTCCCTAGGTCCCATATTCAAGAAGTTCCGAATTCCAAAATTCCCTAATTCCCATATTCCCGATGTCTTAATGTCCAAGGTTCCAAAATACTAGATGGTCAATTTTCCAAATTTCCAAATTTTGGAATCCCAAATTCCCTTGGTCCCATATTCCCAAAGTCCCAAATTCTCTAGTTCCCATGTTCTCAGAATCCCAAATTCCCTAGGTCCCACATTCCCAAAGTCTCAAATCCCACGGTTTTCAAATCCCCAACCCGCAAACTCTCCAATCTCCAAATCACTACATGAGCAATTATCCAAATTTTCCATCTTCCAAATCCCTAAATTCCCTAGTTCCTATATTTCCGATGTCCCAAATCCATGATTCCCCAAATTCCCAAACCCCCAAACCTTCGAATCTCCAAATTCCTAAATAAGCAATTACCCAAATTTTTAAACGTCCAAATCCCTAAATTCCCCAACTCGCCAATCCCCAAATCCAAGAATCCTCGAATCCGCCGATCCGGAAATTTGAAATATTGAATTTAGAAGAAAACAATAAGTGGCGTGAAGCTCGCAGGCGGGCTGTTTTGTTCGCTGGAAGTGCGAAATAAAGTAACACGGTCTACTCGATTTAGTTTGACGGGAACCACGTGTTGAAGCTTGGCACGTTTGCGTGAGAATCGACGAACTGCGAGACGTGATAGTATATAAGTCCCGCTCGGATACGAGCGGATTATCAAACTTGGCAATAGCGAGCAATAAAAAGTTTCGAGTGGGAAAGTACGAATGAAATTATCGTTTCATTGCGTTTGACCTGAAAAGAGTATCTATCCACCATCGTTCCCTTACTGTGTTAATTAAAAATGCTTTCGCTACCACTCCACGGACGAATTAAAACGTTCGGTTGTCTTTCGACTTTCAATCTTGCCGCCGTTATTAGTTGCTCTTTTTTAATTCCCTTTGTGAACGTTGCTTACGCTGCTCGTTACAGTCTATCATCGGTGTTTAGCTAATTAACTCGTAATTAGCTGCTTCAATCGAGGCGTTCCTCTCGCGTAAAATAGTTTAATTGCCTAGTAAGATCATTTATTTTTCACGAGCGCAGTTGTTAGCTGACGTTTATTCGAATCAAATCCTAACTAGCAAACGATGTCATTGAATGTTAGAATTTCTTCATTTCTTTTCTGAGTATACGCAAATCGTTAAATATTACGTTTCTTCATTCTTTCTGAGTACACGTAAATTATTTCCTGAAAGTTTTACACATAAATCCACTTTTAATCTTTTTCTTCATAAAGATTGTCAAGAGATTAAAGAATATCGAACCGTTCTGCTTAAAATTACTGAATTAAACTATACTTTAATTACCTTATTAAGCTCAATCTCAAAATTAACATCTCGTATAAGTAAAGACTAGTACTATACAGTATAATAATAGCTGTACTATAGAATGATTGTCCGATAACTAAGAAGGGTTTTTCGTAGGAAGCGAATTATCGGCTATTCATCAAACGGTTAACAGCCACTAGCTAACTGGCGATTACTATAATTTATACGGCATGATTTAGAGAACGACAATCCGAACAGTTCGTGAAACTGTTCATCGTAACGGAATTGCTCAACAGACGGGATATCCTGATATTTTAATCCATTTCACCATAACTCAACTGTAATCGAGTCATTTAACAACCATGATAAACACGATTCCCGGATACCATGAACGTTTCTCATTAACGTTTACGCATTGGTCGCTGAAGATGAAACAAACGATCGACAAACAGTTATGGAGCCTCCAAATGAAAATGGAAGAATGGGAAAAATGAAGATGGACTCGAGTTCCATTATCGATCGAATTAAATGTAACAACAGTTCTAGGTCTTTCATAGCTCCCTAGCTATGTGTATAAGTATAAGGATATATGGAGACAGGTATATGGAGATCTAGAGACACTGGAGTATGGGAATGTAAGGATATTGAGATGTAAAGTGAGGTTCTAGGAATTTTGCAATAGAGATATGTGATTCTAGGATTAGTATTGTGAATTAAGAATTTAAGGATCTACGGATATAGATATATAGGGATGTTGGTATATAGAAATATGGGAACCTGGGGATATGCAGTATGCAGAAGTACAGGAATCTAGGAATCGAGGTATCTAGAAAACCAGAAATCTATGAATCTAGGAATCTAGAAACTTAGAAATCTAGGAATCTAGGAATCTAGGAATCTAGGAATCTAGAAATTTAGGAACCTAAAAATCTATGAATCTAAAAATATAGAAATATAGAAATACAAAAATATAGAGATACAGAAATACAGAAATACAGAAATACAGAAATACGGGAATACAGAAATACAGAAATATAGATTCTGAACTTAATAAGTCCGCTACAAACAGTTTCTTCAGTACACACTTTCCTGCTGATTAATTTTCCAGCATGCAGCGCTACCGCATTTTACTCGAGACTTTACGATATCGCACTTTGCTGAATACACAACATCAATGTTGAATAAACCGAAATAACTTATATTTCTTTTATAAGTCGAGTCAATTGCGCCTAACATTTTCCACATTTTTTATATTTACAATTCCCTACAATTTTAATCTAAATTTAATCAAGAATTTGGTTGTAATTAAATTCTAACCCCTGATCGAGTTGTAACCCCTCTCTTTCATGCATGCAGATTGGTGTCTTGTAACGTATCCTGCATGAAACGTCGCTCATCGCTCAAAAGATGCTCACATCGCTGGATAATTTATACACATTATGTAAGCAGTGAAATAAAGTTTCGAGATAAAATAAAATGAGCTAAGAATACGGCTGCTTAGAATTGCTCCGCAGTTTGGTGATATTTCAGTCTGATTTCTCTGTGCTAGAGGATTCTACAGCGACGGTGTACGGTGTAGGCAATTCGAAAATAAATACAGTATCAAAGGGTTAAGTTTCCAGGGAACTCCCACGGTAAATCGCAATCTCTGATGCGTTAAACGACAGACCGGCTGAAACTTTGGCTCAGCAAAACTCCGTAACTTGGTACATTGATATATTAACGCGAGAACTTCTCTAGACACGCGAGAAACTCGCGTGGTATTACAAAATACGCCCGAAGAACGGAATAACTCGATCGAAAATCGAGTAGAGAGCGCGAGAGCAAATCCGGCCGACAAGAACAGATTCCTTTTCTAATTTTTCGACTTGCACGGACGAGAGACTAATACCGGAAACTACGGAGGATGTTACTCACCGAACAAACAAAACGTCGGTGCAACTCGCGCATCCGCCTAGAATAGATGCATCAATATTTTCCTCTAATTAAACATTCCTATTTTTACGCTCCAAATTGTTCGATAAATGACTGGCAAGTTCCGCATTTACAAATTCTTCAATTCCTACAAAGATTAAAAATTTCAAAATTACGAACTTTAAAAATCCCCAAATACTGTTAACAACTTTCAACTATTTGCAAAATCTCAAGATTATTGTATTTTAACGTTTGTATATTAAGAAATTCTTTGTTCAAAAACTTCTATATCTCTGGATCTCTAGTTCCCTACCATCCATTTCCGGGACCTACACTAGTCGTGAGACACCCTATATAGCCTTAAGTCTACATACACCTAGATTGAGATATCTTTAGGGTCCGATATCTTTAGATCCTCACATTCATATATTCTGATATCTCTAGACCCTGATATGCATATATTATAATATCTTTATATTCCGATATCCATATGTCCCGACATTCCTATATTTCAACATCCCTACCTCCCGATATCCCTACATTCTGATATCTCCATGTGCAGTACTATATTCCGATATCCCTACGTCCCAATATGCCTACATTCTGATATTCCAATATTCCTATATACCTACGTCCCGATATACCTATGTCCCAATATCCTTACGTTTCAATATCCTTATGTCCCGATATCTCTATGTCCCGATATACCTATATTCCGATATCCCTACGTCCCATTATCCCTACCTTTCGATATCCTTACGTCCCGATATCTCTATGTCCCAATATTCCTACGTCCCGATATACCTATATTCCGATAGTCCTACGTCCCGATATCTCTACATCTCAATATCCTTACATCCCAATATATCTACGTCCCGATATCCCTACATCCCAAGATTCCCAATATTCCGATATCCCTACGTCCCGATATTCTTACAGTAGGATATCCTTATATCCCTATACCCAATGTCCTTCCACATTTCATTTACGGTTAATAACAATTTTTATTGTACGTCATCAATAGCATCCTTCCTAACA
The DNA here is from genome assembly GCA_036983795.1 of Megachile lagopoda. Classification (NCBI taxonomy): domain Eukaryota; kingdom Metazoa; phylum Arthropoda; class Insecta; order Hymenoptera; family Megachilidae; genus Megachile; species Megachile lagopoda. Next base: position 9,432,373 of record CM072787.1, read on the forward strand.
TTTAAATCGACGCAATCATATGCATTGATAGCGCCACCTTCCGTGATCGTTTATCGGGAAATTGATGTAGATTATACAGTAGACGGTGTACAGATAATTACAAAGTCGTAGGATTATCACGCGTTTACCCGACCGGTTATTTCCGCGGCTTTTTCGCGTTACGATTGCGTGTAATCGGATTATCGATCCGATTACTAGCCGGAGGGCCGTAATTAGCATTACATTCACAATTTTAGTTACAGACCCGTGGTAAATTTTACTTATCGTCCGGCTACACCGAGCTTCGTGTAAACTTGCGCGCGCGGAACACCGCCGCTATAATTGCAACATGATAACATTGATAGCCGCACGCTTGCCGTAATTAATTTCCTACCGTGCCCTCATTGATTCTTTTCTCGTAAAAATTTCATTCTCGTGCGGTACACTGTTCTGCATCAATATTCAGATACTATCATATTTAATCGTCGTTATTATTCATCGATGCTCATATTTATGAACACGTTAGAGAATTTAATGCATCATTCACGTGGTCCTAGATGTTTCAATACACTTTTAATTTAGGAAATATTACGACTGTGTATTTTCTTGAAAAATAAACATTTTACCAAATACTAATTTCTTTTTTCAGTTCGTCAATTGTAACTGAATTTGTAACTATTTAATTTACATGTAACAAATTGATTTGAAAACACCTGTCGGAAATCTAAATAACTAAACTTGTCTATATAAATAAGAAACAATAATTATCCTTTGAATATATAATATATGGATCCTTTGAAATGATAATAAATGATTAACGATCCTTTAAAATAATAATAAATAATCCTCGAAATAATGCATCGTAAGAAAAGAATTTTTTTGACGACTATTATGGTTTCCAGATAATCGAGTTAATACAATCGATATTTCTGTGTGATAGATTCAGTGTTCGAACTCCGTGCGAAGTTTTAACGAACAGCCGAACAATAACAGGCCATAGGAATACGGGACGGAGAACTTTTTACAAATCGTACAAGACAAGGAATTTTCTTGCGCTTTCTTGAGCTCATCAGCTTTTCGAGTTCAACGACTTTGCTCAGGTTTCTTACGTACGGGTTGAAAACAATGGAACTAGAAAGAAAAGTCGACGGCTTGCGTTCTAATTACAACCGTCGCGGTAACAAAGTGAATTTCAACGTTTGTTTTTCTGCCAACGCTCCTTCATTGACCCGGCAATCTCGAATTAAGGCATCGTGAACGAAAACCTTGCAATAATCAAGTCTCCGCCGGTACGTGCCCGACGGAGAATAATTTCCAGCGAAAACAACGTTTTAATTATTTCTAGACCTTATCGAATTAGACGTAAGTAATTCTATTCCCAAAACCACTTCATTTCGTTGGGTGATCATTTTTAATCGATACTGATAAACTTAATTTTAATCAACAGATACTGTTATTATAATGTGAGAAGCTTTTGTAATAAAACAGAGACATACACAGTGATTAGAAGACAGACAATTTATATTCTCAAAAGAATTAATACAAATTACTATTGAACTTAAAGAAAATAATATTCAAGTTAAAGTAACTACTTATGTCATACCATTAATTTTATCACACTTATGGCAACAAGTAAATCACAATAAATGGCAACAAGTCTCACTGTTAAATAACAAGTTTTTCTAATAAAAAGAAAAATAAGAGTTACAGCGAGGAACCGAAAGAAAAATATATAAATTTTCTTGAAAAGCAAATGAAAATTGATGAGAGAATATATACTGTGGGTTAAATTGTTGGTGTATTGTCTTTTCTCCAGTTAATTGTTAAATAGCAGAAAGAAAGATATGCTGGAGCAAGTTTCTTTGCTGGTAATCATGAAATCAGTTGGCTCTATTCCACAGCGAAATATTTGTTCTACGTTAGCAAACTCATGCACGAGACTAAAGTTCGAAAGCACTTTTCCTCGCTCGAACAACTTCGAATTGACGTAAGTTTTGTAGCATCTGCCGGATATTGCATTCTTTGGAAACGTTCTGTACGGAGATTCGAAACGACAGTGGTACATGTCGCTTTTTAAACCGACAACTGCTTCGTACCATTCTCGGCAGTGAAACAGATCAATGCATTCTGCCACGTAAACGCGACGTCGAGCAAGAACAAAACGAACGATTCGATCTTTAAAAAACGTCTTCGGTGTTTTTTCATTCGGAGTCTAAGAATTTTGAGGACGGGTTTGACTGTTCTGCAAATTTTTATATTCCCTAAATCCCTAATTTTGCAAATCGCCAAATTTCCTAAATCCTCAAATTCACAAAATCCACAAATTTTTATATTCTCAAATTCCTATATCCCCAAATCCCTACGTTTCAAAGTTCCTACATGTCTAAATTTCTACATCCCCAAATTCCTATATCTCTAAATACCTATGTCCCCAAATTTCTATATCCCCAAAATTCCTACATCCCCAAATTCTCATGTCCCCAAATTCCTACATCCCCATATTCCCATATCTCCAAATTCTCATGTCCCCAAATTCCAAATTTCCATATCCTTAAATTTCCAAGTCTCCAAATACTAAAATTTCAAAATTTACCAAGCAAGGAATGAAGAATTGATGGGTCCCTTTTTTTCTATATCGCGGATTTCCTAAAAGGGCCTACGATTCTCGAGAGTGTACGTAGAAGAAGCAGCAACAGGCATGGTCCGTCAAGTATCAACTAAATCAACACGCGATGAAGGATAAACGTTATTCAAATGCGTTACCTTCACGATACAAAAAAATGTTTTTCGTTTAGCAGGTTATTTACTTCGTCACGCACGCTTCTGATAACAGTATTACTAAATCATTTAACCGAGAATTAAGAAGTAAGAAGTCCTTACTTTGGCATTTTTTAAGGAATTCTTCAGTACAATACAGATGTATTATACTGTATTATACAACTATATTATATTTTAATGACGCAGTAAATGACAGTAAAATATTATGTAACAGTAAATAGTAAAATATCGTTATAATAATATGAATATTCCTCTAATATTTAGGAAGAATAGTACCCAAATAACAAACGTAAAGTTTTATACACCACGATGTTCCTAATCAGGATCTCAGAGTTATCTGAATCTGACTAAAAAACTGAACCATCGATATACCTAATAGTAAAAAGTCATGTTGGATCGGAGTTCTGTACCCATTTCAGAATTTTTACAGTATCTACCTCCATAATCTCAATCTGATCTCATTTTGATTGCCAATGGCTCGATTACACCGTACAATTCTATCATTCATAACAATCAGCACTAAACATGTGCCATCAAAATATCTCTACTCCTAAAAATACGTTTCTTCTCCAAAATAAAATAAAGAACAACTTCTGTCCATTGAACTAGTTATGAAATACTCTTGCACAGCGTATAAACAATGCGAATAATCGTACTCGAATCGTCGAGCAAAGCACGCTAGCCCCACGCGTATCTCCGTAACATCACACATCGTGGAGGCCTCGACTGTCATATCGTTGTACAACGTAGTACACCCTCGCGAGACGTGTACACAAACGCAACACCGGGAGGGGGTGGAAACGATGCAAGCCGACAAACACTCATGCCAGAATCCTCTTATCCAAACAAAGCAGCCGGAGGTGTGCACGGTGTACACGTCGCTAGGTTAAACGGTGGAGGCATACCCGTGTGAACGATGCGGTAACACCGTGAACCCTGTCCGTTTCGACACATTTTTTTCAGGTGGACCACATGTCGAAACGACGAACAACCACCGTGTTCCTATCGCGAAGCGATGTTCGCGACTGGAGCCGAACGGGCATTTAACATACACACCTGGTCTGGCCGACCCAAGGTCAGGTCACTAGGCCGCGAACGTAACACGGTGCTCGCTGGTTACTCCACTGGTAGATCCTCTCGGATGACACTGAAATCCTGCTGGTTCACACCTCGATCATCCGCGGGTTGAACAGGCCTGGCCACAACAAGACAACACGACTATCACCACGATACGATCAACACGAATAGCCGACACACCGTGAAAGGTGCGATCCGTAATCGACTGCGGATCGATCGGGCAACGTAATCACTGCGGTTAGCGAAGAAACCGTGCGCACAACGACGTTCAGAATGATTCTCATCGAAACGAGCGGAGCAGAGACAAGGGTCGACCTGGCCTCCTCGAGCCTTACCGAAGAACTGGCGGGATCGTGCGCTCGCACGCACCCACGATCCCCCACCAACGACACACGACACCTATCTGCTCCACCGTAAACCCTCGCTACTTCTTCCCCTACTTTAACCCCTCCATGCTACGCCGCCGACCATCCACCTAACCCCCTGCGATCTTCTCGCGCGTGTACACAACCGCGGGAGCGCGGAAAATTCAAAGACGAGAGTTAATTATAACGACTCGCGAGAGAGCCTCGCTAGCTCGGACCAGGGACGGGTTAACGTGTTTTAGAGCCCTAAACGATGCGAACCTTAACGCCACCCGCAGAATCGGCCTCGAAATACTAGCGGTAACAATCCCATTTATTTCCCGACATGGGACTTTTAGCAAATTGCTGGTGTAGGTACTTGAAACAGTGTAGTTGAGATTTTGCTAAGCTACAACTACGACTTCTAGCAAGTTGCAATTTTGGACGTTTGAAACTCTGGGACTTTACGAATTTAGGATTTTTAAGTTATCGTGCAGTGATGTTTAGGGATTATGGTAACTAGGTAGTTTAGCTCTTTGGGACTGTGCAGTTTGAGACATTAGAACTTTGAATACTAAGATGATCAAACGTTAGAAAATTTGAAACTTTGAAAACTTTGTGACTCTGGAACTTTGAACATTATGTGATTATAGAAACGTTGTGACTTTGAGACTTTGTTAACTTTGTGACTCTAACAGTTTGAGACTTCAATATTTCACAAGTTTGAGATATTGGAACTTTGTTCAAGACTTTGTGATTGTGGGATTTTTCTATTTCACAAATATAGTGCTCTGAAACCTGAGATACCTTGCAACTTTGTAATAGTATTTCTAAACTACTATTTCCTAAGTTTGAAACTTGTAGACCAATTGAAAATATAAGTCCTTAAAATTTGATCATCATTTTCCTCTAATACCCTAAACGCGTGTCTCTTAACGATAATCCATCCCTGGCACGAGCCTCTTCAGTATTTTCACGTTCATTCGTTACATTCTCGCGTGGATGCACGCTTCCGTAACGAGCAATTGCGATTAATTAATTGTCGATAAACTGGCTATCGATCTGCGAAAGTATGGATTTCATCACGGAGATCGTTGCGAACGATAAAAGGTTAAGTTTCTTCTTTTTTTCTGGCACGGGTTCGCGGTATATAGACGCTGAACGGTTGTTCAATTCGAACTTGTTCGCCTAATACGTTTTATTACGCGAGTTCGCGAGTAAGTGCGTGGAAAATTGAAAGATGAGGGTTAATTGCAGCTGTTAGATCGAAATTCTCCGGCTCTCTTGATTCGTTCATCGTTTTCTGCCGTTCCTCGAAACTGGAAGAGACTCTTTATCGCGAGACTCTTTGGAAATACGAAGAAAACTACGAATTCTTAACTTATAGGACTATATTTCTACGTATATTTTATGCAAAATGATATAAGTTATTAATATAGATAACAACACTATAACGTTTTACTAAGGCTACACTTTCTAGTCCAGTCTTTTAATTCTTCGAGAAATATGTAACAACGTTTTTATATATATGTTAATATATGCAGAAGACGTCCGGTATTGTTGTCAAACTCATCTACTATTTTAACAAATATACATACATATATGAATATACGTGTCTAGCAACCGATCAAAATTAAATATCAACTACTCCTTCAATGTTGTCTTATTTATAACAATTTCTATTAGAAATTATTATTATTTCTATTAGAATTATTAGAATTGCTGAATTGCTTGAAAACATGAATTATTTTGAATTGCTTACCAAGTTACCAAGATAAAGTTACATTCTGAATGGAGAAGAACGGGATGTTACAAAAACTAAAAATATCGCATGAATTGTTAATTTTTTAAATACCCAACATGTTCTAGCACCGTTGCACGCAAAATGTTGCAAAGAATCGACTTGCAAATGCAATGGAAATGCAACGCAACGTAAACAGCGTATGTTCCGCTAAACTGATGCGCATGTAATATGCATACGTAGCTACGAATTGTAGAATAAGGATGGTCTTTCGTTCGAAAATCTTTTGAATCGCAGGATAGGTTTTCCGTAATAGTGGACCGATCTTTTCCGATTGTACGATGCAATCATGTGTTTCCGCATTTGTTATGTAAATGCGGCAGCACCGATGTGTATTCCTAGGATGTTCATGAATGCGAGGACCTAGATTCGCCACAGCATACGTGATTATTATCAAATAGAACGTGAAACGCATATGGCTTCAAGGAAAAAGACTACTCGATCCTTGAAATTCAATTAACCGACTCTTTCCAATCATTTTTACGGATGTACGAACGATATGGCGATTTAAGTTATGCACATTTACTAACAAGAAATATTTGTGTAACAGTTTAGATTAATTATAGTAGAATATAAAATGAAATTACTGTAATATAGAGCTGTTTCATTGAAATGAATGAATGCAATTGTATATAAACGAATAGTGGAGAGTATGGATTTCCCAAGGGAAAATGGTGATTTAGGAAATGAAGACATCAATATTTGCTGGACTTTAGTTTGCAAATTTTCAAATTTACAGAGTTTCGAATTTGGGAGTTTGGAGACATGAAAATTTGGAAGTATGAAAAATTCAAATTAAAAAATTTGAAAATTGAAAAATTGAAGAATTGAAAAATCAAAGAATTGAAAAATCGAAGAATTAAAAAATTGAAGAATTAAAGAATTGAGAAATTGAAGAATTGAAGAATTGAAAATTTGTACCCATTTATTTCAACCAACGCACGATGATCTACTTTATATCAGTACTGTATACAAGCCAAAATGGTTACTTTTAGCTGATAATCATATATTTTCCGTCTGTAATTGCATAAGTAAATTAGACTGTCGAGAGAAGGTATTTTGAAACAAATTTTAAAGCACGCTACACCGAAATAAATTCTTTCCTATTGAATCCTTGGCGTAACAACGTTTGTTTTATGCAAAATGACGCATAATAGTTCGATTAAGTTAAAATATGACATATTCCGGTGAGTTTCATTCAGTTAACAACCATTCATTCAGTATATCACGTTTGTACGATAAGGTAATTGACTTCCCGCGCACGCGATGTACCCCATTAACAAATAATGCTTACAATTATGCATTTCTTTTTCTTTTTTCTCCCTTTATATACAAATTAATATTACAATTTTCAAATAATGAATTACTGAAGTGCTGACTGCAATTCAAACGTAATTTCACTATTTTATAACTTAAATTTACAAATTTTCTAATATTTAAATTTCCACATTTCTGAATTTCCGAATTATCCAAATTTTATGTTTCTAGATCCCTAAAGTTCCAAATTCTCAAATTCTCAAATAACCATATTCTCAAACTCCTAAATTCTCAAATTGCCACGTTCATAAATTCCTAAATACCCAAATTCGAAATTTCCAAAATTTCCAAACCTCCAAACTATCCCTACAACCGAATTCCCCGGTTTCCAAATTCCTACATTTCTAACTTATCAAACCCCCAATTATCCACTAAATTATCAAATCCTCAATTCCCAAATGCTCGAATCTCAGTTAAAAGATAGAACTAGTATCTACGTTCCCATTAAACCTAGCAGTATAAAATAAATCTATCATAAATCCCCTACTACTCATCCCAATAAATACCTAATCTTTTTCATGATAGCAGCTCCAGTAATAGTCAAACATCATACTTACGGAGAAAGCGTATGTGCTACATTTCCACAATGGAAGACAGAAAGTGAAATAGAAAGTACAAAGAAATATTTCAAAACTCGCGCCAAATATCAAAAGACACCATTGCAAAGACCGTGCAGCAAGGTTACGTAGGCGTGTTATAATGTAGAGTGCGTAGGTTTGCTATTTTTGTTGGTATCACAGGATTTCGAGGAGATATGTTCCCAGAGAAAAATGTGGAGATTTGGGAGGGTGTGATACGCTATACGGCATAGAGCAAGCTAGCCACGACTTCATTCCTCACGGCGGCGCGAATCGATAAACGGCGACCATCACGCAACACACAAACCCATCCTCACCAACCACCTCGACCTCGACGTCCGGGTGCACCATTCCCTGGATCGTACGCCACCCGTACGCTACACATCGCGTGTCATTAAAGCGGACAGAGCTTTTGGTACATCCGACTTCGACAATGATACACATCACAATTCGAAACTACTCTATCTACACCAATTTCAATTTATACACTCATCTTCAGAAATTACCTACTTTTCCTAAGAATGTTTTGAACCTTGAACCCTGGAATTTTCGGATCTTTTGTGACACCGAGGCACTGGTGTTTCGAAGATGTGAGAGTTTTCAGAATTTTAGAAGCGTGGGATTTTGGAATCTTGAAATCGGGATTTGTGAAAATCGGATTTTGGGATTTAGAAATTTAGGACTTTGGTAATTTAGAAGTTTGGGGCTTATGAACTTCATAATTTTGAATCCTTGGAACTTTGAAAAGTATGAGACGTTTGAAAAATTATAATTTAAAATATTCTACCAATAAGAAAATAATTAAATTCTAAGTTAAATGATCAGAAGTTTTCCACTAAATAATTATGTGAATTGACTAAGTTAGCAGATGAAGACAATGTACATCCTATTGATTCATCAACTTGTCTGACATTACCTTTCATTTCCCTTTGAAAATTGAATCAAATTCGCCCAATGCTTCGTTATTTTTAAACCCACATGAAATTAACTACATATTTCGCCAAATAATTGCCCACGTTTAACATTCGTTTTTTCCTATAACTTCCTCTTTGGAAATGATGAAACATTTAATGATGTTCCAGCAGAATAAGAAACTTTTAATTGAATAACAGAGTTTTCAATACGTTCGACCTCAACAATAATTCCCCTGGTACAGAGTACTTTGTTCTCCTATTCCCTTTTTTTTCAGATCCATACAAAATTAATCGTGGTACGAAGGTTGAAAGTTTTGATCGAATAATATACAATGCTTTCGGTATATCCAACTTCAATAATCATATAGCATCTCTCTTCTACGCTCTTCCTCTTTTACCTACTGATCTCGTTTCCTTTGGATTCGTACACAATCGATTCACTGGCTATCCCAAAACAATTTCGCGCTTCATTCACACTTTTCTACTTGATTAAATCTTTTGTGAGGATATTAACAGTCCTGCCATCAAATACAACACATCCTTCTCCCTTTCATTATTTTCGATTTCATTCGGTACTCCTATAATTCCGGAACTTAAAGAACAGAATAGAATGTAATTTATATCTTTTCATCACGGTACATTGTACAATTGTATAATTAGATCTATTGTATAATTAGAAGCCAGCTCAAACTATTGTTAAAAAATTTATTGAAATTATTCTTGTACAAGTTATATAGTTGTATCATAAAAGAAATTTTATATGATACATTTAAATAAATTAATATCAAAATAAAATCTAACGATCTAACTAACGATCTAAATCTAACGTTACAAAAATTTTTTTTACTTATATCTTTGATTGGATTATTTTAAATTTACCGCCTACCATGTCGCGTGACGTCACACTATTTTATGCATAACGCACGAATTTATGGACGCCTTTCTACTCACAAATCATATTCCCCTTTTTCCATTCATTTATAACTAACAAATAGAATTTATGACAGAATATCGTACAGTAATAACATATAAATAATATATGTACTATTAAATCTTCTAAAATGCTTCATTTGAAGAATATTTATGACAATCCGTTACTTAAAATTTTGCAGCAATCCATTACTTACAAATTTGCAACAACAGCTTAACTTTTACTCACTACAGTATTGCTAAGTTAAAATAGTAGATTTAAAACGATTAGACTGTTTGAACAAAAAGATATACGATATGTCAAATATGTATTTCAAAAATGCGTAGATCAATCGACGTATTAAAGTCATTACGTAGTTACAATCGTTCGTACTTAAATTCTGTCATTCTTTCTAAAATAAACTCGTAAGATACTTTCGCATAAAACACGTAGAATATGGCATGCAAAAGTTATGTTTTGTGTATAAAAATAAATAAAAAATCACTTACCACAGGAAATAAAACAGCATTCGCGCGGAGCACTTGTCACTTTTGTAGCACACCATTGCGGACGAATGCTTGGCGCGAAAATTAAGTGCGCATGCGTGCAAAGTGCATGAACCTGGAAATATAGAAATGGAACGTAAGCGTGGATTACATGCAAGGAGAACGAAATTGAGGAGAGGGGGCCCTGATGGCCGATGTTCAATTTTCATTGGCTGTTTCTCTGCGCATGTTCTGTACCGCCAATTATAAGAAACCAAAACCCACAGATTAATACAGATTTATCAGTTAATGGAAAGTAATTATTTTTCTACGCGCACATATCGTTTAGAAATTTTTAATTTATAGATTTTGTAATTTAAGAAGTTAGTCATTCTTAAATTTACAAATTTTCAAACTTACGAATTTAGAAATCTCAACGATGCAGATGTCGGAATTTCGAAACTTCAAATTTTCAAATGAAAATTTCAAGTTGATAATTTGAGCATTTAGAAAATTAAGGAATTTCACGTTTACTTACTTGTACACTTCAAAATCTTCAAATTTAGAATTTTAGCAGTTTTGAAATTAAAAAATTTACAAGTTGCACTGATCCGTAGCCAATGAGAACTGGTCACCGGTTTACCACTTCGCCTCGTCCCACAATGATTCCCGCTCCCCTCCCTGGGGATATACCTGTCCCTATATTCCTAGATCCATGGTAAACTGGCGGACTAGGTGGCGTTGGCGGCGCAGTGAAAACAGAAACCCAAACCGGTCATGGAGGCTAGTTAACGACTGTGCGCCGCGCTTGCGAATAGTAATTTCATCGAGATATTGTGATATTACGCGGACGCCAGAGAATCAACAGAAAGATCGCCGGTTTAAACGAAAATGGGTGCATATTTGTCAGAACCGATTACAAAGAAAGTGTCGAACGACCAAGTAGGCAAGAATGTTGCATTCGGCGCGAGTTCCATGCAAGGCTGGCGAATTAGTCAAGAGGTAAGCTAAAACCCTCGAGCGGCCAGTGCACCGTTACCTAGTTTCGTTTCGGTCAGAGAACGGTTTGCCGGTTCACCGTTTCGCTAGGGTATTACGACATCCGTCCTGATCTATTGCAAACGTAATCCATCTATATCTCGAAGCGCGAAATTCAGTCTATTCGATTCGAGAACACAGGAAATACTGTGTCGAATGTAAAGAGAATATGTGTCTCGAAGTTTCGCGCGTGTACAAAACATCGCTGTTGTAAAATTATTAGCATTCATTGCCATGTTTCAAAGTTCTTCTCGAAACTGAAGTTATCACGATGTAATAATACTTTCGTATTCTTATACGCAAACGTGACGACTTATTATTGTATTTGATACTACTGCGCGAAAAACTTCACAAAGTAATTCTTTTATTTTGTTATTTAGAAATAAAATAATGCAATTGTCAGCGTTGTTACATTCAGAGTAGTATCTAGTTACCCGTGATACATCCATTTTGCAATAATTATTCTTTAAAAAATAAAATGTGACAGATTTGAAATAGCATCTCATCACGTTTTAATTATGTATTTATATTTGTAATTTATTTATGTGGTTTATTATATGCGATGCCATTGACTTCCTAATATATCCTATTTGGGAAAAGTAAATTTTCTTATTTGTGTGTTAAATATTCATATGTTATATTATAGTGTAAAATAACCTTATTTATATGGTGCATCTAACAGGTTAATAAAGTTTACTGTGATATAAAATATATATAATATAAAATATAAAGCATTTAATGTTTAAATAAATTGTAATCTTTTTTAATAATATTATTACACACATTTGTAATATTATTATTTGTTTGTAGGATGCACATAATTGTTGTATAGATTTTGATGAAAATGTTTCATTATTTGCCGTATATGATGGTCATGGGGGACACGAAGTAGCAACTTACTGTGCAAATAATCTCCCAGATTTTATCAAACAAACTGAGGCATACAAAAGAGGAGATATTAGGCAAGCTTTAATAGATGCCTTTTTAGGCTTTGATGCTACACTCGAAAAACCCGAAGTAATTAGTATTCTCAAAGAACTGGCAGGAACATCCAATTCTGATAATAAAAAAGATGATGTAAATGAATCTGGTGTGTCTCTTTTCATTTTAAAACTATATTTCTTTATTAATTAAATTTAAATAAGTTAATTATTAATTGTTAATTATTAGAGTTCAAAATCATTAGTTTATTTCACTTACTTCTTTATATTTAACAAAGTTATCTTTATACATTTCATTACATGTAGACGAAGAAGAAAATGTTAATAATTTGTGTATGGAAGCAACTATGCCACTGGAAGAAGTAATGGCAAAGTATCAGTCCGAATCAACTCCTCAAGTAAAATCATTAAAGAATGAAAAATGCAATAAACGAGCATGTTCTGCAAGTCCTTACCTACGTGGACGAAGAGGTAGAGAAAAAGCAAGCTCTTCATCATCGGGTGCAGGATGTTCATCATCTTCATCATCGTGGAATACAAATGAAACTGATGTAAGTAGTTCCAGCCAACAGTGTGGTTCCACTTTATCTAGTACGATGGAACAAAAAGATTCAGAATGTCCTGGTAACAATGAGGCTGAACAAGTTCTTGATTCAACTACCAGTAATGGAAATGTACATACATCTCCACCAGTAGGATCCACAGCAGACATAGAACCAATAAAAAGTGCAGATATGCCTGATAGTTCTGAGGATATAAACAAAAAAGTTACAAGTCCAGGCAAAATCACATGTGATGAATTAAATGTAAATGAAGTAGAATTAAATGGTGCAGAATCAAAACGAATTGGAGATGCTGATAGTAGTAAAGGTGGAGGTGACAATGTCTCTAGCAGTTCATGTACTCCTGTTGAAAATGGAGATGCAGGACAACAAGAACGAATAAGCAGTACTGGTAGAAGAAGGATTCAGCCCATTACATTATATCATAATCTCCTTAAAAAAGGTAGCGAAGATTCTGAAGAAGATGACGATGACGATGAAAATGATATAACATTTGACGGAGTTCCAGAAAGGTAGAAACCTTTAATTGCTCAGACCCTCTCCTCTTTGCAAAAAATTAAAGTTATCACTAGTATATCTTACATTAACTTCTTCTACATAGTTTTAGTGATGAAGATGACACAGAAGATATAGATGAAGATGAAAGCGATGAAGATGAAGAAGATGAAGATGGAGATGGCAATATTGATGATGATGATGATGAAGATGATGATAGTGAGAGCCTCATGATGGATAAAGAAGAGGTATGAAATATCCTTTAAATTGTGTACTTAAAACTATTTATTAATAATATTATGGTAAAATAGCATTTCTGTAGTTAAGAAAGATTTAAAATTGAGTAACATAAATCATTAATTTAAACAGCCAGGTTATGATAGTGGATGTACTGCAGTAGTTGCTGTGTTGAAAGGAAATGAATTATACGTGGCAAATGCTGGCGATTCCCGTTGTGTTTTATGTAGAGATGGTCAGGCAGTTGAACTTAGTTTAGATCACAAACCTGAAGATGAACCAGAAATGGAGCGCATAGTAAAAGCTGGTGGAAAAGTTACAGCAGATGGTAGAGTAAATGGTGGCCTTAATTTATCAAGAGCTCTCGGGGATCATGCTTATAAACAAAATGCAGATTTATCACCACAAGAACAAATGATTTCTGCACTTCCGGATGTGAGGCATATCACAATTGAACCAGGAAAGGATAAATTTATGGTGCTTGCTTGTGATGGTATTTGGAATTTCATGTCCAGTCAAGATGTTGTACAGTTTATAGATAGCCGTTTCACACAAAATTGTGATAAACTGTCTACAATCTGTGAAGAGGTATGAATAGTTGATTATTTTTTCTATTGTTTTGATACACAAAATATTGATTACTAACAGCACTATTGTATTGTAGCTATTTGATCATTGTCTTGCACCTGACACATGTGGAGATGGTACAGGTTGTGACAATATGACAGCTGTAATAGTTCGATTTAAATCACAAACTGATGCTGTAACAAACAGTAACGCTGCTGAGATATGTACTGCTAAAAGGTCATTATCGCCAGCTGTATCCGCGGAAGAAAGCAATGACTGCATCATACAAGACGACGCGGTGAAATCTTGCAAACGCCTTAAGACCGAAGCAACTATGTGAGATTTGTGTTAAATGTTATAAACTGATCTCTGGAAACAGACGAGTGAATGTGAATTTATGTAAAATTATGTAATTCTATGGAACTGTGAATTTTGAATGGATACTCGATGGTAATCGATACCAGTTACATCAAACAACATGTAAAGTATGTTAGTGCTGGCTATTGGTGGCAGACTGATAAATTGGAGCACATGAGGATGATAATTCGTTGCTTCTGTTTTAATTTTCTTAATATACTGACTTAAAATCCATAACTTTTTAAATTATTTAATTACGCCTACTATTGGTGGATAGTGTATTATACGGTCTAACATTTTGATAACAACGTGTACAAAATATGTAAAACGGTCATACGAACATTCTGTATAATTAATAAAGTAATCGATGTTTCTCTTTATAAGTACTTTCTATGGTAATGCTAAGGTAGATAATAAGTATGAAGTAAAATCAGTCTAAAATCATTTACTAACAATGTTGACCCAAAGGTCTTGAACTCTTCTTATAGATCAAAGCCACATAAGATTTCATCAACATCTCATACAACAGCACTCAGATTAAAACTAAAATTTGTTGAAGTTTTAAATTTATCAGTTGACGTTACACGTTTGAATATCATTGACTATTTTAATTCTTTTAATTAAGTAAAACTTTATAATACATCATCCCATTTGCTCCATTAACATTTATGGGATATACTCTTTGAGTTTTTAAATAACATCCATAGTAGATATGTAATTGTACATATTTATAAATTTAGACTATAGGATTTATATTTGTAATTCAACACGATACCATTTCTTATTTTTACGAAATAAAGTTTATTTTTGAATCCCTGGGTATAGTGGTTGAATGGATGGGTGAGCGAATAATCTTAAAACGTGTAAACCGTATTGTGTAACAAAGACGATTGTGTACTGCGCGCGTTAGTAATTTGTGATCTTGTACTAAAAGTACTGTTAGAAAAAGAGGGTATGTAATGTGTCGTGGAATCACTTAAACTGTTTTAAATTTCATTTGGAATTTCTCATAGTATCAAAAGTGTTCTGTAAATTAATAATAACGTAAGAAAAATATTTATTTATGAAGTAAAAACAATAAAATAATGACTTAAAGATATTTACACGCACGCGAACGATTTGAAAATAAAAAATTAATAGAACATATGTATTAGAAATAAACTAAATTCGTATAAAGAACAATTAAAGAATGAGGACAAGAAAATTATTTAAATTATTTACAAGTTTTTAACAAAGTACATATTTTATTTTTATTGAAATCGTTGGATGTACACTGTGGGCTTACATAGTTTGTTGTCTGTACAATTATTCAAATTTTTTTTCTACATAAATGCAACACATAAACAATGAACATTGTTAACATTTTAATATAAAAATAATACCTTATAAATCTTTTTTATATCATAATTGCAATTTTATTGCAGTACTTTTATCACAGAACAAACATATAATATAATAATACCTGTGCATTTGCAAAACATACAAAGTTTTTATTCAGTTAATATAATATAGCTAGTAGATAAATAATTATATAAATTAATCACTTGCAATGTCTAAGGTTGCTTCAATTTTGTACTGTTATTCACCTTCTATAACTGCTCACATGTAATTGCGGCTGTTAGTAAAGAGTAATTATATAAACGTTGTTTATAATTATGAAGAAAGTAACTTAAGAAAAAAAAAGTAACACTATTATATAAAAATAATCAGTAATATATAAATACTAGAAACAGTACATAGTATTACTCAGAATTAACTAATGTGCCTTTCTGATTCAGGGGTTGAGAACCTTCACAATATGTATGTACATTTGATGCCGTCTTATTAAGAAGGGTTTAAACCCCGACACCGTCTTAACTGCAAACTTCGTCATAAATTTATGTATAAATATCTTGTTTCATAATATATGTCACATCAATTACTTTTTTTTTGTACTTTTACTTATATTCCTATTTCAATTGTTTTTTATACACAATTTGTGTGAAAGTGTATAAACACGTGCTAAGTAGATATTAAGTAAAGATAGATTTATAATTACAAAATTAATATAACATAAATTTTTAATTTACTGTTAAATGTTCAATTGTTTCTATCTGTTCCATTTCAATCTTTTTTAGGGAATCATACTGTATACGAAGTCTCTCAAGTTCCATAGATTTTTCAACAATTTGTGCCTGTAATTAATATACATGTATGTTTTTTAAAGTGTGTACAATTTAATTTTCAAAATTGTTTTACTTAGCGTTTAATCGTACTTAATAAATAGCGTTAGCATACTAAAATATTTTTATTTTTAATGACCTGAATTTGCTGTTTCTGAGCATCCCTTTCTTTCGCAACAGATCGAAGTAAATTTCGGGTTCCGATCGTTCTCATTTTTTCTTTCTCGACTTCATTTGCTAACTGATTTATTAATTGTAAAAATTCATTACAGTTTGATTGAAATTCAGTGATTCCTAAGAAATAAAGATAATGTGACAACTATAATAATTTAAACAAATAAAAATAATAAATTGTAAACTTTCAAATCGTTTGAAATATTTGTATAAATAATTGTAAATGTGAATTTTAAAATAGCACAATCCAAATAATACGAGTTATACACGTGTCTATACAATATTAAGAATAAAATAAATAATCCATACATATAAAGTAAATATTTAAATGATTTAATAACATTTTGTATATTGGAGCGCTGATCAAAATTTTATACAGAAGCGGCAATCTACGTAGATGGCAGTAATTACCGTCGCAAATGAAAAGACACTTGTTTTATAAAAAACTGATGAACAATTACTGAATGTACAGAAAAGTAAGAAATAAAAGAAATAAGTTTCATAAGAATGGTTCTATAATAACATAGTGCATATCAAATTAACAAATAAACATAAGTTAATCATGTAACCGTAACGATTTCTATTAAACTCACTCGAAACGAAAGTCTGACATTCCTCCTTAAGTTTATTCGCTTGGTTTGCCACTTCTGGCTCTAATACGCGTATTTTGCTTAAGTCGTCAATGTAAATTCCATACTTTGCTAAGGAATCAGCCATTTTCTTAAATAAACAAACGATCGACTCTTTACCCAAGAGTCTTGGGCAAACGCGCTTGCGCGTATTTTCAACTATACTCTTTATTTCAAGAGAGAACCATAATGTTGAGCGACTAGTTTTCGTTCATACTGCACAGATCCGCTGTCATTAATTCTTACACTTCATAATCAGAGTAATGCACATGCGCTCTAATAGCAATTGTAACGTTGAATATGTATACCCAATGATCTTTTATTTAATATATTCTTCTACCTTTCGAACACTACCTCTTATCTCGCTTCAAAATATCTCACATATCGCATTGTAGAAGTTTCCAAAGTTACAAATGTTTTAATTTTCAAATCCCTCAATTTTTAAACTTAATTACCTATGTTATTCTATCTTACATATCTGTTTCTTTATGCTGTTCATAATTTTTGTTCACTATGTATATAACCACGAAGTGAAAAGCAGACTATAGATTGATAGTAAGTGACGATAAAGAGTCCTCTGAACTCGGCCGAGATGCGCGGAATAACTACGGTTCTTTTGCGAAATAAATTATAGTCTTCGATCTTCGTGCTAGTCACTCACCAAAATGGGGGTACGATAGGGTGTATTTTTTTATCAAGTCGCAAGACATAAAAGAACAGTGAATTGTGCTATTTAACAGGGTTTTAACAATTAAGATGAGACTAATAAATGCCACATAAAATATCATTGTATCGGTTATCGTTTATCACTTGCGTCGTCGTTGAAGAGACGCAACGCTTCGTTCTTTCTCTGTTATATTTTCGATTTGACATTTAACAAAATCAATATACTTTTTCATTGAAATATTTATATCATCGTCACTATTTTACGTTTTGATATTTCGTCGCTGTCGTTCGTTATGTCCGGAGATCATAAAGCTGGAATTAAATACCCTTCGGAGTACGTTAAGCTCAATATCGGCGGTTCCCTACACTATACAACTTTAGGTACACTTCAAAAACATGACACTATGTTACGTGCTATGTTTAGTGGCCGCATGGAAATTCTAACAGATCCTGAAGGTGAGATTTTGTATAGAAACTGCAGCATTTAAGCGTTAACAGGGTGTTCTATGTGTGTTTAACAAGCCTTCATTGAGATATATCTACTAAAGAATTGCAATTTCATTTGTAAAAACATAGGTGACTCCTTAAAAGTTTGTTTCAAGTTTCCTCCTCATCTGACTATAATTTACAATGTAAAATTAATTATTGATCTTTTATTTATGTAAATGATACAAATTTCATTTACAGGATGGATATTGATAGATAGGTGTGGAAAACATTTTGGTACAATTTTAAATTTCTTAAGAGACGGTTCAGTCCCCTTACCAGAAAGCACAAAAGAAATGGCAGAGTTACTAGCAGAAGCAAAGTATTATTGTATTACCGAATTAGCCGAATCTTGTGAACAAGCTCTTCTTCGAAAAGAAAGGGAAGCAGAACCTATTTGTAGGGTTCCACTCATTACATCCCAAAAGGAAGAGCAGTTGTTAATTAGCAGTACTACTAAGCCAGTGGTAAAGCTGCTTATTAATAGGCACAATAATAAATATTCATATACAAGGTGATAATACCTGTTTTATAGAAATTGTAATTACAATGAAGTATGAAAACAAATAAATACAAAAAGCCTTGTCTTTACAGTACATCAGATGACAATCTGTTAAAAAACATTGAATTGTTTGACAAAATGTCACTTAGATTCAGTGGTAGAGTATTATTTATTAAAGATGTGATTGGATCCAGTGAAATTTGTTGTTGGACATTTTATGGTCATGGCCGTAAAGTTGCAGAAGTTTGCTGTCACTCTATTGTTTATGCAACTGACAAGAAACATACAAAGGTAATATCAAATATGCATGTATTGTATTAAAATGTCAGTATATATGCATTCAACTGTAATAATATGTTAGTGTATAGTATAAAATAGTTTATATAACATGAAATATAATTTAAATATAAAGAAGGAAAGTAAAGCTTCAATTTGTAATATATAGGTTGAGTTTCCAGAGGCCAGAATTTATGAAGAGACATTAAATATCTTATTATATGAACACCGAAATGGTCCAGACCAAGAATTAATGCAAGCAACATCGTCACGTGGTGCAGTTAGTGGTGCACCACCTTGTACATCAGATGAAGAAGAGGGTGAGCGTTCAGGCTTGGCTCGCCTTCGCTCCAACAAACAAAACACCAACTGACCCAACCTTGCCCTTTTTACCCCTCCTAATCCAGCGACTCTTAGCGTCGTTCGAGTCCTCGCCCTTAAGACGCGAGCCAATATAAAATAGGGTGTATGAAAGAGGAACAAGCGCAAATTTCATACATATATGCATATGTATACATGTATACATGAATATGCATATATATGTATGTGCGTCTCTTTCTCTCTCTCTGTCTATATTTCTATTTCTATCTTTCATGCAAAAACTAATGAACAACGTCGTTAAAATTGGTTGTACGTACAATGAACTACATACCACTAAGTTTCACATCACAGTCTTATATTTGCTTGGTATTATATCTACATATCCTAATTATTTCTCATATCTGAAATCATTTGCAGATATTTTGATTTTGAACGGAATGACAAATTCGTCTTGGATTTATTCATACTTATACTATAAGGTATATTATTATAAAAGGAAAAAATATATAAGGATACGATTTCTTATTTCTTATTTTCGCATCCAGAGTTTGAAAATAAGTATTGTTAAGAGAACAGAGATGCAAATACTATTAATGTGCCAAATGTTTGTGTCAGAAGTAAAACAAAAAGAAGTCGAAGTTGCCATTCTATGACTGATGGAATTATTTACTATATTATACTCTTCAACAACTTTTAAGCAGTTATTTAAAGTAATGAGTTGTATAAAAACCTTATGGTACATAGGACTGCATTGTTACCTGTTATAAGTATTATTATTATTATAATATTATTGTGGTTATTACTACTATGTTATTACTATTATCATTATAAATTCATCATGTTTAAATCTCTTTTTTTACAAAAAGCAAATTCTCTGTGTCAATAAATTAATAAAATAAAAGATGTGTTTGCTTGCATTTTTTAACTTAAAAGCTCTATCAAACTGCTTAAAAGATGATGCAGAGTAAACACTGCCAGTAAAATAACTACAACAAAGTATATAAAATTTTTCAACCAAATGCAACTGAAAAAAGAATTTAAACTACAGTTAATTTTTCAACCTTGTTTAGTTTTGAACATTGGTCCTTTATTATAAACAACATGGTAACTTTTATAAGCACGTAAGCTTTGTGTTAATTTCTGTATATCATTCCAAAATGTGGTACATTTCTTTTCATATTAATACTTTTTACTTTACTTACATACTTCAAGTTATAAAAACAAATAGATACATTATAATTCAATGAACACTGCAAATTAATATAATTCATTGTTTTGATATGGTGCAAACTTCTATATTTAATGAAGGGACCATATGTATTCCAATTTCATACCTACAGTTATTTTGCTGTGGGCAAGCTTTTATACAAATGTTATGTTATTAATTATTTGTTGAGTTACTAAATTCTCGAATTAGAACTATTCATTCTCCCGAATACAAGACGATGTTTGTATGTGTACATTACAGCAATACGAAAAAAGAAAAACGTAAGATTTGACAACAGAAGAGTTTAAGTTCCTATAATTTTATGTATGACAAATGAAAAAATTGTAGGTAGTTAGTGTCGTTCATATTCCGTATTTATTATAAACCGCTATAATTAATAAACATTATGTAATATGTAAGTTAAGCTAAATGCAATATATCTTATGTTAATGAAAATATTATTGCTGCTTGCATTTTTCAACCTCACAGTAGAGCACAGTTTTAATGGCCTCCTTTGTCAGGTAAAACCGACACAAGCTTTAACATTTGTTCAAATTATATGTTTTTATATATAAAATTAATAGAAATAGTTGTTGTCAAAAATAAACTAGAAATTGTACTGATTATTTATGTTTTCTTTCAGGAAACTAGTACGTCCCATCAAAATACATAAGGTAGCCATGGTCCACTTATAAAGTCGACGAAATTTCTAATCTAGCCACATTGTACAGGCCGGCATCGTTTCTGTTTTATAGTTATTCAAAAAATATATCAAAAGTTTTGTCTTGTATCCGGGTGAATTATTATCTCTTAAAATTTTTAAATAGCGTCTTTATATCTTTGGTTCATATTTTTGCAGACATTTATGTTCGGCTAAAATTTCGAAGTACCGTACAATAATTTACGAATTTACAGATTTACTAAAAAAAATTATTTTTACATAACAGCAAAAAATATATTAAATAGATCTATTCGATGTATAGGTACCACTACAGCTAAACAAAGAAGATAATAATAGTATTATATGATAACATTTTATGAAAATCATGTTAAATTGTACTTTTTGTTTAGGTTTATACTTAGGTAACAATGATAAGATTATGGTCGATTAGTTCAAGCTTTAACATATTTATGTCTGCATACATATTTATTAGGAAAAGACTGATTTGCAGAATATTTTTCAACTTTCATTTGGAGAATCTTACAGAATGTACAAATAAAATAATAAAGATTGTAAAATATATAATGAAACAATGAAACACTATCGTGAACAAAATTAATGATATAAAATATGTAAATATTTATCTGTTTTGAGTGGATAAATTACATTAAATAAAATATTTTATGCCATTGACAGAAGTGTTTTACTATTTAGGATTATTTTATTACAAATATATATGTACAGGGATGTGTAATTAATAGTATTAACAAGTGTTACTATGGAAAGTAGAATTGAATAATAAAACTATTGTAATAATAAATAGTAATTTAAAAAAAATAAATTATAAATTGTTCCTTTATTTCAAATAACTATTTTATTATTATAAGTAATTGCACAAATGTTTTTAATATGAGAATTGAAGTAAGTTGCACTTTAAGATAACTTAATTTTTAACATTTACTTATACTTGATTTAAAAAGTAATTAACTTTTCGTTGTATTTCACGATACAGTGAATATTAAAATATAATAAATATATTATAATTCATGTGTTTCATATATATTTTTAATTATCCTTTTTTCATTTCAAGAACAAAAAAAGAATCATTATTGTGAATTAATTTGTTATATAGAAACAAATTGAATTCACAATCTCTCGTTTCATTTCAATTCGTTCGTCTTTCGTTTTTTAAATTTACATTGTATGTGTACCGATAGTAAATTTTTATGCCAACATAAAATGTAATTATGAAACTATCTTACATTTATACTGTACTGAATATATGTATATGTAAGTTGTATACGTATGCACCGAATTTCTGCATTTACCGCTTTGACATTTCGGACGGTGTAATTTTTTTATAAAATGGGTAAGACAAAAGACGCCAGCTCAGACGAAGATATAGCTATAGGTATATTCTTTAGGTGTTAAATAATTAACATTTATTTAATATATTTACAATTAAATTTATTATTTTTGCCTGTTTTTCCATTTCGTTGCTGGGGTTAGTAATGTACTGTGAGATAGTAAACTGCGCGAAGCGACATCAGTAGTAAATAATGACAATGGCGCTTTATAGGAATGTGTTTTGTGGAAAATTTAAAAATCTTAGCGTTTATTTACGTTTAATTCTATTTATCATCTAATAATTGTTGTAATTATACTCTATATACTTCTCAGAAACTAGCGATGTATCTCCACAAAAGAGACATAAGAAACATAAACATAAAAAGCACAAGAAGAAAAAAACAACCCATGATGGCAATGATAATTTTAATGATGTTGCTGCTGAAACTGAAAAAAAGAAAACATTTAGAGTTAAAATGAAGAAGGATGATGATAAAGGGTAAATAAGATATATAATATGTATAAAGTGAAATAGAAAGCATATAATTTGGAATAATGCAAGTTCTAATACTTCATTCAAATATAACTGATAGTATGTTAACAGTAGTAAGTAATATTTATATTAACACATTTTACAGTTCAGAAAAGTCTCGTGAAAAGATGCAAAAGACATCCAATCTAAATATTGCAAGTTCGAGTACTGCACCATCACCAAAAGCTCCTACGAAGAAAAAAGTTCCAAAGAGCAATAAAGGTAAAGATAGTGGTACTAGCAGTGAAGAAGAACGATGGCTCGATGCAATAGAGTCTGGAAAATTAGAAGAAGTGAGTAATAAGTAATAACGATAAAGAATAATTATTTCTAACATTGACAAGAGAATTATTTTCTAGGTTGATGATGAATTGAAGAAAATCAAACCAAAAGATCCAAAATTAATGACAGCACGTCAGAGAGCCATGTTTGAAAGAAAAACTGATGCTGAATCAAATCCTGGTGTCGAACAGTTAATGTCCTTACCAACAGGATATAAAGAGAAAGTCATGACAGCTGAAGCTATACAAAAGGCTGCTCTGAAATCATTAAAAAGAAAACAACTAGCTGATGAGAAAAGGGAAAAAGATAAGGTAGTAAAATTATTAATATTCAGAATTTGTATATTTTTAATTATATTTCTTGAAAATCTTCTTTGCATATCCCTAGAAAAAAACAATGGAAAGGTTGCTGAAAAAACAAGAATCTAAGGCTTCTAAAGTTATCAGCAAAGGAAAACCTTCCAGGAGACAAGTTCCTTTAATTACATACCGCCTAACACTTGAAGGAAGCTCTATATCTTTACCAGTTGGTGAAGAGTTTCCATTACAGCCTGCAAAGGCGTAAGTAAAGTCATTAGAAGTTCCCAACATTCAATTAATAATACTGCTATTAATTATATATATTTTTTTTTCATAGGAAAGAGCCACCAGTGCAAGTTCTTTGCAGTGTAAATCAATGCAAGAATCCAAAAAAATATTCGTGCGCAAAAACAGGAGTGCCTTTGTGCAGTTTAGAATGTTATAAGGTTAATTTATCAACACCTGTATGAATTTTAAATTATTATTTACACTTTAGTATTTTTAATCAACCTTTCCTGGATTTATATTATCACTAACTTGTACACATTTTTTAGTGTTAGAGGAATGATATAGAAAACTAAACGAAAAATAGTGTATTATACCTGAAAATTTATTTTTTGAAAAGATACAAATGAAATTTGAGTTTAAAAGTTTACTACTAACTTTATAATTAATTGTAAATACTTTTGTATATACATCTGTATTTATTGAATTATAATAATTAGAATATAAAGTCATATTCGTTTCTACATAAGTAACTATATTTTGTAAATAAGGTAAGAAAAATAATGTAACATTTATCATTCATTGAATCGAATATCAACTTTTTGTTTGATTTACAATTTGTTAATGATAAGCAATAAGTGGGAATTGTATTTTTTCAAAAATAGAAAATATCCGAATCTCCGTCGTATGCAACTTTCGTAACTAGGACTAGTTTAGACCTTGCTTTCACCAAGCTAAGATACACTCCACCAAGTCGCGGTTTGATCGTTGAACGCACAACATCGCGTTACATATTTGCCGGGTCATCTTTGGTTCATCATTCGCGATGATAACACGGCAATCAACATAATCTTTTAAATTACGATCAAACCCAGATCTTCTGGGATAAAATGTGGTGGCGCAACAATTTCGTAGTTCTCATTATTTTAATTTCAAAATCTGAAACGCGAGGTGAGAAAATTATTTGTGAAGTTTGAAACATTTATATTTGCCTCGGCGGAAAGTGTGAAAGTGCAACGAAACCAATTACTTATACATTTAATGAGTGCATTCGCTGTAATGTTGTTTTGTAATTAGGAACATCCTAAAACAAGTCTATTTTTGTTTTAGCGTTTTCCTGGTTGCAAATACTTTGAAAAATTCTTTATTATTTAATGGTATTTATTTAATATTTGAATGAAAGGAAACTATCAATTATCAATGTTTAAATTTAGTAAATATTGAAGTATTCGTTTTATATTTTGTTATATAAAATCACTGCTCGAATACATTTCCAATTACAAACAAATTTTACTGATACAATTCATTCCTTTCTTTAAATATCAGATGCTGGTAATCACGAATGTCTGCGATCTTGTACTGATGAGGCGCTTTCGAAAAAATTATGCCGCTATGACTTCTATGTTGGTGACTTATCTAGTATGATCAGGTGAGATAGAAACCACAGATTTTATTTAGTATGACTGTGAGAGTGCACTTTCAAAAAGTGAATTCACCGAAGAAGAAATTATTAACTCTTCTAATCCTGTGCAATCGTTGTTTAACCCTCGAACAACGGACCTTGCAATGTGCAATGGTTTTAGATTGCAAAAGTCTTTTATATTTTGATTGTAAAATAATAAAGACATGAGACGATTATTGTATATTGTTAATACTTCATGGGTTTAGACATTTATTGAAATTTGAGCATTCATTAACAATATTGTATTAAAAGTATACATTAAAAGTATATTAGTCGTCTGAAATTCCCATTTAAATCTAAAATTTCAATATTAAATTCACATATATTATCGCAGTCTCAGCGATCCGTTTTCCAAAGGTTAAACCTGAAGGCTGTATCTTTCGCTCAGACTGATCATCTGAATTTCGATCAGGATAAAAGAAAGATATTATGTAATAAATGACATTAAATTACAGAAATTTTAGCAATATGTTATGTAATCAATGGTTATCCGTGGACGAAATGCCTAGGCATTACTTTTCATACAGAGAATATCCTATTTCGTAGAAGAACCGGTCGGAATCTCGGTCAATTGTACTGATAGATGAATATATAAGTCCTACTGTGATCCGAGAACTAACGGTTGACACGGTTGGTTACAGAGAGTGCATCCTCAATTTTTTTTTAATTCAAAACAGGTTTCTGCATCACCGTTTGCTATCACAAACATGCCTACCTGTGCTATAGATAGCGAGGGTAGATGGTGGTATCATATACCTCGTGCAAATCCTGCAAAAGAAGGAGTAACTGTTATCACGATTTTCCTCTCATAGAAAGAGCCTTCCTTGTCTGTTCCACTCGAAATGCATTAGTTAAATATAACAGACGAATAAAAGTTTCACCTTTTTAATCTAATATCTTATTTAATTTTAGTCGATTTCACATTTGCTGTTGATTTGTAATTATTCGTATTAATTTTATTTGTGTGGTACCGATTTTTAAGCTTTTTGCTCTAACTTACTATGAAATAGCAATTCAAATTTTGGAACGATTTCAATATCATGTTTTTAATTCAAATGCATACGATTTTTAGTTTTGAAATACAGTGTTTGCTTATTTTTATTATTTCTTGCAGTATCGGTAACAACTCTAATATCAAGGACGAATCTGAGATAACTACATCAAAAAATTTTTTGGGAATTAATGGAAAAAGTCCAGGTCCACACATAGAGGTAATTGAAGATTTAAAAAAACTGATGATTGTTTAGTTTCGGTAATATTTTCCTTCATTGTCACTTTTGAACGACAAATTGTTAACTTTGCTAAATGAGTATTGCCTAATTTTTTGAATTATGAAATTTGAATGTACGATTTCCCTTTTAATGTTGGATAGAAAGGTTTCTATTTCGTCCACTGAAATTATTGATCGATTTTTAGGTTTGTCTCGGGGATACAATTGAAGTACTTTTATACAATAGATTAGGATCTGAAGAATTATCTTTACATTGGCATGGATTACGACAAAACGGGACTGCTTATATGGATGGTGTACCGATGGTTACACAATGTTCAATATTACCATTTGGTGGTTTTCGGTACAAAATAAAACCGGAAAGAGTTGGTTCATTTATCTATTACGCTCATTTAGGTAAGCAAATAATGGTATAATGCAGAGGCATTATATCTTTACTTTTTATAATAGTGAAGTAACAATTAATTACTGGGGAAAGTGTGATTACCTATATGAAAGTTATCTTAATTAAATATGTATAATTTAAAAAAAAGCTTATATTTTTATAGTTTTACTTTAACAAACGGTATTTTATATGAAATCAGTCTAATATTTAAATATAATGTAATTAATATATAATAATTCTTGAAAGTTGACATCAATATTAAGAGAATTATTATTTTTGAATATTCAAACAGTATTTAAATTTGATGTCATTTTCCCGCGCTGTAGAACGAGTTCTACTTCCGGCAGTCCGTGTAGAATTGAAGTAGATCAATACTCTTGGAACCGTGTAGAAGTAAGGTTACACGTTGAAGCTCTTTTTTACGGTGTTCAGAGAAAAATCGTGTATAATAACTAAAAAAGATGTTGTGAAGCATCACATTAGTGCCTATTTTAAAAGTTATTTCCATTTACATTAATATTTAGCAGTTTTGTGGTGTAAAGGTGAAAAGTAGAATGATGTGCCACCAAGGATCAAGAATGTTCAGGTACTTTAAAATATAACATATAAAAACTAATTATTCACTGACTACGTTTCTCTTAGATACTTTCTTAATTCTTCCTGTTCTGCTTTTAAGTGATGATTTCTTCTTTCGAAATCGTTTTATTTTAAAATTTTGATGTTTAACGAAAGATAATATCCTTTATTTTTTAATCAAAAAGTAAAAAAGGAAATGTCATAAAATAAATAATGTAACAACTTTGAAGTATTTATTTCTCATATCGTAGGAAGAAACATGTACATAATTCTTGTATGAGTGATAAATGAACTCTTCCGAATTTTTTCAATCGGCACCATAGGATGTCGCTGTCGGTAGCGCAAGAAAATCGAATGCAGTAAAATGCCGCAGCGAAAACGGATGTATGTAACACGGCACGTTCAATTCACGTATTATTATTCCACTTTCTATTTTACGATATTAACACAATATTTGTGCTGCATAGAATCTTTCCGATTTCTTTTCTTTCCGTTTTTATTTGTATTTTTATGATGCCGGTTACCGATAACTGCCATGGCATGCAACGTTCGACCGTTACACAATTACGTCATAATTTATGAAATACAGAAAAAAAGTTTAATACAATAGGCATGATACGATGAAGTCTCTCTACGTAGTCCTCCGCGGATTTGTATAAATAGTAGAAAGGGTCATATACACAGTAATTTTCAAGTTCGAAAATTTTAAATCTCGAAATCTGTGTGCACTTCGATGGCGGTGCATTACTAATGTGTGTAAGAATCTGTGTGAAGGAGAACTCGTTCAACAAGTTCCATGTACAAGAAACCCATATAGCAAGACAGTATCGTAGTTTGATGATACGTTGATAATGATGATAAATATAGTTATATTGAATTAGAAAATCGATTTTATAAAATATCCTACGATCTACGATTTAATTGAATAAAACAAGATTGAACGGATCGATGAAGTTAAATGAATATTCACGGATACTTCTAAGGTTGCTCGTACAATGAACTTCCATCTTAAGAAACATATTATAATCTGAAATTGAACTGCCCAATTTATCGATGGAAAATAAATGTAAAGTTAAGGAACAATTTTGAAATTAT
The DNA here is from genome assembly GCA_036983795.1 of Megachile lagopoda. Classification (NCBI taxonomy): domain Eukaryota; kingdom Metazoa; phylum Arthropoda; class Insecta; order Hymenoptera; family Megachilidae; genus Megachile; species Megachile lagopoda. The sequence continues at coordinate 9,461,272 of CM072787.1, forward strand.
AATACTTCTAAAATTATACAAATACCGATAAATTACATTTACAAACTATGAATCAGACGTTTATTTAACATTTTCAATGAAATTAAAGATGCAAGTTAGCGTTTCTCGATAGATGCGAAAGTTAAAAAATGCTCATGTATTAATGAACTACGGTGCTTATCATTAATCATGAAAATGATCCGAGTATTATAATGACGCTGTGTTATTAGTTTCACAGCAGGCAGACGGCGTGTACGGGTCGTTGACAGTTCGAGGCCCACAGGATGACCCTAGCTTGGAAAGGATACTTCTGTTGTCATCAAGGCCACCAACTCCTCTGTCCTGGCATTCGCACCTACATCCACCTACGCCAGGTGTACTTCTCCTAAACGGCCAGGTACTAATTTACTTAATTGACTTATTTATATCATTACGTGAAATTAAATAAATACTCCTGTTTCATTAAATTTCCCTTTTTCCTTCAAGTCGACGTCAAACGTAATAAAACGAATACATGATTTAGCTTGTCTTCGCTAAGAAATCGCGACTCGAAGACGAGTTACGCCAATGTATATTCTAGTTTCATTCGCACAACATTCTACAATGTCGTAAATCAACACAGCGATAACTTTCCCTCGAGGTGCTAACTATAACGTTATGCAAAAATCGATGCTGGTCATTACCGAGCTTCTTTATTTACAGAGCGACGGAACAATCTTGAGAGTCAACTATGGCAAACGATATTTACTACGACTGGTTAATGCGAACGTATACAATTGTCCCGTACGAATATCCATTTCTGGACATGATTTTCGTGTATCTGCTGCTGATGGGTACATGGTTCAATCGGTGACAGGCAAACACGTCGTTTTGTATCCAGGTACGTTTTGAATTTTTGTTGCTTATATCTACGCATCCCGCATATTCCACGCACGTAAGATATGATCATTGTACGTGCTAAACGCACGCGTGCGCACACTTTTGTGTAAAACATTTTAGCTGATCTAAGATTGTATATCTACATATATTGCCTTATCCTGCTTTCGAATAATCGTGCCTTAATGAAGACTTCAATTAATCAGTATATATCGTTAGTATTTTAGGTTTCTCACAATCAATATATATTGTTAATGCAATACCGTTAACATTTCAGTATTGTTTGTAAATATTGAGAAACCTGAAATAGTGACAATATGTATTGATTGCCTGAAGTCTTCACAATTATGTACATTACATGAAGCTGAAGTGGAAAAGAGAAAATGAGACTAGGAAAGGTTATAATTAAGAAAAGAACAAATATAGTCTAGTAAGCTCCTAGGAAGATTTTAGATAGTTATCAAAGTAAAAATCCACAATTTATTACTTATCGCATGCCGATTTGAAATCAACGCTTCCACGCATATTGCTGAAGAGATTTGTAAACACTACTGTTGGATTCTGCAGCAATGTGATCTATCTGATTTACACATAATATATTTTATGACAACAAACAAAAAGGGTATCAGATTAAAATGATATAAATTACATAAATATACATTATAATGAATAGTAGATGTTAAATAAGAACAGATAATCTGTGTATATTAAGGAATTTGTATTCCAACGCTAATTTATGCTTTATAATCGCGGATGTATGGATATTCATGAATTTTGTCCAGATTTACATCTATTTTAAATTACGGAAGATTAATGTATGTAAAATTCTAGCTTTCTGCTTGAAACGATTTTTAAGCGAATATACGTTAAAGTGTAAAATGTATGAGAAGGATAACAGTATATCCGAGTACGTTGAAGCACAGTGCAATTCTGTTTTATAACATTCATCTCCAAGGAACCATAGCAATGCTATAAGAACCATAGCCTGAAGAAAGAAAAGGAAATTGCAGACTGCGCAGAAAAAGCCACGACAAAAGCGAAGAGGATGTAACGCGATAAAGAGCGTGAAGGAAAGGGGACGGAGAATGAAAGGAAAACGATAAAGGGAATCGGAGCGATGTACCAGCGGCGCTAACTAAGTACGTTCATAGGTACAAGAAAGTGTCTTATAAACGAAGAAATTAATTAATAAAAGAACACAGAAAGAAGATACGTAAAGCAAAGTAGAAAAGGAAAACGTTCGAAAGCAATAAAGAAAGCGAACTGAGGAACAAAAAACGATGAAACGAGTCGCAAGGTCGTTCAGCAAACAAAGGAGGAAGGGAACGAATAGAGAGTAGACGGCGTCCGGCGTTCAGTGAGAAGAAATGCGAAAGGGAAAGGGGCCAGCATTGGCGTAATTAGATGGGGACCAGAGTGGGCCTACTTCCCCCTCCACAAAACCAACTGGTCATCCCTATGTCACGCGAGGTATGTAGTATGCAATACGTCGTGTACCTCATATGAGAAGCTGTCAAAGTTGCTGATTTCCAAACTTTTAAGTCCCAAATTTCCTAATTCAGAAATTTTTTAATCCTCAAATATTTATTTCCAGATTCCCAACTTTCTAACTTTCCATTTTTTCAAATTTCCAGATATGAAAGTTCTTAAATTGTCAAATGTCCAAATGTCCAAATTCCCAAAATTTCAAAGGCCAGTTGGTGATGGTGATTGCTCGACAGAATGATAAGAACAAGGGGACCTGGCCCACCCCAAAGAAAGATGGTAGTTACGCCAATGAGGGCCACAGAGGAGGAGTAGAAGAAAGAGACAGATCGAGAGAGGAAAGGATGAAACTGCTTGGCGCTCATACATTTAGCGATGCGGCGTACAGCGGTGGGCAGGCTCGTTCGCGCAGACTCGGCCGTCTTCGTATTCTCGCCGGGTTTCCGCAAAGGGAAATAAAGAAAGGAAGGCGACCAAGCGCGCGCGGGTCTCGCGCAAAAATCATTAAAACGCGTGCTCGATTCGCGGCTGCGGCGTCGTTGTCGGCTCGTAGTCGACGATTTATTAGCGGCTACGCGAACGTACCCACCCGCCCGCCCGCCCGCCTGTCTGCCCGTCTGGCTGTTCGCCTACCGGTTAACCGTCCACGTCCGTCCGCATCTCCGTCTCTCCTGCACGATTTCTTCGAAAACATTGGCCGCCACCGTTCAAGCGGCCCGTACACCGTGCCGCTTTGTTTCCCATGTCCAGCGACCACGCGTGGAACGAGTCAGAGACGAACGATACACGCCTCGGCATGGAGTGGACTCGCGATAAAACCCTCGAGCTACTGCGCGAGTATCAACAGAGACGCGTCCTCTGGGATTGGAATGCTCGCGGCTATCGGGACCGGACCAAGCGGAAACGTGCCATCCAAGAGCTCGCCGAGATACTTTGCTGTAACACGCTCGAAATCGAGAAGAAGATCACTAATCTAAAGTGCCAGTATTCGAGAGAGGTGCACAAGATACAAAATAGTCGAGACGCCGCTACCGGACCCGACGATGTTTACGTGTCCAAGTGGTTCGCGTTCAAGGCGATGCAATTCTTGCAATTCGGCACACGCAGATATAGCAAGCGGAAGAAGGTACGTATCTGGATGGACATTAACTACGTCGTAGTCGGGACGAACCGTGTGTAAACATGGACGAGAAACCCAGTTGCAATTTTTTCCACGTGCCTACTGATAAGTAGACGAAATATGAGGCGTGTTTTTTAAGTGAAACCTCCATGGGCACGATTCGACGCGGGAGTGTTACGTTCGAACGTCAGATCAGAGCATCGCGAAAAGTGCAAGCAATTTCGTAAATTCCCACAATTTTCAAATTTCTAAATTCTATAATTACCAAATCCTCCTACCACCGATAATATTTAGTCCATAAATCTAATAAAGCTGTATGCATATTTCCATAGCACTATTTTTTGCTGGCAAAAATCGAATAACGGCACGTACTTCAGAGTTGGCGGGATTATTTATTGCAGCACTCGGCACAAATTATTTACGTGAATCTGACAGTGATTAAACATCCGACAGTCAGCTAAATGAATCATATAACGATACTATGTAATCGTAATCCCGTTTCCATATTTCAATTGGCGGTAATTTTTAAATGGACCTTACTCAAAAAACACTTTGTATCAACGGGGAGTTAATAGTGATTATCAGTGTATGTAGTTAACTTTTGGAACACGCGAGAAACGTTTGTCTTCCACGTTGTTGAACGAATAGAGTACAAGTAGAACAGCCTTAAGGGATCCCTTTCTCCGGTTATAAGGAGGCCAGTTTACGCCATCGCGTAATTGACTAACCAATTTCGGAGAAAGACCATTGTGAAGCTGAGTGCATTTCATAGAAACCGCTGCTTAACTCGCACTAATCTTCGATGAAATATGTATTTCGACGGATCTCGTGGCGTCTGTCACGGACGTTGTATCATCCCTCGTGCTATTCGATCCTATTGCGTTTAATGCGTTTTGAATCAACTGCGCACCGTGTGCGTCTTACAAAGAAAATGAAAGTTACGAGAAGAGAATAATATGTTCAGGAACGACGCTAAATTTAATTTTTCAGACGGACTCTTCGTTGCGTGATTTTATTAATTAAACATACGATTTTGAATTTTCTTATGTGATAACAATAAGATAATGACGATAAATATTTTTTCTATTTACAAAGATTATGTATATTTGGCATGTTTCCAACATGTATTGTGTCTGTATCATAATAGCGAAACATAATATGTGTTTCAATATCGAGATATGTGTTTAAAAATGTATAAATCTATATTTCTAATTTGGTAAATTCTTTATCCATAATAAAATAAACAGTTGTACTTACACAAAATGAGAAGTACTTTCAATAACTTTATTAATAATGAGATGTACCGTTTGTTTATGTTTGATGTATATATTATATTATCGTTTGTAGCATATTTGCAATACAACGCAACAAAGGGTTAATCTGTAGGGACACTGTACAAACGCGTGTACTTTTTCCTAATTAAGCGTATGGGATTTATTCAGGTATTATTGTTTGGAATATTTAAATATACTCCCGTGAAAGTTTTAACGCGAAGTTTCTTCATAGATCGAAATGTTAGATTAACGTTGAATCATGTGAACTCTAGGTATGGCAGTAGATTGGATCGCGATTCGATTCGATTGTTTTTATGGTGCCGCCTAATTACAATAACAGGGAATGTAAAGTTTTCTCCCGTTCGATGGAAGTAGGTAAATTATACTATGCGAAGTGAATGTTCGGAAGAAATTTTGTTTAATTTCTTAAGAAACTGTGTTAGATCAACTAGAATGATTAATATCAGTATTAGTTGTTACATTGACTATTATTAGTACTTGACCATTAATCAAATCGAACATGAAACAAGTAGAGAATAGCATAACATTTGATGTGTATAAATAATAACTAAATTATTAGAAACTTGGAAATATAAAATTCTATAAAAATTCATTGAGAGTGAATGAAAATCACTTCTGTAAGGATAATCTAATACGCTAATAATATGTGATATAAAATTTAATAAGAATTTAATTAAAATTAAGATACATTTATACAATTCTATTTAACACATAAGCGTTTATCACATTTTGTTGCTTTCACGCCTATGTATTGTTGTTTTCACTAACTGTACATTAAGGTTTCTGCAATCTTCTTGTTCCAATTCTTGAAACATTATTACTTTCACCGATATAATATATTAACTGGCCCGTTAATAAAATTTTCGATACGTTATTCAAATATGAATGTTTTGCTTATATGAATATGTGTATCTTTCAAAGCTTTGGCACATTTTTTTTATACCGTGTTTATAAAGAAAGTGTTAAACAGCAACTGGGTTTCGATCGTTGTACATGTTATAAAACAATCGTCGATCATTATCAAATATAAAATTCAGTAATAACTAATTACAGTTTAGGAATGTCGAAGATCCAAAATGAACAAATTTCAGTCCCCAAATTTAAAGAAAACATAGAGACATCGAACGATTAATGCATATTATAAATATATCAGAATTCACATTTTAGTATTATAAATAAATATTGAGAACCCTCAGGACAATATGCATAATATTGATCGTGTGAAGTCTCCATTATGTTGCACCTGTGTGTACAGTCACGTGCAACTTAGGTTTAATTAAGGGGAGATGTCCTACCGTTTGCATTCTTCGCCCATCTTATGCCTGATAATAGAAAGTTTTCGATTAGTCTCCCCCTAGGTTCTCCCTTCATTCTTTCAGGGAAGAATCTCCCTATAATTCGATTATAATCTAACTCTCTAATTTTCTTAAGAAAAATCTATGTTCTAGCGTAACTTTTATCGCTGGATGTTGTAAGACAAAGAGTTAACGTCAGTAATTGTACTGCGTATTCGCTTAAAAAGTCAGACAAGAATGATTGACGATCGTGTGTTATAGATTTCGAGGCGACACATTGAATTTTCCCTTACAACATTATTTTTCCCGTAGAAAACCGAGGAAGAGACGCCAAAACTGCAAGAGGAGTACATAGTGAGTGACATCGATCCTGAGAGCATCACCTTCATAGACTGTAACGAGGAAACGAACGGTTCCGGTACTGGTTCTTTAAACGCCTCGTTGAGCGAGGATGCGGAGGAATCATCGTCGTCGAGCTTGAAAGCGATGGAGCTTTACAACGGCTCGTCGTTACAGGACCATTACAATAGTCCGATCGGCGATTTGGACGAGTCTGGGCAAACGAAGGTCGAAACCAGGACGGACGAGCGGAAGAGAACGAAAGAGGAGTTCGCGAAATTTGCGGAAAGCATCGCTGTGCAGCTAGCGGAGATCCCAGACTCTTACTCGAGGTCCGTCGCGAAACTGAGGATCAATCAAATTCTCTTCGAAGCTGAAATCGGCATTTACGCGCAAACACGTCGCTAACAAGCGCGACAACAGAGACGCTTTGACTTTAATCAATGATCAATTGCTGTCCGTGCAGCTTTGATGCTCGATGATAATGAAATGTTCTGATGGAGATATGATGAAACGTCCTCGTAAGAAGGGAAATAGTATACTGCAGAAGCTCAAGGTTTCATCATGACGATTGAAAGCCGATTTATACTATTCGTTTAGACATGCGGCATTCTTTGTGTCCTTTGAACAATTACCTTGCGATGGTAATTGTTTCACAACTTCTCACATATTATAAAAGAAAATTGTGAAGCTTTATTTATACAGACATATCGTGGTCTGTACAGTCACGAGCAAATCTAGTTTCCTTAGAGAAGATATGACAATTGTTGGTTTTTGGAAATTTTTGAGGATTGACAAGTTTGAAGATGGGTTAAGAATTTGAGTATAGGAATCTAAACCTTAGGTTCTAGGGACTTGATGGTCTATTTGAAACTTGAACATTAAAAAATTTATAAACATGAAAATTTTAAGAGTTTAAAAATTGTCAAGTTTACATATGTGTCCCTATCCAAGGAAAACCCACGTTGTACCCCAGTAAAAGGTTCAAATAACTGTGTTTGGAAGAAGTAAATGTATCTACAGATATTATTCGTGTATTCGGTTGATTAGAATGTTTTCCTATTTCCTTCAAAGTTGATTACCATATCATATCGTATCATGCGAGACATTTTCTTTCAGTTGACACATGTATGAACGAATCTGTTATGCTCTGATATAAGCTATTCTATTTATATGACTGTAATTGAGTCCTCAGACGATCAGTGTATATAAATATATTGACATTATTTTTCAGCTTTCCATATATATTCACGATACACCAACATTGACCATAATGTTTGTAAAGTAATTTTTTTGTTATCATTTTTTTATCATTTTTATATTTGATGTTAATATTCATGTATGCATTTTATTGGCACAGTCTGTACATATTGATCTATGAGGTGTCCATAAGAATATTTGTTTGAATGGGGGACACCGGGTGTCTAAACGAATAATATAAATTGACTTTTAACTGGTTTGTTACCAGCACTCGAACATGAACGTGTTAATGATTCATAATGAGAAACGTTGAAATGCAGAAGTATTTGAGAAAATTGATTAAATCTGTATGATTTCACGAAAATATATAGCATCAACATCATTATGATGTAGGCGCAAATGCAATAACATTATGAAAATCATCTGTTAGTGGCACAGATCATTTTGAAATGCACGTTTTAATAGCATTTCAAATTTTATTATAGACTCTCAGTTCTTTCTTTATTGGAAACTCTTCGGAAAGCGATGATACGTACATTATTTTTTAAAGGACCACTACAAATTTGTATCTCTACGATTAATTTTATATTTAATACGCGTTTAAAAGTTTTACGAAAGTTGTATAAATTTCCTGCTAATTTTATCTCTTTTATGCGTTAGATAAACAAAATTAGCGGTTGAGAGTGGTAAGAGAAGTTAGCTATTCAAGAACTTTTAACGAAACGCGTTCAAACGCATCGAAACATGAAATTTCAACGATAACATTGTACAGCGCGATACAAGAATGGCTGTAAAGTGCGCTGTAGTTTACGGTTCGAGTTAGCCGGGTTCGAATATATAATTAGCGGAGAAGACGTTTATTGTGCCGCTCATTACGAAGCTTCAAGGAAAGCAAAAAAGAATCGTATTTAGAAAACTGTTTACACGTAATGTTATATTTTTTCGATAATTGTACAAGATTGAGTTTTCTCCTGGGAGATAATCACTTAAGGCCCCAGGAATAAAATTCATTATTTCCATAAATAAAAGTCGACTATGTATCGTTAGGATTGCGAAAAATCAAAAGTAATATTAAATCCTTTTTTAAAAGTAGAATTTTGCTTGCAACCGTACGCGTATCTTCAAAAGTTAATGCGTATTTTGCAAAATACGATAAAATTGTATTATATTCTATAGTTTGCATGATGATAAAATATAAACGTCTTGCGTTACGGGGCGAATGCCTTTGAATTAGAGAGACGAAAAAAATAAATTCGCATTATAAATGCCTTGCGTTTATCAAATAAAAGTGCTCGACACATGTGTAATATTTTTGAACTTGGATTCATGAGAAAGACTGTATTTTAAATGAAACTGTTTTTCGTGGTCTGGTTTGTCTGGCACGATAACACCAATCGAATATTTTTTTAAGTGGACTTTCGTCGATCTTTACGTACAATCGTCGAATGAAATGTTACTCATATTCGATAGAATAGCGGATATGTGATTTTAGATGTAAAAAGTAAGCGAAACGTCGATGTCGTTCGAGCCAGATTGAAGAAAATGTTCATATTGGCGTAACTAGGTAGGGATTAGGGTTTGTTTGATCGTTTTAAAATGTTGAGTGATTATACAGCACATCGCGATCTAGCGCGTAGGGATCAAACATGTGGCGATCTCACACACAAAAATGCAACGTGTGGTGATCTAACGCACGACTATACAACCCTCGGACAAAAATCCTACTTACGCCAATGAACATTTATATCATGTAATAAATTCATCACTTGATGTTAGAGGAATATTAACTTTTTGTTAAAAGTCCGAAAGACGTATTATTTATTGCGACAAGAAAATACATAATATTGAATTAAAGAAGTTACACAGACACATGTTCATTTCATTATTATTGAACTTTATAATGATAAAATATTAATTGTTGACCAAATATTATTGATAATATTAATTTCCTCTAACAACATTTACTCCTCTTATGTCACTGATACAATCTGTCTCACGAATGGCATACAATTAGATCGTAAACAGTTCATTGGTATTGTTTCAGGGCTTTAAATAGTAGGTCATAGTAAGCTGTATAGATAGCGAACTATTTTTTATCGAGAAAAAGTCCCTCCGTAAAATCGAAGATAAGTCTTAAATCTGCTTGACTTCTGTTCGGAACAAATCTACACAATGTTTCATATCAATAGACAACAAGTTTTCCATTAGTAGTTACACAGCAATGTACACAAGAAATCGTCAGTCTCCGGTGTAAGTCTTTATAATGTATTCATTGTTGTTCCTGATTATATGATAGTTTTATATTTTTGTATTATTTCTTTTTCAACCATTTTTGCACTCTGACTTTTTCAAGTATTGCTCATTTAGTTACGTCAATGTTTATAACTCAATATTTATTAAAAATTGAAAGTAATCTACACTATCAGTGTTCTGTTAATTGTAGTACTCCTAGATTTTAATACTTTTATTAAATTATGAATGAATTAACGATCAAAAGCTTTTGATAGCTGTTGACATCAATAAATCTGTTAATAAATTTTTAGCCGATAAGGTATTAGCTCTAAAATAATAATTGCTTTTTTCATGAAATATATGGAAAATAGTAACTAGAGCTGGTTAAAGCTTTTGAATATACCTGGGAGATATATTTGAAATGTAAAGAGTTCAAAGTTCAAACTCTTGCTTAATATTATTATTAAGGCATGTACTTTGGGTACATAAGTGTTTTCATTTCTGTTAAAGGAAATCACGAACGTACTATTTCTGTTTATCGAATATTTTTCTTCGAATCCTATCAGTATTTTTAATATCGAGTAATTAGTAGAATACAAAATTGAAAAGTTCAGTGTTACTAAGTTGTTGATTTTTTTAACTCGTTATAGTCTATTCGTGTTTCATATGTGAGTCTTCATCATACACGATAATGTATTGTAATGTTGAATTTAACGTTGACAAAATCGCAGTATAACTGTTATTAAAGTTGATGATTGAAAGACTAAAATAATAAAAAAAAGGTAAATGCAATAGAAATATGTGATTACAAGATATTCAAACGCAACAAATTAACACAAAAATTTATGAAAAACGTGTGAATAATAATTGAATTGGGATTAAATTGGAAATGTACAAACATTTTCAACTTGGTACATGTTATTCTTTACAGAAGCTGCTATTATACTATTTTATATTCTCATTCTTTGCGAAATGTTACAGAGATATCGGACGACCAATAAAATTTCCAAATTTTCGTATTTTTAAATTTCCTAAGCTCCCAAATTTTCAATTTTCTAACTTTCCAGATATCCAAATTTTCCGATTTTCTAAATTAAATATTTTTCGAATCTTAACTAATCAAATATAAATATTAACAGTATTGACAATAGTATATTGATCGTCTGAAGTCCTCTTGATTTTCAACGATTGTCAGTCTTGAATTTCATAGAAACATAATTGTGATTCTACGTGAAAGAAAATAATTGACGATTGCAAGCGCGGATTAAAATATTGTAAGATAATTCGTTATACGGGTTAATATGCCAGAGTTAAACTGCGATCACTGCCTTGATATCCCTCGTCTGAATTTCTCTTCCCTTAGATAGCGATTACAATATTAATCCTAGCGTATCGATAAGTATAATTAAGTTCACTAGTGTAAAGATTCGTTGTAAAAAGAACATAGCGGTAAGATTATCTAATTGTAAGTTCAAGAGAAATCAAGGTGGTTGTTAAAGAAATTAATGTTACCGTGTACTTATGGTTTCCTTCTCATGAATTTTGTAAAACAAATTTTTTATGTACATTTGTTTGTTTCCGAAACAAAACGAACATTGGAATAGTAACTTTGTTAGCTTTATATTTGTTACGTTAGAATTAATTTTTAATAGGAGTTAAAATAAGGAAAGTTCAGTTGGACCCAAAAATGAAGACTTTGCGGAAGTTATATTTACACAAATACGAAAAAAAAAACAATTCTTTCTTATCACGATAAACTGTCAGAATTCTTTATACTCATATTCATATTTCTTTTTTTGTAACATTTACAGCGTATCAACGTACGTTTAACATTGTATACTTCTGTTCAATAAAATGACTAGGAATAAGCGTTTTTTGGGATGCAGTTTCTTCTCTTTTCGCGACAATAATATAAGGCAATAAATGTAGGAATTATTTTTTGCTTTATAAATTTTTTGCTTGTTGAAAAATACCACAAAAATCAAGGTAAACAAAACACAAGATTCTGTAAGATTGAAAAGAATTTAAACGAAATGATTTAATTTCAGGTGAGAGATTAGACACGATCGTCGAAACAAATCAACTCTCTGGCAAGTACCCGATCGATGTAAAGGGCCTTCACGAGTGTCAAAACCTTCGTCAGGAAGCTTTCATCCTTTATGACGACGCAGAACCAGAGTCCGCAATGATAAAGGATGAAGAACTATTGAAAGTCGATGACCATGCAATTGCGAACAAGGGCTACGATTGTCATGACATATCAAAAAATTTTATATGCACGTTGGACTTAAAAGGATCAAAGAGGACATCGAACGAGATTTATGCGAATCGAATTATTTATATTCCGTTCGACATAAACGTTTTCCCACTTTTCACCGATGAACTGTCTGATAATAGATACAACATTTACGGATGTGCTTTCTATCCTTCTTATTTAAGTAAGAATATATATATGTGAATACACTGCTGCTGCTACTGCTTATAAAACCGAAATTATTCTGGTATTCATTTCATAAATTTGAGTTTATCATGTGTTATATTATGAATTGTATTTATTCTGAAGTCATTTCTTGTTATTTAGATTAAAGGAATATAAATAATAGTAAGTTACACCAATATTAATTATATCTTTATTTCAGGCGTGGACAAGAATGAAACAAGAATTGTGCAAATTAATGGAATAACGTTCAAGTATCCTACATCTCCGCTGCTCTCACAACCAAATGATATGCAAGAAGAATCAATTTGTTCTCTTGAAAAGCCTTCAATACAGTGTGCTGACACACCACTGTTCTGTGAATGTACCCAGGTGATTGAAGTTCCAGCCAGAGAACACATTGACATTATCTTAATAGATGAAGGTAAATTGTTAAATAAATTTATAGCAAGACTATTTATATTTTTGTAGTTAAGTTTAAAATGATTTTCATGTAGGTTTTGGCGGAAATGATTCTCAAACATTCCACATACACGGGTATCACGCGAGTATTCTAGGAAGGAGTAGTTTTGGGCGACCAGTTACTAGGGATGAAATTATGTCTTTGGATCGTGACATGCAGTTACGTCGTAATTTCGTAGATCCTCCTCAGAAAGATAGCTTTGTTGTCCCAAATAAAGGTTACATTATTCTACGCTTGTTCACTGATAATTTGGGTAAGTTCCTCTAATTCATCCACCTATCCCACTCTGTTGTTACTCACATGTGTTATACGAGCAGTTAAAAATAATTTTGACAGGATACTGGTTGTGGGAAGCAAGAAGCACAGCAGTTTCTTCAAAAGTGTCTGGTCCAGGAATGCAATTTCTATTAAAAATAGGAGATCACGAAAGTTTTCCACCAATTCCTGTGGATTTTCCGACCTGTGGAAATAATAAACCTCCGGACAATGTATTCGAAACGCACTGATTCAATTCACTGTATTATTTCGTGTTTATTTTATATTTCCTCCTATTGCCTTTAGTTAATTAATCTTGATTAATTGTATAAGATTTTCATTGTACGATAAATTATGTTTTCATAAAGAAATAATTTAGCACCATTTTATAAATAAAACAGGAAAACATAAAGTGACGAGAAAAAACATTCTGTTCACTGCTAAAAATGAAACAGATCAGTAATAGTAATCTGGATATCCAAAACCGTAAAACTCGTGCAGAGTGAGCAACGGTGGTTTCCAATTGCTGCATTCCGGGAAACCAGGTGGAGGTGGTGGAAGATCTTCTTGGTCACCAACATGGATGACCAGTTCCATTCCAGTAATATGATGCCAAGTGAAGTGACAATGAATTATCCACCATCCTATAACAAAAGAACGTGTAATACGTCAGATAACAAGTGGATTATTAAATATTTTATTTAATAATAAAAGATCATGACAAAAATCGACTATACTTATTACATAGGTAATTCTTTCTCTGTGATCTTTAATTACTTCATGAATAGAAATTTAATAATTTGAATATCTACGAATATTTATAAATTTAAAACCGACGACTGATTAAAATAAATATTGTACCTGGATTGTTTGTCCTAAAACGTAGAATCACATATCCAGCGAAAGGTACTTTAACGTTATCTTTAGAAGGTACTTTGCGGTATTCTCCACGTTGTAGACGTTGCGTGTGCTGCCTAATTACTGCATTTATATCGCTTCCTGATAGATTTCTGCCATCGTTGTATTGACCTATGCTGAAGACTTTAAAATTGTATCCGTGTAGATGCATTGGATGATGAAGATCGTCCTGTGGCACTGCAATATCATTTATCGTTTGTCAACAACACTTAATAATTATTAACGTGGTTCTTGCAGTTTGTAGTTTGAATTTCATGTTAGAACTCATGTTAATATACACAACAAAGCACTACAGGAGCAAATATAAACTATTACCTGAATCGTAAATTACTAATTCCACAACTCTATTCAATCTTGAATGGATAACTTGAGCGCATGTACAAGGTTCATTGCATGTGCTGAGTTGATTCTGCTTACACATGGTTTTATAAGTATTTCCGAGTTGTGAGGTGTAGGGTGAAGATGGTGGCTCATACGTGACGTTGTTGATCATAGATATAACTTGAGATCTATCAACGGCACCTGAAATAAATAAATAAGATTCCATAAAGACGTGTGTACATTTAGTGCTGTTAAAATTAGATAATCGCAACTAATATAATTAATAAAGAAATATTTCGTGTTTCTTTTTAATAAAAAGTAACCGTACCGAAATAGGGGCGAGTCGAATTTGGCTGAAACAGAAGATTATTGCCATATTGGGTATAATTGAAGAACCAAAGGTTCAGTATGTGTCGCTCATCTGGTATGACTTTATAGAGTTCGCTGTCATCATCCTCCATACTCTCAAATTGATTGACACAAATTGATTTTGATGTATCCTTTGTATTACAGTTTGTTGAATCTATCGGATTATATATCTGGAAAATGTTTAGAATTACGTTTAAATTTGTATATTACCTATTTTTATTTTTACTCATGTTAGATTGAAATCTTAAAGAACTTTTTCATGTTTCATTTAACTATCGGTGGTTCAAATCTCAATTGGTACTAATTGTAAGCTAATACTTACAATACCGGTTGGCTCCTGATCATAGGTAGGTGCTGGTTTCGATGGTTTCAAAGGACCATTTTTGTACTGTAACAAAGCTAATTGTTGTACGCTTTCATTTCGACATTCCCCGAGGCCTCGTACTTGTATCCAGTAAGTGTCTACAGCTTTATTTGCATTTAAAATGATGTCTACCCGTTCTCCTGTGTACAGGAATAAACACGAAGTTAAAATTATTTATTAAATAAAATTAATTAGGGAAGAAATGTGTTGCTTTATCAGATTATTAACAATGAGAAAGAGGCTTATAATGTCTACCCGTCCTAAAATAATCATCTGGTGCAAGTGATCCAATCTTTCATAAGAAATTGTTAAATTAATTAGAAAAACTGCGAAAACTCTCTGTATTTATAATACAGCATCCGACTTATTTAATGATTTAAATAAATATATGAAGTGATTTTTAATTAAAATTTCAAAAAATGTATATGACCTGCAGATGTAACAATGGCGTCCACTTTTTTGGGTTTCACATTTCCACCATCCTGTGCAATTACAAGAAAATCATGACCTTGTATCCTGAATTCTGCCAAGCATACGGTACTGAAGGAATTGATCATACGCATTCGATACCGCTTTCCTTTTGTCACCGTAAATGTGGCCAATGGTGCTTCTAGATCAGCATTCTAAGAAGTGTAAATTTTGTTCAATAATACATTCAAGAAATTTTTACAAATAATAGTAGACAATTGTATACAATTTTAAGTAAGTATGAGTTCTTTTAAATGAACAAAAAGACCTGATATAAGTATATTCTACAAATTAATCTGTATATTTCTTACCTTTGTATGTCCCAGACCATTTATTAATATATTATCCGCAACTTGTCCTACACCATGCCTGTACCGACCAGGGAAACGTTCCAATGATAATTCATGCATCCAATCGCTAAGGAATATTATATGTTCGTCTTTATCATATAAATTCAGGTGAGGCTCCTTGTTTGGAGGCGCCCTTACAATAAGAGGACCATATTGTCCGTCTAACATTTGCGTGGATATATGAGAATGATAGAAATGGGTTCCCGCATTTTGCGCCACGAAGTCGTACCTATTAATTAATCAAGAAATTAAAAGAAAATATTGAGTGAAACTGTAGAGTCAAAATATTAAACATAACTATTCCACTATTGAAAATATTTGGCTAAAATAGTTTCTATAATGAATTTACCTAAACGTCGACGAAGAATGAATTGGACATTGGGTAACATAAGGGACACCATCATAATATTGATATCCATTTTGGAAAAGTCCGTGCCAGTGCATGGAAACTTCCAAACCCGATGCTGCATTTTCTACGTCGGCTATAATTCGATCATTTTCACATACCTACGAGATATATTACATATTACAAAATTTGATTTACTGTTATTGAAAATTTTGCATGCAAATTCATTACAATATAAAAGATATCGGACAGATTATGTATTAATAACTTAATAACAAATATTTCTTAATTTTTTAAGGAAACAATCTACGTATATAGAAATTCGTTTTAAACGTCAACGAATACGTGAACTGTACTTCAAAATAATTTACTTTCATTTTTAAAGACACTTTTACGAAAGAAATCTTTAAATGTAAAAATGTCGAAGAAGATCAGAGTTTATTTATTATCAATTAAATCCGAAGGAAAATTGTTTATTTAATGTTATATTATAACATATACCTCAATTGATGGCCCTGGTATTTGTCGATTAATAGGTAGCACTGTTTTTTCAAATCCGTCACCATAAATGCACTGCCTTTGGAAAGCTTTTTTATCGCAAGCACTAGAGACGATTGAAATAAAACATACGTCATTGATTATAAATTAAAATTATATACATGTATCATTAAATATACATCATATTAATTTAGTAAGGTATCAAGTGGAAATCATAAATTGCAAAATATAGCTAAGTAATTACAATTATAGCGCGCTATATTACAAATGCCCATTTTTACTGCGGTATTTAATGTGTTAAACGTACAATGATGAAAATTGTTATAATACGTACGGTCCTACTGTCGCGTAGTATTCAATGTGGAGTTTGTAGTAACAAATTTTTGGTTCTTCATAATTTCTACAAGGCCGCGCGCATTCTTCAGGTGTTGAAACATTTATACCCAAATCGGATATGTCGTAATCGTAATAATTGTGCCCTGCATATAAATTAAATATTACAGAATATTACTGTCAGAAAGTGAAAATTGTAATAAGACGCGACAGATATAAATTGTGTGAATTTTGTCAAAGAAATTCTCTTCTTGAAATGTCTCAAACAATTATTGCCGAGGATTCGCAATAATTACATTGCATCCCTGAACTGGTTAGCTGAATTATTGCTACATATTCGAAAAAAAAACAAATACTGTTTCTTCTAACATATCAATGTTATAGTACAGGCAAAGTGTAAAACAAATTTTTAAGCTTTCTCTTCTTTTTTGTTTGAAAGTTTTTATGTAAATCAGTTTGCCGTCCTCGTTATAAAAATATGTGAAATTAAGTTTTCCACAAACTAATTTATTCACTTGTTACGTGCTAGAGTGCCACTAGCTAACTGAAATGTGAGTTTATCGCGTTTTTACATGTTCGTAATCTTTAATAAAGACACTATCGAATAGCGAAATCTGACGACAAATCATTTACATATTTACGGCGACAAACAACCGACGTGAATAACGTCACTGCGATACGAGTGATTAACTAAATAGTTTAGCCAATTAACACAACTTAATGCCTACTTGTAATTTCTTTAAGGAAATAAACAAGCAGTGTACACTTATTCAAGAGCTATTATTATTTTTTAAGGTCATTTTTATCTTTTAATTTTCATAATTAGCGGAATAATATGTTTGTTGAATATCTAATTGTAACTGTAATTACCACATTAACTCAATCGCCGAAAACTTTTATTTCTCACATTCCAATATTTTATTTTGCAAAATTTCAGACTTCCACGTTTAAAAATCCTAAAATTCCGGAATTCTAAAGTTCTGAAATTTTCATGTATTAAAGTTCGAAAGTTCCAAAATCCCAAGGTTTTGAAATTCTAAAATATCAGAATTCTCAAATCCCTAAATGTCAAATTCCACATTCATAATTCCCCAAATCCAAAAATTTTCAAATTTTCAAATTCCCTTATTTCCCAATTGCCCAAATATCACTTTCAAAAATGGTCATTTCAACCCGATCATTTGTATACTGCTTTTCTCATAGTTTATTTTTATATTACATCAATTTAAAGCTTAAAGTTTACTGAAAATAAATACGTAAATAAAGGCATTTTCAAGATAAACTGTCCGATTGTACATAAAGTGCTTAGAAAACCATGTAGACCCACATAGTGAATGCAGCAATTGAAAAATAAATTCATATTATACTTACAGCAATACGACTGTTGCGTGCAGATGAATAAAAGTAGGAATAAAGTGTAAAATTTTATAAAATTTCTAGAAATATCGTGAATGACCGACAATCGAAAATACATTGTCATCACGTATGATTCTTAACTCTGCTGTGGTGTTAATAAATTTCGACCATTTATTTTCTGTTTCGATGAACAACTAAACCTGTCTAACTTATAGGGGCACAATTTATAGGAAAAATAGAAGCAATTTGAACGCGAAAAATTATCGACTGACATTTCCGGCTACCGAGTTGGTTTTTAATTATATCGTACAACTTATCATTTGAAAGCTTTTCGACACCGCTTTTAAATTATGCGATGGCAAGGACATCGTTTCATATATGGATTGATAGGTATACATATATATTATTCATAATATTTTACTTATACATGAGAACCGTTATTTGCGTTGAATAAATGCAAGTGCTGTACACGTCGTCTGCAATTTACAACATTTTTAAATCTATACGGTATAATTGCAAATCGTTTACAAAATTTGTAGTTATTCGAAACTGTTATCCTTATTATATGAACGTATTTCTATCAACACTGTATTGATTTATCTTTTTTATAATGAACATCCAAATCGGTATTTTCATCTACGTATTCTTAATGTGATACTAAAAATAAGAAAATTAGACCTTAGAGTAGATTTGTTGAAAGAAATTATCAATATTGAAATTGAAGTTAATTAGTTTTTCAGTAGTTACGAATATTGCCATAATTGTTTCTAGGAACGCAGTATCGCTGAATAACAGATATTTATGCAAATACATATTTTACATAAACCTCGGAATATTTAATTATTTCCATTTTAAACTGAAGAATTTGATAACTTCCTGAAGTTGTTAGTTTTGAATGTAGAAAAACAATATATTGCAAGCGAATGAATCGTGAAAATAATTTTTTTCTAACGTAATACTCAGCTTACAAAACTTTAGAAACTTCTGTTATAAAAAAAGGAGCAAGGATCATAATTCTTTATAACAAAATATACAGCTGATAGATGACGTAACAGGCAAAATAAGATAAACTTCAATCTTTTTACTTCAAATGATTTATTAGATTCATTTTGGATCTTGTTACATTCGCAATATATGAGAAAGTAACATGTTTCAATATACACGTTCAACTTTTCAGCGATGCTTCGATTAATACCGTCGCTGTTTCATCTTGATAACATTCATTGATTATTGTGCTGTTGTTTATTACATTCTCACAAATTTTTCTTAATTTAGTATTTCTTGTGCATTATGGAAGTTCAAATTCAATTGACAAACAAAGAATTGATATTTTAATCCTAATATTGAAAAGTAGACGTATGTACCGAGTAATTAAGATAACTAAATGAACATAGTAAGTATTAGTACACAATTTTTAATGGTACCAGGAAAAAGTAATTTCTCTTGTTTACTTTGTCAGTATAAATAGTACACAAATGTTAACACTATCTATTTTATTCATACTTGACTTGAGTAATTTACGAGTAACTGTATGAATTTAACAAAAATATTTTTTAATACCAGTTAAAATCGATGTTTATTTGTAATTTACAATAAAATTGATTTTTATATCGCACCATGCTTAAAATCACTAAATTCATTAGGTTCATCAAATAATCGATCAGTTTTCTTCATAGTTCACTTATATAATTCATGTTCCATATCCATACCAGTTGTACATGTACCGAGATATTAAATCTCCATTGATTTATTACATATAATCAAACATAAATTATTCGTACAGAAAAATGCATTTTGCATAATTTATGTCTAAATGCGAATTGTGACATATGCTAATGAATATAAATAAATTTGTGGCAGCATTAATTCGTACAAAAATACGACTGCATTTTTCTTTAAATCAAGTTCTTCGATATATTGAGACATATATCAACAAATCTGCAATATTCGTTCGCTTAAATAAATATCCTAAAAGGACTGATATTTCGAAATGAAGAATATTTCGATTGAACGCAAAATATGCGCCACTAGTATTTTCATGTATTGTAAGAAATCCATTCCCGGCTTTTAAATGTATAAAGATTTACAAAAACTTCTTAACAGTATTTTTATATAAGCTGCTAATCGACTTGTAGATGAGATCACATCTTACTCCTCCAGGAAAAAGTATTGTCCAGCTTTCTTCTGTTCCAAGTCCTATTAAACAATACGACAAACATATTAGAAAATACCGTTAATTGTTTATCTGTTCATTGTTGGAAGATTGATATGTAACATTACGTGCCTTTACAGATTGACTCTTATTAATTCTTGGTCGGAAATTGTTTGGATCTCTTCTGAAAGTGATACCTAAGAGTTCTAAAAATCTGTTCATTCCATTCAATAAGGACTGCGGA
Source organism: Megachile lagopoda (assembly GCA_036983795.1). Classification (NCBI taxonomy): domain Eukaryota; kingdom Metazoa; phylum Arthropoda; class Insecta; order Hymenoptera; family Megachilidae; genus Megachile; species Megachile lagopoda. The sequence continues at coordinate 9,481,967 of CM072787.1, forward strand.
CTGTGAGCTGTAGTTGAAAGAGATGGAGTACCAGAAAATACAATTACACGGTCAGCCAAGTAAGTTGCCATAATGAAGTCGTGCTCTACTACAAATCCTGTTTTCTTTGCATGTAAAATAAACCTATAATAATAAGATGAATTTTAACGATCTCTTAAATATGCTCCAATGTATTTCGGTAATACATTCATTATGGTAATAAGTACGAACAAATAGAATTGTTCTTTACCGTTTTATTACTTTAGCTGCAACTAAACGTTGTTCAGAGTCCAAATAAGCAGAAGGTTCATCAATCAAATAAACATCAGCTGGCTTTCCAAGACATAAAGCTAAAGCTACTCGCTGTAACTCTCCACCAGAAAGATTCTGCACCTCTTGGTCCATAATATCATCTATCTTCAATGGCTTCATAACATCCGTTACAAATTGAGGGTGGACATAAGCGTCCCTTATCTTTTCATGCAATAACTGTCGAACAACGCCTTGTGATTTAGGGCTAATTTTCTGTGGTTTATAACTAATATGTAACTGAGGAATATTTCCTGTAAACAATGAATTGAATTGTACAATAATAAGAAAATAATTGTTAAAAATTTCATTATCTTCTGAACAAGAAAGATATGAGTTGCTATCTTTCTACAAAACTATCTTTAAATGCAAAGAGTTAAAATGTAAAAAATAGACTGAACTTACCTGAACCATCATCAGGTGGCAAATTACCAGCCAACATTCTGATGAACGTCGTCTTCCCCGTTCCATTTTCACCAAGTAATACAAGAATTTCTGAATCCGTGAACTGACCCTTCTCGACATATAATTTAAACGAACCCATTGTTTTCGTCATTGAAGGATACTCATAGTGATTCATACGTTTAACTTCCTCTTCAGTCGCGCTTTCGGCTACTTTAAATACAAGAGATTCCTCACGGAATCTCAGATTTTCCGTTGGCACAAAACCATCAAGGAAGATATTAATACCTTCCCTTACAGAGAAGGGCATAGTAACGACACCATATGCCCCAGGAACACCATACAGACAACAAATGAAATCTGACAAATAGTCTAACACTGATAAGTCATGTTCCACTACTATAATAAACCTGTTAATTTTAGTGAATGGTTAATTGCGTAAAGAATGTCGAAAGAATTATTATTTTATGGTATTAATGTTAATTATTTACTTGTCAGGATGAATAAGGGACCGAATCGTTAAAGCTGCGTTAAGACGTTGTTTTACATCTAAATATGAAGAAGGTTCATCGAACATGAAAATATCTCCATTCTGAATGCATACCATAGCACAAGCAAAACGTTGGAGTTCTCCACCAGAAAGTGCGTCGATACCTCTGTCACGTATGTGCATTAAATCTACAAATAATTACATTTCTAACTTTTCATTTACAAGGCAATATTTTCGTTAGTTTTATTATTATTTATTTATAACTTTGCAATTTGCATCCATAAAAATTTGGGAAACCATGCTTTAGAACTATTAACCACCAAATCCTAATAAAAGTGAAAGTATAAATAACAATATACCGGCTGGGAGTGCAAAGGTTTAACTTCAATTCTGAGACCCTATTGCATATTTCTCAAAAATATGTACAACATTTAGTGTTAACACTAACTTACCCAACATTTTACAAATGTCTAGCTGATTCTTGCACTCATCCTTCTTGTCCAAGAGTTGTTGTACAGTGCCTTTTACAGCCTTAGGAATTTGATCTACATACTGAGGTTTAATAAGAGCTTTCAAATCATCTTCTAATATTTTGGTAAAATAGTTCTGCAATTCACTACCCCTAAAATGGCTTAAAATTTCTGTCCAGTCTGGGGGGTCCTGTATTAATTAAATAAACAAATTTTGTAAGATTCACCAAAAACTACATTATAATATACAGAGAGCACATAACTATACATACAGTAAATCTGCCTAAATTGGGCTTCTGCTTTCCTGCCAAAATTTTAAGAGCAGTTGATTTACCAATACCATTGGTACCAACTAGACCTAATACTTCTCCAGGACGTGGAATTGGTAGTCTATGAAGTTTAAATGAATTTTTCGAATAACGATGAGTAGTTTCTTTTTCTAAATTGCTAGGAAGATTGATAATAGATATTGCCTCAAACGGACATTTCTAAAAACAAAAGTAATGTTATAAATAGTATAAATGTCATTTCCTTAACATTTTACTTGCAAGATTTTTAATCATACCTTAACACAAATACCACACCCAATACATAGTTCTTCAGAAATTGATGCTATTTTACTATTTGGATTGACTTCTATACAAAGTTTGCCCATCCTAACTACTGGACAAGATCTTTTACATTCTTGTCTACATCTTTTTGGTTTGCACTTATCAGAATTGACAATAGCTATACGGGTCAAACGATCTGTTTCTTCCATAGACTTTTTTGGCGGCATGATGGTAAAATATTTATCTGCCTGAAAATTATATGTAATATAAAGTTAACTTTATCCAAAAACAGTTTATGACAAATCTTAATATTAAATAACTGTGACTTATTATTATAAGCATAGTTAGTAGTACTTATAAAATTATTAATAAATAAAAATATAGAAAAACTCCTGAATACTTAAAAATTAAATATAATTGTTAATTTATTTTAAAAAAAGAAATTTAAAAATATGACAACTATTTTAATGTACAAAATTATTTTTCAGATTGATAATATCACTAAATAATTAAAAGATATCAAACAAAATTCAACATATGTTCTACTTGTACCCTTTTGAAAACAATAGTCATTTCACCAATTACAGTATAAGATAAAAATGAATCAATTAACGCTGAACATTTTACAATGGAATTACTTCATAAATGTACAGTAATTAAAATATATAATTTAATTTTTATTACAATTCTTAATTCCACCACGAGCTTATAACCTCATACAATTAAATGTAAAACATGGTACTACAGGAGTATTATAAATAGAATAACGTAAACAACAAAATTAATTTAATTAAAATATATTATGCCATTATTTCATGATATTTAATAAGCACGCATACAAATATATACCTGTCAAAATTAAAAACCGTAAAGGAAACTCCTTTACAACCTTTTCGAAGGAGTTTCCACACTTCTACACCGCCGCATGTCTTGATTTTGGTCATAGAATATAGACAGATGGAGTACTTACACAAAATAAAATTTACTATATTTCATTCGATGAGAGAATAATTTTACTAAATAACTAATTCTAATTTCTTTTGCGTAGGGTCACTTTGTTTGATTCTCTAATTTATGGTACCTAACAAACAGAAAGTTTCATGACTTGAAATTTTTTTTGAAAAACTTCTGTTTTATAACCATTATTAGAGTTATCTTATTCTCCCTATTCGTTCATTTTGTCCTACCCTAAAACCTGCCCTAAAAGGCACAAATTTGATGTAGAGGGGTATCATATATATAATTAGAGATCTCCCTAGGCTGTTGAACTGCACAGATGCAGGTTACTCTTGTGGAATAAAGCACAAGCTGTGAAACGATAATTACTATTCATAAATTATATTATATTTCTGTCATAAAACTTGCTCTCATATCCTCATTAATGTAGGTTTTTGTAATAAAAATGTAAACTTTTTCACATGAAATTGCAGTAAAGTTGCATTATAAATTTCATTGGGTGTTTCCAAAAATCATTTATGTCACGCCACCTAGCTCAATATTCTGCATCTCTCATGAAACATTATAAAGATTCATTCTGAAGTTTTGTGTATAGAATAATAGGAATTACTTAAATATATCATCTGATTTTATAGTGAGTATTATTTTAAAATGATATTTATTTTAATTCTCAACGATTTTAAGTCTTTAGCTATTTAAGTAACTCTTTGCCATTAAATGTGAACAAATATTACTCTGTTCACATTTAGTTTAAAACAAGTGTCAAGTGACAGTTCTTGGTGCTTCTTTTATTTGTAATATTTGGTACGCTAACGAAATATAAAAAATTAATATCTCGTAACATAGTGTATTACTTATAATTACTACTCATACTTAGCATTTTTTATTTGTAATAACTTTTGGAAATTTCAATATTATAAAAAAAATGGCGGTTTCACATAAATATCTATCCCTTCTATAAATTTCTTAATTATTATTTTATTTATTAAATATTTTTATATAATTATAGCTATATAAAACAGTTTAACATTTTTGTGACATAAATTTCATTCCTTGTTAACTGAATTTAGTAAATCATAATTTCTTGTAGTATATTTTAGATTTGTATTAAGAAATATGTTCAGTATAGTAACACTTTTTATTTAATATTTTACATATAGCTATTACATTAAGTGGAATGGAGCGAAGTATTCATGAAATGTTAAAAGATGCCCCATCTTTAAATGATAGTGATAGTGCAGTCCACAGTGGGACTCCTCCACCTCATGTACCAAACAATTGTAATAATGATAGTCAACCGAGACCAGCTACAATAAATTTAACTTTGGGTAGTCCTACTTCACAAGTGTGTAAGTAACTTAAATGATACTTAAATATATTATAAGAAATGAAATACTTGTTCTAAAACTGACATAAGCATATCCTTGTGATAGCTGTAACAGTATCACCAAACACGCCTATCCAAAATGGTGACACACAAACAATGCGTACTGCTCAAAGTAAAATTGAAAGCATTAAAAACTGGAGTATTTCTACTTACAAGTGTACAAGACAATTAATGTATGAAAAACTTGGAAAAACATCTCGCACAGTGGATTCGGGTAAGTTCTGAATATATTTTAATTGGTTATATTTTATAAATATAATGGTTTTTGTATTTTTAGAGCTTGAAACACAAATTGAATTATTAAGAGATACTCAGAAAAAATATTGTAATGTTTTACGATTATCAAGAGCATTAGCTTCTCATTTTCATCATGTTGTTCAAACACAACATGCTTTAGGAGAAGCATTTTCTGAATTAGCACAGAAATCTCCAGAATTACAAGAAGAGTTTCTATACAATTCAGAAACACAAAGAAACTTGACTAAAAATGGTGAAACATTACTAGGGGCCTTAAATTTTTTTGTTTCTTCCGTAAATACACTTTGTAATAAAACTATTGAAGACACGTTACTTACAGTACGACAGTATGAAACAGCAAGGTAATGAAATGGTACAGTATTTCAATAAAAAATATGTTACATATGATTATAATACATACTTTAATCTATTTACAGAATAGAATATGATGCCTATAGAACAGATCTTGAAGCATTAGCACAAGCAACAAAATCTGATGGTAGCAATGCAGCAAGATTAGAAGAGGCACAAGCTAATTATGAAGAACATAAACAAAATTTTGAAAAATTAAGATCAGATGTTTCAATTAAACTCAAATTTTTAGATGAAAATAGGGTATGTTTCTGTATATTCATTTATTTATTTCTTTAATATTTTTAATCTTCTTGTTACTACATTCTTGTTACAGATCAAGGTAATGCATAAACAGTTATTACTGTTTCATAATGCTGTATCTGCGTACTTTTCTGGCAATCAAACAGCACTAGAAGCCACATTGAAACAATTTAATATAAAGATTAAATCACCAAATTCATCTTTACCATCGTGGCTGGAGCAGTAGTTACACTAAAAGGAATAAATGCATGTTTTGAAAGGTATGAATAAAAAGGCACATTCGTCCAAACGAATTTCTTTCTAAACAATGGAGGAAATGACAAGGTAGAATAACTTCAGAAATTCTCAGAAATGTTACAAAACACCGCTGTTAAATAATTTATCATTTCAAATGATTTTTGGAGCAGAAGTGGATAAATAATGTAAAATCAGACTGAATTTTTTCTGACTTACTCTTTAACATTAGCCAATATCTGTACGTGGTTCATGCATCAGCAAATCTTGATTATTAGTTAAAAATATGCCAGCTGAAGGATTTGGTAAAATCTCTCTTTATTCAATAGTGATGCTTATAAAACTTTAAAGGCAATAGATATTTAATTTTTATATCAGGCTTCTTAGAGAAGTCCTAATGTAAATACATGAAATACGATATACTGAGCTTTGAATTTTATAGTATGTACAAAACAGTATTCATTGGTTCTTTATATTACATTTTGCACCAGTCTAATAGGTATATCACTGTTGCTAATAAGATAACCAGAATGAATTGAAGAAAGTTTTAAGGTTACATATTTTTTGTACTTTTTATCCCACTTTACGGATCAAATGTCGATTGTATTTTAATTATTCATCTCAACTCGCTACATAATCATTTATTCTTCATTTGAACACTTCATACAAGTTAATGTGTTTCATTAAGCCATATATAATTACATAACAGGTTTAATACTTCTTGATATGTATTAAATTTTGTATATTTCTACATCTTATTTATTATATTTAAATGTCGACGTCATGTTCATATATTTACTGATTTTAAAATCAAAATATTAACTGTTTTAAATATGTTAAGAGGAAAATGAGTTATTAAACTAAACTGTATTCTTAGGTCAACTTGCTTTCTCCATTCAATTTTTTAATGTATAAATAAGAGCTTTTTACAATCAAAGTTACTTAATTTTCACCTAATCAAATTAATTTATTAATTATATTTAGTAACTTATCAGTATATAAAAGTAAGAAAATTACATTTACATCTTATATCATATTTTTTATGATTTAATTTTTACAAGTACTTCAAAGTATTAAACGGAAGGTATACATATATTTATGTAACTTTTCACATAGAATGTGAAAGTATAATTTCATTAGACACAGGTTATTTTTAATCAAAAGTATCTATATTGAAGTAAAAGAGAATTATTGTTGTAAAACAGAAAAATACTAGTCATATTTTTTAAGCGAAAAATTTAATGAATTGAAATTATAATCTATTATTTACTATTATGATTATTACCTTTACTTAAGTTTTTTTAAACCAGCAATACATGTTGTCTGTACTAAGACATTACAGATAATTACGCTTCACAAATAGAAAATTCTTAGTATAGATAAAATAGACATGTGTACATTATCATTATTGTTTATTGCTTCAATTTATAGTTTATATTGAAATGAATAGTAACTTAAACTATAAAAATTAATCTATTAACAATATGATACCAGAATGTTTTGTCATAGATATTCAAATAAAATTCTTCCAGTGAGATCATAAATGACTCTTTTAATGTGCATAAAATAATACATATGTAACTGAACTGTATATGTGTTCCATATACAATTCACTATATTTTTTAAACTTCCAAAAAGTCTCATCATTGTAAATTTAAAACAATAATGATAAACAGTAAGATAAGATCTATGACCTATGACACAATAATGTTTTATTTTTTCTAATTTAGTTTTATATAATGTGCAATTTCTGAAGATCATTAATTTCTTCTTTTTTATATTTTGTTAAAATCCATAAGAAATACATTCCATTATTTGAACATTTTTGTTAGGAATGTTTTAGGCCAATGAAATACATTGTAATTAAATAAAAATAAAATCTTTTATTATTAAGTAGAAATAAGAATGAAAAATAATGTTGAATAACTTACATAACTGAAATGTGCAGTTTGAGCACTTTTTAATTTATAAAACATGTAGCGACTGTATTTTGTTCCTAATCATGATGTTGTTGTGTGTATATTATGTGTATACAAACTCCAAATAATAAATGAATGCTTATATATATTGTGCTTTTTACACAATTTTTATTACTTAATGCTAATACTTTCTTTGTGTTAATATGGGATTTTCATTCTACATCTATAAATATAATGCTGAAAATTATTTAGTATTGATTTATTCATTTCTTAAAATATAATATTGATTTATGATGCATATAACAGTCAAAAACAATCAGTAACAATTACATAATTTCAGGTGTATATACATATATTTATAGCAATATACAGTTTTCTTTTCAAAAATATTTAAAATTACATGAGGTACTTAAAAATATTATTTCCTCGGAACAATAACAGAAAATATAATTAATTAGATTCGACAAACTGTGTTGTATTTTCAACGCTTTGTTCATTTTGCACTTGTGTCTCTACATTTGCTTGAGTTTTCTGAAAATCTTCCACATTTTTACGAATAATGATAGGCTGTACTTCCATAAATATTTCCATTATTTTATGATTAGCATTAACATGTTTGTCTGAACAATTTTTTATACATTGATCCTATAATGTATTTAAAAATGATGACTTTGGATTCCTTATTAATTAAATTTTTTTACTATTTATGTTATGTCAAATGTACACTATAAATAAAATAATATACTACAAATATTAATGATAAAACACACCTCATCAACAGAGACATCCCTTGAGATAAAGGAACTCACACAGGTTTTAAAACATGTTTCAGATATTTGATTATATAGAAGTTGAAAGTCCTTCATCTATAAAATAATAATTATATAAAAATGTTTTCATGGTTACTTATATTCGTAGGTTAGGAATCAGTACTTCATTATTAAAACAAGTCAATAACAGTCAAATACATTTCTAACAAATGATGTATCCATGTTGAAGTAATATTCTTTAGTTTTCAGTTGTAGTAATGTAGTTCGTTTGTAAAATTTTAGTATTTGCCGGTCTTTTCATTAAGGTTAGTTTGCCACTATAATTCTTCGCTGCGTAATGAGTATCTTAAATCACGGTAGACAGACTGTACACTTGCTTGCATATAAAAATTACTTCTCGTAATTAAACAGTAATAAATTACTGTTATTTTACTATAATTTTATTTCATTGTTACAATCACTATGTACATATAATTTTATCAATGAAAAGACCATACCCGTTCATCATATGTTTTCAATTATTCTGCGCATGTCAAATTTGATTGGTTGAAACTCATTTTTTAACCAAAAGCAATGCACATGCGCATTTGTGACTTTCATGAAATGTATATACCCAGTAGACTTTGTTTTGTATATTCTTTATACATATCAGATATATGACCACTGTCATGTATATAGGTGTGAAATTTGCAAATTTGGGTATCTAAAAAGTTGAAAGTTTGGTGATGACCGAATGTGAGACACAAGCTATCATTTAATCATGCTTGTTTTGTATCGTCTATTTTTCCCGTGCTCTTTTATTTCATCCGCCATTGTATATATGGCGGACGGGGTGCAAAGCGTATAGTACTGGGGTGGGGAGTTTACTAAAGTTAGTCTCGGTGCACGAAACGGGTATGATCTTTCGTTGAACGAATTCATAAACATTGTCATTATTAAAGATAATAATTCTAGTTTCTCTATCTAAACAAAGTGATATTAAAAGTTGATCATATATTTAATATTGTATCTAACTCGTTATAATGTTAATACGTATCAGTATGTAATTACATACATCTACGTACTACTACATATAAATGTATGTAAAATGTAACAACCTTACTGTATACATTTCGTACATTATTATATGCCACATGGATTGGAACAATAATGTACATTTGCGTGAGAAGTATATTTTAATAAAAAGAAACAAGTTCAATGTTTCGATATCAAGAAAGAGCGCGCTTTTATCGGTGAAATTCGTGAACACTCGGCTATGATCGGACCGAGTCGTTTATGATTGGTTGTCGGATTCGAGTCAGCGAAACGTGAATCAGTCAGCGTTGACGGAACGAAGGATCAAGTTCGACTGGAATCATAGTGGAAACAGAAAATTTGTCGGTGCGTGTCGCCGGTGAATGAAGCGGGCTAATTATTACGTGCGATGGCCGCGTGCTATAGCGAGCAGGCAGCATCCACCTCGGGAAACGTAACGAAAAAGTCGCCTGCGGCCGCCGCGAAACCAGTCTGCTGGCAACACAGGCTGTTCGGTAAACAATTGTCGCGGTGCAGTCAGGTTAATCAGCAAGAAACAAAACCGTGCGATGCAAGTGGTACTATCGTTGACGAGGATGGCCAGCCGACTTGTGAGGTGATCGGTGTGTACTTTAGTTTTATTAACCCCGGTGCTACCTGCGATGACTTTACGCGTCAGCTGCTCGACCTTTACGCGAGTGTCAATTCGTCGCACGCGGAAAACGACCGAGATGCTGAGAGTTCTGGCAGAGGAAGGGAAAGGAGGAAAAGGTTCGAGGTCGTGCACGTGGTTCTCTGGAGTAACGTAGCCGATGTCCTCGACTTTGAAGAGAGTTTTCGTGCACACGTTTCGGAGTTACCCTGGTTAGCGGTACCGAACCTAGATTACGAAAGAAAGGTAGGTTACATCTCTTTCCGTACTTCTGTTCTCAATTACACCGCTTACACTTGCTAATAAGTCTTTTGATAAGATAAATTTATGATATCAGTAGTTTATTTCACTATACTTTTATAGCACTCATTGGTATTGAAACTTTTTACTAACGCGTTTTAGTAATGTAATATGGAGATTCATTGACATCATTTTACATGTCAAGATTCTTCCAAAATCAGTTACGTCAAGCGTTTTGTAAAATGTACGTTTAATCACAAGATCTCTATACATCTTAATGCGGTACTTATTGTTTAATAATGTAATCCCGCTATATGACTCATTCAGTAAATTATTGTTTATACGAACTTTCACATTGTTTATGTGGACTTTCGTAGCGCAGGATGACCTATGGTGATCACCACAATTTCAAAAGTTATCTCTGGTTGATGAATACGATAGCAAATTCTCCATTGAATGTAAATTTTCGACAGAGGTTCGCCAATCAAAATTTGCATGGAAAGAGTTCAATTTATATGACACATTCCACAATTTTTTACACATCTACAGTCCTGTCGGGATTACATAGAGAAACACTATTACACTTTCATTTCGTCGAGTATTTTCATCGAATAACGAACATAGGAATACATACAAATGATTACGTTTCTCTGCCCTCTTTTTCTGGTTCAATCCGATGTCACCGACTCTTTATCGTTCAATCGTGCAGGCATGCATGAGCTTCAATTAAATTCAATTAAATAATTAGACTCGGTTTTTAAGTTGAATAATGATCGCTCGCTGGTACACTCATAAGTTCTTGGAACTTTAAAACAATTACTAACTGTTCATTAATAACTGTTCGAGATAATAATAGCGGCAATTATGCATTCAAAACTTCTACCGCCGAGAATAAAATTGTTATGGATACTTAACGATATGCTGAATATTAACTAGCAAAGAAATACAGCGATTACGGCTGTTCACCTCGCCTAACATAATACGGGTGTACTTAACATAATTTAAACTAACATAACCCTAATCCGGTTTAATCTAAAACCAGTTGACCTAACTTGAACCTTATGCAATTATGAATTTGTCCTAATATCAGTAGATCTAACCTATCCTTAACATTAATCTAATTTGAATCCAACCTAATATAATGTAATATCCGCATATTAGGTTAGGTCCGCACCTAACCTAATTTATACTAGGTCATGTTAGGTTAGGATTATGTTGCGGTTAGGTTAGGTTATAAATTAACTTAACCTAATATATCTGAACGAATGATTGTAGTTACACTATTTTTTTATATTCGACATAAGTATAATTTCATAATTTCAATAGTTTTTCTCTATGTTATCTCTTGTGTCTTTGCATTTGTGCAAGCTCACGTTTCACGATCATTCGGTGTATTTTTTTAACGGGCTGTGGGAAATTTACGGTCAGACGGTATGATCAATTCAGGCGAGTGTATTATTCGAAATTTGTATACACATGCCTGTCATAAAGTTACATATGTACACATAGACGGGCACACATGCCGTTATGCAGAAGGACCGTGCGCGCAGCGCCTTTTTTATTTCCAGCGGGTGTTTTAACCCCTCGCCAGACGTGCTATTTAGGGTCCGATTTTATTTGCACCGACACACGAGGCAGAGTCGACTTTCTCTAACTAAAAATCGTTCGTAATATTTTCCAGAACGCATCTGCTACCGTCGTTTGCCCTGCAAACTTTTAGTTTAAGCCGGTTTTTTCTCGATTCACTACTCGCGTAATTCTTTCCTCCGCTAACAGTTTTTAATTCTTTTTTACATTTTCCACTGTCAATTTAGCGTTCATTATTTTTCTCGCAGTCAACTTTCACAGTTCATCGTTCATAAATAAGCTTATTTAACATCAATTTTACCGAGGGTGATGTGTCATAAACTATGATAATATAGATGGGTTATAGAACATCTGGGAAGCAAAGCAGTGTTGACAAATTAATTTATTTTACAATTTCAACATAAAATCATCCTTCTGCTGTGGTGTAATATTGTAACACCTTCTACACGACATGTAATAATGAACGTAAATTTTGAGGTGTTCTATCAGATAATGCGACGAAGTATCCAATTGAAAATATATGAATTAATAAATTCAATTCAAGATGTTACTCGTAGCAATTAAAGCAGACGGTGGAACTGCTTCGTACATTGATCTTTTCATCACCCACGCACCTCGATGACGCACGCATGTATATCTCTTGTTTCAAAAGTTTGAGTGACTCTGGCGTTACATTACGGCACTTTGAACACGCATAGCAGATATTCGCATTAGCGCGGGAATTTTTATACATGTTTCGATCGTATCGCGGTAGAGTTACTCGTGTAAGGGGGTTCCATTACGATGCATCGATTTTACACGATTTATGCAATACAACATCGTTAAGTTATTACACATTTTCCAACTCGTGAATTTAAAAATAAAAATTTATTCTTGATTCTGAAACTTTCGGGTCGTACCGAGATCTCGGCCGATCTCGTCCGATCTGTCCCGAAGTTACCCGACCCGATCTCGGAGGTCTGTAATCCCGCACACTTCAACCCTTAAGGCATCCGAGAAAGAGATAAGGATAGGTTTGTATGCAGAGCTTCAGGGTAATAACTCGTGTAGCATCCATGTCACAAAACTTGTATGTAAGATGAATATTCTTGATACTTGTGTGTATACGAATTACAGTGTACAAATGTAAGAGACGATCGGAGTTCGTTATTCCCTCACTTTTTTCCACGATCATTAGTCAGGCCACTCGAGCAGTTGGTGTCTGTGATGCATATACATACACTCAATAGTCTGATTCGCGAGTAAATGTAACGATAAGCGTCCTGCGCAATTAGCGTCAAGTAGCTTCGTGATTCTTCCTTGCTTGTTATTCCGCCTATCTACCCGATCCACGCTGAGAATCACCCCCTTGAAATCGTAGATTCTTTGTATACTGTTCCATTCATTTAATAATAAGAAGAGCAACTTCGGTTTATGAAATGCTGTGAGCAGAAGGAAAACATCGAATTCCTTCCCTTTCGCGGTCTTATCTCGCATTGAAAGTAAGCTAAGAAATCTGAGACGAGTACCATCTTTTCAATGTAACTGCGAATTCTTACAGATGTTACAATGTACCCGCAATGAATGTATATGGGCACATAAAGTATCCTTTATCTGGGAAATGTACAAAATTATGTAGAAAAGTATGGTAGCGCTTCGGGCAAGATCGGGTGAGATCGCGAGATTCTGACATGTCTCGAGATCCCCATTTCGGATATAGAAATTTCCCAATTTACAAACTTTTAGAATTTCAAATTCCCAAACGATTAAATTTATAAATTTACTATATGTAAAATTATATATAATTTTATGATATAACATTTATAAAATGTGTAAGCATCTATCGTGCTGTTGAGAAAGTTAAACAAGTGGGAAAGATCGGCATTAGCAGACAGTGTTCAATTATCATGCGGTTGACCTTTGGTCGCAGCCGATGCACACACCGTATCTTTACACGGTGTTGCAGCGGAGCTGTCCAGTTTGACAAAATTGAACGGTAAGCGCCATAAAAGCCCGCGGTGCTAGGATATTCGTCGCTTGAACGGTGTAATAGAGCCACGGCTGCTCATCGTTTGTACGACGTAAACCGTTTCATAAAGGTACACGGCTTTGCCTTGAACGGGGAAACGCCGTAGAAAAAGAGTCAAGCCGAGCAGCCTTTCCATTCGGGGTGGCCGACCCATATCTTCTGCAAATAGCTTTCTCATTCGACCGGCGAGATCAAGAAAGCGACGGAAAGGTGGTAGCGTACAGTAAGAGAGAGAAAATGTATATTTACGTTTGTGTATGCACGGTATCGGAAGGAAGGCGAGAGAGAGAGTGAATTGGGTGGCGATGCACAGGTCTCTTCCCACGAAAACGACTGAAACGGGAAGAAGAAAAAAGGAACGGGAGAAACGTTGGAATCTAGATAGACTTTGAGGTAGTTCGTACACAGAGTGGCCCGTACGCGGCGCTATGTAATCCTCGCTCCGTCTCCTCCGTCTTTCCTCCCCTGACTCCTGTCTGCTTTTTAGCCGGCATATCGCGTAGATTACATACGACCTACTCGGCGATGGTCAAAGGAAATGTGAAGTACGTGCGAATCGCCCGAATAAATGTATTCCAGTGCCTATGACTCGAAAACTCGCGTGAAATCTCTTCGAACGCTTTGACGCCGGCCTAGTCGACAGTATCGCGGATAAGTGCTAGAAAATTGCGCAAAAATTTAATGTTCGCGCCATTTGGCATGCGACACCTTTTGCGACATGTCTTTTAACGCGGAAATTCCTTTCGTTAATTTCGTTCGTTTTAAACCATTGAATCCCTGTTTCTGGTGAAATAATCTTATTGTTAGAGGTAGGCTATTAATATTTCATTGATACTTCACGGTATCTATAATCCTGTTAAGGTATCGTTAAGGCTAATTCTAGTGATCATAGGTTCTAGGTTAAGCTAGGATTAAGTCAAGATCAAATTGGGATTGAATTCGAGTTAAATTTGATTAGATTATTACATTATGTGAAATTGAAGTTGGGTTAGATTTGATTAAAGTTAGGATTGAGGTCTTTTTCGTTGAAGCTGTAATGGATACCATTTGAAAGAGTTTTTCCAGCGAGGGTTAAGTTTTCTCGTATCCGAGTATCACTGAACTCGGGTTCGTATTTTTACTATGGCAGTGACTTCCTTTTGTGAGCGACTTGACGACAACGCGATCGTGTCTCCATTGTCATTCGTAAGCCCTACGAGATCGATCCTTAACAGAATGCAAGAAGTTCTTCCACAGTTCTACAACAGTTCAGGTCGTACACAAACGTGTATTCGTTTGCGTGTAATTGAAAGCGGTAGCTTAAGACGCTCCTGGGGTTGACCAATGGAAACAGTGGTCTCGTCAGTCTCGGTCGGACGAGAGATGTCGGGAGGCCGCGATATCTATATATAACAGGGGTGCACAACTCCAAATGCTGGAGATTAAAATTAAATATATTGACTCGGTTAAAATGTTTAAAACCCATGATTATAGCGACGAATAATGCATTATATCGTTAATAATCTATTTGCCTGTAGCATCCATAAATTAAATCAGCGAAGAACTTGCTGATATTTTGTGTGCTATAAATAAATTTATGTACTAATATTTTGTAGAATTTTCGGATCTATTATTTTCGAAAACGTGGATGCGTACAAATAAATTTTATTGTATGTTTTAAACTTATTTTTACACATGGAACATTAATAGAACACCGTGTACATTGATCCATAGCTTCATAGGTAGCCACGCTACTTGAACCGTAATAAATTACACATTAAATGCAACAACCATAAACTGTGCACACGATGCAAATTATCGCGTCTTTTAATGTAAGGCTAGAACAATATGGTACATTAAAACAATTATTTCCACGTATTTCCATGCTTCGTACTCGTTACGACGTTCAAGCGATTAAATAGCCAAAGCAGCTGAATAGCTTGAACGCACGCGACCCTTAGAA
This sequence comes from Megachile lagopoda, assembly GCA_036983795.1. Classification (NCBI taxonomy): domain Eukaryota; kingdom Metazoa; phylum Arthropoda; class Insecta; order Hymenoptera; family Megachilidae; genus Megachile; species Megachile lagopoda. The sequence continues at coordinate 9,497,730 of CM072787.1, forward strand.
GATTTTCAAGGCGCCTTAATAACTTAAAGTCACCGACACATCCGGACGTGCGACTTTTAAGCGGCTCGGAACATGAAAGTGTATACACCGTAAACGATTTTTATGAAAACGAAAATTACAAGGAATAAATTGTACTCCGCGGTTAAAACGTATATTGTGTTTCACTAGTTAAAGCGTTTAGCAGGAACACGCAAGTTTTCCGCAAAATTTACCACGACAAAGCTTGCGTTGTGCACCTCTGTCGTTCACGAAGGAGGCGATTGAACGCGCGCGAACGAGTCAACAGTGATCTCATCCCTTCCCCTACATCGCTCGTCTTCTACCCGATGTCACGGTACGGCAAGGGGTTCCCCTTGCTGAAGAGACCAAGCGGTAGAGTGTCTGGTAGAAAATGAACATTGGCGTAACTAGATAGGAACCAGGGTGGGCCTAATTCCCTCCCACGAGATTTCGACTGGGCCCTCACACGCAGCGGATGCTGTGCACGACGCGCGATACCTTATATGTCTTTTATTAGAAATCTTCGAAATTGTTAAATCTAGGTTTACATTCCAAATTCTCTTAGGTTTACATATTTTCGAAGTGCTAAATCCCAAGGTGGGAAATCGCTGAATATCTAACATTCCTAGATTTTCAAATTTTAGAATCGCTAAAGTTCTACATTCTCAAATTCTCGAATCTCCAGACTCCCAAATCCAAAGCGATCTCCCAACCCCTAAAATTCCTAGATTCCCGAATTTCCAAATCCCTAAATGTTTAGACTGACAAATTTCCAAATCTCTAGAATCACAATTTTCCAAATCCCCAGATTTCAAAATACCAAAAGTCACTAAACTCCCAAATCCTTATAGTTCCTAGATTCCAAAATTACTAAGTCCTTAAGTCTCTAGACCGACAAATTTCCAAATCTCCAGAATCTCTAGATTCCCAAATTCCAAAAGTCACTAGACTCTCATATTTCTAAATCCCTATATCGACAAATTTCCAAGTCTCCGTATCTCAAAATTGAACATTCCTGAAAGTCCCTAGATTCCCAAGTTTCCAAATCTCAAAAAGTCCCTAGATTCCCAAATCAGATTTCTAAATTCCGAAATTTCTTTGACCCCTAAATCGTCTTTTTTTTTTTCAAAATTTTAAATATCTGACTTTTCCGGTTCCGAAATTTGCAAGTTACCAAAAGTCACGTGATCCTAATGTTATTAGTGAAAGTACGCATCCAACCCTGGTCGGAATCTGTACTTACGCCAATGAAATCGCGGAGTAAAAAACGACACTTTTCAAATTATCTTCCACCGCGCCTAAACCATTTCTCCCCTCGTGCATTGAAAATTACCATAGAGAGAAACGATGCCATTTCCCGTTACTGTCAAAACGACATTACTGTCCAATAATCGATTTCGACGAGTTCGACCTTTATCGCGTCACTTTTGGCATTTCGCGTATCCAGCGTAGGTAGCGTGACGCCGATAGTGATATTACACTAGGATTTTTCGTACCGATACAAGTTGAATCGACGAGGGTAAGCAGGTGATGGTGCAAGGACGAGACGGGGAAACGAGCAAGCAGGAGCGATGGAGAAGCGGCGTGGTAGGGGACATACAGACCACCGGGGGAAATAACGATAGCACCGTCGAGCGAGCGGCAGCAACGCCAAGGGAGGACGTACGCGTTATCGACCGCCCCAGACGGAGACGGCAAACGAACGTACGTATACAGGGTGTCCCATAACTTCTTAATTAATATTTTCGACAGGTGGGAGAAGGTGGAATTTTTAGTCGAATCTTCCATTTCCTACTTTGTTTCGCGTCACGTTATCTAGCGAGCTATTTGGAATTAAAGTTGATCATCCAAATGATGCGCGGTTGGGGTACGCAGGAACGTACGGTATGGGGTCCCTGACCGTCAGGTTATTGTACACTTCACCGGTTTTTACTTTTCATATTAATCGGTGAATAAGTAATGTTAGATATTTATCCAGTTCTTGGTTATTATTTTTATCGATTATTTATTTACTTGTCTATTAATATAATGATATGAATAAATAAAATAATTTAATCAAGGCTTCTCCTTTGGATGAGGATCAGTTTTAGGATAGAAATATTCTTAGACACCTAAATTTCATATTTCCCGAATTCCCTAGTTCTAAATCTCCAAATTTCTAGATTCCCGAAACTTCCTAAATCGCAAATCCCTAGATTCCCAAATGTACACATCAGTAATCCCTAAATTCCTAGATTTATAGATCACAAATCCGTAGATTCTCCAATCCCCAAATCTTTAGATTTTCCCATTTTTCAAATCCCTAATCACCAGAATTCCCAAATTTCCAGTCTCGAATTTCTAGATGAAAATATTCCCAAAATCGCAGATTCTCAAATTCACGAATTCTTAAATTTTTAATTTTCTAAATTAAGAAATTTTCAAGTATCAAAATCGAGTTTCCAGATTTTCAAATTTGTCAAATTCTTAAACTTTTGTATCCCGTAAATATTTAAGTTGAAAAGTTTCTCAACTCTCTGTACCGTAAGCGCGGGGTGCCCGATGGCACGCACCGCCCCTGCGTACTCGTTCCGCGCGCCGTCTGATTGGTCAACTTTAATTCTCGATAACTCCGTAAATACCGATGCTAGCCAAAATCGGAAAAGGAACTTTCGGTTTGAAATTCCAGCCCTTTTCACCCCTGGAAGTATCAGTTATCGGTGAACGAAGAATTACGGGACACCCTGTGAACTCGGCCCGTAGGAACGAACGGGAGAACGCCCGTAGGAAATATACGAAGGGACGAGGTAATGCCTCCCCGTGGAGGGTCGCGATAACGTACGACGTCGCACGTTCGGGTACCTATATAGAGGAGAGAGACCCTTCTTGCCTTATTCTGACGCTCACCCTTCCTTTGTGTGCGGCTGCAACGCGCATCGCTCGACAATTTTACGTGTCTCGATTTGCTCCGATCACCGGGACAAAAGGGATAGAGGTTTTCGTTTGAAACTTCCGGTCGAAATGTCTTCCTTTTAGAACGATAGTTTCAAAGAGGATCGATTTGTTGCTTACCGTTGTACGTCGGTACGCAGCTAGCCGACAGGTGTCTGCTACAAAGTTTTATTGAAATCTCGCTCTTTCGAGCCTTGATGGAGATGCCCTTTTATCTTTACGCTAGCTTCCGATGTTATGGCAGCTAGTCGATTCGCCGAAGCTCATTGTCGTTTCTGTCTGAAACGAAGACGGTTTGTCGATGGAAAGCGAATAATATTATCTTTTGTAAGGATACGTCACTGAACAAAGGAACACTATTAGGGAGGCAAAGGGATTTAATGTTTATGGAGTACACGGTGCTTGTTAAATTCAATGGAACGTGTTTGCGAAAATTACGAAGCTTTGTGTGGACGGAGGATGGTATGTTTATGATGGAAATCTGTCTTCCTGTCGGTGTTGTGCGGTTTTAGGGAGCGAAGTCACCCTTTAGAAAAAATGTGGAGTTTTCGTTTTTGCGAAGTATGTTAGACAGTGTCTTTTCATTGTACATAAAGACAAAAAGTGACATACTTTAATACTGAAAAGGTTCGCAAAGCGTTTTTCCAGCAGTACAATAAACACCTTTTACGTTATAAGTAGTTTTTAATACTTTGTAGAATAATGGTAACAAAGACCGTATCAAATTATTAACCGCAAATACCGAGACTTACCGGACCGGTAAATTATTTGCTTTTGAAAAATGTAATAAAAATCGAATGATTAAAACTGCTGTTTCACTTCTTAGACTCGTCTTCATGATCTACTTCAATGTAGAAGGCTTTCACAATATGTCTATTGTACTTGGGTCTTTTCTGCTCCTTTCTTGTTCCCTGGTGATCAGACAGCTTAATGAGAATCGGTTTCCAACATATAATGACAGTCGATTGTCTTCATAACTCTACTACTGCCTATGTAGTATGCTCTACGAACATCGGTTATTTAGATTCGACGGATTTCTTTAATCTCTCAGCTTCCAATTCTTAGATTTCAGAATTTCCGGATTCCTAAATTTCTCGAATTGCCACATTCTTGAATTCCCTAGATTTCCTAATTGGCATATCATAACTTCCTAGATTTCCAAATTGGCATATCCCAATTCCCTAGATTTCTAAATTGGCATACCCTTACTCCCTATATTTCCAAGTTGGTATATTCCAATTTCCTAGATTTCCAAATCGACATATCATAATTACCTAGATCCCCAAATTGGAATATCATAATTCCCTAGATATTCAAATTGGCAAATCCTAATTTTCCAGATTTTCAAATTTCCAAATCTCCGGCTTCCTACATCAAAAGATTCACAGATCCGCAAAACCCCATGTTCCGAAATTTGAAAATCCGTCGAAACAAAAGATTATCACGCATTCCTTAGCTCCCAAGAGGTGATTCCCTTTCATACAAGCCAGAACGGAAGCTTTCACGCCATCCTATCTGTTTCCTTTCCGTGTCTGATGTTACTGTAATCGTGCAGCCTACTAGAAGAGACGACAGTACTTATTATCAGCGAACTCTGTTCCCGATATCTTCACCGGAAAGCAGACATTTCCCTCGTTCGCGAAACGAAAGAAAAGACAATCCTTTTTTCCTCTTCGTTCAGATGTGACAGTGAAAGAAGTTGATTGCTTATCTACGAAGAAAACGAACATTTTTCCCTATATACTTCTCTTCTGCTTGTCTATTCTTTCTTATCTCTTCCGGCGTAGAAAACTTTCAGCCAGTTTCTACTATCACGCTCGAACCCTTTTTCATCCCTTCTCCAACCCTTCTCTGTAGCCTCTTGTAGCACTGTAATCATGCAGCCAGGGCCAGAAGGGATAGCACTCATTGTCAGCAGACATTACTCCCCTGTAGACACTCGTTGCGCCCTTTTTCGTCGTGGTTGAGTTTCGTGGGCTTGGCCAGCAAGGATAACGGAAGAAACAGAGGCCGTACTCTACGTGTCTCGAATCTCTTACGCTCTGCACGTGTGTATTCCTCTCACGCTTCTTCAAATTGATGGGCTTTCGATCTTCCTTGGTTTTTCTTTTTTTATTTACGGGTCAATACTCCACGCGAGCTGAATTCGAACCACGGTACACGGACCGTGAAACGAGCTTCTGCGAAATTGTATAACGCGAAACTCTCACGTTTTTCCAGTTATTGACTTTGAATTTTTACGTTACATCGAGTAACTGCAAGATCGCTGGGTGACGATGCAATATCAATTCATCGAGGACTCTTCAGATTTAATGTTATAAGTTTTAGTTCTTTAACATTTTTTATGTAACGACTCTAGCGACATCTGTTCGCAACGCGTGCGTGTATCGACGCGTTATTTTCAACCAATTTCTTTAAACAAAATGGTTGTCGTCATCTACATCTTAAGAAATAATTATACCGGTTAGAATAAATATTCCTAAAATTGAATCCTAGCTAAATTTGTTAGCCTTCGAAATGTAATTTAGATTAGATAGATATTCTGTATCTTATCAAAACTCGAATACTTAACGCAATTCATATTTTGCTTTTAGTATCTACTTTGATCGAGATTCGGAGAACAGAGATCATAGGAACCCTTCAATGTAAATCTCTCGGTGCTTTGATACAAAAGCGAACGAATATTTATGAAGTAGCTTCAAGGATCGACGTTGAAATACTCTTACGATCAAATGTCTTTTTTCCTTTTTACAGACCAGACTGACTCGAAGGTATCGAATAAAGGCTGGCGTACCGACTTTGATTTTATTGGACGGTTCTAACGGTTCGATAATAACAAGAGGAGGTGTAGAACGAACGATCGGTGATCCTGGTGGAGCTGAATTCCCTTGGAAGCCACCTCATCCGAAAGCTGCTCTCGAGGATGGACCTTTATTGCCATGCGGAGCTCGCGATAGCAACGAACCCATGTTGCACGAAGAGTTGAGGCACTGTTTTAAGGGTGTTTACTTTAGCGCACATTGGGTAAACATTTTGCTTTTCCGTTTTCGACAAATTGTGTATGTTACATGATACGAGTTAAAAATAATCTGTGCTTTTCTTTTAGTGTCCACCTTGCAAAGCGTTTACCCCACAACTTGTGGATACCTATCAACGAATTCGGGAGAGGGGTCATGATTTCGAGGTGATTTTTGTGAGTTCTGATAGGTCAGTTTGATTTATAAGTCACTTTGCACGTTCGTTGTTAAATAAAAACCTAAGAGAACTGGGAGCAAGATGGGAACACCCCAAAAATTATTTCCGAACATTGTACTTATTGATTATGTATATATAAACAGTACTAGATATACTAGACAACAGTACTAGATCTATAATCTTATCTACAGATCAAATTTGTTAACTTCTAAATTATTTTCAAAGATCTTAAATTATCAAATCAACATAGTGGAAATTAGTGGTCCCACTGAAATTAAAAATATGAAAATACCACAACTTGTATGTAACTTTAAACTATTTTTATATATTTAACAATTTGTAAAAAGTTAATCCATCTTATCCTTAGTCCACCCAACCAGCCATAATTGGAAAAGACTAGCTGACAGAGTCTGTTAAAATACAATTTCTTTATGCTTTTAGGAGTGAAGAGTCTTATAACGTTTATATTGAAACAATGCCTTGGTTGAGGATACCTTTTACTCAGGAAGAAAGACGAAAAAAATTAGCAAGAGCTCTCGATGTGCAAGCAATACCCACTTTAGTGATACTCGATCCTCGGGATAATATTATCACATTAGACGGACGGGCAGAGTTGATCGAAGATCCCGAAGGACTGGTAAAACAAAAGAATTGTTTTTATAATACACTTTATATCTTTGAATTGTTTCATAAATGATCATTACGAAGTAATTCAATTAACATGATACAATTGTAAAGTATAGTGTAATAAGAACTATGAATTACAAATTAAGAGGTAATCTAATTGAATGATAAGAGGTAGAAGAACGTAATTGAATTACTGTTTAATTGAAGTACAATGTAACTAAATTATACTGTAATTCGTTCAACAATTATGAACAAAGTAACTTTCCAGAATTTCCCATGGACCAGTCGTTTGGTGAATATTTTAACCGAGAAGTATGCCACCTCGTTGCACGACGCGCCGGCGATTATACTGTTTGTTGGTAAGATTGACATGTAATATTTGCGTCCTGTTTAACATTTTTGATCGTTCGTTTTTACGTTGATAATATGTTTCGACAGAAGGCGAAGATTGTGAGATTCAATTCGCAGAAAGCGTATTATTACCAGCCGCACAGGCGTACAGGAAAGATAGACCCGATTATGATCCAAACTATGATGATCCAGATGACGTTTTGCAATTTTATATAGCATTAGATGTGAGTACTGTTTTAGGTGTAAATGCTATATCGACGTATGATTATTTTATATTTAATAGATACATCATCGCTTTTGTTTATCACAGTGTGAAACGTCGGACATTCTTCGCGAATTTGTTGGTTTAGACGATGCTGTGCCCCTTTTAACAGCGATTGATATACCTCGAGGAGTTTATGTCGTGATGGAGGATGGTGCCGAAATAACTGTAGATTCTGTACAACAATTTGTCGATGGATTTCGTAATGACAAACTACCTATAAACAAAATAGCCGCGGTACACAAAACTGCTGCGAAAAATGACCAGGTTTCTACTTGAATCTTTATTCGAGAGTTAGCAACGGATGATTTTATACAAATTATTGCAGACCACGTGAAGAAAGGAGCAGTTAGGTTTTCAAGTGGTCATTATACAACCACAAAATAAAGAAACCCCCATCCTCTCTTCTTGATCCTGTCTCTGTGATACCATTGCTCCTTTCGTAGGAAGGATCTCGCGCAAAGTTGCGTTTGTATTCGCACATCCCCTTGTGGAAATAACCAAAAGACATGTATTATATATCATAGTCAATGAAAACTGAGCGAATTGTATTTTTAAGTGTACACATGCACACGTTAATATATTCTAATGTATTACTTAATAAACGTCAAATGAACACGTCGAAGGTATATTTGAATTACTATTTATTAATTCTATGCTTTATACAAAAAGTAATCGTTCGTTCTATCGTCAAAATTTAGACAAATTCGCTGAAACTTCTACTTTCTTTTTTAGAAATATTTTTATATACATATATAAACATTACATTATACGTTTACGAACTAGTAATTTATTTTTTACGTCATAATTTGTTTCTTAAACGTTTTATTTTCCTTTACTTGATCATTATTCATTCCATGATTGAAAGAAACATTGATTAATCATCCATTGTATACATAAATGAAATCGCGTTATTTTCGCTTTGTACATGTATCTATGATATAATTAAAGCTATATGTGTCGTCAGTTATAAAATAAATATGAGTAATTCACGTTAACCAAAAAAGCTCCGATATGTCGTAAGAAATAAAGATTACATTGATTTCGTCGTCGTATGTTGTAAAAAATATTATTGTCACTATTTGTACTATTTTATCTAAAAAATAAATATTAGGAAGGGATTTCTTATTTTCATACGTCAAATCAATTATTAAAATTTTATACTAGAAGAGCTGCCAGAGCATCTAAAAATTTTGATCTTTCTTCGATCTTCAGTCTTATTACTAGAATACAAAATATGAATACTTATTTTAAAAAATACTTGCAAAATAAAATTATAGGTCAAGATTTTTAGTCAATTCTTACTTGTGGTGTCGAAATAATCTGCCTGTATGAGTGAGTTTGTATTTTTGGCCGCTTGTTCGAAAGCTCTTCCAAATAAACTGAAGAATAAGCATTGTTGTAATTAGATTTAAGTACAGTTGAAAATATTTTCACAATTATTTGCAATAATTACCTTCTTGGTTGGTCTTCACAAACTGGCGGTATACCAACCATGAGGCACGTACCCGTTTCTACATCATATGTTGAAGAAGCTACCAGCGGCCATTCGGGTGCTCGTCTATTTTTTGAGGAGTCTACATAAGCCTTCAAAATATACTGAGCTAATATCAATAATGAATATGGATGCGCGAACATGTGACTATCAATACATCCTTCTGGGACGATTACGTAAAGAAACGAACCGGCGCTTCTAATTCGTTTCATCTGTAAAATACCCTGTGCAGCCTTAAAAATATTACTAAGCATAAATTTTGCTTTATCTATGCCGCCTTCTAAAATACCCTTTTTTGTGCGGGATAAACAATCTAACGCATCTAAAAAACATCGTTGCGGCAATTTTTCTTTTGTCTGGAATATCAAGAAAACTAAAATCAGTATCAATACATTCGCTAATGTATACATTAAAAATATATAAATGCCATCTTACAGAAGATTCCATTAAGGCAAGCATAGCATAAACTATGTCAGAAGCACAGTATTTAAACCTGTAGCCATATTGAAGAGTAAAACTGGTTCCAATAATGGTATCTACTTTATATTTTCCTGCTAATTTTTCAACCATTTGTTTGAATTCTTGTCTAAGTGCTAAATCCATTGCAGAAAATTGTTGCTTCGATTGTGCTAAAGGCAAACCCATTTCGGCTAGAAGTTCTTTCAGACGTTGTTCTCCTCTAATCGACCAAAGTCGTAATGATACTGCAGTTGGTATTGAATGTTTTAAACTAGCTTCCACAGTCCAATGCCGATATAATGCAAGTAAGAGACTGTCTTATATATAAGGAAATTATTTCATATTATGATGTAAATAAATCTTTTAAGAATAAAGTTTCTTGCGAAAGGATACTCCTTATCATAGGTAATTCTGATTGTACTGTGCTGTTGTTGTTGCTGCTGTTGGTCAACTTCGGCTCCTTGTTTATGAGTTAATCGAGATACATGAGCTTGAAGAGATCCTTCTTCAAGAACACTTAATCTTGATTCTACTTTACCAAGAATAGCTTGTTCGGTAGAACCAACTATAGCCCACCAAACCATATCTAAATTGTCTTTTGACATATTCCATGCCATGTCAAAAACAAGCATTGCACTCTACAAGAATAAGAAGTTAAACATTTTTTAATTTTGTAGTTAGTAATTTATTACTGGTTGATTTCAATAGTTCATACTGATCTGCCATAATAACTGTACTGTGTATAATTGAATAAAATAGTTGCTCGTTTTTCAGCCCATTTTCTCCTTTCAACTCTTTTCATAACATCTTCTTCATTTAATCTTCGTCTTTTCCTCTGAGATTCATCACTTTCCAGTTCTTCATCCTCATCTTCATCAGACTAAAAATTAAAAAATGCAGCTTGTTTTCTCAACTTTTAATCATTTGCTTAAATATTCATAAAAGATATTTACCGAATCATCTCTGAAGACTTCATTATATTCTGGAATCTCATCATCCTCATCGGCTTTACCAAGTACACGCACTTGATTTTCAGAATATATATTACATAAATCATAAGGCCTATGACTATCAATTACATAAAATATCACAGATTCGGCAGGCTGTAGTAATTCCACTAGATCCAAGGTACCACCACAATTTATAAAAATAACATTCTTTATCTAAAAATATAACAAATGTGTAATATTATAGTTAATAATATTACAGTGAATAAAGGTGTTTCTTGTGCCATGCTCTATAACTTTAAATGGCACTCACTGTCTATATTATTTAATTTTTCATACCTCTTCACAATGTTCTTCAAAGGCACAAACCATATCTTGAACACCCTGGACAGGTATAAGCGTATATATCATGTTATCATTTTTAAAAAGTTGTTGTAAAATTCTACAGGCACAAATGGCATCAACATCGAAATTAACCAACAGCAGGCATCTCTGTAATAAAAAGTACATATTAACATCCATAATCAAATTTAATAGTTTTTCATAATTTATTTATCTATTCCATGCTCATGTATAGACATATTTTTTCATAATTGTTACTTAACACTATATAAAAATAAGAATAAAACCTAACTGAAAAATGTACAGATATTTTGAATCGTGTACAATATGTACTAAATATATAATTTTAAATATATTGTTAATAAGAGTGTTTAACCTATGTAAATATGACAGATTGATAAACTTTTAAACTGTAAAGAATTCAAATAAAAACTTACGTCGTCTCTTATTAAACGATAAAATTCTCGTTCTAAATCTTCTACAAACATGTTGCAACGATCCTCGGCATGGGAGTATTTTTTATATTTACTGCACTTTTGTTACTCTATTTCACCATGCCTCATTTACCGCTAAAACCAAATACAATTCATGATATCAGCCATTCGCGGCATATACAAGATGCAAGGTGTTGCACCAACTTCAAGGAAAAACTTTCAATGATAAATATCATAAATTACACCGCTTCATAGAATATTCTAAATAATTTTGTTAAAATTTACAATGACTTAACAAATTATAATGTTTGTGATGACATAATAAAAACTATTTTATATATGATTTCGTTACAGTAACATCACGCCGTACGCTAAAATACAAATCCAGCGTTCCTGGGGAAAATGGCGATAAAGGAGAAGGGGTCTTTTACACTGAGTATAGCACTCGAGCATTAGCGTGTACTATACTGTATTCAGAAAAATCGATAAATGATAATGTTATCAAATAAATACTTACTGGTACATTCTATAATAAAAAATGAACATTAGTTTATTGTAAAGTAATTAATTTAAGAAATTTTAAGAATCTTACTTTTGCGTTTTCTTTAAAATCTATATGTATGTATGTACCCTTTGAGTTTTTAAAAAAATCGTACTTATCGACAATTACCGATAGTTACCATTCGACTTTGTACTGAGTTAGCAACTTTAGATAAAGAGGAATTCCAATACTATTATATCGATTGGAACCGATCTTATATAAAAAAGACCTACAGTATGGTAGATATTTGCAATTTGAAAAAATAAAAAGAATAAAACTGTAATATTCAATAAAACTTTAATAATTTAGAAAAGATTGCACCATACTTATAACATATCTACGCGAGAAAATCATAAAAATAATAAATTTCAATAATTAACTTAACAATTTGTAAATAAATAACTGAAAAATTAAAAATTTAAATAAAATAAAGTCGATATTGTAAATACAGGTGCAATTCGAGGCAGTGTGACGGTTGGTGCAGTTAGCTGATTGGTCCACGAATATCCAATCATTGTTAACTTGAAACAGGTCATAGATGTTCAGTACTGTTCAAACTACCTGGTATTGGTACGTTGACATGACAGCTGATTGGTACATTGACATGACAGCTGATTGGTACATTGACATGACACCTGATTGGTACATTGACATGACACCTGATTGGTACATTGACATGATAGCTGATTGGTCCGCGGATCACCTATCATTGTTAACTTGAAACAGGTGATAGGTGTTCAGTATTCTTCAAGCTGCCTGGTATTGGTTCATTGACATGACAGTTGATTGGTCCGCGCTTCACCTATCATTCTTAACTTGATAAGTGTTACCGGCGTTCAGTATTGTTCAAGCTGCCCAGGTGTTCGGATCGATCGTGACATCTCCTACCGGTACGAGTCAAACCGTTAATTAACCGATCGTGTGTTCATCACTGTGTTATCTAGTGTTCTAGTGCAAGTGTTTAGTGTGTTTTATCAAGTGTTTTTTAATAAATACGGGGGTGTATTAACGTGTTTTACGGTGTGGTTCCCCATATACCTACGTGCTTACCAGTGTGTTTTAAATTGTGATTGTGCATGTGTATACGGATACTTTACTGTGTTTTATGGTGTGGTTATTCAAGTGTTTTATCAGTGTTTTACACAAATTTTAACGGGTTTTATGGTGTGAATATTTAAGTGTTTTGACATATTTTAGTGGATGTTTTAGTGAGTTTTATGGTGTGAATACCTACGTGTTTTGACATATTTTAGTGAATGTTTTAGTGAGTTTTATGGTGCGGTTACCTATGTGTTTTGACATATTTTAGCGAATGTTTAGTGGGTTTTATGGTGTTACTACCTACGTGTTTTGACATATTTTAGTGAATGTTTAGTGGGTTTTATGGTGATACTACGTACGTGTTTTTACATACTTTTTTGAATTTTTAACGGGTTTTACAGTATTGTTACCTATGTGTTCTCACATACTTTCGTAAATGTTTCAACGGTTTTACGGTGTGGTTGCTTACATGTTTTCACATCATTTCCAAATTTTTTTATCGGGTTTTAAAAGTGTTTACCAAAGTGTTTCAACGTACTTTTTCAAACATTGTATGTATAGTTACATGTTTTAGTATGTTTGTGCAAATATTCCAACGTGTTTAATCTGCACCGTTTTGCATGTGTGTTTGTATCTGTCTGCATGTTACTTCTTTCCAAATATGTTTATTGTAATTTAAATATATTGAAAAAAATCACTTGAAATACGAATTGATATACAGTTTTCTAACGTGCTGTGACTTGTTCTGTTTTCAGAAGTTTCCATGCCGAGCCAAAATGCTGACCATACATAAGCAGCCGATGACGAGTCAACCTCCAAGATGCAGTCAATCAGTCACGATGTGGTACAAATGTAACCGATCGTTCTGAGATGCGTTACGAGTTGAGTAGTGCGAGTCAGCGATCGGTGAGTCGCATGCTTTACGGTTCCTCCAGTTCCCATCATGTCGTAGGACGAATGGTCCGAAACGGCACGGGAACTGGTTGTATTTTTCTATTTCTGAGCGAGCATAGTGACCACGACTGTACGATCGTGAAATATTCGTACAAACTGTGTATATTATTTATTAGCTCAGGTCAGGGTTTTCTTGTACATCGCGTTTCAATTACGAACCGATATAACGAATTTAAAATTATATAGAAGTCGGATGACCCTCCGATTTCGTAGTACTTTAATCTTTTTGTACGCGTGTCGTGAACTCTTTTAAATATACACATATGTACAAGAAAGTTTCGCGAGAAACAGATTTCGATATCAAAGTTAATTATGAATGTTCTTGATCATTTAGTAAATTTACTTTGATATCTAAAATCTGTTGAAAATGAAACAATCGATATACATAGATTTTTGCTAAGTGTTCTTCCATTTTCCATTTTGAAAATTTAGAGTAAACTTTTGCTGGAAGAGACACTTTATTAGCATGTTATTAATCATGTTTCTTAGATCAGGATTTTCAGCACACATGAAGAAAGCTGGTAGGTGAAAATATTGTTGGCCGTGTTCATTTTTATGCTCTAAACTCATACGCGTGCTTAGATGCTACTCGCATGAGTTAGGGCAGGTGGACACGGTTTAGTTTTAAGATGTTTCGGCGATCGACAATTTGACAGTGAATTATCGACACAAGTTACACGTGTGTGTGTGGTTAGGTCGTGGACCTTGTGTCGATCACAAACCATATTAATTTATTATAGAAACAATTTTAAAAATTTCAAGATTAAGATCGAATTAGAAATTTATAAAAATAGAGTCAAAACATGCACATATTACATTGAATATTCGAAAGAATTAGAAAATGAAATATGTAAATGTTCAATGTTCACTGTCGATTGTCGATCGATTTCAGCAAAAAAGGTATGAACTTAGAGTGTGAATGTTGTATTGAACTCGGGTGACGGAGACGTCCCGGGACGTACTCCCTAGGAGTAGGCTTTTTTGCACCCGGGTGGCGTGTGTGAGAATCGTGGAGTGTGTTTTTGTGAGAATGGACTTTGCAATTTTTTAAATATAGCGATAGGCAGGCAGGTAGCTTACTTCTGGTGTGATTGAGTTAGTTTTAAGTAGGTAGGGCCAGAGCAAGCTTTCATGTTTCTCTGTCCTCCTCAAAACACACGTGAGATGCTTGCATCTGGGGGGTTAACGAAAAATCGAGAAGAGAAAATCTAAATTTGAATTTATTCTATTTAATATTCTCTTGAACTCGATTGTTCGTAAGGCCAGGCCTTTTAGTTTGTAAGTCGCAGTCGTGGTTCTAGACCCGATTGCAAAAATGAAGTATACAGTGAAGTGAAGTGAAGTGAAGTGCTTTAAATAAATATTCTGCTCGGATATTCTTTTACGGACAGCGCATTCTAAGAATCGCTGGTCGTATTTTAATTTCGAGACTTTTTTCTTAAGTAAAGAATTTTTGTAATATATCAAATTTTCATTTCTATATGATTTCAATAATTGAGTTATTGGCGATTGAAGCAAATGGATAGTTCATTTTTATTTTTATAAAAGTGTATGCTATCTGTTTGTGGAGATCGATTTATAGTAAAATTTAGAATTTATGTAATTGATATGGAAGCAAAGAATATCCGAGTTACCGTAAAATTTCGCGAGTGATTTTTGTGAGGCTGTGCCGAAGAGAGAAGAGGCTATATGCCGAAGAGCCCCGGCAAAAGTTGCCAAAGAAGAGGGGAACTATTAATGGCTGTCCATCTTAGGATGGAGAGTCATTTTGTCACTATGCTCGCTATTATTTTTTTGTATTTTACATGTGTTTTTTTAAACGGTACGAAAAGTATCGTCGAACGCGTTTTGCTCGAATTTTGACGAGCACACGATCATCAATTCGCGATTTTATTTCGAATTTTCAGGTTCTTTTATCGCATTTTTTATTTATTGAAAGTTTCTCTCGCAATTTTCTGTGTTAATACAGTTTTGTATGTTTCAGAGTTTATTCTTTGAGAAGTTATTTTGTTGTTCTCTCTTCTCGAATCCGCAATTTTCATTGCGTTTTCTGTTTCTCGAAATTCTTCTATGAAATAAAGGTAAATTTTGCTCCTCCACTCAGTAATTTCTATGTTAAAAAAATATTGTATGTTTCAGAGTTGTATTTTTGGTGAGTATTTTGTTGTTCTCTCTTCTCGAATCCGCAATTTTCATTGCGTTTTTTATTTCTCGAAAGTTTTGTATCGAATAAAATGAAATTTCGTTCCTGTTCTCACAAATTTCTATGTTAATAAAGTTTTGTATGTTTCAGCATTTAATTTTTGGTAAGTTATTACGTTGTTCACTGTTCTCAAATCTGCAATTTTAATTGCATTTTCTATCATTAAGCGTTTTGTATCAAATAAAGAAAAATTTCACTCCCTTTCCCACAATTTCTATCTTTAATAATGTCTTTTATGTTTCAGCATTTCATTTTTGGTAAGTTACGTTGTTCTCTCTTCTCGAATTTTTGTGTTTTCTATTTTAGAATTTGGTTTTTGGTAAGTTCTTACATTGATCTCTCTTCTGAAATCCGCAATTCTCATTGCGTTTTCTATTTTTCGAAAATTTTGTATGAAATGAAATAAACTTGCAATCTTCCTCCCACAATTTCTTACGTTAATATTATTTTCTATGTTTCAGCTTTTGATTCTTGGTAAGTTATTATGTTGTTCTCTCTTCCCAAATCCGCAATTTTCATTGCGTTTTCTATTTTTCCAAAATTTTGTATCAAATAAAATACAATTTCCCTCCCCACAATTTCCTATGTTAATAAACTTTATTTTCAGTAATTTTTATGTTAATTCCGAGCTTGTGGGAGGTTGGGTGGGCTCGGGCGCAAGTTTTTCGTCACAATACGTGGCGAAAAGCTTGCGCAAATTTTAAGTACCTTTTATTCTAACTTGCACTCATTTTTGCGACAATTTTTTAACTTTTTACATATTAAACTATAGTAGTAGCCTGTCATTTTTTTATCAATTGCTCTAAACGTAATAGAAAGTTCTTCTAACTTTCTACCCTCTTCCCTTATTTCTTTTTTTACAAAGTTTTACATTATAAGAGTGCAATTTTTGAATAAAAGGTACATTTAGTTTTTAGAATTGTATTGCAGTATGTGTGAGTGTGTGAATGTATCCTGTATCCTGTACTCACATTCACATCGCGGGATCATAGGATTTTTCACACTCTAAATTATTTTATTTCTAGCTTCGAAGTTTTCAAGCCTCTTCGCTATTTTATTTCTTCTTCTGCATTATTTTATTGTCTGATGGATTTTAATACGCGTTGTACTTTCATTTCATGCGTGAATTTTATTTCCAGTTTCGAGTCTTTTAGATCTCCTCGTCACTTTAATTCGATCTTGAGATTCTTGTTCTCTCCAGAATTTTATTTCGGTTTAAGGTTTTCAAGTCTTGTCGTGATTTTAATCCCAGTTTTGAAGTTTCTGAATCTCCTCGTAACTTTATTTCGGATTTTGAGGTTTTCAAACTCCATTTCGATTTTTTAAGAGTTTCGTTTCGATTAAAGAAAGATTTCATTCCTTGTTCTTCAATTTTCTGTCTTAATTACATTTGTATGTTTCAGCTTTTTGTTTCAAGTAAGTAATTCAATGATTCATATTTGTCTTAATTTCATTTGTATGTTTCAGCTTTTGATTTTAAGTAAGTAATTGAATCTTCATATTTCTTAATTCTGCAATTTAATTCCGATTTCGATTTTTCACCTATTTTTGTTTGAAATAAAGAAAAATTTCATTTCTTCTCTCACAATTTCCAGTCTTACTTACATTTTCATGTTTCAGATTTAAATTCTAAGTAAGTAATTGAACATTTCCCAAGTATATTGTTATTTTATTTGCCTATTTTCATCGAGTCGACTCGAGTTTTATTTTATTTTTTTCCGAAAATATTAAACATTCGACTTATTTATCGAATGTTTCGCGAGTGAGTGTTGTGAGTGTTTTACGCGAAGAAAGAAGAAGCTACAACTGAAGTAAATCTACAATCTTCCCACAAGAACGGAAAGTACGAATTATGCATTCCTAACTGAACATACATTATAACGTTACTAATCTTACATTTGCTTCTCTCTTTTTATTGTTCCAGATAATTATTTCAATAGGTAATTTATAGGTAATCATTGAAGACCACCTTCGAGGGATTTCACCAAAGGATGCGCTAATTTTAAGTTAATTTTAAGTTGCGTCCAACATATTGTAATACACTGTAGTGTGGATGAATGCATATGTGAAATGCGTGTATACGAAACTTGAAGATATCATCGAGGGATCATCGAGGGATGCGTGCGTTAGCATTAAGTTAATTGTAATCTCGTGGGAGGGTGGGTGGGTCCCTGTAAGTGCCTCTTATTCTATCTTGCACTCATCTTCACAATTGGTGAACTTTTTACGCGTTAGTTTGTAGTATACTCAGTTATTTTTTGTCAATTGGTCCGAACCTAAGTGGATCATTGGGGGTACATAATGCTGTGAACACGCGGCAGTTTTGAGCTGCAAGTGCTGGTGTAGCGCCAGGGACACATCTCTGCGAGGCATTTTGATTGATGGTCCATCTCGATCTGCCGCTTCACGGCGTGGGTTTCCTCTCTGCTGTTAGCCTCCCTTTCAACGGGAGCGGGGAGAAATGGGAAACCCTTCGCGGATGTGTCACTCGTTCTTACCAGTATTTTCGGTTCAATTCGGTCTCGTGGTTCACGTAAGTCACGATGCGACTACCCTTTGACCCACGAGGGTGAGGTTCACTTGGCGGAAAATGCTGATCCACCTTTTAGTAGAAAGTTCTTCTAACTTTCTTATCTTTTAGTAGAAAGTTCTTCTAACTTTCTTCCCTTCCCCTTGCTTTTTTACCTCGTTATAGATCATTCGAGTGCAAGCTTAGAATAAGAGGTACGCGTGCGGCGTTTAGAATAAGTATGTTAAGCGTGTGCGTATGCGAGTACTGTTTTAAATTGCACTCATTTTAATTCTTTAACTTTTTCCGCGTTAGATCATAGTATTAGTTCCTCTCTTCCTTTCTTTCTCTCTCGTTTAGCGTTTCATTTTACATAGTGCGAGTGCAATTTTAGAACAGAGTATGTGGGATCCCACGAAATTAGTGTTAAGTTTATAAGCGAGTTGAGCGCTTACAATTCTAACTTGCACCCATTTTCACAATACGTGAACTTTTTACGCGTTAGAGTGTAGTATTAATCGGTAATTCTCTGTCGATTGGTCCGAACCTGAGTGGATCATTTGGGGTTGGTAGTGCTGTGAACACGCGGCAGTACTGAGCTGCAAATGCTGGTGTAGCGCCAGGGACACATCTCTGCGAGGCATTTTGATTGATGGTCCATCTCGATCTGCCGCTTCACGGCGTGGGTTTCCTCTCTGCGGTCAGACTCCCTTTCAACGGGAGCGGGGAGAAATGGGAAACCCTTCGCGGATGTGTCACTCGTTCTTACCAGTCATTTTCGGTTCAATGCTGTCTCGTGGTTCACGTAAGCCACTATTCGACTACCATTTGACCCATGAAGGCGAGGTTCACTTGATAGAGAATGCTGGTCCACCCTTTTGCGAAAGTTCTTCTAACTTTCTTATCTTCTAGTAGAAAGTTCTTCTAACTTTCTTGTCTTCTAGTAGAAAGTTCTTCTAACTTTCTTGTCCTCTAGTAGAAAGTTCTTCTAACTTTCTTCCCTTCTCCCTTTGCTTGTTATACCGTTTTAGATAACACGGGTGCAATCTTAGAATGTAAGCGTTAAGTTGGAATTGTATGGTATGCTATAAGTTAGTTGCGTGCGATACAAGTTCTTTGCTATATTATGGTAAAGAACTTGTATATTTTCGCGAGCCAACGGGCTAAGTAGAGTTAGAACTCATTTATCCTTCCGATAAATGAGCTATTTGCAAATGGTGGGTGGTTGGGATTTGGAGTTAGGGTGGGTCACAGTCGTAGCCACCTCCACGTGGTGTGACCTGGTAATCGATATCGCTTTCTAAATATTTTTCACGAAATGAACTTTAGAAAACGATATCGAGCTAAGAGCTACGATTAGAGTTTAAGGCATAATTTCATATATTGTACAATATTTTTGTTTGTCAAACGAAGATATCTGCGCTCGCTAAATTCACCATTTAAAGGTAAGTATATTAGGTAAGTACATAAGGTAAGTATATTATAAGTCCTAAATTTACTTTTCCAAGTCTAGAAGGTGTAAGGCAATAATTGATTTCTTTGGCTGTTTTTCGGAAAATTGTCATGCTTTAAATCACGTCAAATTTTTGAAATAAGTTCCTTGTTTTAGAAAGAAACATCTGTGAAAACGATTTTTGGCAACTTCAAAAAAATTTTTTACCATTTTTATGTCATTTCTGACCTTATTGATGCACGACTATTCTGAAAATGATGCTGTGAATTAAATAAAATATAAGGAATAACATTGTTATAGAAGAATTTTTCGTTCGAGTTGCCAAAAACTTCCCAGACGTTTCCATTTAAAGAAAAGGTGCTTGTTTGTAGCACTTGGCAAGAATCGGAACATGACGATATTCCGGAGTTTCGCCGAAAATTAATAATGGTTTCGTAAAGTTAAAACATTCCGAAGTTAATTACTTTTGTTTTCTGATGTAATTTGATGCATATAGAAATTAATTAAGCCAATAAAGTCAATATTAATTGAATTTTTAGGAAATTTATCAAGTAGCGCCATCTCTGCGGCAAACAGGGTGAACTACACACATATGAAACTGTACTTTAATTAGTTCACATCTTCTACCGCTAGATAGCGGCACATGAGACAGAAACTCATTGGCTAATAAGGATTAGCCTAAGAATGGTTAGAAATTGATAATAGTTTGGTAAAGTCAAAACAATTCAAAGTTTTGCACTCCGATGTAATTCGATTCATATTATAGTCAATTAAGCTAATAAAATCAACTATAATAATGGAATTGAACAGAGAACCATACACATAGCGCCATCTAGCGGCAGTGCATATGAACTAATGAAGCAACAGTTTTACGAGCGTGTAGTTCACCCAGTTCACCGGAGAGATGGCGCCACTTGTTCCATTTTTTTTTAAATTCAATTAATATTGATTTTCTGGGCTTAATATACTGTAATATGCATCAAACTGCATTGGTGTGCAGGACTAGTTAACTTCGGAATGCATATTACAGCAAAGTAAGCCTATAAAATCAGTATTAATTGATTTTCTCCAAATGGAACAAGTGGCGCCATCTCTCCGGCGAACTGGGTGAACTACACACGTTTGAAAATGTAGTTTCATTAGTTCCCACACACCGCCGCTAGATGGCGCCACATGTATCGTTTTCGACTTAATTCAATTCAATATAGTTTATTAGCTTAATTAATTACAATATGAATCGAATTACATCGGAGAGCAAGAGCAATAACATCGAATTGTTTTCACTTTACCAAATTATTATCAATTTTTAACCATTCTTAGGCTAATTCTTCATACCTTAAGAGTGTCCATCTCCTGTGCCGCCATCTAGCGGTAGAAGACGAGAACTAATTAAACTACAGTTTCAAAAGTGTGTAGTTCACCGTGTTCGCCGGAGAGATGGCGCCACTTGTTTCAGTTTTTAAAAATTCAATTAATACTGATTTTATTGTCTTAATTGACTATAATATTCATTAAATTACAACACAGAACAAGAATAATTAACTACAGAATGCTTTTGATTTTATCAGGATGTTTTCAATTTTAAACCATTTAAACGAGGCAAACTTCGGGCTACCACCATGCTCCAATTCTGGCCTAATTTTGCTAACATGAGCCTTTTTTCTAAAAGAAACATGTGTGAGAACGGATCTTGGCAACCCGAACGAAATAATTTCACCATTTCAATATCATTCCCTATATTACCGACGAAACACAGCATAGCGTGTAAACTGTTCTGAACATCTAATCCGCATCTTCGGAATCACGGAATATTTTGCAAGAAGCATTTTCGTATTGACACTATATACATTGTCAGTATTCAGTATTGCAGTCATCAACAACAACTACACCAAACCTAATTAGACTGTATTTCCGTTTAGATATTATACATATTGACAGTATTCAATAAAACTACATGCATTATTAGTGGTTTTTCGAAAAGTAGCCCATTTCTTTATACATTTATTTTCACATATCCATACAAATATAATACACGCACAATTCATTACGCTCTCAAATCTATTTAAACCTCTACTAACCTAACCTACCCCAATCTTAATCTAACGCAAAATACCAAACCCTAACCTAACCTACACCTAATCTAACGCCACATACCCCATCCTAACATAACCTACACATAATCTAACACCAAATACCACAAACTAACATAAGATAAACCAAATCTAACGCCAAATACCACATCCTAACCCCACTTAAATCTAACCTAACTTAAAATACAGCATCCTGCCCTAACATAAACCTAATCTAACGCAAACAACCACATACTAACCTAACACTAATCTAATCCAACGCAAAATAACAAATCCTAACCCAACCTAAACCTAATCTAACACCAAACAACACATCCCAACCTAACATAAACCTAATCTAACGCCTCATAACATGCCCTAACCTAACAAAAACCTAACCTAATACCAAATACCACAACCTAACCTTACATTAACCTAATTTAACTTTAAATACAGCATTCTAACCTAAGATAAACCTAATCTACAGCAAAATACCCAATCCTACACTAACCTAAACCTAACCCAATGCCAAGTAAGCAATTATAACCTAATATGAACCTAATCTAACGTCAAATAAGCTATCCTAAGCTGCTCTAAAACTATTCTAACGCCAAATAAACTATCCAAAGATACTGTAAACCTAATCTAACGCCAAATAAGGTATCCTAACCTAATTTAAAACTGATCTAACGCCAAATAAGCCATCTTAAGCAGCTAAAAACTTATTCTAACGCCAAATAAACTATTCTAAGATACTGTAAACCTAATACAACGCCAAATAAGGTAGCCTAACCCATTTTAAAACAAATCTAACGTCAAATAAGGCATCCTAAGCTACTATAAAGCCATTCTAACGCCAAATAAACTCTCCAAAGATACTGTAAACCTAATCTAACGCCAAATAAGGTATCCTAACCTAATTTAAAACTGATCTAATGCCAAATAAATCATCCTAACCTACTCTAAGCGTAATCTAACGCCAAATGAGCCACCCTAACCTACTCTAAACCTAATCTAACGCCAAATAAATCATCCTAACCTACTCTAAACGTAATCTAACGCCAAATGAGCCACCCTAACCTACTCTAAACCTAATCTATCGCCAAATGAGCCACCCTAACCTACTCTAAACCTAATCTAACGCCAAATAAATCATCCTAACCTACTTTAAACCTAATCTAACGCCAAATAAGCCACCCTAACCTACTCTAAACCTAATCTAACGCCAAATAAATCATCCTAACCTACTTTAAACCTAATCTAACGCCAAATAAGCCACCCTAACCTACTCTAAACCTAATCTAACGCCAAATAAATCATCCTAACCTACTCTAAACCTAATCTAACGCCAAATGAGCCACCCTAACCTACTCTAAACCTAATCTATCGCCAAATGAGCCACCCTAACCTACTCTAAACCTAATCTAACGCCAAATAAATCATCCTAACCTACTCTAAACGTAATCTAACGCCAAATGAGCCACCCTAACCTACTCTAAACCTAATCTAACGCCAAATAAATCATCCTAACCTACTTTAAACCTAATCTAACGCCAAATAAGCCACCCTAACCTACTCTAAACCTAATCTAACGCCAAATAAATCATCCTAACCTATTCTAAACGTAATCTAACAACAAATGAGCCACCCTAACCTACTCTAAACCTAATCTAACGCCAAATAAATCATCCTAACCTACTCTAAACCTAATCTAACGCCAAATGAGCCACCCTAACCTAGTCTAAACCTAATCTATCGCCAAATGAGCCACCCTAACCTACTCTAAACTTAATCTAACGCCAAATAAATCATCCTAACCTATTCTAAACGTAATCTAACAACAAATGAGCCACCCTAACCTACTCTAAACCTAATCTAACGCCAAATAAATCATCCTAACCTACTCTAAACCTAATCTAACGCCAAATGAGCCACCCTAACCTAGTCTAAACCTAATCTATCGCCAAATGAGCCACCCTAACCTACTCTAAACCTAATCTAACGCCAAATAAATCATCCTAACCTACTCTAAACGTAATCTAACGCCAAATGAGCCACCCTAACCTACTCTAAACCTAATCTAACGCCAAATAAATCATCCTAACCTACTTTAAACCTAATCTAACGCCAAATAAGCCACCCTAACCTACTCTAAACCTAATCTAACGCCAAATAAATCATCCTAACCTATTCTAAACGTAATCTAACGCCAAATAAATCATCCTAACCTACTCTAAACGTAATCTAACGCCAAATGAGCCACCCTAACCTACTCTAAACCTAATCTAACGCCAAATAAATCATCCTAACCTACTTTAAACCTAATCTAACGCCAAATAAGCCACCCTAACCTACTCTAAACCTAATCTAACGCCAAATAAATCATCCTAACCTATTCTAAACGTAATCTAACAACAAATGAGCCACCCTAACCTACTCTAAACCTAATCTAACGCCAAATAAATCATCCTAACCTACTCTAAACGTAATCTAACGCCAAATGAGCCACCCTAACCTACTCTAAACCTAATCTATCGCCAAATGAGCCACCCTAACCTACTCTAAACTTAATCTAACGCCAAATAAATCATCCTAATCTACTCTAAACGTAATCTAACGCCAAATGAGCCACCCTAACCTACTCTAAACCTAATCTAACGCCAAATAAATCATCCTAACCTACTTTAAACCTAATCTAACGCCAAATAAGCCACCCTAACCTACTCTAAACCTAATCTAACGCCAAATAAATCATCCTAACCTATTCTAAACGTAATCTAACAACAAATGAGCCACCCTAACCTACTCTAAACCTAATCTAACGCCAAATAAATCATCCTAACCTACTCTAAACCTAATCTAACGCCAAATGAGCCACCCTAACCTAGTCTAAACCTAATCTAACGCCAAATGAGCCACCCTAACCTACTCTAAACTTAATCTAACGCCAAATAAATCATCCTAACCTATTCTAAACGTAATCTAACAACAAATGAGCCACCCTAACCTACTCTAAACCTAATCTAACGCCAAATAAATCATCCTAACCTACTCTAAACCTAATCTAACGCCAAATGAGCCACCCTAACCTAGTCTAAACCTAATCTATCGCCAAATGAGCCACCCTAACCTACTCTAAACCTAATCTAACGCCAAATAAATCATCCTAACCTACTCTAAACGTAATCTAACGCCAAATGAGCCACCCTAACCTACTCTAAACCTAATCTAACGCCAAATAAATCATCCTAACCTACTTTAAACCTAATCTAACGCCAAATAAGCCACCCTAACCTACTCTAAACCTAATCTAACGCCAAATAAATCATCCTAACCTATTCTAAACGTAATCTAACGCCAAATGAGCCACCCTAACCTACTCTAAACCTAATCTAACGCCAAATAAATCATCCTAACCTACTTTAAACCTAATCTAACGCCAAATAAGCCACCCTAACCTACTCTAAACCTAATCTAACGCCAAATAAATCATCCTAACCTATTCTAAACGTAATCTAACAACAAATGAGCCACCCTAACCTACTCTAAACCTAATCTAACGCCAAATAAATCATCCTAACCTATTCTAAACGTAATCTAACAACAAATGAGCCACCCTAACCTACTCTAAACCTAATCTAACGCCAAATAAATCATCCTAACCTACTCTAAACGTAATCTAACGCCAAATGAGCCACCCTAACCTACTCTAAACCTAATCTAACGCCAAATAAATCATCCTAACCTACTCTAAACGTAATCTAACGCCAAATGAGCCACCCTAACCTACTCTAAACCTAATCTAACGTCAAATAAATCATCCTCACCTACTCTAAACGTAATCTAACGCCAAATGAGCCACCCTAACCTACTCTAAACCTAATCTAACGCCAAATAAATCATCCTAACCTACTCTAAACGTAATCTAACGCCAAATGAGCCACCCTAACCTACTCTAAACCTAATCTATCGCCAAATGAGCCACCCTAACCTACTCTAAACCTAATCTAACGCCAAATAAATCATCCTAGCCTACTTTAAACCTAATCTAACGCCAAATAAGCCACCCTAACCTACTCTAAACCTAATCTAACGCCAAATAAATCATCCTAACCTACTCTAAACGTAATCTAACGCCAAATGAGCGACCCTAACCTACTCTAAACCTAATCTAACGCCAAATAAACCATCCTAACATACTTTAAACCTAATCTAACGCCAAATAAGCCATCCTAACATACTTTAAACCTAATCTAAAGCCAAATTAGCCCCCCCCTAACCTACTCTAAACCTAATTTAACGCCACATAAATCATCCTAACATACTTTACACTTAATCCAAATAAATACACCTGGCCCAAAGGTTAGGTCGGAAAAGGTTAGGTCTGGCCCGAAGTTAGGTTAGAAAAGGTTAGGTCTGGCTAAAAGGTTAGGTTGGAAAAGGTTAGGTCTGGCCCTAAGGTTAGGTTAGAAAAGGTTAGGTCTCGCCAAAAGGATAGGTCGGAAAAGGTTAGGTCTGGCCAAAAGGTTAGGTCGGAAAAGGTTAGGTCTGGCCAAAAGGTTAGGTCGGAAAAGGTTAGGTCTGGCCAAAAGGTTAGGTTAGAAAAGGTTAGGTCTGGCTAAAAGGTTAGGTTGGAAAAGGTTAGGTCTGGCCCGAAGGTTAGGTTGGAAAAGGTTAGGTCTGGCCCGAAGGTTAGGTTGGAAAAGGTTAGGTCTGCCCGAAGGTTAGGTTGAAAAAGGTTAGGTCTGGCCGAAAGGTTAGGTTGGAAAAGGTTAGGTCTGGCCCAAAGGTTAGGTTGGAAAAGGTTAGGTCTGGCCCAAAGGTTAGGTTGGAAAAGGTTAGGTCTGGCCCAAAGGTTAGGTTGGAAAAGGTTAGGTCTGGCCCGAAGGTTAGGTTGGAAAAGGTTAGGTCTGGCCCGAAGGTTAGGTTGGAAAAGGTTAGGTCTGGCCCGAAGGTTAGGTTGGAAAAGGTTAGGTCTGGCCGAAAGGTTAGGTTGGAAAAGGTTAGGTCTGGCCCAAAGGTTAGGTTGGAAAAGGTTAGGTCTGGCCCAAAGGTTAGGTTGGAAAAGGTTAGGTCTGGCCCAAAGGTTAGGTTGGAAAAGGTTAGGTCTGGCCCGAAGGTTAGGTTGGAAAAGGTTAGGTCTGTCCCGAAGGTTAGGTTGGAAAAGGTTAGGTCTGGCCGAAGGTTAGGTTGGAAAAGGTTAGGTCTGGCCCCAAGGTTAGGTTGGAAAAGGTTAGGTCTGGCCCCAAGGTTAGGTTGGAAAAGGTTAGGTCTGGCCCCAAGGTTAGGTTGGAAAAGGTTAGGTCTGGCCCGAAGGTTAGGTTGGAAAAGGTTAGGTCTGGCCCAAAGGTTAGGTTGGAAAAGGTTAGGTCTGGCCCAAAGGTTAGGCTGGAAAAGGTTAGGTCTGGCCCGAAGGTTAGGTTGGAAAAGGTTAGGTCGGGGCAGGGTTAGGTGACCTAACCCTAAGGTTAGATTGGAAAAGGTTAGGTCTGACCCTAAGGTTAGATTGGATTAGGTTAGGTCTGACCCAAAGGTTAGGTCACCTAACCCTATGGTTAGATTGAAAAAAGTTAGGTCTGGAACTAAGGTTAGGTCACCTAACCTTGCCCAGACCTAACCTTTTCTGACCTAACCTTTTGGCCAGACCTAACCTTTTCCGACCTAACCTTTTGGCCAGACCTAACCTTTTCCGACCTAACCTTTTGGCCAGACCTAACCTTTTCCGACCTAACCTTTTGGCCAGACCTAACCTTTTCTAACCTAACCTTTTGGCCAGACCTAACCTTTTCCGACCTAACCTTTTGGCCAGACCTAACCTTTTCCGACCTAACCTTTTGGCCAGACCTAACCTTTTCTAACCTAACCTTTTGGCCAGACCTAACCTTTTCCGACCTAACCTTTTGGCGAGACCTAACCTTTTCTAACCTAACCTTCGGGCCAGACCTAACCTTTTCCAACCTAACCTTTTAGCCAGACCTAACCTTTTCTAACCTAACCTTTTGGCCAGACCTAACCTTTTCCGACCTAACCTTTTGGCCAGACCTAACCTTTTCCGACCTAACCTTTTGGCCAGACCTAACCTTTTCTAACCTAACCTTTTGGCCAGACCTAACCTTTTCCGACCTAACCTTTTGGCCAGACCTAACCTTTTCCGACCTAACCTTTTGGCCAGACCTAACCTTTTCTAACCTAACCTTTTGGCCAGACCTAACCTTTTCTAACCTAACCTTTTGGCCAGACCTAACCTTTTCTAACCTAACCTTCGGGCCAGACCTAACCTTTTCCAACCTAACCTTTTAGCCAGACCTAACCTTTTCTAACCTAACCTTCGGGCCAGACCTAACCTTTTCCGACGTAACCTTTGGGCCAGATGTATTTATTTGGATTAAGTGTAAAGTATGTTAGGATGATTTATGTGGCGTTAGATTAGGTTTAAAGTAGGTTGGGATGATTTATTTGCCGTTAGATTAGGTTTAAAGTATGTTAGGATGATTTATTTGGCGTTAGATTAGGTTTATAGTAGGTTAGGGTGGCTCATTTGGCGTTAGATTACGTTTAGAGTAGGTTGGGATGATTTATTTGGCGTTAGATTAGGTTTAGAGTAGGTTAGGGTGGCTCATTTGGCGATAGATTAGGTTTAGAGTCGGTTAGGGTGGGTCATTTAGCGTTAGATTACGTTTAGAGTAGGTTAGGATGATTTATTTGGCGTTAGATTAGGTTTAGAGTAGGTTAGGGTGGCTCATTTGGCGTTAGATTAGGTTTAGAGTAGGTTAGGGTGGCTTATTTGGCGTTAGATTAGGTTTAAAGTAGGTTAGGATGATTTATTTGGCGTTAGATTAGGTTTAGAGTAGGTTAGGGTGGCTCATTTGGCGTTAGATTACGTTTAGAGTAGGTTAGGATGATTTATTTGGCGTTAGATTAGGTTTAGAGTAGGTTAGGGTGGCTCATTTGGCGTTAGATTACGTTTAGAGTAGGTTAGGATGATTTATTTGGCGTTAGATTAGGTTTAGAGTAGGTTAGGGGGCTTATTTGGCGTTAGATTAGGTTTAGAGTAGGTTAGGGTGGCTTATTTGGCGTTAGATTAGGTTTAAAGTAGGTTAGGCTGATTTATTTGGCGTTAGATTAGGTTTAGAGTAGGTTAGGGTGGCTCATTTGGCGTTAGATTACGTTTAGAGTAGGTTAGGATGATTTATTTGGCGTTAGATTAGGTTTAGAGTAGGTTAGGGTGGCTCATTTGGCGTTAGATTACGTTTAGAATAGGTTAGGATGATTTATTTGGCGTTAGATTAGGTTTAGAGTAGGTTAGGGTGGCTCATTTGGCGTTAGATTACGTTTAGAGTAGGTTAGGATGATTCATTTGGCGTTAGATTACGTTTAGAATAGGTTAGGATGATTTACTTGGCGTTAGATTAGGTTTAGAGTAGGTTAGGGTGGCTCATTTGGCGTTAGATTACGTTTAGAGTAGGTTGGGATGATTTACTTGGCGTTAGATTAGGTTTAGAGTAGGTTAGGGTGGCTTATTTGGCGTTAGATTAGGTTTAAAGTAGGTTAGGCTGATTTATTTGGCGTTAGATTAGGTTTAGAGTAGGTTAGGGGGCTTATTTGGCGTTAGATTAGGTTTAGAGTAGGTTAGGGTGGCTCATTTGGCGATAGATTAGGTTTAGAGTAGGTTAGGCTGGCTCATTTGGCGTTAGATTACGTTTAGAGTAGGTTAGGATGATTTATTTGGCGTTAGATTAGGTTTAGAGTAGGTTAGGGTGGCTCATTTGGCGTTAGAATACGTTTAGAGTAGGTTAGGATGATTCATTTGGCGTTAGATTACGTTTAGAATAGGTTAGGATGATTTACTTGGCGTTAGATTAGGTTTAGAGTAGGTTAGGGTGGCTCATTTGGCGTTAGATTACGTTTAGAGTAGGTTGGGATGATTTATTTGGCGTTAGATTAGGTTTAGAGTAGGTTAGGGTGGCTCATTTGGCGTTAGATTACGTTTAGAGTAGGTTAGGATGATTCATTTGGCGTTACATTAGGTTTAGAGTAGGTTAGGATGATTTATTTGGCGTTAGATTAGGTTTAGAGTAGGTTAGGGTGGCTTATTTGGCGTTAGATTCGGTTTAAAATAGGTTAGGATGATTTATTTGGCGTTAGATTAGGTTTAGAGTAGGTTAGGGTGGCTCATTTGGCGTTAGATTACGTTTAGAGTAGGTTAGGATGATTCATTTGGCGTTAGATTAGGTTTATAGTAGGTTAGGGTGGCTCATTTGGCGTTAGATTACGTTTAGGGTAGGTTGGGATGATTTATTTGGCGTTAGATTAGGTTTAGAGTAGGTTAGGGTGGCTCATTTGGCGATAGATTAGGTTTAGAGTAGGTTAGGGTGGGTCATTTAGCGTTAGATTACGTTTAGAGTAGGTTAGGATGATTTATTTGGCGTTAGATTAGGTTTAGAGTAGGTTAGGGTGGCTCATTTGGCGTTACATTAGGTTTAGAGTAGGTTAGGGTGGCTTATTTGGCGTTAGATTAGGTTTAAAGTAGGTTAGGATGATTTATTTGGCGTTAGATTAGGTTTAGAATAGGTTAGGATGATTTATTTGGCGTTAGATTAGGTTTAGAGTAGGTTAGGGTGGCTCATTTGGCGTTAGATTACGTTTAGAGTAGGTTAGGATGGTTTATTTGGCGTTAGATTAGGTTTAGAGTAGGTTAGGGTGGCTCATTTGGCGTTAGATTACGTTTAGAGTAGGTTAGGATGATTTATTTGGCGTTAGATTAGGTTTAGAGTAGGTTAGGGTGGCTCATTTGGCGATAGATTAGGTTTAGAGTAGGTTAGGGTGGCTCATTTGGCGTTAGATTACGTTTAGAGTAGGTTAGGATGATTTATTTGGCGTTAGATTAGGTTTAGAGTAGGTTAGGGTGGCTCATTTGGCGTTAGATTACGTTTAGAGTAGGTTAGGAAGATTTATTTGGCGTTAGATTAGGTTTAGAGTAGGTTAGGGTGGCTTATTTGGCGTTAGATTAGGTTTAGAGTAGGTTAGGGTGGCTTATTTGGCGTTAGATTAGGTTTAAAGTAGGTTAGGATGATTTATTTGGCGTTAGATTAGGTTAGATTAACCTAACCTTTTCCAACCTAACCTGGGGCCAGACCTAACCTTTTCCAACCTAACCTTCGGGCCAGACCTAACCTTTTCCAACCTAACCTTCGGGCCAGACCTAAGAATGACGTGACATCAGCGAACATCAGGTGACATCAGCGGACATGAGGTGACATCAGCGAACATCAGCGGACATGAGGTGACATCAGCGAACATGAAGTGACATCAGCGAACATGAAGTGACATCAGCGGACATGAGGTGACATGACGTGACATCAGCGGACATGAGGTGACATCAGCGAACATGAGGTGACATCAGCGGACATGAGGTGACATGTGGTGACATCAGCGGACATGAGGTGACATCAGCGAACATGAGGTGACATGAGGTGACATCAGCAGACATGAGGTGACGTGAGCTCACGTGAGCTCACGTGAGGTGACATGCATGCGTGAGCTCACGTGAGGTGACATGCCGGCGTGAGCTCACGTGAGCTCACGTGAGGTGATATGCAGTCGTGAACTCACGTGAGGACACCCGTGAGGTGACAGACGTGAGGTGATACGAGCGAGAAGACACCCGTGAGGTGACAGACGTGAGGTGAAACGAGTGAGAAGGAACCCGTGAGGTGACAGACGTGAGGTGGCACGAGTGAGGAGACACGCGTGAGGTGACAGACATGAGGTGACACGAGTGAGAAGACACCCGTGAGGTGACAGACGTGAGGTGACACGAGTGAGAAGACACCCGGGAGGTGACAGACATGAGGTGACACCCGTGATGTGACACCTGTGAGGTGGCATAGGTGAGGTGACACGAATGAGAAGACACCCGTGAGGTGACAGACGTGAGGTGACACGAGTGAGAAGACACCCGGGAGGTGACGGACATGAGGTGACATGAGTGAGAAGAGACCCGTAATGTGACAGACGTGAGGTGACACGAGTGAGAAGACACCCGTGAGGTGACAGACGTGAGGTGACACGAGTGAGAAGACACCCGGGAGGTGACAGACGTGAGGTGACACGAGTGAGAAGACACCCGGGAGGTGACAGACGTGAGGTGACACGAGTGAGAAGACACCCGGGAGGTGACAGACGTGAGGTGACACGAGTGAGAAGACACCCGGGAGGTGACAGACGTGAGGTGACACGAGTGAGAAGACACCCGTGAGGTGACAGACGTGAGGTGACACGAGTGAAAAGACACCCGGGAGGTGACAGACGTGAGGTGACACGAGTGAGAAGACACCCGGGAGGTGACGGACATGAGGTGACATGAGTGAGAAGAGACCCGTAATGTGACAGACGTGAGGTGACACGAGTGGGAAGACACCCGGGAGGTGACAGACGTGAGGTGACACGAGTGAGAAGACACCCGGGAGGTGACAGACGTGAGGTGACACGAGTGAGAAGACACCCGTGAGGTGAAAGACGTGAGGTGACACGAGTGAGAAGACACCCGGGAGGTGACGGACATGAGGTGACATGAGTGAGAAGAGACCCGTAATGTGACAGACGTGAGGTGACACGAGTGAGAAGACACCCGTGAGGTGACAGACGTGAGGTGACACGAGTGAGAAGACACCCGTGAGGTGACAGACGTGAGGTGACACGAGTGAAAAGACACCCGGGAGGTGACAGACGTGAGGTGACACGAGTGAGAAGACACCCGGGAGGTGACAGACGTGAGGTGACACGAGTGAGAAGACACCCGGGAGGTGACGGACATGAGGTGACATGAGTGAGAAGAGACCCGTAATGTGACAGACGTGAGGTGACACGAGTGAGAAGACACCCGTGAGGTGACAGACGTGAGGTGACACGAGTGAGAAGACACCCGTGAGGTTACAGACGTGAGGTGACACGAGTGAGAAGACACCCGTGAGGTGACAGACGTGAGGTGACACGAGTGAGAAGACACCCGTGAGGTGAAAGACGTGAGGTGACACGAGTGAGAAGACACCCGGGAGGTGACAGACATGAGGTGACACCCGTGATGTGACACCTGTGAGGTGGCATAGGTGAGGTGACACGAATGAGAAGACACCCGTGAGGTGACAGACGTGAGGTGACACGAGTGAGAAGGAACCCGTGAGGTGACAGACGTGAGGTGACACGAGTGAGAAGGAACCCGTGAGGTGACAGACGTGAGGTGACACGAGTGAGAAGGAACCCGTGAGGTGACAGACGTGAGGTGACACGAGTGAGAAGGAACCCGTGAGGTGACAGACGTGAGGTGACACGAGTGAGAAGACACCCGGGAGGTGACAGACGTGAGGTGACACGAGTGAGAAGACACCCGTGAGGTGAAAGACGTGAGGTGACACGAGTGAGAAGACACCCGGGAGGTGACGGACATGAGGTGACATGAGTGAGAAGAGACCCGTAATGTGACAGACGTGAGGTGACACGAGTGAGAAGACACCCGTGAGGTGACAGACGTGAGGTGACACGAGTGAGAAGACACCCGTGAGGTGACAGACGTGAGGTGACACGAGTGAAAAGACACCCGGGAGGTGACAGACGTGAGGTGACACGAGTGAGAAGACACCCGGGAGGTGACAGACGTGAGGTGACACGAGTGAGAAGACACCCGTGAGGTTACAGACGTGAGGTGACACGAGTGAGAAGACACCCGTGAGGTGACAGACGTGAGGTGACACGAGTGAGAAGACACCCGTGAGGTGAAAGACGTGAGGTGACACGAGTGAGAAGACACCCGGGAGGTGACAGACATGAGGTGACACCCGTGATGTGACACCTGTGAGGTGGCATAGGTGAGGTGACACGAATGAGAAGACACCCGTGAGGTGACAGACGTGAGGTGACACGAGTGAGAAGGAACCCGTGAGGTGACAGACGTGAGGTGACACGAGTGAGAAGGAACCCGTGAGGTGACAGACGTGAGGTGACACGAGTGAGAAGACACCCGGGAGGTGACAGACGTGAGGTGACACGAGTGAGAAGACACCCGGGAGGTGACGGACATGAGGTGACATGAGTGAGAAGAGACCCGTAATGTGACAGACGTGAGGTGACACGAGTGAGAAGACACCCGTGAGGTGAAAGACGTGAGGTGACACGAGTGAGAAGACACCCGGGAGGTGACAGACGTGAGGTGACATGAGTGAGAAGAGACCCGTAATGTGACAGACGTGAGGTGACACGAGTGAGAAGACACCCGTGAGGTGACAGACGTGAGGTGACACGAGTGAGAAGACACCCGTGAGGTTACAGACGTGAGGTGACACGAGTGAGAAGACACCCGTGAGGTGAAAGACGTGAGGTGACACGAGTGAGAAGACACCCGTGAGGTGACAGACGTGAGGTGACACGAGTGAGAAGACACCCGGGAGGTGACAGACATGAGGTGACACCCGTGATGTGACACCTGTGAGGTGGCATAGGTGAGGTGACACGAATGAGAAGACACCCGTGAGGTGACAGACGTGAGGTGACACGAGTGAGAAGGAACCCGTGAGGTGACAGACGTGAGGTGACACGAGTGAGAAGACACCCGTGAGGTGACAGACGTGAGGTGACACGAGTGAGAAGGAACCCGTGAGGTGACAGACGTGAGGTGACACGAGTGAGAAGACACCCGTGAGGTGACAGACGTGAGGTGACACGAGTGAGAAGGAACCCGTGAGGTGACAGACGTGAGGTGACACGAGTGAGAAGACACCCGTGAGGTGACAGACGTGAGGTGACACGAGTGAGAAGACACCCGTGAGGTGACAGACATGAGGTGTCACCCGTGAGGTGGCAGAGGAGAGGTGACACGAATGAGAAGACACCCGTGAGGTGACAGACGTGAGGTGACACGAGTGAGAAGGAACCCGTGAGGTGACAGACGTGAGGTGACACGAGTGAGAAGACACCCGTGAGGTGGCGGAGATGAGATGACACGAATGAGAAGACACCCGTGAGGTGAAGGACGTGAGGTGACACGAGTGAGAAGACACCCGGGAGGTGACAGACATGAGGTGATACGAGTGGGAAGACACCCGTGAGGTGAAAGACATGAGGTGTCACCCGTGAGGTGGCAGAGGAGAGGTGACACGAGTGAGAAGACACCCGTGAGGTGTCAGACGTGAGGTGTCATGAGTGAGAACACACGCGTGAGGTGACAGACGTGAGGTGACACGGGTCCGAAGACACCCGTGAGTGACAGACATGAGGTGACAACCGTGATATGACACCCGTGAGTTGGCAGAGGGGTGGTGACACGAGTGGGAAGACACCCGTGAGGTTACAGACATGAGGTGACAGAGGTGAGGTGTCACACGTGAGATGATAGACGTATGGTGACAAACATGTGGTGACAAACATGTGGTGACACACATGTGGTGCCTGACGTGCGGTAACACTCGTGATGTGACACACGTGTGGTGTCACACGTAAAGTGACAGGCGTGAGGTGACACATGTTACGCACGCCGTGACAAGACCGAACCGTTGCAGCTTGCACCTATGTGGGTTGTAATCCTCACCCGATTTTGCGACGTTTGATAGGGTTTCGTGTTACCTGGCTATTAAATTAATACAGACAGGATGTTTCTCTGTAACTTCTAAAAGTGAGAGTATGTTTGATTTTAGAAAGAAATGTAGTTTATTTAAAAACGAGGTGTACTATGACTTTGATCGTGTCGGATGATTGATGTTTTTTGCCGAGACAGTTGAAAAGTGTCGTGCAAGTAAACGTGCGTAGATATATTTGATGGGGGTGGTTGTTATTCGTGCAGAAAGTCGGAGGCCAAGATATTGAAACTGAACAGATTGGTACGAAAATTAGTGGCGTGTCGTGTTAAGTGACCGCCTAATCGTGACGTCAGTTACTTTGGGAAAAACGCAGAAATGGTCACGCAGATGCTTTATGAGTTAGACACGTGACCTTAGCAAGCAATAAAATTAGAATGCGCCTTGACGTTCAGAAACACGTTAAACAATTAAACATGAATACTTCGATCGATAACAAAATCGATACATATTTTGTATAATGTATCGTAAAATTACTGTTGTAAGAAAAAGAATTACTCAAAATATAGGACCAGCGATTCTTAGAATGCGCTGTCCGTAAAAGAATGTCCGAGCAGAATATTTAAAGCACTTCACTTCACTGCACTGTATACTTCATTTTTGCAATCGGGTCTAGTACCACGACTGCGACTTACAAACTAAAAGGTTTGGCCTTACGAACAATCGAGTTCAAGAGAATATTAAATAGAATAAATTCAGATTTATATTTTCTCTTCTCGATTTTTCGTTAACCCTCCCCCCCGATGCAAGCATCTCACGTGTGTTTTACGGAGGACAGAGAAATATGAAAGCTTGCTCTGGCCCTACCTACTTAAAACTAACTCAATCACACCAGAAGTAAGCTACCTGCCTGCCTATCGCTATATTTAAAAAATTGCAAAGTCCATTCTCACAAAAACATACTCCACGGTTCTCGCACACGCCACCCGGGTGCAAAAAAGTTCATACCTTTTTGCTGAAATCGATCGACAATCGACAGTGAACATTGAACATTTACATATTTCATTTTCTAATTCTTTCGAATATTCAATGTAATATGTGTATGTTGTAATTTTAACTCTATTTTTATAAATTTCTAATTCGATCTTAATGCATCTTGAAATTTTGAAAATTGTTTCTTGAAAGTGTAGCACACTTCGGTACCATCAGTGTACCAACATTCGTTAACGTTCTGAGAAGAATGCTACGTTTATTTCTCAGGTCGACAGTTTGCTGCTAGATGACGACAATAGTACAATCTCCGAACGCGCAAATTTCAAATTATGAAGCTTACAAGACCGAAAACAATATGTTTAGCTTATTATACTAACAAAATTCTTGTAACTAATGTATTCGAATATTGAAAGTTTCTTCCGTTCATATTAATGTAATATACTACAAACACCGATGATATGCATGAGAAAGTTACTCAAAAGTATAACCAAGAGTAGGGAAATGATTGGTGTAGTTCAGGTTGTATTTCAATAGGTACTGCATAATAAGCACAGAACTTATTTTGTACACTTAAAGGGTATTTATTTTAACCAAACAGATTACATATATATACGATGTTGCTCGTTTAAATGTTACAATCGTTTGTTACATCCTTAGAGTACAATTTACCGCAACATCTTGTGCGTTACTAATCTAGATTGTTGTGTGATAACTTCACGTACCGAAGAAAATGCCTATAATTTATTACAATAACCCTCCTTAGTTAATAATGTTCATTCTCGTAATCGCTAACCGTACGTAGCGAGGGAAATATATGCAACTACGGAAGCTTGAAAATATCTTGAATATGTATATTTTAATATTATAATCGTTTGGACAATAATTTTGCTTACAGCAGTTAAAAAATCATCCCTTCGTCTTTCATTTTTATGGTGATTTACTTCCAAGGAAAATCCCTTGGAAATTTTTTCATTTGATAATACCATGAAGTAGTTATCGAATCATGTTAATCCCCTCCCCGTTAAACGAATAATAATTTCTCCGTGAAAATACAAAGCCGATCCTCACTATGATAAAACGTACCTGTCGTGTTCGTATCGTTGACAGAGATCATGACAATATTAATATTATTATACACATATATAATATATAAATACAATATTAATAGTATTAATATAGTGTCAATATAGATTATAATAATATTCATACAGGAGCTTTCTTAGTTCGTGTAGCATATAAATATTATTATAACAGGGAATATAATATTATAAATAGATTCAATATAATATATTAGATTTTTTTCTCTATATAGACTTTTTTTTTGGATTCGTCGTTGCCGACTTTTGTCGCAGTGTGAATCGGCTTGCGATCTCGTCTTTCATTCAATTTATACGTGGATTTTGGACGCTGAATTCCCATAGACATTTTCGACGATAGATTTATCTGTCTCGGCTTTCTACAAGCGGTAACCTATGAGGTAACGTGAAAAATGCGAGAGAAAATTGGAATAGTTTTCGAAAGACAGCGCGGATCGCACGCTGGAAAGTCGAGAAACGTGTTAACGTGGTGACACTCGCTGTAAATTAACACTTTGATGGATGTGCGCTTTCCTTCTTGCAATTTTACTTCACAGAGAAATTATCGAGAATTTATAACGTAATAAAATTGAGGGACGATAATGAAGTCATTAGTTTTTCAATTAATAAACAATAGATTCTTGTTGTTTCAATAGAATGTTGTTTCATAAAAAATATATTGTGACAATATGCTTTGTACCTCAATTTGTACTCGACGCAATAGAATTTAACGCATTCTAACCGAATATTATAGAATTCAATGCGTTGTAACTCGACACAATAGAATTTATCGGGTTGCAACCTAACAAGCCTTAAACCAGTGTTTCATGTAACGTGTTATCAAAATTGACAATACAGAAAGAGCTATTGTAAAACGCAATAACGTTATCGTACTTTACTTATAACAAGAATCGCCTACAATAACCCATGAAACAATTCCATCCACCAAAGTATTAACCTACAAGTTAAATTGAATAAAAAAGTAGAACAGAGAACGTTAAAATCGTAGGAACACAGAAAATATCGTAGAAACAGGTTTGAAAAGTTCATTGATCGAGAAGAGATTCGTTTCCTCCAAAATTGAATGGAAAAATGATTATCATACTTGTATATATAAGTTACTGAACAATATTTTTAACTTCCTTTTACAACGCATACTGTACAATTCTGTACAATATCGGGAATGGAATTTAGGTTTGCCCATGGTCAACATCCGCGCATTAATGTTCATGGCCACGATTTTTCACAAAGTGAATTCTGTGCAACACCTCTTTCTACAAATTTCAATTGTTTCAATGTCACGTATTTCGTTGAAAAAATATCAGCGATCGTTATTGTGCTTTTTTTTGTCCTATTATTATTTCGCAACTTTCATTCTTTGATGACGAATCAATGAATTTTCAGATCCAGAATGATTAATTTCGCAAGCGTGTTGAATTTTCAACGATGACAGCCGTGCCGAGTGGATCAATAGCAAGTCCGCACAAGAAACAAGACAAAAAGAAATAAGACAAAACGTGACACGAACGGTCGCAAAGATAATAAAGAAGAAAAGAGACACAAACGTTTTTAGGCCTGCTAAAAACAACGATACACTTTCCTATCGATCGATCAATTTGATCGGAACCAACACAAAATGGGAGATTAAACGAGGGACTAGATGTGAAACTCGTTATATGGCAGTTCGACTAGGGTGTTAACACTGTCTCATTTTTTATTCTGTTTTCAACGATTGTTTCTACGGAACATGCATCGTAACGTGTATTTTTACACGGTAAAAATATATGCATTTCGTATAGTAGTTTAAAAAATACCTACTACGTTGCTTAATGCAACTGCGACGACACGTCTATCGATTAAACCCTTTCAGAGGTGCAAGCACGAACTTCAATTACTATGTTATATACTCTATGGTCGTTTCAAGCTTAGAAATTGTTATTTGAAAAATTACTTGTGTTAAATTTAATAGCTTGACTCGGTGAGATCACTGGTGATGCCTCAGATTTAATATTTCAATTTGGTATAATTGTAGAAAATAGGAAGATTAAAGATATCATGGTCGTTGGTAACATCTCGCCTTTACATTTTTAATATCAATTATATAAAATAGCGAATTTAGAGCTTAACGAGGATTACCTTGTACAGGGGAGCATTGGTGTCCCGGATTTAATTTTTCTTAAAATTAGGACAATTTAAAATAATTATGTTTCAAAATTGTATTCGCAATAGGTATCACTCGTGATATCTTAAATATTCCTTGAAATTTGGAATATTGAAGTTATAAAATTGTAAGTTGAAAGTTTAAATTTGAGAAATATACACGATAAAAGTGGTATGATTTCAATTTTAATATGTAATCGAATTTGGAGTATTAATATAAAATAGTAAAGTGAATGCTTATGACTGCCATTGTGGTTACAGAGGACGTTTCAAATTTAATATACTTCGAAGTTCGGAAACTAATATAAGATTAAATTTTTTAAATTTCAATACCAAGTTCATTACTGAACTACTACAAAACATACGAAAATTATAATATTAATTTAGTATAACAAACTGAAAGCCTACTGTCGTAGAGTTTTGGTGAGACCTCAAATTTAATATTTCTTGAATTTTGCAATATTAACAATAAAAAATAAGAAACTGAAACTACAAGACACTGATGGTCTCAAATTAAATATAAAATCTGTATGAATAATATCGAATACGAAATTCAACGTTTAAATTTGAGGACTACGTTTATTGCTCCTGGGGCTGTCGACGTCCCACATTAAATATAAAGTAAAATCATTAACATAAAATACCGAAAGCGAAGCTTCAATTTTAGAAGTACAACGTTCACCCCTCGTGGGAGTCGCCGACAATGTCTTACATTTAATATTCCTTACAATTTCGAACACTGTTAACATAAAACGGAAAACCGAAGGCTTAAATTTGAGAAACACCAGGTGTACTCCTCACAGCGGTCCCTGGTGACGTTTTAAACTTAATATACCCGAGAATTTCAAATGTTACCAGCGCAAAATACAAAATTAGAAGTAAATTTAATAATTAACAAGTCGACCGCCATGTAGGTCACCGGTGACGTCTCAAAATGGTGGACGTTAAACGACAGACGCAAGAATTCCGAAAGGGGAAAACGGTGTTCGACTTTCGAACGATTATCGAAGGTTTACATCTCGTATCGATTCATTTAGCCAGCACCCAGTGCTCGTGAAAATATTCGCTCGTTCGTGGCAAATCGAGAACTCTTCAACGACTCTACGAATTCTTGACACCTACGTTTCGCGAATCGTCAAATATCGACGCGGATTGTATTTACGAAATACGATGCTCGATATACCCTGATATCGGAATTTTTTATCCAATTTAACAATATTCGCTGGATACAATTTCTTTTCGTTGATCGTCGAAACAGTTTCGTTCTCTCTGCTCGATTCAACCCTTTGCGAAAGGAACGATCGTTTAAACTGAATTGTTAAGCGCGTATCTACATTAGCAATTTCGTATTAACCCTCAGGGTACCAGGATACAATTTTGTTGGAAACTCAAACGCTTGCTACAACGCAATAGCTAATACGCTTATTTTTTATTTCGGAAGGCGTACAAATTTATTAATTCATATACAGAAAAACTTTGCACATGCAAACTATATCTGTACTCTAAGGGTTGATGTAATCCTCCGTTATCGGCGGGTGAAACAATGGTAAATAAATTACGGAAATTAGAGTCACATTTTTGTGTACCATCGTTACATGCAAAAGCAATTGCCGCGAATAACGGAGGATTACATGGTATAACTGACGAATTTCTTAGTACATTTCTTAGGTGCAAGTAACTAGGAGTTCATCGTCCTCAAAGGGTTTAACGAGACCCTACGTAATCCGTCGAGTGCACCATAACGAGCAAAGTGTTTCTTCTCGTTGGCCCGTTCGATCTTCCGATTCGTTTGACCCACGTTTCACGTCGGCGTAATGTCAATTTGCGAATAATCAATACATCAATATCCGTCGATTATCCGCGTGTATCGATCCGAATGGGTGAACCTTCAATTTTCGGAAGAACGAAAACGACGAATTCTAACCTCAAACAATTCGAAGGATAACAAACTGAACGCGATGAAAGTTGTCGGGGGATCAAATGAAAAGGTTTCGTATTCATATCGTGTCGAGAACAAACGAAAAAGTAAACACGAAGCCCGGATTTGTTCTGTTGTTGATTCTTGGTTGCTTTTTTTTTTGGTTTGTTTGTTTCAGACATATCGACAATTCGATTTCGTAAGATCAGCTCTTATGTCTGATTCTATTTATTTCTTCGGCTCCTCGTTCTGGCCGGGAGTCGATAACACTTCCTGGCGAACCTTGTGACCCCGGAAGCTCGCCTGAATTTTCGTCGCTGCTTTGTGCAGATCCGGATCCGTCAGGTCGATGCCCTCCAGCTCGTTCATGGCTTCCTTTGCCTGCAACAATTAAATGTAACATGGTTACGTGCATTCATAATTATACGCGAGTTAAATTGTTACACTAAAATGGAACGATTTTGAAACGCGAACAGCGTGATGCAATTTGATCACATAAAAGTATTGAAAAATTATATTAATAATAGGTCGTTTCATAGTTTAGAAAAACTGATAACATCAAAATTTCATTTATATTTCTAGTGCAAAATGGCTAATTAGTTGAAGCAAACAATGAATCTATTATCTTGTTATTTAGTATCGCCCATTAGCAAATGTCTAATGTTTCAACGAAGAATCAGCCAGTTTGTGTTAAGAATATTGATGGGGCATTTATACAGACATTTTTGTCAATGTTTAAGCTTTACATTGATATACCATAAGCGCTGTTTTGTATTACTTTTATGTCATGAAATTGTATCAGACGTTTTAGGTTCTGAAAAGTTGACATGTAATATATCACTGTTCACTACAATTGGCAATTAGTTATTCTGTATTGCGAATATTAAAGGAGCACTTATATAGTCATTTTGGTTAAGTCTTAAGCTTTAAAATGGTGTGTCATAAGTGCAATTCTGAGATACTTTTCTGTCATGAAATTTTAATAGACTCTTTACGTTTCAAAACTATTATATCATTCACTACAAAAACAAATAATGTGTTACAACTGATCACCAGTCATTGAATATGAAGAACATTAAAGGTGCATTAATACAGTCATTTTAACTAAGTGTTAAGCTTTAAATTGATGTATCACATGTACCATTTCGCACTATTTTTCCGTCATAAAATCGTCTTAGTAGTAGACTTTTAAAGTTCTTTTGTATTACTGGCGTATACGGGCCGCCTTTGTTGTATCGCTATTTAAAAACATTCACAACTCAACTATGACGCTTCCTCGACACAACGGCATCGTTTTAAAAAAAGAACTTGCCACTCTCAATAGAGTCATCGATCGATCCACGGGAACAAACGCAACGTTGAACAGGAACCTCCAAAAAAGACGTCGTCGCGTCGCCCTTCTTGTCACGGCCTATTTCTCGCGATTATGCGCGCAATTATTATCCCACCGGCTAAATTTAGGCTTGATTATAACGAAACAAGTGGCTCTGATGTCACCAGCAGGGTTAAGCTGGCTTAACAAGGGCTCGGGGAAAAAAAGAGGAGCCACCACATGCAAAAGAGCAGGTTTATAAACATGTAGATTGCAATTAAGCGACAAGATATTTGCATTCTACCCCTCCTCTTCGCTTCGGCCTATCGTTAACCATCCTCTATCCACTTTCATGCTTCCGACAAGCGATCGATACAATTTTAAAGAAAAAATATTTCCTCGAATATTATATTCACGATTTAAGGTGATTAGTTAAATAATTGATATGTTTGTTAATGTGAAATAAATACAGAAATATAGAATTTTTAAATCTACTGGGACGTTTAGGAACATCAAATTTTCTATTTAATAAATGTTCAAACTTGGAAATTTGGAAATCTTAAAATTTGTATTTTGAAAATATAGAAATATAAAAATATGGAAATGTACAAATACAGAAATGTTAAATTTGTGAATCGAGAAACTGACAACCATGAAGAAATAGAAGAATGTAAAGACGTAGGGATCCCAGAATTTATGAATATAGTCTCGATATCTCGCAGACATATACACGTTTCTCTTTTATAAAACCGATTTTACCCAGCTTTTCTAGCAACGAGGGATTCGTGCGAGAAGGCTTTCCGTGTCGTCGTTACTTTCGACGACCAACTTGTTCGGACAAAGGTATTCGGATCTTTCGTGACCCAACGTTATTCGTCACCCCTTGAATCGTGAGTTATTTTGATGGCTTGATGCCGAATGTTTTAAGACTTGACGGGTTACCGTGTTCAAGGTGCATTTTTACTGATAACAACCATAATAACTATCGATTTAACATGATTTATGCAACTTTATTTGAATTTCAACAAATTTTTGTTAATTATTCATTAGGATTTCATTCTTACAATTAGTTAAAGTATAAATAAAAGCAAAATAAATCTTCAATTTTTTAAATTCGGAAACAAAAAAGTTTCTAGGCTTTTGAACCATTAAAGTGCTTAAATTAAAAAACGTCTAAATTTTGGAATTTATGAAACTCCTGAATTAAAACATCTCTAATTTTATGAATGTATGAAATACTTGAATTAAAACATCTCTAAATTTTTTAACTTGTGAAACACCTGGAATTAAAACATCTCTAAATTTTGGAATTTATGAAATTCTTGAATTAAAACATCTTTGAATTTTTAAACATGCGAAACACCTGAATTAAAACATCTAGAAATATTTGAACTTATGAAATTCCGGAATTAAAAAACTTTGGTATTTTGGAATATTTACAATTTCTCCAATAAAAACTCTCCAGCTTCGTAAGCCTCTAAAGTTCTTACATTTGCAAGTCTCTAACTTCTACAATTTACAAAACTTCAAAATTCTGCAATTTCCAAACCCTCAAGGCTTAAAAGTCTCCAAATGAAAAAAACCTGATAAACAAACATCCAAATGAATAAAAAATTTCCAAATCTGAAAGTACATAAACTTCTAACTAACCTGATAAATTTGTATCTTTGAAAGTAAAA
Organism: Megachile lagopoda; assembly: GCA_036983795.1. Classification (NCBI taxonomy): domain Eukaryota; kingdom Metazoa; phylum Arthropoda; class Insecta; order Hymenoptera; family Megachilidae; genus Megachile; species Megachile lagopoda. Next base: position 9,542,246 of record CM072787.1, read on the forward strand.
AATTTTGTTAAAAGTAATTTCAAGCTTAGGGTTGTTCCAACAGCAACGATAGCATAAAACAAAATATTCGAAGCAGCGTAAGAATCAAAAATTCATGAAAACCCGGTTCATGCACGACAGCGAAAGATAGATGGTAAAATTGGATGATCCGCGTAGCTGTAAAACGTTGCGTCAACCTGCAAAACGTTGAAAGCAAGATGAACGACTTCCGGCGAGACGGACGTGCGCAAAAGAAACCGAAATTAAATCTCCCTTTCATGAAATACGCACACAGTACGGAACAATGTGGTATTGTCAGAAAAAAAAGGCAGACACGAGAGGAGATTAAAATCGCGTCCTTGAAACGTTGTTAATTCAACTTGAACGTCCATACACGACCCAGAAAACCGAAATTGCAGGAAATTAATGAAACAAGGGTGACTGTAAATTGTAGTTTAATTGTAGGAGCACTGGTAGGAAGATCATACAACCATTAACAAAGTTCTCGAGTATTAAGATCTGCTAGGGTGAAGTGTGATCTTAAGTAAAAGCCCTTGTTGGCTGAAAGCTCGAAATCTTTGAGGGGTCTTTAAACTTTAAAGCCAGCTTTCTTCTTCATACCCCTTGTTGGACAGATCATCGTTCTTCCACGGATTTATTTACCGCGGATTATGTCGAGCGGATGAATTATTTTCGAGATATTTGAAAATATTCTGAATGGGATTTATTAAAGTATGTAAAGGTACACGTGTGTAATACGCTTCAGCTTTGCGCAGTTTTGAAGCTTCGTACGTCGGTTAAACACTGTTTAACCTAATTGTTCTTAATGAAATTGAGACAGATCGAGGGAAATGTGATTGCTTATTAATAAGGAAAAATAACTCAAATTTTGAGATGAGCAAAAGTTTTAAATAACTTATCCGATTTCAGAATCTTCCTAGTACACGCTTCTATTGTATTGAGTTGTTTGGGAGATACCAAAGTCAGTAACTTTTAAAATTTCTAAGCTTCAAGATTAAAAAATACAAAATATACCAGTGTCAACCCCTTAACCTATAATTTTTTAGCGATGCATCAGTCACAGTTAACTGATTATTACTGCAACATCAATATAAAGAAAGAAAGATGAAATGTTAGATGTATTTTATATTTTGCAATCTTTACTTGTACAAATTGTAATTGAATATCGAATTTAAAACTCGATCCTTCTGCAAATACGAGTCACGATTGGGTCACGAGTCTGACCTAATATTATAAGCTAAGGAATTATGGAAGAAAACCATAAGAAGTTAGGTTAACGAAGAAGATCATAAGAAGTTAGGTTATGTAAGGAAACCATGAAAAGTTAGGTTAAGTAAGAAAAGCACAAGAAGTTAGGTTAACGAAGAAAACCATAAGTTAGGTTAAGAAAAATCGATGGGCCTATTTTACCGAGTAAGGTGTAACTCGTGTGTTCTATTTAAAAAGCTTTGGCACAGTAGAATTGGCCGGAAATTAACGAATCTGCACGCCACATAATATCCAGCGTGGATCCACAAAAGGGCCTTCGACTAACCGGTGTTCGATAACGGAGTTCCTTCGAATAGCAAACTCTATTTCTGTTTCGTGACAATACGAGCCAGTACGAAGAACCTTTTGCGAAAGATCCGGCGATCATGGAACGAATTGAAAGGACCCATAGGCGCAGCTGATTACCGTTCGATTACGACCTCGTGCCGATGAATCAACATAACCTCAAACAGGCTAACAATAGATACGGTAGTTCGATCAACCTATCGGTCAATATCGATTCAATCTAAAAATCTCTAAATCTGTAAATACAGAAATCTGTAAATATAGACATTTGTAATTATAGACATCTGTGAATCTAAACCAGAAAATCTACAAACCTGTACATCTGTAAATCTATAAATCTATAAATCTACAAATCTGTAAATCTGTAAGTCTATAAATCTGTAAATCTGTAAATCTATAAATCTATAAATCTATAAATCTATAAATCTATAAACCTATAGATCTATAAATCTATAAATCAATAAATCTGTAAATCTATAAATCTATAAATCCATAAATATAGAAATATCAGATTTCTTAATTCAGAAGTTGCGGAAATTAGAAATCTAACAATTTGGTAATTCAATTATTTGAAAATTTAAACTTAGACATCTAAATTCATAGAGACCTAGAAATATAGGAATACTAAAATATCAAATTTGAAAATTTAGACAAGAAAATGTAGAAATCTATAAATCTTCAGATATAGAAATTTGGAAATATACATACTATGACATTCGGAATCATCAAATCTGCTAATTAAGAAATGCACAACTATGCAAATTTGAAAAAGTGACCATCAAAAGTAGAAATCAAATCTATCGATCATTGTTCAAGAACCTCAAAATTGATCGACCTGCTCAACATTGATTACGTTATAGACTGAGGTTAGATCCCACAACGAATTATCGTAGTTTCTTGTTAATGTCTTCTGCTAAGCTTGTTGATGGACGCGTTACCATTTTCATCAGGATCGTTGCTGATTTGTTGCCTCCATTTGCGAGATTACACGTGCTTCCAATGCAGCGAGATTTGAATTGTTAATACCTCGATTAGCTGCACACTGAATTTATCGATTAACAGCTACTGATATTTTCCAGGATTTTGTTTGCTTTTTAAGTGAAAGTTTTATGCGCGCAATTAGGGAGGGATTATGGTGCTGCCAGATATACCTGTTACGAAGAGTACAAGCATATTATCACATTTTTCAATTTCGTGTCCTTAAAATTTTTAATGCAGAAAGCTCTGAAATTACGGTTTTTTAAATTTATTTGTTTTTCGTGGGTTTTTTTAATTTTCTGCTTTTAAGTTACGAAATTGTGAAGTTATGAAATTCTCAATTTTCTAAATTTCTAAATTACAATATCCTCAAACCATAAATTTCCAAATCTCCAAATTAACGTATACAAATTTTCAAATTGCAAAATATGCACATTATTATCCTCTAACTATCCAATACATCCAACATCTCCAAATCCCCCAAATCCTCCAATTTCAAAACCCCCAATATTTCAAACCCCAAAACTGCCAATATCCACTTTCCCAATCTCCCAAACGTTAAAATTTCCAAAGTCTCCGAAACACCCAAATTTGCAGCTCCACAAAGTCTCGAACCAACTACCAAAACCTGGAAACTCGCAGCAACTTCGAACGCGAAACAAGATCCATAAAGTTCGTAGCTTGCGTATCGTGCATGCACGCAATCTTTTTCGATCAAATGAATCCGAACGGCATCTTGCTTCGAATTGCGCGCATCAGTTCGGACACGCGCGGATACCGATCAAATTCCAGGTCAAGGGGTTAAATAGCTGGCAGGAAGTGCACGGCCATTTTCCTGTCACGTACGACGCGAGGGGAAATCGTTCGGGTCCCGGAATAACCGTTCGACTGGATATCCACGATACAAGACACCGGAACGAACGTTGTCAGAACAGCAACTGGAATAAAGAGTTTTCCTTTCCGACTCGCGAATAAAGCTCCTCTCTCTCGATTTCTCCTCGCGTTTCCGTTATCTTCGATTTCCGTGCCCGCGGCTGCACTTGTTTTGTTTCACGGATTCGTTATTTTTCACCTTTTCACGCGACCGGAGAACTGTTCGCGACTAAATTGACTTTACGGGATGAAATTCGTTTTGTTTACTGCCTACTGCTGCTTTCGGTTTTCACCAGAAGTTCGAGTTTAAAAAAGAATTTCTCTTCGGAAAGTTGACGGGGACAATCGTGGTTAGATAAAGAACGAAGTTGTTCGAGTGATGTTTTTTCTGAATTTTGAATTTGTAGATAAGTGGAATCGGTAGATCGGTTTTTACGATATGAATTTAATACGTTTAGTGGCGCGGAGGGCACCGATCGATATAAATGTAAATGAGGGTATCGAGTATAACGCTGGGTATGTGAACTTCCATTTCGAGTATACTGGACATATTTTGAAGTGTACTGTAAATTATGGAATAGTAAAATGGAAGTATAGTAGTGTAATACTATAATAATAGTATAGTAGATAGCACATTGGAAAAGTGAACAGTAGAAGCAGAAAATAGCAGAAAAGTGGAATAATGAAATAAAAATATATTTTAATAAAAATAACATACTCTTTTAAACCACTACCCAGTAAAACAGATACTATTGGCTAAAATAGAATAGTAATCGAAGTGATACTAAAAGAATAATACCAAAATAGTAATAGAATAATAATAGTAATAGACTAGAAAAGTAACAGTAATAGAACACTATCTGCCAATTAATTACACTCTGCTTCTTCCAACACAGACTATTTCACATTTCTACCCCACGCATCTGCCCCATTTTCGTTCTCTCTCCAAATCGACGAGAAACGCAAAAATGAATCAGGATTTCCACTCTTCTAAAAAATAAAGGAAACGCGTTATGTCATCGACTAATATTAATATAAATTACAGTTCTTATCCATTCTGCTATCCCATTATACTTCATATTCGAAACACCCATAGTATCCTACGTTGCAATTTTGTTCGTTCCATGAAAGGAAAAAAAAGAATAGGACTCGAAGATCTATTTCCCGTGTGTCATTCGTTTGATGTATTTGTGGTACAATGTGGGTCACTTGGAAAGCACACACGGGTGCTTGATACCCGTTCATCATGAGTGTTAGCGTACAGGAAACGTGGAAAATAACTTTCCCCTTGATCGAACACCCCGGACAGAATAATGGAATGTATACAGACAAATGATCGTTTGCCCGTGGTTGTCCACCGACGGAATGTTTATCATTCTAGTTTATCAGTCTGCGGGGAGTTTTTTAATCCACCAGACGGGAAATGTGTACATTGCTTCTGAAATGTACCATTCCTCAAATCTTACAATTACTTGTTCGAATTTCAAACACACCCTACTATTCATACTGGATTATAATTATAATATTTACGTACAGCGAAATTTACAAGGAAATATTAAAATTTATTGCTCATTGGTAATATTCATCACATATCACATATAATTACAGATTCTTGAATAAATAATATTTTATAATATGATGTGTTTGGGGTTGAGAACTGAACAATTAATTATTTACTGTACGGAGCAGGTCATTAATTAGAAGGGTGACTTTCTGATACTAACGCAGATGTGAAAAATATTTCAAGGTCTAAATTTCTAAATACAAAAATTTTCTTCTCCTAAGAACACTAACGATAATAGAAAGAATGAAATAAAAATATAATAAACAAATGTTAAGATGTTTAAAAATTTTCTTCGATTTCACGTCTCCGTTCATTTTCTGTAGTTTTAGTACGGGACCCAGGTGTTTTACATAGAGGCTATATACGGCACTGAGTTTGATTAAGCTCCGCTGGATGTGACTAGTAATTTTTCTTCCGTCGAGAAGTATATCCATCGAGGCCAGAACGTCGGAAAAAACGGTTTCGTGTTGGTCTGACCTTAAACTTCGTCGAGTTGTACGTGCACAAAGGTCGGGGCACGCGAGCGGGCTCTTTGTTTTCCTTAAGTTCGTCGTTTTTCCCATGTGGTATCGTTCGTCCGAGCGAACCAGTGCATCGGAAAGTGGCGTAATATCAAACTTTTTTCAACCCTCCGGGGAAAAGTTTCGTCCCCGTTGAACCACTTCACTGATCGCGGAAGGACTAAGAAAACCGAGGGAAAAATCATTAAAAAAGTTCGGGGAAAAAGGTGAAACCAGTTGCGTGTTGCGGTTCTGTTCCGACGGAAGCAGACCACAAAATTTTCAACGACGTTCTTTCCCTCTAATATTCTTTCCGTGTGCTCCCGATTCGTGAATACGTCCCAAGGTTCTCTCGAAAAAAAGTTCCTGCGAATAAGTCTTTGATCGTTCGTGAGACTTAGCCGGAGAAATGGCTCGTTTGTTTTGGTTAGAGCGTAATTTATCGGCAATTTCGTGCACCTTCGACGTCGTCGTACAAGATTTATTCCTGCACTTCTTCAAACGATATTCCGCGAGAATTTAGATGCGTTTACTCTGGGATCTACGCCGAGATTCACGTCTACGATCTTTAGCCGAAATTATTTGAAAAAGCTTTGATAGTGTGCTAGAAGTTGACGACGCACCAGTCGGTGACGCATCAAGTATGTCACTCAATATTAAATATGAAACAGTTGACGACGCATAGGGTGTGTCATTTAATGTTACATATCAAAACAATTGACGACGCACCTGGTGCGTCATGCAATGCTAAATGTAAAATAATACACGACGCACCGGGTGCGTCACTTATTGCTAAATGTAAAATAGTCAACAACGCATCAGGTACGTCATTCAACATTGAATACAAAAAACTGACGACGCACCAGGTGCGTCATGCACTGCTAAATGGAAAGCACTTGATGACGCACAAGTTGCGTCTTGTAACATTAAATGTAGAGTAATTGATGACGCATCTAATGCGTCAATACGTAACAAATATAAAACACTTAATAACGCACCAGGTGCGTCTCCAAAACATGTTCAACCTATTTTTCTAGTTTATTTAAAAACTGAATAATACGGAGGAAAATGTAATTATGTCGCGAAAATCCAATTATATTCGACTGGTTCAACGAAGTAAAAACAAGTTGTGTACAAAGTTTTCCACGTCATTAAATCCGGAGGTTTTTTATCGACGAAACACGAGGTCACAGGTCACTTGTAAAAATCCTGTATTACATAAGAACGCTCGTTTCGTGCGGAAACGCTGAGACAATGGTAATTAGAAGGTCGGTGCAAAATATTGATTCATGAAGTTCGACGGCAGCAGTTTTGCAACGGCGGTAGAAACTCGAGGTTGGCCTCTGTATGTATAGAATTCTAGGATTCGGTGGAAGTCGATCGTTAAATGTTCAGGAATGTAAAATTATACCAGTACACGCGAGAACTTTTGCTATATTCGGATGGACTAGTTAATTACAGTGACCCTCGTGCTTGCTCTAATATTTTCCGAAGTTAACTAAACAGAAGTTAGTTCCGCAAGTAGAAACTCACTAACCTTCGATAGATAAGTTTGTTATAAATTAATTATTTAACCACGAGTGCTATGTTGGAGCTATTGAAAATGTTATAAGGAGTTTCTTTCCTTTTAACAAATAATATTTAGTATTTTTACAAGGTCTCGGTAAGGTAGATGCATAGGTACATTTTAAAGAATTATCTCTATTTTGTGATAAATAATTTTCAAATCGAGAAATTTGGAAATTCTGAAGTTTTCAAAGTTGATCAAAAATTGACAAAAGTTTTCAGAGCTTGTCAGATTAATAACTTCTTTATTGACCTACAATTTTATAAATTTAAAAGAATTGCAGAAGTGTCAAATTTCAAGGTATCGAAATAAAAAAATCCTAGAGTACCAAAGCCTCAAAATTACAGAAACCCAAAACCTTAAAGACTCAAAACAGAAAAGTTCCAAATTGCAAACTGAAAAATTCTAAATGTTAAGCTGAAAAAATTCCAGAACAGCAGAGTCTGAGATCCGTAAAATTTGAAAAGAGCGAAGTTCGCTAATGGGTACATTAGCCAACAGAGTTGCTAATGCGGACCATCTTGTGAGTGGTTGTCGAAAGAAAGAAATAAGGCAAAATCTTTGCAGTGATGAGAAGACGCGTTGAAACAAGACTTCTCGATCGTTGAACGAGGCTTATATCGAGAAAAAGAAAAGCGTTTCCACGAAGCGAAGGAGGCAAATATACAGGAGAGACGCGATATGGGTCAGCTCGAGAGCTTGCAGGTGCTACATATTCACTTGGGAAGAAAAGATGGAAAGGGTACCGATGAAAAATCGCTTCACCTTCGTTGAGCAACCCGAGAAATCCGTGTCAACGTGCAACGGGAAAATAGACCAGAAGAAATAATATTAACGCGCAGGGATGAATTCTGCACTTGGAATCTTTCGGTGGGAAGGCTTTTTTAACGCGTTCGATACCACTTTCAATGAGACACTGTATTGATTTCCTCGGGTACCCGGTGTGCTGTCAGACATTCAACAAATTTCACCTTTGCATTTAACGTAGAGACAGTGACATGGCAGATATTGATCGAATTAAATACTTGTTGGTGTAAGGTTAAGGAATTGGTAATTAATTAGGTTGTTATTTATTATTTCAAAATTCATTCACGAAACATTTTTAAAGTCTCAAAATTCTGTGTTTTTAATTCTCCCAAATTCATAAATTTCCAAACCCTAATTCTAAGTTTCAATTGAAAGGTCAATTTCTACAAGTTTCAAAACTTTCAATTCTACAAGTTCCGCAACTCCCAAACGTTACCAAATTTTTAATTCTCCACAATCACAAATTTCCAAATTTGCACATTTCTAAATTCCCTAATTTGAAATTTTGCAAATTCTCAAAATCCCTCATTCGCACATTTCCAAATTCCCCAATTTTTCCAAATTTCCAAACTCCCTCAATTCCCTAAATCTCCAAATTTCCAACCTCCCAGAATTCCAAAACAAAATTTCCACTTCTCAAAATTCCCTAATCTACATTTCCCAAATTTCACAAACTTTCCACACTGCATATATAAATTTCCCTGCGTATATAAAATCCTCAAAATTTGTCAAATCCTCAAATTTCTAAAGTTCCTAAAAAATTCCCAAATGCGTCAATAATTAAAAACATTTGAAAATTCACCACTAGAAACCTAGTAATCTTCTCTGAAATGGCTATTTCTTTTAGGGAAAGTTGCTTTATTTATTTTTTTATTGCATGCAGGAATGTATGAATAAAAGTAACGCAACTGACCGATACACAGTAGTAAGAACGATATAGGGTCAGACATTAGACTTTCATGGAGACTCGTTAAATTGGCTAGCCCCGGAAACTTTCTGCCTATACAAAACTTCGAAAATAGGTACAGCGAACGGTCTTGATTGTTTTAAAGTGCTCGTTCCTAAGCCTCGACCGCTTAATTTCCACCCAACTTCCATGAAAACGAGGCGTACAAAGTTTATCCACTTGATAGAAATTTCGAGTAACTTAACCAATAGTTTCGCTTCGTAAAACTATTATCTCGATAACTTGCTGTGCATACAAATAATATGTTTATGGTCAGTTTTTACAAAACATGACTCTCTGCATGCAACAAATGGTACGTTGTTTATTATAAATCATTTATTTTATATTAATTAAACACTTCAAGTTATAGTTCTGTTTAATATATTGTATGTATACATAAAATAATAACATATAAAACATAAGTAATACATAAAGTAATGCATGAAGTATTTATTCGATGCAACATGAGGCACTATATTATTTTATTCACCGTAATTTAAGTTCTTCGTTCAAAACCTTAATTTAAAATCACTAAATAATTTTCCTATATAATCAATTTCACCTAGCTTTGAATATGTTCGTAAATATAATTCAATATTTATAATTTGTTGAAATTAAATGCGTGTTAGTACGAAGTAGAATGTGTCGATGTCTGATCACTTGACACAATCTACTTACTTGCGACGTTTACGTTAATTTCTTTTTACCATAATCATTCAACAAATTCCAATTAATTTTGATCATAAAATATATATTTAAATATGTAATATATTTGACAAATTTTTTAACATTAATATTCACTAATGGAGGATCGTAAAAAAGCAAATAGGACGTTCCCAACGTTCTCTCGCATTAAAGGAACCGATACTAGGGTGTCAGTCCAACTTTTTCATCGTGAACACATCTCACGTCAGAAAATTGAAGAAGGGGACGAAGATAAAGGAGATTACTCTATCTGACCCGATATAACGGTGGAAAGTAAATTGAGTTTCCCGTATCGAGGATAAGAAAGAAAATGATAAAAGTTTCCGTGATCACTGAATACGTACAGTACAATTATCATTATCTGAACATTCCCTTTTCCTTCGTTCCATTTTCTGTAATATCATTTTTGATTCTTCGCAAAGTTTCGAGTTCTTCAAAGTATATCAAAATTACGATTACAAGTTTTCATCTTTTGGACCGGGAAAGGTATAAAATATGGTAGAAATGTTAAATCAAGTTTTATACAGAAAGACGAACTATTTTCATTTTTATACCTAACGTTCCAAAATCTTCGGATGAAAATGTAGTTTGCGAGGCTTTTGAGCTGAATTTTAATAAAAATTGAATTCTGTTATAAAATTCGACTTCATTTCATTCTACAAGTTTAAAAATGTATTTGTTCAAATATAATAGTACTATAGTATTATAGAAGCTAGTAGAACAATGTAATACCTGAACGATAGACAGTAGCACAGTGAAATAATCAAATAGTAGAATTGTAAAATTGAGATGCTAAAAAATAATGATAGAATAACAGAACTAGTAAAATGGTAAAAATGTGAAACGATAAAACGAAGAAGGTAAAACAGAAAAATATTAAATCGCAAAATTGTAGAATAACAAATAAAATAATAAAATAGAGAATTGTAGAATAGTAGAATAATAATACAGTAAAATCACAGAATGATGAAGCAGTAAAGTGTTAAAACAACAAAGTAAAACGATAGAATACTAAAACAGAATGATAGAACAGTAGAATGTCAATACGCTAGAACGGCAAAAGCACAAAACCGCGAGTGCTAAAACAATGGTAAAATAGTGCAATGCAGTAATAAAACAATAAAATGATAAACGTGATTGAACAGTAAAACAGCGAACTAGCCGAGCAATACAGTAATAAATCAGTAAAATAACAAAACAATAAAATGCTCGTATAGCGTCCGTCCATTTAAAAGAATATACAACGCTATAAATCTGAAATCCGTGACCAAACTTCCATCCAAATGTTCCGCGATTTTCATTAAAAAAAAAAAAAACAATTGAGACAAACCGTGGACAGTTGAAAAAGAATAAAAATTCCCCTCGATAATCGCATAAGGCGATAACATCGACATTTGCTTTGATCCAGTAAAGATTCCTCGGCATCAAAGGCGTTCACCAGAATATTTCGCGGAGCGTCAGTACGATCGATAACGTTTATCGCGAACGCTGAAACTGCGGCAGACATTGGTTCGATCTTGTCGTGCCGGTATAACAGATTAAATCCTGTCGTTTGTATCCGTGGTTGGCTACAGAACGAATTATCGAGACACACCCTGAGGCTATCTGAGCTCGACAGTTTCGAGTATGTACATCGAGATCTCGACACGGATAGTCGACTATCGAAAGCTGACGCGACGTGTCTTGCGGTGAAGGTGGATTGTTTCCTTCGGTTCGATGCCACCTCATTACGCGTCTGGCAATCATCCCGTGATTTTCCTTTGTGTCGATCAAAACCGAGAAAAATTACACGAAAATGTTATCTACTTCGAAATTTGTTTAGAGGATAATATGACGGAACCAGGTGCAAACGACCAAAAACCATAAGACTTAAAATTTTCAAATTCCGAAATTCTAAAATTTTCAAATTCTAAAATTCCCAAACTCCGGAATTCTAAAATTCTAAAATACCAGAATTTAAAAATTAAAAAATTCTAATATTCTACAATCCCAAAATTCCGATATCCTAAAATTTCAAAACCCTAAAATTCTAAAACCCCAAAATTTCAAAATTCTAAAATTCCATAATCCTAAAATTCCAAAACACCAAAATCCTAAAATTCCAAAATCGCAAAATGCCAAATTCATAAAAGGAAAAATTCCCGAGTCCTAAATTTCACCAACATGAAAACCCTATTTTTCCACTTTCGAAAATTAGCAATCATTTGTCTCGACCATTGTATCGCAACCCACACGCCAAAGATCCCCGATATTAAAATTACCAATTTTAGAATACCGTCAATTTTCCTTTCCGATACGTAGCGTTCCACGACTTCGAACAATTAATGATTAAAAATCGCAACTAAAAAGTCGAACAATAAAACAGAGAATGATTCTTTTCCTCCGTATTCATAGAACATCGACATTAAAAGCCTTTCGATCGCGGTTCGACACAGTATGTATCGTTCGAAAGCTCATTATCGGTTCCATATTTATCCGAGAATAATAATGTTATTTCACCGCACAGACGCGCTGCATTAATTAAATTAATCTGGCCCGCTGTTTTGATACTTGCTCTTTGACGAAATGATTACTAATTACCGAGCGATAACGCGAGAAATATTCTCCTTGCAGCTTCAGCAACCGCGAAGCTCGTTAAAGAAATTATTATTCGTTCCCCGAAAGAAACGGGAGGCCGCGTTCAATACAGATTTTCTCGAGCTTTAATGATAACGATGCACTTAATTAATTACGTACAACCTGCACCCTTTTAACGCGCATCCACCTTTCATTTCGCTTTATTTTCTTAACTTTCATCGTCACGGTAGCTCGTGAAAGTCGATGGTTCAAAGGTGGCAAAAAAATGTTCAGCGAAATCTCGAGCTTTTTCAAGTTCCTTAAGTTCGATGCATTTCTCAGCAGAAGGAGCTTGTCAGTTAAGTGGACAGCTTTCCCGGGTCCTGGAATCGATAACTGCATGGAAACTCGATGCTTGCCAAAATTGTCTGGCAATACTGGCGGGAGATATGAAATTTTATTGTGATACAAAATCGAAAAAGAAAATAGGACGACGTTCGGGACTCGTCTCGATATCGATTCCATAGTAAATGGGGCCATTTTACTGCAAACGTCATGAAACGATACTATAAAAAACGTTCTAGATGTACTTGCAAATGATGTATTAATAATAAATTACGTAGACCTTTATTTTCTATTCAATTTTTAAACGAAAATTCTAATAGGGTTCTGGTACTCTGGGACATCCACAGAAATACAGAAACTTTGAAACATACATGAGAAAATAGAAATCTAGGGATATAGAAATTTAGAGTGTAGCAATCTAGAAATGCAGGGATTAGGAAAAAACCTAGGACAATATAAAACTTAAAATATATTTACTAGATTGAAATAACCTGAATATAAAACCTAGATATAGATGGATATAGAAAGGAAAAAAAACTATGATAATTAGAACCTTATGACGTACAAATCTCCCTCGATATCCCTAGATAGGACCCTAAAAATATAATGATCTAGTAACACGAATCTAGGCAAATATGTGCAAGCCGAAAATTTGCACAAGATATTTTCTATGCAAATTTGAGATGGTAAAATCGCCATCTCGATCCAAGAACCATAATCGATAATAAACAGACGTTCGATAAGAAGGAAGCTTGCCAAATCGATTCCCCTGCCGGAACAGAACCAACATAATTCGATTTCTGTGGAGTACAACGCGAACGGATATTTCTTCCGGCGGAATCTCAGATTCGAAAAATTTTCCCGTAAAGTTTTTACATTGGAATTCCTCGATATCGTAACTGCACAACAGCGGTTCTAAGTTCACTGCACCGTCTTCGTTCCAACGCGAATTCTACTTTTAATTCGAATAGTTCCTACATAGAAACGAGCTTTAATATTCCCTTTAGATTGTAACGGGCTTTGATTAGACATTCCTTTTCCCGGATTTATTTAGACTAAGTCCGCGAGTCAAGTTTAATTTCACAGTTCGCGTGCGTCCGTAAATTTTTGAACATTTTCGGACGATCGAACGACGAGAAACAACGAACGGATGTCAAGAGCGAAACATCGAAGGTAAAAATGTTTTCTAACGGGAAACGAGTACACGCGCGATTCTCTTGTTCTCGAATTAATACTACTTGCGTGATCACATTTCTTCTTCCCTTCAATTTTCCCATTTTCCTACAGCTTCCATTGCACTCTGCCTTTTTCCAATGCTTGTTCAGGCTTCTGTGCTTTTAACCTCCTTTTTCCTTTCCCCATTCTTTCCCTTCTTGTTGTTACCCTGCTCCTTTTTCCCCCTTTCATTTCCTGCTTTTGATCTCTCTTTCTACCTCATGGAGTTGTGTACGCGTCTTTCTTTTTTTCCTCCGTGCACATATTAATGGCCGGCTAGCTGCAGCGTTGCACCCGATGGAAGAAAACTTTTCCACACCGATGGAACCGCAGAAACAAACGATGCTAGCAATAAAGGAACAAACGACTGTGGTGTATACACAAAACCAGGCTTGTGGGAATACTTCTGATAGGATTCGGTACCTCAAGGTTTCTCAAACTTTGTCCCTTTTTAAATACACCTTCATATCGATCTAATGTAACACTTTCATAATTTGCACCACGGTTTCGTGATGGAAAAATATCTCCAAATGGTACATACGTCTATTTAAACCTTAGAATCAGGTAAAAATTATTCAGACTTAGCATGAAGGTCTGATTGAATGATATGGCCGGTTATTAATTATAGCAGCACTGCTCGAAACCATTGCTCGAGCAGCTGTTTCGAAAAAGTCTTTGACAATTTCATGACAGAAAAATATCACGGAATTGGGCTTATGGTATATCATCTTGAAGCTTAAACCTTAACAAAAACGACCACATAAGTGCACCTTTAGTATTAGTAATGTATAATAGCTGGTTATCAGTTATAGCAAGTAGTTCTTGTGCTATGTTCAATTATTTCATTTTGAAGAGTTAAAAGTCCACGACAAATTCATGACAGAAAAGTATTACAGAATGACGCTTACGGTACGTTAATTTAAAGCTTAATCCCTCACAAAAAGGTTTACATAAATGCACCATTAATATTCTTCATGTAAAATAGATAGTTATCAGTTATAGCGAGCAATATTCTCCTACTATATCGAATATCCCATTTCGAAAAGGTAAAAGTCTATAAGAATTTCATGACAGAAAAGTATTACAGAATAACATTTACAGTACGTCGATTTAAAGCTTAAAGTATGATAAAAGCAACTATAAAAGTGTTCCGCCAATATTCTGAAAATATAATGATTGATTGCCACGTGCACAATGTAACGGTACTGTATTAAATATTGAAATTCGATAAGCAAAAACTTCTTAAACGAGTTCATAAATGAAAAGTACTGTAAAATAGCACGTTAGTAATATCAATTTAAAGTGTGAACTTTAGCGAAAAGTATACATGGATGGTCCATTAATATTCTTAATACAAAATGGCTGATTGCCAGCTAACGATGTAATGATACTGTATCAAATATGGAACTTCGAAAAGTAAAAAGTTCAACGCTGATGTCATAACAGAAAAACATGTCAAATTGATGCTTATGAAACATCGATTTAAAGCTTAAAGTTTAACGAAACCAGCTATGTAAATGTTTCTCTGATATTCTTAATACACATTGATTAACAATTAATTGTAGCAAGTACTGTTTTTGTATTATATGAAATATTTAACGATGGATCATAAAAAGTTTCATAAAAATTTCATGACATAAAAGTGTCTCAAAATGGCGCGTACGATACATCAATTTAGAGTTTAAAGTACCGCAAAAATGTCCACGAAAAAGTTTCATAAACATTCTTAACATAAAATGAGTGGGACTTCGTTAAAACAAAAAGCAACTCAACTATTCGTCATCAGTAAATGTTCAACTCTTAACAATTTTAATTTAAAAGTGTTAACGAATTATTTAATTTATTATGCAATGAAAAGTCTTCAACTATTTATCTGAAACAGCATGTATAAAGTACTATAGCTTAAACATTTGCGGTATTTCTTACTTCGTTCATTTAACACGGAATTCTCCAGCAGTTCCAACAAATTTCGACGAAAAGAGCTCGAGGAATAAAAGTGTGGTGGTCGAAAACGGGATCGAGAAAATCATAAATTTCGTTGCCAATTTCTCTCCTGCGTTCTAATTCCAGCATTTGCCGTATTTTCGCGTTCGTTTTCTACGATTCAGCCGAAGTACCCTCGAAATATCCCCGACCGTATTGAATTGGTATCAAGCTAATTAGATCCGTAGACTTTCTAGCGGCCAACAAATCACGATCAAGGATTTTTCCTCGCGACTTCCTTAAATTTTCAAAAATCACTGCGTCCTTATCTCTCAAACATTGCTAACACAATTTAATTAAAACACCGACATGTAGAAGCAAAAATACAAGAAAATCGTCAATCTCTTAAGCGAAGAGTTTGATACACGCACGTTCTTGTAGAACACGAGAACTTCCCGTGGACCTAAACTCTCTTCCTAACCGATATCGAACGGTTAAAGCGTATTTTATTAGTCCGTGAATAATTGGATTGGCGTGTTTCATAATACACGGTCGTCGTTGGAAGAAACACGAGGGCTTAGAAGTATTTTCTTGCGTGACACCCTTAAGTCCGTGCAGAATTTACGACGAACCCCGGCTGAAATGTAATTCTAAAAGTGCACAACAGAACTCGAACGATCGCATTAACGTTACTCAGGGAACCTTTTTTTTTTAGGCTTTTAAAGAAATTAAAGATGCAGGGTCTAAAAAAGACGGCCACGGAATATGCTAGAATATTCAGCGTTGAAGTTCGAACCGAAAATTTATTTTGCGTTTGAAATCGAAAAATGTAAGTATGGAGTTGATCGAATGAGAGGGTGATATGTCGAAATACAGTATACTTGAGTATACTGACATATCAAAAAGAAAAAATTAGTGGTTGATAAATCAAATAGCAGTAAAATATTCTATGTTACAAATATTATTATATATTGTAAATTTTGTTTCAATTTCTTATGTATGTTTTAGGAAATATGGTCAAGAGGTGATCACGTACGTAAGTAAAATTATTCAGAACGTTGACGTTCATTATATATTTCAAGGTCGTCGGCAATGACAGAACATTTTTAAGAATATCTCCAAAACTAAAGCCGAATGGCGGTTACATGTAGAAAGAAAACTTGTTTGTAATAACGTCCTTGACAACATATTTCAAGGTCAACGAAATCAGTACAGTGTGTGTCTTCTTGTAAACAATTACATCATTGACAATATTTTTACGAATATCTCCGAAATTAAAACCGAAAGGCGGTTATATATACAGAGAAAAGTTATTCAAAATCACGTCCTTGATAACATATTTCAAGACCATCCAAATCGGTAGAGTCGTTTTCCACATAACTACCTGAATTTAGATAAAATGATATAAATATTCAGAAAAGGGTACGTGGTCCCTAATGGGTACATTAACCTTGTCGAAAATCGTGAAGCACGAAGTTCGTTACTGGATTTCGGAGACGAATTGAAACGCGGCTGATTAAAACGTCAAAGTTCGTAACGCGTGACGTGAGCAACAACGAAATGGAAATGCCTCTGTGTAGGTGCAATTGGCAAATGCTAACTTGACGTACGGGACGTTCCGTTGATGCGTTGCTATGTTCGAGCGACCGATTTAAAATTGAGTGAAAGTGGCGAAATCCAATCATGGAAGCGTCGCACACGTTTCGATATCGATACTATTTACCGTGAAATCGTATTGGTACGTGTGATATCTCCGATTAATTAGTTCCTGGCACGGAATTAGCGACTTTAATGCTCCGTCGAACATGAAAGTGCATAAATTAACGATTTAAGGATGAGGCGATTAATGATAGCGAATAATCTCAATTTCTTTGCTGTAATTTGCGTTGACTTCGGAAATTAAGTTGAAAATTAATGAATGAACATTATCTGAAGATCTAACGATTTGGTCGTTAAAATCATAATTTGCAAATTTACTGTACATAAAAATTCCGATAAACAAAATTATAAGCATAATAAATCTCCATTTCGTTATAAAGAAATAGCGTTTCGTCGCAGAACGTGGAAACCCGGGTTTGATGAGAATAAAACATTATTTGCAGAAAGTGTGTCACATAAACGTCGCCGGTGAAAAAAATTCGCCATACATTTTGCAAAGTTTGCCAGAACAGCGGTCTGCGAAACCAGGACAAAGTTTGGACGTCAGAAAAGTAACGAAGCACACCTGTACCTTGCAATTAGCTCAGCGGTGGACAGAGTGGATTATCTTCCTCTCTTTCAAAGTCTCGTCGAAAACGAATTAAAACACTGTGCAAAAAGGGAACCGACGTTTCGTCGCTTTCAAATTTTCAACGCGCCTCGGATCCACCTGAAAGTGACTTTTTTTCTGTTGTTTTTGTAGCACGCGATCGATCATTCATCCTTCGAACCCGTCAAAAACGTCACATTGTTCTATAAAATCAACAATTACGAGGTTTATGAAAAATTCCATGAATTTTTGGCTGCTTTTAATGTCCTATCGTGTTTACGTATTTTTAATCGCATATGTAATTAGCTTGACACATTTCTATCGAAAATTGTCATTTTATTAAAAATTATATTCAAAATTTTT
The DNA here is from genome assembly GCA_036983795.1 of Megachile lagopoda. NCBI lineage: Eukaryota > Metazoa > Arthropoda > Insecta > Hymenoptera > Megachilidae > Megachile > Megachile lagopoda. The sequence goes on from CM072787.1 coordinate 9,560,390, forward strand.
AATCATGATATAATATAAATAATTTGATTAATAACATTTAGTTTATATAGTACAGTAAATTCTGCAATGTTTAAATTTCAAGTTGTATAATTTTGTATATATGTATTTAAAGTAAATTGTATAATATTTAATTTCTAAACAAAGTACATTGTATAATATTTTATTTTAAGTAAAGTAATTGTAGAATATTTAACTTGCAAATAAAGTAAAATTGCATAATATTTAATTTCTAACTAAAGTAAATTGCGTAATATGAAATTTGAAGGAGAAAATAGGAAAAGCAACGTGCGGAAAATAAAATTGTGTCGTTGTTAAAAGATTAAAAATATTTTGCAAAAATTATGTGATAGAACAGAGGCCAACATTGTCTCATTCGCGTGTTTCTAGTCCCTGGGTCGTTTCAAGAGAAAGCTTGTTGACCGTATTATTTTTTCCTCCACTTTGTTCTTCTCTCAACAGTATGAAAGGCACATGCTCTTTAATTTCACGGTTATTGAAAACCAACATGCACTTCAAAGTAATAAGAATTTTTTTAATTATCTGACGAGATAAGTACAGGGTGATTTCAGAAATGAACAATGTATAAAGAGAGGAATTATAACTGGGTACAAGAAAATTTGCATCAATTTAAATATTTTGCATTTTGAATAACGATGTTGTCATCGTTTGATATGTTGTCATCCTAAAGTTACGAACTTCCAAATTTCTAAATGTTCAAATCCTAAAATTCTGCACTTTCATAATCCCCAAATTCCTAAATTTTCAAGTTCCCACATCCCCAAATTCCTAAATTCTAAAATTTCTACATCTCCAAATTCCTAAATTCCTAAATTCTCAAATTTTCAAATCCCCCAATCCCAGAACCTTCAAAATTCCAAAATCCAAAGCTCCAAATTCCAAAATTTCCAACTTCCAAATTTGAAACCCTATATAACATCCCCATCAGAATGTACCCAAAGACCAAACTGGAAATAACTATTTTAAAACACTGTTCACCTTACAACACATCCTTGTCCCTCACATAAATAACAATTCCTCAAGTGGCCTCCATTTCACATCAACAAATAATAATTCCACAAATGGCACACTTTGACCGTAAGTGAAGAGATTACGAATGAAATTGGCAAAGCAACAGCAAGCGATATTACTCTCAATTTGCAGCACATTCCGCTGACACACTTATGTACGTTAATCAGGTGAAAAGAAATGCAAACACGTATCGATCCACTGTTGCAACGTTCTAAATATGAAGAAATTCCTTATGGGTCTCACGTGTGCCGCATATTCCGAAAAATGAAGCTCTTTCTATCCGTATCTCAGCTAAGTTAGCTATATCTATATGCATATACGCGACTCGCATAATCGAATCAGACGTAAGCGCGAACGATGTCCCGGAATCTTGTTCTTCCTTTATTCCAGAGATTCGTGCGAGCTACACAACGATATTTCAAAAATGAACATCGCATCTTAATGGAATTTTGTCTAAGGATATCGGAGAAAAATGGTATTAACTTGGCAGCTGATTCGCGAGTTCTCATATTTTATCAGAAAATGGCACGAAATGGACGCAAAAATTAGTAGACACGAGGGAGACATTAATTCGTGTGATTTTGGCACTCGTTGCTTTTGACCTAGAAATAGTCTCTGACTTAGAATTTTCTTAGCAGCATTTCTTTTAACCTCTTTCTTATTTTATTTGTCAGGTAACTAATCATAAATACAATATTCATTTTGTCTGAAAATCGCACGAAATGGACGTAAAAATCACTGGACACATGAGAGACATCAATTCGAGTAATTTTTGTTGGCACTCGTTTTGGACCTAGAATAACTGTCTTAAAATTTTCTTAACATTTTATTTAACTCCTTGCCTATTTCATTTGTCAGGTGCGTCAGAACTAACTAATCACAGCTACAATATTAATTTTGTCTGAAAGTCGCACGAAATGAATATAAAAAGTAGTGGACACATGAGAGACATCAATTCGAGTGATTTTTGTTGGCACTCACTTTTGACCTAGAAATCATGACTGTCTCAAAACTTTTTTAGCAGCATTTTGTTTAACCCCAATGACTTGTCAGGTGCGTCAGTCAGAACTGACTGATCCCAGCTACAATATCAAAACAGACAAAGAAAGGTAAAATGTTATGTCAATTTGGTATTATGCAATCGTTGACTATGCAAATTATTGGACTTGAACTCCAAATTGAAGGGTATTAAAAATTCAAATAAAATTGATCACAGCTATTGATCACAGAAGAGTGCGTCACGAGTCAAAGGCATCGCGGCAAGATGATAATATTACTATTGTTAAAAAGCTACTGTTAAAAATTACTACTGTTAAAAACCACAAAGAACTTGATTTAAAAATAATTTGAAATTCGAAAAGAATTGAAAAGATGACCAAAAACGAAGTATTCGAACGCTAATGATGATAACACGAGAATTGCAATAAACCGATATTGCAAAGTTTCATAAGATAAAAGCGAAGATAAAGATATAGGGATAACGTGTCCGATCAAGAACTAATCGAGTACGATATTAGTCTCGATAATAGAATATTGATTACCAATTAATCTCAAGGGGACGAGCCACTGAATTTTAAGCCGGGTTTACTTTAACGCTTATTATAATACGTGCTCGGTGTATATGGGTTGCAACCTACTTGCAGAAATCACCATGCGAGAAAAATTCTTAGAAAGTTGGAAAAAATTGATAAACTCCAGGTTTCATGGCGTGTAAGAATCTTCTGCGCTCGGAGACCCGTCCGTGGCAATATAATGAGAGTCCATCGTACATTCATGAAGGACTCTTCACCTATTTTATATTTCAGAATAAGAAGAGAAATTGCACTGCTTCTGCATTATTTCTCTCAATGAATTTTACAATGTCTGTGTAATTAACGCTTGACGTATGAAACAATCGAGGTTTATTTGTTAAGGAAGGTCTTTAAGGATATACATAATTTATTAATTTAACTTGTTCCTATAATTTATTTCTTTGATTCAATTTATCTCTACAATGTATTGTTATTGATTTCATTTGTTTTCTTAATATTTTTCACTATTGTATAATTATTAATTAAGTTACTCTAATCCCTACATTTTGGAATATCTAGATTCTTAGAATACTTTTCAAATTTGCCAATTTACAAATTGCTAAATATTCATATTCTCAAGTACCATAAATTAAATCTCCAAATACCTAACTTACCAATTCACCAAATCCTCAAATTCCAAATTCCCCAAATTCTTAAAATTCTCCAAATTTCCAAAATTCCCAAACTTCCAAAATTCCAAAACCTTCTCACGTATCCTAAAAATCCTATTTTACATAGCAAAATTTCTAACCTAGCAAACACTAACATAATTTCCCTAATTACGTTACATCCCTAGCAACATAATTGCATCAACAATTCATGGTATCTATAATGTATAACCGGTATAAAGAAAATACCGGTGTACCAAGGTTCCTAAGTGAATCCTGCTTAGCATGCAAAAGGGTTAATCTAGAAAGGACGATAAAAAACGAAGGAACGTACCTTTTCGTCCATTTTGGATGCGATATCACCAACGGCGTTTTCCGCCGATTTGACGATAGCTGCAGCCTGTTCCTTTCTCGACATGTGGCCTCGGAAAGATGCCTGGATTTTCGTCGCTGCTTCGCAAAGCTCTGTCAACGGGAGAAAAAGATAGCCTTAACTTCATGTCGATAGTCGAGCCTGGGATCGATACGCTTCCTTCTCGACAGACGTACGAAACAGGATTGGGGCGTTTCGAGTCTATCGAGAAGGCGAACGTGTACGTGCCTTTCAGCACGAAATTCTCGCAACTTTCGCGAATTTACTTCTCGATGGAACTTACGCTCCGATTCATTCGATATATTATATCGATCATACAGAAGATATCGTTTTTATTATTATTCTACGTGAGTGTAGATTCTCGTGGGTAAATGATAGATACTGAATATTTCATTTTATTTATGCTTGATGGAAAGGGAATAAGTTGTGGTTTGCATTCAGAAATTTGCAAATTTGGAATGTTGTATGATTTTTCATTTTTTATGGTTGGAGAGGGTTTCTATATTCAAAAGAAACAATTTCAATAACCACTCACAAATTTTTGATAACAAACAAATTTCTGAACAACTTCCATAACACTTTTCCGCCAAAAAATATGATACCTTGCACCTAACGTATACAGGAATACCCATAAATTAAGTAATTGAACACGTGTCAATACTAAAATCTCAAGAAACGAAAGAAAAGAGGAAATAAAGAGAAGGTAATTCAATTTTCGCAAAATAGCCTTCGATTTCTAGAAATCACACTCTTAATGGTAAGAGCTCGATAGAATCGTCCGTTGAATTTCGATGCGATCTGAAATCCGCCAGGGTTTTGCAGCGAAACGTGAGAAGATTGACGGCGGGGTAGAAAAAAAAAGGAAATGTTTAAAATCAAAGATGTTCCTTCGGGAGGATTTCAAGGGTTGCTACGTGACACACTCACCCTTGTCGTCGGAACGGAACTCCTGTTGAAGTTGTTCTTTCGTTGGTTCTGAGTTTGATTTGGTCCCTGTCTGCTTTGTCGATGATTCAGTCTCTTTCATACTCTTCCTAGCGTGATGGCCGCGGAATGCCGCTTGTATCCTGGTCGCGGCTTCCTCCCTTGTTTTCTCTGCTACTTTGTCTTCGTTCTTTTGCTCCTGTTTAGAGTCCTTCGATTCTTCCGACTTCTCCTGCGTCGCTTCCTGCGATTCTACTTTCGTTGAACTGCCTTCGGATGCTTTTGGGATATCTGGAAGTTCAATGAAACATCGTTCAAGGTAAGACAAATTATTATACTTAAAGAATATTTGCATCGTAACACAATATCTTATTTATACAACATATCATATTTATATCTTATTTATGCAACATTGTATATTTTGGTGCATTCTTTTTTGATAGTACTAAACGTAATTAGAAGTAAAAATTGATTAGCTGGCTTATAGTGGGTGACCAAATTTTTGTACTCAAACTAGGTTGTATATTTTGATACTTCAAGTGGGTGGAACAAATATTTTTATTGTAATGCTAAAATTCATTATTTTATAGTATCTAAAAGTTCCTAAAAATATTATTTACATACTGCATGTTCAATTCACAAAAAGAAAGTTAAAAATAATTATAACACTTTGATTAATTCAATGTTTAATAAATAGTTTAAACCAATAGCAATAATAATAATAATAATAACAATATACAATAATAATCAATATAATAACATAGCAACATTAATAATAATCAAAACAAAATTAATTATAATAATAATCAATATAACAGCATAATAATAATAATGAGAATAATGAAATTATCCTTGCAATAGATTTTGTTAAAAAATATTTTTAAAAAATGTCAAAAAATTCGACGAAAATTGTATAAAAATTGTAAGTACACGATATCGTATAATGTACATTGTTTTTTACTGATTTATAGCTCAAGTCAAGTGTATCGTTCACCGAGAGATTTAATCACAGACTTTGAAGCACGAGTACACGTATATACGAATCTCTTTGAAGCTATCTTGATTAGACACTCCATCCTTTGGGAATTTCTCGTTGCTCTATTTCAGCTTTGTTTGAGAGGTCTACTGAAACTGATCGCTATTTGTATGAGGTACATACATCTATGTACTTATTTAACCCCCATATGCCTCTCGGAAACATATTACACACAAGATCCTCGGTATCATTCATCCACCTTGCGATTTTTACTTAAAATACTTGCACTAATTTTGGCATATTTCAGTTCAATTTCGAAACAATTTTGTAATTTTAAAATATCTGAATTTCGAAGATAGAAGCTTGAAAATTTTCAAAAATATGAATCTTTGAAACTTTGAACATTGAAATTGAGAAATTCTCAAATGTGGAAGTCTAAAAACATCCAAAATAAAAATTTAAATTTTCAGATTTAGTCACATTGAAGTAATGAAATTTTCCGATTAAAATGAAAGTGCAAACGAGAATAAAAATGTAAATGATACTTTAAATAAAAAAGAAAATGCAAATGATAATTTAAATAAAAATGTAAATGTAAATGATAATGTAAAGAAAAATAAAAATGCAAACGAAAATACAAAGAAAAATAAAAACGAAAATACGAACGAGCACGAGAAAGAAAAAACAAGAATAAAAATAAAAAATGCAAATGCAGATAAAAACCGAAAATAGAAACACAGCCATAACATCAAGAACGAAAAAATGCAGATATCAAAACGGATTCGTCTAGAGAACAAAAACACGCAGGTGAATATATTTGAGCATGTGTCCTCGTTGGAATAAGGGACGCGTAAGAATATATTGCAACGTATTACGGGTAAAAATGAAAGGAAAGAATGAAGTGACGTGGGTGGTAACAAAGAAAGCCGTGAATCATTGCTGCTACACTACCGGTGACACGTGTACACGATGAATACACGTGCACTTCCTCAGTTAGGCGAGTCTAATTACCGCCTTCATATTTCGTGCAGCAATTTTCGTCCTATTTTTAAGGCGGCACTTTGCTTTTTCGCGGCACGCCTCAAGGAATTCCTTTCAGGAGAAACATCTCTGATATAAAGGAACAAAAACGAACGGGAACAGACGATATCGCGAATTAAAAGGAACAAATTTTGTATCCACGAATCGGGGATATGGATCAATTTCAAAGAAACTTTTGAATACAAAGGAGAAACTTTTTGGTTTCTTCATTTTTCTGGTACTTGAAAGTACAAAGGGAAAATTTCTTTCGTCTTTCGGTTTTTTTCATTTTTATAGATATTTTTAATATTTCACGTTTAGTAATATGTAATACAGTAAATTATTTAAAATAATTACAGTACAAAATATTAAATATTACATATCAAATTTAGTAGTCATAATATTTACTATTCGATGATAATTTTATTAACTTCACTCGGACAAATTATATATTATATATAATATACAGGGTATTTGGTGGAACAAACCAATAGAGATGATTTTTTATGAAAAAAGTAAACAGCAAAAAATTTATAGTGACATCTGTTCATATGTGATTTCATATAACATACTACAATTGTATTTAATTAATATAATTAATATAAATAATATGTAACATAATTTAAATGTTATATCATTTATGTTATGACATTATATTATTTCTAATATAACAATAATGCTGTATATTTTTGTCCACCTTTACAAATTAAACATAAACAGATAAGTTATTTTATGGATAAATGTTTTATACGTAAATTGGTGATCCGTGATCTGCGCAATATGGTCAGAAAACGATTTCGTTGTTCTTTTTGCCTTCTTTTTTTTTACGACGCTATGAAAACTCGACGAGGGTTTACGGGAACGTAAAAGCCGGGTCGAAAAGGACGAAACAGGGTCGAAAGGAAAAATGGTGGCAAGATTAGTTTCTTTGTCCTTCTCCCACTTTCGGGTTTAACAGTTGGACGAATTTAATTTCAAAGGCAAGTTAATTCGTAATCAACAGGCAGCTGTTGATTCCGGTGAAATCCGGAAATTTGTGAATGGAACAACGGTAATGTTGTCCCGAATTAACGAGGCTGAATTGTAGTGTTTAAACGACTTAATTTACTGTAAACTTGAAATTAACTACGAGTTTACGTAGCAAAATGCTCTAATCAATTTCAATAAGCGAATAAAGGGAGTGTGGTATTTAGAATGTGATTAAAATCAAGTTATAAAACAAATTGGTACGATTATTATAATATGTTGCATAGCGTATTTCCACTTATAGGGTTCTCAATACTTGTTGATAATATATGGATGTATACATATGTACTTGACAATATTATTGAAAATACATGTGTAGGTATATCATAAAAAAATGATATATTCAATGTCATCAGCTAATATACATATACAATATGTATAATGATATTATGTAATAAATATAATCACATTATCATGTATTAAATATAATATGACATTATAATAAATGATGAATCTATGATATAAGTAACGTTATATTATTATACAGTGTTATATTAATATTATTCTATTCTTACGTATGCTGTTACGGCTCCCAAAGAATCACGTCAACGTATTCCGTGTTAGCGTACCTCATCGCTTGATAGATCAACGAATACTGCTGAGGCAAATAACTCGAAGTCCCAAGCCAATGTTTATAAACACAATACGCGTTATACGGTGCTCGGCAAACCGTAACTCAACCGCATACGAATAGGATTTTCAAACTCGATTTTCTCGAAAACTAAGCTTTAAATGAACAAATTTTATTCCATATTTTGTTCTTATTTTTTTATGAGGAACCACCTCGTGTCCGCTATTACATGTTATTCGGCCACACCCTGTATAATGATAGCGTTGCATTTGAGTACATTTATACATTTCTATTGTCACTTGAAAATATATGTAAGACAATTATATACATAATATAACTTTATACAGTTTAATACTACATATATATCAAAATTCCACAAAATAAAAATTATTAACAGAAAATTCACAAAATTGCCAATATTATAAATATGTATTGATGCTGCGAATTCTGAAATATTGGCATATACCACACCTACCTTACACAAAATCTACAGAAAGAATATCTATATCTGACTATTCACTGCACCATATCTTATTATCTTTTATTATTCCTCACCCATTGTAACCAGAGACCTTCTTTCTATCACAAGGGATCTTTGAATTCAAAAGAGAAATTTGTCCACCTTTGTGAAAAAGACTTGTCGTTCGACTTAACAGCAGTTTTCTCTGCACTTAGTTATGCAATAACAAGATTAATGGCGGAAAGAAAATCTCAAATAAAAGTTGGGATACAATAAAACGAAATTAGAACGTTTAATATCTCTGTACAGAACGCATAAAGATGTTTTCGTCGATTGTTAGTTGCGCATCTTAACGAGAGTTTACCAACTCATTCTGAAACCGAATGAAGATTTAACGTGGCAATTAACCTTCGTTAAACAAGTATCCCACGGGAATTCGTATTCCAAAGGAGGACAAATTTGAAGAACAGCGTAAGAAATGAGCAATGCGGTAATCCGATTCTGACAAATGGCTGAACTATGATTATGTTCTAACCAGATATCGTAAGCTTTGCTTAAGCGTATCTGGGACACGGAGGAACTTTCAAATACTCAGTTAACAATTGATTATTTAGTTAAAATTATTGCGTATTTTTTACGTCTTACTTAAACTTTACATTTGACGATTTCAGTTTTTGTTGACGATTTAAAAATTTTAATTTGAAGTACATTTCAATTATAATTTGAACTTAATTAAAAATCAAATTTGAATTATTATTTAGTTGCAATTCAATTGTATTTATATTCTCAATTAGAAGTTTCAATGAACAATTGAAAATTAATTGTTAACTGAACAAATTGTCAAATAAAATTAATTTTTAATCTTTCACATAATTTCAATCAAAATTTAATTCTTTGCTTCTAACAAATTAACCGGATCTTTTATTAGCTTTAATAAATTTATTAATCTGTTTTGTAGAAATTTCAATGATAAATTTACATTAATCTTAATAAAAAGTTGATTACGTCTCACAAAATCATCCACTCAGCAATTCAGTTCTTAATTAAAGAAAATTGAACTACGAATGAAATATTCATAACTAATTAGTGCTAAGTGAAATGAAGGAGTTAGTTAATTATCCGAAACCTTGATCCAAGGATGAAAAAGCCAAATCCTCCACGACTGAACGTTGAATTTTAAGTGCGTTCCAGAAGTCTCACCTTCACCTTCCACTAATTCATGGTTTTTAGGGGGGATAACACGCGATAATAGGGGGTGCCGTTTTAGGGGTAAGTTTCACCTTTACCCTTCAACCGTTAACGAGCGCAGGCTGACGAGCGTTCGAGCGGAAAGTTCAACTTGCAGCTTGTTAAACAGACAAGCATTTGCACACTCGAAATTTTGCCACGCTTGATTTATCGTGACGAACAAATTTGACCCATTTTCAATTTCAACTTGTCGATATCACATTTTTAAGCGTAATTATCTTTTCCAAATAATGAAGTATGGTATGTTGAAGAAGTACTGTAGGGAGAATGTAAATTTCCAAGTTTCACGTTTAAAAATTTTTAATTTTTATATTTTTAGGTTCTCCAGTTTTTACATTTCTAAATTCTCAAATTTTCACATCTCTAAATTCTCAAATTCCTAAATGCTCAAATTGTCAGATTGTCAAACCTTAAATTTCCAAATCGTCAAATTTAATAATAAATACAGAAGTCTCATAACTTACATGGCTACCACACACACAATGTCTTTTATTAAATTTTAATGAACTATACTAATAAATTATATTCAACATTAATGAAAAATTGAGACACTAAGTAACATTTCAAGCACTAATCTTCAACAATGTACCTCATAATTGTCCCAGTAATTTCAAAAGAAAATACGTGAAAAGGTCTCGCATTGGCCAGGCTAATAACATAAAACAATGGGTACTGCTCACAAGAACGAATTATAAAGCGTCCCGATAAAAGAACAATTCAACAACGATAAAATATTGTTGAGAAGAAGTTCGCCAGCAACAGATGCGAGGTATTGAATATCGAAGTGAAGCCGCGAGCCTATTAAATACCATCGATTCTCGATTGCTTTTCAGGGCGAAATTGTAGAAAATACAAAACGACAACAACGGAACACCCTTCGGGGAGGTAATCGATGACTCGTGTTGCTTTAATCGGCCGCCTCTCGAAGATCTTGAGATTCGCTGAATGGAAAGAATTTTGCGTATCACCTCCTTCGACCACAATCGTGTCAATTAATAGCTCGAAGTACCAAGAAAATATTCGAACAACTGCCAGAAACACGAGGTAAAATTATAAATGTACCATGGCATCGTGAAAAGTCGTGGAATAGAAACAGCCTGATTTCGGGGTTAAAATCATCCATTCTGAATTTTACTTTCAGATGCCTGATGCTAATACGTTTAGGCAAATTGCTTCGTAGATTACAAGGAAGCCTCTCTCTACGAGCTAACGAATTACGTTTCGAACCTCGAGGGACGTTGCTTTGATCGATCCCCATGGAATACGAAATAGCGTGCCACATATGGATTAAACACGACAAACCTATACAGTACAATGAAAGCACTGAATATTTCAACTTTGTGGACAGTTTATCGCCTTTCAATTGTCTCGTTGCAATTCGATACCATTGAATAATGCGAAAAGAGTGCACTTGTTCTAAACAGATGCATTGTTACACTTAGGAAAATCAGCGAAAGCTTTGTCTTGTTATTTTTGACATGTTTTGAACTTTGAATGGAGCATTTTGAAATTCTTTTCTGTCATGAAATCGGTTTGGAATTTCTATATTTGCAAAATTTGATATTTTGTACGGTATAGGAATTGTTACAATGAATAATTGTTCGTGTTATATTAAGATTCATAACGGGGCGACTATATAGGAATTTTTGTCAAGTTTTAACCTTTAAATTGAGGTATCATAAGTGCCATTTTGAGACACTTTTCTGTCATGAAATCATCTTGGACATATTCCGTTTTGAATTTGGGTATTTGGTGCAGTACGACATGCTTTGTTATAGTTAACAATTATTCAATGTATATTAACAATATTAATGGGGCATTTATACAGACATTTTTGTCAAGCTTTGACCTTTAAATTGAGGTATCATAAGTGTCATTCTGAGATACTTTTCTGTCATGAAATTATCTTAGACGTTTTATAGTTGCTATCTGAATATTCGATACACTATACCATTAATGAATGTAACAATTTACAGACATGTAACATTTACACATTTAGTACGAAAAATATTTATAAAATGTTTACATAGCTCTTTTATTAAGCTTCAACCTTTAAATTGATATAAAATAAGCAACATATTGCAAAACTTCTCCGATGAAATCGTATCCGACATTTCAACGAATACCTAAAAATGTACGCAAAGCGTGACAAACTTTTTCTTAAATAATCCCGAAACGGAAACACGGTAAAAAGCTTAATGAAGCTAGAAACCAGAGTGTACTGAACTGTATTATTTATGAATATCCCACCTTTGCCAGCGCCGGGTTCATTCCCGCTTTAAACGTGCCCCTTCATTCTTTTTTTTCCTTTTCTTTTAATTTCCTCGACATTTTCACCCAAGAGGCGAAATTTCCTGCATAATCGTTGCAACATTTTTCTCCCACCCAGCAAGAAAGAAAAGACGTCATCGTGGCCACTCTTTTATAATTCATTCTGTGCTCGTTAACCTAGCTCCGTAGGTACGACGTTATAAGCGTAGGCCACATAGCACTTTAGTCTGAACAAAGCTGCTTAGCGAAATGTTCGCGCTTCGTCGAGATTTTCAACGTCGATGATCCGGAATTCAATGTGTAAAAATACGCGTCTCTTCGTGACAATTTAACCGTACTCAGTCGATCAATTTCATCGTATTTATAGCCATTGATCTGGCATCGTTTTTATTACACATCGTCATTCATCGTTCGTAAGACTATCCTTTTCTTGGAGGGAAATTTTCCCTCGTTTCTCCCGCCTCCTCGTTTTCTCTTTTTTTTTATTCATCCCCTTGTACAAACGGCAGAGAATGCGGGACCGGAAGTGCCGGAACGGGTAAAAATAGAGAATCGTTAATTTTATGCTTGCGAAGTAGTAGCAAGGCGTGCTTGCATCCGTTTCAAGCGAAACTTCTTCCGTAATTCCGCAAGAAAATGCAACGTGCCAACTCTTCCTTTGAAGTTTCGCTAATGAAACGTGATCCGTTGAAGAATCTCGCTTCCGTGGAACTTCTGTTTCGGTGGTTTTTCAAGGAAAAAGAATGAGAACGGGATAAAGGGACGCGTTTAGATGAAGACGTATCTACTCGCTGGACAAACTTGCAATGCTAATTTGATCTCGTGGAGAGTGACTTGTGCTTGCGTCATTGCGACTAAATTAGTTTGCTGATTGTTCTATTTTGCGTTAGCTCGTTGCAAATTAAATAACTGATTTATTCATGAAACTACTATGACTTTGTTGCAAGTAATATTCATTAATCAAACCTTCGAAGCATTTACAAATTGCTTAATTTATTGGGTTGTGTGACGGGTATAGATGGATTCGGGGTAATATCAAAATGGTTGAGTGCATTTATACGTTTCTGGATAAATTGTAAATCTATTAAATTTTTTGAGAGGATGGAGTGGATTAGGTTATATTTAGTTTGGCTGGATTAGGTTAAATTTAAGCAGATTCAGTTTAGGTTATATTTAGGTAGATGCAGCTTAGGTTAGGATACATTTTAGCTTGGATTTAGTTTAGGTTAAGTTTCGTTATGTTGGACTTGATTTATTGATACAATGATGTTCGAAATATTTAAGATATCTTTCTTATGTATATTTGAAATATTTCGATGTGTATTTTGAGACAAATTGAGCTACATTAAATTACATTACAATCTGAAACTCACTGGTATTATTACCAATTGTTTGAAGTGACTAATTTATATACTGAAATTATTGTGACTATATCCAAACTAAAAAATGCACACTCAAAACCCGTCTACAATAATTACTAAATATTAAAAGAAAATGATATAGGAAAAGTAAACGAGTTTCGCGATCGAAATAGTCGGATGACATTTGGTACGAAAGATTCGTAGACCATATATAATTTTACTGCTCAATCCGCGTCAAAATCTGCGTTATCAGCTACCCATTGACTTTATAAAGGTCTGACATATGTATCCACGGAACGCATTAAAGAATTTACAACCTGCCACTTTACGACACCAATTTTCCTTTACTGAAAGTCATAAAGCAGTTGTCTTTGTACGAAATTCGCCGACGACGTGATTAAACTTTGAACAGGTTATAAACGAGAAAACGCAATGCAAATAATTCTTTCCTATTTTCAGGAAACACATATCCGGGTGTCCATTACGTTGTGTATCTACGATTCGTTTTCGGAAACGTTACAGATGTTTTATCGCCATCTCAAATATGGAACAGTTTTAGCGTGCTCGAATAAACGAAATAAATCAACAATATTCTCGTTCGAATCCTGATCGTTATTGATGTGCAAACTTTGCACTGCGATAGACAAGACCAATATTCCACCAGCAAACTAAAAAAAAAATGCTGTTTTATTTGTCCTTTGGTACCATTTTTTTTCACTGTACCAGACACTTTTCAGCCATGGTTCCTGTGTCAGCAAACCTGTTAAATGGCGAATAGGATTATGCGATGAACTGCAAACTTCATATTTGCAAAAGGTTCTTTTTAAATGTAAAATTGACCTCTTAACTGTGTAGGAATTCATCTATTTTCATTTGATAATTAATTAATTAATTTGATAAAGAACTGATCGGGTACAACACATTTGAGCAAATGTGTTAATAAATTGTTAAGAATTGTAAATATGTAAAAAATTGTAAATATATGTATAGCACATAATTATATATCGTGTTTGTATTTGTTGTGAAATCTATCTATTTTCTGAAAGAATCTATTGTTTAAAAGGTAGAAAATTATTAAGGTTTTTAAAATTTTTGAAGCTATTATAAGCCAACGAACCGATCACCTAGCAAGTTCATTTAGATTAAGGATTATCTCGGCGTTCATCCTTGCGATTGCTCGAAATCCAATTTAATGTAAATGCATTCGACACGGAATCCAATTAGAAGACGCACACGAAGCGGGTGAAAAGTATCGCCATATTTCCGATACTCGGCCATTTAAAACGACATTATCGATACATTACTACCTAGACGAGTATCGTGTTTTCCGTAAGATAAAAAAGAAATTGTGACCAATTATTGAAATTGATCTCTGATTCATGCCGCACTTTACTTTTATAAGGGTCGGTTTTTCCGTCACGGCTTAAACGACTCGAATCTTGGTTAAACTGCGACGATTTACTTCTGTTCGTACAAATGTGTGATTTAAATAAAACACGGAAAGAGTAGTGGAATTAAATTAAATGTGTGTCATGTATTTTCATTTTTTGAAAAATACGATGCAGAAAAATAAAGAGGATTTAAAAGTAACATTTTTAAAAGTAACAATGAAAGAACTATTCTAATGATTTTTGTGTAGTTATCTTACTGTTTAAATAACCAACATCTTACCGTTAAAATAATCTAAATTTCAACAACGGTATTAAACTAAATCTTATATTGAAAAATAATAGAATAAATAACGAGAAGTGTCTGAATAATAAACGATAAATTATAAAAACTAAGTTTAAGTGAAATCTAAACTGTTATTGAAAAATGAGACCTCAATTTATTGCTACAACGATTGTAAAAAGAACCGAAAGAAAATATCGAAACTTAGTAGCATGAATTAATAATATAATTAGTCTACTGGTGTAATTAAATTCAATTGCTTCGAATTGACTTTAATTAATTAAATGTCACCATGGACATCTGCGTCGTGGTAAAACGTTATCTATTTAAAAGGAACGTTTTAGCCGTTAAAACGTGGAAATTATGTCAAAACGTTGTTTCGCCATCGAGGGAGAAAGAAAGAACACCGAGAAGAAAAAGAAAATTCAGCTCGACTTAACGTTAAGACGTTAAACTTTTATCGCGCGACACCGATAAACTTTAGCAAGCAACGAGCCACGGTGTTGCTCGTTTATTTTGCGCCATTTTTTCTTCTTTAAAAATCTCATTGCTACTCTGCTCGCATTCGTTCTGTAAACTCGGTCGAACGTCGCCATTTTATTGTCGAAGATAAATACTATACATTATTTGATGATGTAATTATTGGTAAAGAATTGGTTTTGTTATTAAGGTTAACTTTACGTATTTGTTAAGTAGGTTAGGTTAACTAGGGAACAAATATACGTCTTTATGTCAGTTTGTTACTATGTTGATATTTTTGAAGATCTTTACGTATTCATTTGTGTATTAATTTATTTATTAAGTAGGCTAATAGGGCGCAAAAGGGTGTTTTCGATTTGGTAGTTCAACGAAATAAAATTTGTTCACATACAGATTCATTTTTGAGAAAAGTGAATTTGAAAATTTATCACGTGTTTGTAAAAAAATGTGTTAAATATATATTATATTGTGTAATTATATGAAACAGCAATATGTATTATAATATGTACCTTTATGTAGTATAAGTGTATAGTATAATATACATTATAGTATAAATATGTATTGTAATATATGTAGAACTACATGTATTACATGTATGCAGTACAAACATGTATCATAAATTATAAATATAAAAACACATTTCAGTGACACTAACAACTATACCAACTATTTCACAATGTTCACTAATTAAATGACCAAAAAGTCTGTATAATTGCAATGTTTCGTGTCAGAAATAAATTTTCATGAAAACGCTTGAAAAATTCTCAAAATTAATTTTCTCTAAAATGACTGCATGCGAATTAATTTTACTCTACATCCTTGACATATTTTTTTATGCAGATTCATCTCTTTCTCGATTATATCACTACACCAGCAAACGCTATAAAACCCGTACAGGGTGTCCCACTAAAATATGGCACCCGAATACTTTTTCCAATTATGAAAACATAAAAAATATTTTAATCATAATTTCATTGACATTATTCAATGTCCATAATTTAACAGCAGTAAAATTACATGTAAAACATTTTCAGCGAGTTCATAATTAAAAAAGGTATTCAGAAGATTAAATTTAAATGAGAGCTTAATGAGAGATGATATTTAAATGTGCAAATGCAGTAATAAAATACAGTATTAAGGTTTTTAAGCAACTGGCAAAGATTAATTTGTTATGAATTATGTAAGGGATGTAAAATACGAAGTTAAATTATGTAAGTAATGAAATTATGTAAAAGTTCACAGGGAAGTTGAAGAATACAAGGATTTCTAAACAACATACGACACAAGTGATCAATCGATGCAGTTGTGTCAGACCACCGTTCGACCTCGATCTACTTTAACCAATTACCTCAGTCGGTCGACGAATGTCTCTCCTGAGAGTCTCTCTTGTCTGAAATCATTCGCCGAATTACAAATAGCTAATTAAACCTGTACTGGTGCGAATAAAATTCTGGATTAACTAATCTGTTATGCGTGACAAATCGTGTACATTTCTTTCTCTCTTCTAATTTTTAATCAAAGCATTTTTAACTTTCGTTTCCAAATTTCTAAATACATCTCCTGTACTCTAAAAGTACTGTGCCTCTCAAATTTTTTTGTTTTCAGTGTTCTATATTTTCAAATTTTTTAACTGTGACTTTCTATATTTCAAAATTTCTAAATTCCAATTTCCTATATTTCTAAATTTCTAAATTCCAACTTTCTATATTTGTAAATTTCTAAATCCCAACTTCCTTTATTTTTAAATTTCCAAATCCGAATTTCCTATATTTCTAACTTTCTAAATCCCAACTTCCTACAAACCCAAATTTCCATATCCCCCAAATCCCCATATATTCCGAGCTGTACAACTCTAAACCCACATGTACACAAAGTGCACAGTTCCAAGTTTCTACGTTTCCAAATATCAACAACCGCTTTCAACAAACACCCTAATAAGAAAATCTGTAAAGAAACAAATAAGAGACAAAGAAACTACTGCAACATTTCAACTCCTTGACCAATACATTTAAATAATCACTTTGAATAATCTAAAATAAAGAACATAACCAATGTGTACGTAAAAAATTTCGTAATTCTATTTCACATGATTCACGTGACTGAAAATTGTAGATTCACGGAACACCCGGTATATGGCGTTCGTGCAACACGCGGCCAGATACGTTTCGCGATTTAATGAACACGTAAATCTAAAATTCTTCGCCGCGATACTATCTGCACTCGAACAAGCCCGCTGATAATCGTTTCTCGGCTTCGAGAGTTCATTTACGCTCTCGGTTACATACCGTCGGGTCTTTTTTTACCCGGCTGGAACCGCGAGCTGTTGGTGGCATTGATTTACGTAGCGATTTATGCATCACACGGACACGAACAGAGGTTTCCAATGGTAATATTACCCGTAATAATTCCACGTCAAACACAGATGTCCCCAGTCACATTATTTGCTACACGCATTATTACGAATCACGCTTGTTACTTGAACACCATAGACTCCTGCACGCGAAGTTTCCTTAATGATGGGGTCGTTGAAACTTCCGCGTTTTGCTTCAAAACTCATCAATCGCCGGTGTAAAACTGAGATATGGCTGTTTCGGGACGTGTGTTAAGCCCCTAGACCCAAAAGTTGGTGGACACATATCCCTAGTGTTTCCAGATTCTTATTTCAGACACCTAGATTTTTATTATAGGTTTCCACATTTTTAATATTATTGAATTTTAGATTTTTATTAATTCAGATTTTTAGATTTTTATTATTATAGGTTCCCAGGTTTCTAGATTTGTATTCTAGGTTTCTAGATTTATATTATTCCACGTTTCTATATTTTTATTACTATAGGTTTCTAGAGTTCCTAAATTTATTCTGGATTCCTAAATTTATATTATTCTAGGACCCTCGATTTTTATTGTTGCATACTTCTAGAGTTATTATTTTATGTTCCTAGATCCCTAGATGTCTAGGTCTTTAAATCCTTAAATTACTAAATTCTTGAATTTCCAATTTTCTAATTTTTCAAATTAGGAATTTTCAGATTTGTAAATCCCCAAATTGCAATATTTTCCATGATATATCCATTAAATCCCTATATTCCCTAGATCCCTACAGTTTTAGGTCTCTAAATACCAGAGCTCTATATTTTCAAATTTCTACACCCCTATACGTCTACATCCTTATACCCCTATGTCTCTGTATTTCTATATTCCTATACATCTACATCCCTATATAAATCTCCTACATTCTTAGATTTCTCTATACGTATGTCCCTATATTTCCACATTCCTACATCCCTACATAAAATCTAGGAATAATTTTAGTAAAATTTTCCGCGTCGATAAACAGCGAATCCGTAAGCGAAACGCAATATTTCAAAAAATGGCGTTAACAGCCCTCATTTGCAGCGCATAATTTTCAACGAAGCCTTTTGAAACAGACATGCGCTCGGTTAAAATAAATTAATCGTGCAACTTCGTGACAGAATATCACGATTATTTCCCGAGGAAAAATAAACGAGATATTCGCTTCATCTAGCAGCTGTGAAACAGAGAATACCGGAGGAAATTTCAACGGAGATTCCCGGACAAAAGAGTCCCGTATCGCTCGAGGTGTTTGCGAACATCGCAAACTCTCTGTTTAAACAATGTCGGCCTTGTCTTGACAAGTATGGAATTTACCAACGAAACGGTCTAATGTTATAAAATAAATGATCGATGGAGATTCCACGGAATTTCCGAACGGGAAGGGAATTGTAACGGAAATTCGACGGGAAGTTGGCCGAGTTTTCTTTTGCCGAAAGTGGAGATAAAAATTCCGCGGAACCGCGAAATTCAAACAATCCCATTGTTTCCGGTTGTGTATCAACCCCGGCCGCAAAGAGGAACAAACAACTCGCCGTTGCTCGAATATTCTTTTCCATTTCGAATTGTTTCGTTTCGTCCACTTGAATCCTGTTGTTTTTCCCTCTTTCGTCTGCGGGCTTCCTTCGACGGTAAATAAAATCGTGCCAGAGCTGCCCGCCCGAATTCGCTTCCGATTGCATTAATTATCGGGTGTGACCACGATAATGGCCTGTCTGCTTACTAAATTACACACGATCGTTATCGATTCTTCGTGTACACCCGTCAACTCGCGTTCCTATCGCTGTACAGTCGCTGATCCCGGCGAGTGAATTAAAATCATCGGCCTTGTGCGCGCAGAATTTCCTTCTCGATATATTGCAGGTAGGAGAGATTTTAGTACCGAGAATTATTGGTACAGTTGAGAGTAAATATTTTTTTGGGTACATGTAGAAATTTGGGAATTTAGAAAATTTAGGGAATTTAGGAAATTTAGGAATTTAGGTAATTTAGAAATTTAGGAAATTTAGAAAGTTTAGGTAAGTTAGGTAATTTAGAAATTTAGAATTTTAGGAAGTTAGTAATGTAATAATTTAGAAATTTAGAATTTTAGAAATTTGAGAATGTAGGGAATTTGGAAATTTAGTAACTTGGGAGTCTGGAAATCTAACTTAGAAATTTGAATACTTCAAAATTTATAAAAGTTTGAAATTTAGTAACAAAAATTTAAAAAGTTTAGGACTTTAAAAATGTTAACACCGAAATTTAGAAATTCACGGCTTTAAAGATTTGCTGGCGCGATAGATTTATTTGCGTGAAGCTACAGATATTACTGCCGAGAGGATGGTTTTGTGGAGATAACGGATTTATTTATTTATTTTCAATTTCAGTTTCAATTCTAGTGTATCGAGTATTTAAATAAATTGCGACTGCTATTTTTTGGTAATTAATTGCTGCCCATAAATGTGAACAGTGGTGAACATATTTATTTTAAATTATAGATATTATTGAACCACTTTCGTCAAACTGTTATATTGACTGTTATTGAGATAACAATTTATTTATTCACTTTTTTATTTCAAGCTTGATATACACGCACTGAACTAAAATAACTGCGTTTATTAAATTATTCCACAAATACCTACGATGAGAAGAAAATGTAATATACCTTTACTGTAATTCATGAACATTGATAAGAAGTTCCTATTTACTTAAAAGTATGAATTGCTTTATATTTATTTCCCTAATCTAAAAAATAGATGTACTAATTTGTAATCATAGCAAATCATATTAAAATACTAATTTATATTTTATTAATTATTTATTAAAATATTACATTTAATAATATAATAATAATAATTTTAATAATATTAAATATTATATATTATTAAAATTAATATGTGTCTCAACCTCAAGCTAAGTACCCTGTTCTCCGACATTTAATTAACAAATAGACATTTCAATCTCAAATTTACCCATCCTAATTTTGACGAATTACTCGTATTTTTTAACCCCAAGAAAATATATAACGTATTTAATTTGATTCTCGAAAATGACAATATCTATACTTCCATCAGAAGTATACTTCCATATTTTATCTTCTAAAAAATAATTTCCCAATATATATTTATTTTTCAATTATAAAATGTACTATTTTCAATGTATACTAACAACTTTAACACCTCGCCCTTTATCCCGTCTATTATTATTATTTGTGAAAGAAATAGATGCGTTTCGCGTGTCGCGGTCCCATAAACATATTTTCCCTCCGGTTTTAACCTTACACCGCATTTCTAAGTGTTCGCGTTACATGCAAATCTCGCATTCGACGACACGCATCCCCTTTAAAAATCAAGCTCTGTATGCGACTCACCTGGACGATCGCGACGCCTAACCCTTGTTTTTCACCTGCGTGTACGTACGCTACCTGTCCCAATGTGCGACTGGCGCATTCTGGGTACCGTCGGTACCTTTTATAACCTCTCGGTGACACGGCCCTGCGCGCAACGCCACGCAGTCTCTGTGAAAATCAGTGCCGTGTCTACACGGGTGTCGTTCGCCCTGCAATTTTTTTTAACCCATTCACTACCAATCAAATTTAGAACGTTTTAATCATTTCATTGAAATTTAGAACGTTGCTGATTTTATTTTAAGGAAACATAGACTTTCACAAAATATATTTAGTTGCAAATATAGTAAATGATTTTACAGTACTAAAAAATACTACGAGGTATCTCGTGGCAGTGAATGTTAAGAAAAGATCCGGGAAGATATCAATTTTTTTCGAATGTCTTAAGGTCCTTCGTAAAAATCTACACTTTTTTCTTTTTCAACCCGTGATCTCCCCTTTTGTGATTTATCGTTAATTTTATATGAACTTTTATTTCTTGTTGATTTAGAGTCTTCGTATTTGGTACGATTTTTATTCGGGATAAGATATTGAATTTGCGAGACTTGTTTTTAAATATGATCAATGTTGAGGATTTATTTTATATTTTGTACTTTTTCTTTTCGTACATGTTATTGGTTTTTGATGTACTATTTTGGGAAGTGTTAGAATGTATCTATTGTTCACGATTGTTATTTTTGGATGTACATAGTACGTCGTTGTACTAGGTAATTTTTAATGAATCCATGTACCAGATCATTTTTAATGAGCTCATATTTCAGATAATTTTTAATGCATTCGTGTACCAGATAATTTTTAATGCACTCATGTACCGTATCATTTTTAACGAATTTATGATCATTGCTTCATTAGTTAACATTCTTAAAAAATTTCTAGTACACATATAATCATTAGTAGTAGGTCACAAATGAATTTATATAAGTTTACTACTTTATTTAAGATTTAAAAAAATTTGTAGTGCGGAGAAAATTAGGGATAGAGATATTTTCTAAAGATAAGACTAATTTTCATAATGATAGTAGAAAGTAAAATAATATGTTATAAATGTGATGAAGAGTATAGCTTCGATTTATAAACTGATTACTAATGATACTCTAATTATGAATAAATAATGTAATCACTGGTTGTAATAATGTTTAATTAATGGAATAACTAGTGTTGTTTAATTTTGTTAGAAGCAGAAATATTATTCGTGTACGAGCATCCATGCAGTACAAATACGTTTAGAAAGTAAACATTTTTTCAAGCCGGTTGAAACTACGACCCACGTTATCGATTTAGTTAGAGTAATTGGAAACCTAGGTACTCTACAATCTACATCACGTAAAACGTGGAGTATACACTGTTAGTTAAAATAATACTGAACTGCTTGAAATAAGATCTTACAACCTCTGTATGACCTAATTTTTATATGTATTGATACTTAACAACATCTATTTTGTAGCAAACTTGTATCCTCACAACAATTTACAAATTTTGCTACAAAAAGAATAGAAGAAGATAAGTTACAGAATAAGAAAAGTTAATAAAAATTAAAGCAAGGAAAATATTATTTGAAATTAACCTGTAGCGAAATTGATTAAAATTATTTAAAACTGTTAATAAAAACGTTTTTCTTAGTATCGAGGACCATGATATGGTTTAGTTAAATTATACAAGAGAGAAGCAGAGGAACTTGCCAGTTCATGGGTCACAAAACTTTAGAAATACCATCTGGTTTACGAGTTATGTGGTTCGGAACTGTAGTTAGTGGTAACGTGGTAGTATTTAGTTACTATTTTCTCAACGAACGCAAAATTTACGATGTCCAAGCTAAGAGATATCGATCGGCGATCACCAGACTTTATGACACGATGACAATTTGTCAACCGTGACTGGTCAAATGAAAATGAATCTCTGTTCGTTCCTTCAATTTTTCATTCGACGATTGCTATTTTCGGACCATTTCCATAATCGAACTCGCCGTCCTTGATATGTATGTACGCGTAAAGAAATGGAAAGTGTTGCGTGAAAATCAAAAGCCTAACTCGCTACGAAGATTATAAGTTGAAAATTGAAAATTTGAATTTTAGAATTGATAGTTGATAGTAAATATCGAAGTTAAAAATCGAAAGCTGAATACTTAGAAAGTGGACACTGAGAATACATAATTTAGGAATTGAAAAGTTGAAGATACTTTAAAACTACACCTAAGAAAATGAAGAATTTTTAAATTCCGATCCGAAGACTAAAAAAACTGAAAATTTTAAATTATGAAAATGGAAATTGTAATCACTATACTTCGTAGTTGGGAACTGTAAGCCCCAACTCTGAAAATTTGATAACGGAAGCTTAAAGTATGACCACGGAAGAGCAAGAATGTAAATTTTGAAAATTGCCCGATAAAAATGTAAAACCTTCAAAAATAAGAGCAAGAATACAGAAATAAAATCGGAAAGAGTGTCACGTAACTGAATAAATTTGTGGAAATTAAATCTTACAGTCGACTTGGAGTTGCCTGAAGAGGATCGCAAGAAACGGGTCTAGAGAGTCCAATTAAAGATCGAATAGCGGATGGATACGTGCTCGAGGGCCAAGAACAATCTCTTCGATAAAACGTATAATTACTTTAAGCCGTGATCGTTCTTGCATCCCTTATTTCTTGAAGGCTTTAAAACGACGCGATGCTCCTTTTGCTGCCACCTGTTCGAGAGCCACTGGACAAAATCGTTCGAATTCCATTCGACTGTGAACTACAGCCGATAAAACAGAGACGCGGGAGTGCTTTCGGATACTGGCGAAGCTTGCACGACTTTACCAACGAGCAGCACTTTGTTATTCTCGTGGTCGGAAACTTACCCTACTGTGTCTGATATATGACCGACCTATACCACTTATTCTACTTGCGCCACGAAATTTTTCATCACTCTTGTTTTCATTAAATTGAATATTTTTTAATGGACATGCAAAATTTATTTCATAAATACCTTTCATAGTGAAATATTAAAGCATAATTTTTATTGAATTTTTGTTATTTTATTGTTGATTGTTTGATTTATAATTTTTTATTGATTGGAAGGTTAATCGATTAAGGTCGTCGTAATTAATTTTTTATTGTCAATTGAAGTATTAATAAAAAGGATAACTTTCAGAAGATATAACAAGAATTTAACGGAGGAGTAATTATTTAAAGTCAAAGAATATTTAATAATAGAAAAATTGTACAATAATTTGTTTTAATGCATGCAATAATTAATTGCTTTGTAGTGAATGTACATGTATAACACTAGTATCTAGATCATAATCGAATCTATCTAGATTATATCTAATTGTACAGATCATAATCTAGATTATAATCTATGTACATTATAATGCACCTATTAATGAATTTAAACATACTTTCACAAGTTTTTTAATACGTTCCACATTATGGTTGTTTATGTACATATTTTAGCAAACTTCCACAAACATTTCATCGTATTGTTAGCAAGTTGTTTTATCACTTTTTGTAAATGTTTTAATGCGTTTTATACTGCTGTCTATACGCGTTGCTATATAGGTGTTCGTTTTATTGCCGTGTTTTATGGCGCAATTATTTCCGCGTAGATTTGCATGCGTATTTTTAAATCTCTACACGTGTTCGGATACTTGTGAAGTTAGAAGTGTTTGTTTATTGCACGCTTGTACGAATAAATCTGCATACGTTAACCGTTGTACGCAGGAAAAGAATGCATATCGTCGGAGACACGAATCGATAAGAAAAGTTTCATAACCATCGTGACTTTTGGTTTCGGGGCTTTATAATAAATAAATTATCATTTTGTAAATTATTCTTGAATTCACGATTTCAATTGAATTGTCTGTTTCGCCAGAATTTTATGGCAAAAAAAATTTCTATCAGTTATCCCAAATTTTGTCACGTTTCAGTTTTTACAAAAGTTTGCATTTTTGTTTCTTTCGCATATTTTAATTAATTATATTAATTTTGTATGTACAATATACAATATGTAATAAATAGAAAAATCAACTGATGCAATTATATCCCTATCTTGTATTTTTAATATCACAAAATGTTTGAAAAATATTTCTGACAAAATGTTCATGACAAAAATTCGTTTAATAAAGTGAAACAACGGTATTTGAAAATTTCCAAACATTTTAAGCAACCATTCAAAGTCACTTCGCATACTTTATACTCCAACATAGATTTAATACGAGTTCTCCGTAGGGTCGTGTAAATTAATAATCGAAACAAATTTTTCTAAACAACGCACAGTTTAACATTCTTTCCGATCACTTATCATTCCACCAGCAAGACGGAATTTCTTTGATTATTCAGTTTAGTCGAATACTTCTGTTGGATTTCCCTCGGACGACGAGGTATTTTAATTCACTGATATCAAACAATCGCACAGAATAGTTTGGAACTATGTTGGAACAAGTTTGAAGTCTGACCATGCACGTCTCGTACTACTTGCTAGTAGCCATCTGCACGGTTTCACTTTAACAAGTTGAATGCTGTGGGCTCGACGATAAATATAATATGCTCGAAAAACAGAGGGAACTTTAAGAACATTACTGACGATGTGAATATTGTATGAGAAGTGTGAGATAGTTAATCAAAAGTAGGTAGGTAGATCAAAATATAGAGTAGATGACAAAGATGATATTATTAATATTTTGACTACATTTCTTGGTTTCATGATTATAAAGGAAATAACAATATAGTAATATATTTGCAAATATTTCTATATAGACTATATTGACGTACATACATACACATGTATATTACGTATATTATAAAACATATGTATAACTTTTAGCAAGTTAAAAGGAGAATAATGTAATAGCTTATTATTTTAGAAGAAGGCTCTAAGTATGTAGATTGAAATATAGATATAAGTATAAATTTAAATACAAGCAAAAACATAAAAATAATCTCATCATCTCATGTGCAACTTTTCGGTGTATGAACCTAAAATTGTGCACTCAAATATGCAAACAAAATTTTATTTCTAATAAAAGACCCAAAAAAATGATCTGTAAAGAAAAAGAAGAAAATTCAGAGGAAAAAAGTGCAAAGGATAAATATTTATGTGAAATTAACAAAAGATCAACATTTGTTAAGAAGTTCATAAAAAAATATTGGACGTAGTATCTAACAAGCTCTGCGTCAGAAAAAAAGAAGAAGAAGAAGAAGGAGAAGAAGTTTTAACGAAACATGAAACCATTGCTGCTGAAAAGGATCGTCAACAGTTAGGTAAATTAAGCTGTGCCATTAGTGAAAAGAGGTGTACACTTATTAACAGAAGAGAAACGTTCTTTCATCTCTAATAACTATAACTCTAGACTGCGTATAGTACACCGGCGGGTAAAAAACAAAAAAATAAAAGAAAAAAAAATTGCATGACTCAGAGGAAACAGTAATTAGTCATCCATCATGCTCTCGTATCCCGACAGTAACAAATTATATCGTACTATCATCCTTCTTCGATCATAAAAACACTTTCTAAAGGGACGTTTGATGATTACGAAGAAATCGAGAACGTTATCTCGAATTACTTTCAGCGGAAGAACGCTGATTTGTGCGGCACAAAAACTGATGAGTTATCGAAAAAGTAGAAGTCTCGTTAATTTCTTGTTGTGTCGTGATTGGGAGAATGATTTTGAGGGGAGTCGAGTGGTTCCGAATTTTGTAATTTAGGGATTTAGAAATATTAGAATATAAGGTAGTTTAGGAGTGTATTTGAAGGTATTCTATTAATGAATTTACTAATTTAGAGATTTGGAAATTGGAATTTTGGATATATAGAAATTACCAATTTTTAAGTTTGAGAAGTTTGGATTTTTGTGGTATAGAAATTTTCAGTGTTGGAGTTTGAAAATGCGAAAGTTTGGAAATTTAGGAATTGAACAACATAGAAGACTTAAATTTTCAATTTCCCAAATCTGAGAAATCTTCTAATCTGTTAAACTTCTCCAACACAAACTTAAAACTGTAATACTTCATAAATTAAAATATGTAGATATTTCACAATTGAGATAACATCACTGAAATAATAAATAAATAAAAAGATAGTTACTACAAAATAAGAAAACTAGTTTACAATTTTTACTGAATTCTTACGTCGTCAAAGACACAAACATTGTCATGTTTGTCGTGCTTCAATTAATACAGGTGTTCATATGCGATGAGGTAAGTACAAGTGTTCAGTTAATTACAATTTTAATTGATGCAATCGAAGTTCCATTTCAGGCGTACATTTTCTACTTTGTATAACAAAAATAAACTTTTCGAGTTTAGTATGATTCTCGTTCCGTACGAAATCGTAGAAATCGAGGTGTTCGGAATGAGAAGTAAAGAAGCTCGGAGCAAAAAGTCGATCAGTAAATCTTGACTGTTGACGTAGTAGCAAGAGGCGAATAAATAGATCGGTCGGACGCAGAAATAAAGCTGTTGGAATGCAACGAGAAATACAATGACTCACACGATCGTTCACATCATCAAGCTAACATTTATTTCTGTTGAGAAATCATATTCTGCTGATTCGGTTATTCACTATCGGAAGTCTAATATTCCTAACCTACATTACATTAACGTTCAGTATATTCACGTTCGAAGCATTTTACTGGTAAATCTTAAAGAATTTATTGTTAAATTTACGGAGGATGTATAAGGATTCAATTTTACAATTTAACTTTTCATATTTCTACCTAACATTTTTTATTTCTACCATGTTCTTGATTTTCTTAATATTTTGTATTCTCTCAATTTTTAATGTGCAATATTTAATTTTCAAATCATTTTATTATATAATAAAATGTTATCTTGTGACAATATTTTAGTTGAAAATAATTTGAACTATTAACAATCTGTTTTGACAGAAAGTAAAACGATAGCAAATAAAAATAAAGTAGAAATAACAGAAGAGTTTATACAAAAATTTATGACTGGCTATATTTGAGATTTATTCCAAATGAATATTTATTTGAACGAACGCTCCGATTGGTATGCAAATTTATTTTGCATTTATTTCAAATAAAATTGAATAATTTCCTACAAATCTGTATTTTTAAAGAATATACATAATACTAATAATAATAATAATGATAATAATAATAATAATGACGATGATAATAATAAAATCACTAGTTGTTTATACTTCACAAACATTTTCTTTCATTAAATAATCCAATTGAAATTAAAAACCAATTTTGCACTGACATAAAATGTAACAATGATTTCTTCAAAATACTATCAATACATTATTTAAAGAATGAATTATAAATAATTTGCCCAATCAATATAATCAATTACAAATAATTGTTTAATAATTCCGAATACGTAAATATATTCCAGTGAAATAAATAACTATTTCCGAGAAAATGAGTAATCCACTGACAAAATCATAATGAATATCAACTCCGCATTAGTTTGCAATCGGTTAGTCAGAACAAACACGTGGTAGATTTATTAACACGATTTCCCGTCGACAGATTCGATTCAAGGTTTGATTATTCTCGATGTATTACGTTTCCAGGAAACATAACTTCCAACTTCCGCCATAGTTATCGAGACATGATAAACGCGAACGCGAAGATCGTGTACGCGACAGTTTCCCTCTGCTATTGCTCATTCAACTTCGAAAATATACATACGATAAAAACGAAATTTGTCTGCTGACGAATAATTTTACGTTACAATAACAAGACCAGTCTCAACTCGATAACACGAGTGTCATCGATAAAAATGAACATCTTTTTATTGGAAACGAAATCGAATGTTGTTTCAACTTTATCTACTTTATTTTATTTATTTTATTTGAAGCTTGTTTATCTTGTAAAATACTCCGAGTTAAAAGAGATCACAGAAATTGTTACCGTTGTGTAAACATGATGTTTGGAAAAATGTTAACATAAAATTTTAGACAATCATGTAAATCATTTTAAATACTCATATGAACATAAAATTTTAGACAACCATGTGAATCATATAAAATTTAATGTACCCCATTTTAACAAAAAAAATTAATATTATTCCCAGTGAAGATATGTGTTTTAAAGTTGAGAGATAAAAGCCGCAACTTTTTGCAGAAACTCAATATTTTGTAAAACGCGTTTTGCTTTTCAGACGTTCTTTGAATGCTATCGTTTCTATTTAATACTTTTATAAAGCTTTTCTTTTGTGAATGAAAAATCGTGGAAACAAAATGAAACAATGGCGATAACAGCGCCGGAAAAGAGATGCATAAATCCTTTGAAATGTAGCGGGAAAAACAGTAATCCACTTTAGCCGATTTAAATGGTTTATGTTCATTCAAATGTTTAATAATTCCCACGATTGTA
The DNA here is from genome assembly GCA_036983795.1 of Megachile lagopoda. Taxonomy (NCBI): domain Eukaryota; kingdom Metazoa; phylum Arthropoda; class Insecta; order Hymenoptera; family Megachilidae; genus Megachile; species Megachile lagopoda. The sequence goes on from CM072787.1 coordinate 9,590,044, forward strand.
AATGAATGATACAATTAATTAAATACTATACAGGAGAGGTTATGCAATGTTCTTTATTCGTTAAATCAGAACTAACAAAAACATACTTGTACATGTACTATCATTAAAACTGAAATTAGAATAAATCAAATACCCATAATATGGGACAAATAATAATGATCAAAAAAATTATTCAATCATACATTATTCCTTAACAAAAAAAGTGATGTATGTACAAAATGTCTCAGTAATAATAACTGCGTATAATGAACGAGTAAACCACAACCTCCATCATAAAATGCAAGTTCCAAACCCAATTAGCTGTCAGACATAATCCACGACAGTAATGATACATTTGAAACTAGATGTCTTTATAACATAATGGGCACAGGAGTATCATACGAGATAGAAAAGACACGAATAATGAAATCGTAACACTTTTAAGTCTATAAGTAAACTGCCGTGCTAGTCTGAAACTTAATGGTCTGGTCGTCGGGCGACCTGTTTATTGATTTGTCAGCATCAGCATTTAAAAAGAACGTTTCTTTTCTTGCACACTTCGAGGTGAACGTTCTATAACCTTTGACCCTTCACCTTAAGATTGGCAAAGCAGTCGTTAGCCATCCAACCGAGCTTGGCACGTCGACAAGTGTTCGTCAAATGACCTATTATACGGACCAGTCACAATTATCTCGCTTCAAAGGTAAATAGCCGGAGAACCACCCTCCTTCGTACTCGACATCTTCGTTATCGAATATCATTTGCATCCTCGATCAAAGATAACTCGTACCTCCTAATAACGCCATTTTTGCGGTGTGAAGCCTATTCGAATAAAAGAAATTGCAAATTGGAAATATTTGTGGTGAAATATTTCCTAACATCTCGAGGACTCGGTACGAAGATTTACGTTCTTGCTAGATTTTTATTAAGCTGCTACAAGAATATACTAATTATGTTTTAACGTATAAGGAGAAATATAATGGATCAAGATTATAGTTTAATCACGACTGAAGTTCTTCAGAATACGTTGCTATAATAAGCATACAAGTAATTGATTAAGCAGTGGAATTCTTGGCAATTCATAAACGTGCAAATTGCATCGAAAAATGCAATAATACCAATTGCTAGCAATGCCTCGCGTCACTCAGTTAATCTCAATTCACCCGTTAAAATACCAATGATTCTGACCCACATTCTATCCCCAAAATCTCCTGTCGCTTTCACGTATGCATTCGTGGATTCATTTTATTCAATCTCCAAATTATTAGCATGCACCTGCATAGACTTCGAATTGGACCTTCGGTATGAATCAATAATTTAGGCGGAATTAAATGCTTAACAATCCACAGTGTCATTAATTACACGATGTAATTGAAGGACTTGAACCCAGATACTTCCTGTATATGTTGCTAGACTTCCACATATGTTCACATATTGCATACTCATATTTCGCATATTATATTTTCATATTTCGAAATATTTCAATTATATAAATATCCACATTTCAATCAATTACTAGACACTATTTAATTGAACGAGTTGGAACCATATACTTTCTGCACATGTTGCCAGACTTCCACATGTGTTCACATATCAGATACTTACATTTCATGTATATTATACTTGCATATTTCGACATGTTCTAATTGTATAAACATCCACATTCTAATTAATTACTAGATACTATGTAATTGAACGATTTGGAGTCATATGTATTCTGCATGTGTTACTAGACCTCTACATATGTTCACATATTAGATACTCACATGTTCTGTATATTATACTTGCATATTACGAAATATTTTAATTGTATGAACATCTTATATATCCATATAATTTCTCCATATGTTTTTAGATCTTTACATATGTTCACATATGAGGCACTGATATTTCGTAAGTATGATCGCATATTTTGAAATATTTTACCTGCCTAACAACTCACAGTGCCATTAATCATACACGCTGTAATTGAAGGACTCGTATTAAGTTAATACAGAGGTAATAGATACTTTAAATAAATAATTGGGGTTGGCTTTAAAGAAATTAGGTCCGTGCACGGGGTGTGGCCATCGAGTACATCAGACTGTCGGGCACCCATGAACAAACCCCAGAACGCCTGGCGTCCCATATTTCGAGTTATTGCCGGCAGTAATTGCTTGGGAATGAAATCGATGTTGGCCGACTTGCCAGAAGAAAGGAAAAGAGATTTGATCGCGTTTGTTTGAGCTCGATTCTCTGCACCTATCCTTGAGGCCCTATTTTTTAACGATCTTGCATATCGATCAGGGAAAACAACATCGATCAAACGTCGACACGAGAAAATTGCGTTGTGTTGTCAATTCTCTACACGTGTAACGATTACAGCCGAGTTATCCGTGATACTTGGCTATTTAAACGGCGAATTGCTATGCAAAAAATGTTTTTATTTTTATCAATGTTATCGAGTCTTTCCACGAAAATGCTTATGCAGTGGAAAATACGTAGATCAATTAGATTTTTGTTGTAAGCTTACACAATCGTTACGGGGTTGTTCTTTTATCAATTAATATACAAATTTTGTTGTTATTTCGGCGTCGAGTTACGTTCTCGTGATAATTCCGAGACAAACAACGATCTTTTTGTCTCGCGCTCGAATTGTCGATGGAAATGTAGCGTGTCCATTAAGGAAACTTATCGTGGCTGTTAACGATCGTATAAATAATTCATTCGTTTCTCGCACGAACGCGTTTTTAAGCCACGAGCGACCCAGCAATCGTAGAGCAACGTTTTCTCCACAACAACAGTGTGGGGACACTATTTGAACTAGGCAGAAATTTTATCCAGACATGGTCAGTTTTATGGGGTTTTTCTATGACGAAGTGTAAAAAATTTCATACGATAGTTTGCAGTAATTCATACGTATCAATGGTTTGATACGATCTAGTGAATGGTAAAACAAAATGGATGACTACTGGAAATGTTAACTGAAGTAAATTGAAGGATGACTGAAGTGAACTTAGTGAAATGTAAAGTTGGAAAATTGTAAAATAGTGTTCAAGTAAAGTTGAGTTAATTGAACTCAAATAAAGATGAGTTAATTCAAGTCAAACTTAAGTTAAATACAACTCAAACAAAGTTAAGTAAATTCAACTCAAAGTTGAGTTAATGCAACTTAAACAAAGTCAAGTAAATTTAACTTAAACAAAGCAAAGTTAATACACCTCGACAAGCTCGAGTCAATTCACCTCAAATGACGTGATAATTCATTTCGTAGAAATTTCAGTTAATTTAATTTAATTGGGCAAATCGCAGTAGTGGGATGAAACCGAGAAGGTTAATGAAACCGAGCCTTTTTTCACAATTACATTGCAATTTTTAATTCGCCACGTGTACAAAGTACGTTTAAAAAGATGTATTAGACGTATTATCACACGGACATCATGAAAGAGGTCAGGCATCGCACGCGACCTCGCGAGATACGTGTGATCGAGCACGAACGCAACCTGTACCCTCTGTTTGCGATTCGAGAGAATCGAACACGCCGCGCCACTTGTCGTTACGTCGATTAAGGGAATTAAACGAGAGGGAAAAAATAGGAAAAGATCGAATCTGCGTGGCAGGAACTCGATCGAACCGAGACACTGTTAATCGATATCGCATGCTCGTGCTTCAATCAATGCGGCCTTGAGTTAACTCGCCTGGTGGGTGTATTTGTGCCCGATCGATTGATTTCGAGGAACTTTGTACTACAGAAGTTCTTTCAACATTACAAAACTTCAATCCCGTTAAAAAAAACTTTTTTTACTACAAAAATTAGAAATTATAATATGAAACTTTATATCCTTTAGAGAAATTCGGTATAATAATGCACATTGTTAACGTTAACACAATGGCACCTGGTATATAACTCAAAACACTCATATACTTAAAATAAGTAGAAATTTAAGTCTATGCACTTAAGGATAATTAATGGAAACTTAAGTAAACTTGGAGATTGATGGAATTGTTGATTTAAAGATGACTTACAGAAGTTTAAACAAATAACTCAGGAAAACTTAAATTAAACTTGTTTAATTTGCAAAGAATGCAAAAGTTTCTTGAAGTGGTATGCGAGTAGACGCAAAATGGCGGAACACTTTAATATTTCAGCTTGATATTCAACACGTTACCTTCGATAATTAAACGCGGACGAAAGAATACTCGGAATTTTATTTTCTACCGAATGGACAAAACGTGTATCGAGTTCGTCCACGAGTTTTTTTTCAATTGAAAAGTATACGATTTGCCGGTATTGAAAAATAGAAAAAAGAGAATAGCTCGGTCGCACGTGGCTGGTTGGAACAGTTTGGCACTTTTCCACTCAAGTACCGTTGGCTCTCACAACTTGTCAGTGGAATAAATACATTATTCGACCCTACGTGTCAGCTTTGGCAAGCGACAGAAAGAAGAGGAAAAAAGGAAAAGTTCGTTTCCAACCGGCACGAAAATAATTGATTGGAAGAACTTTATCTTCTAGCCGACATCGGTTCCGTTTATGTCCAATAAATGCGAATTTATTTCAGTACTCAAATCTACCATCTACTGAATTATTTGTAAATGATACAAGGAAACTAACAAAATAATTTCGCTAAATTTTATTTTATATACTTTTCTTAACATAAGACACCTTTACAAGGTACTGTTAAGATTTGTAAGTACCTTAATTAAAATTTGTACGATGTGTAATTAGCTACGTTTTTAATTTGTAGTTAATAAATATCAGTCGCTATCGCAGGTATTATAATTTATTTTATTCTTCATAGCTGTTAACCTTTCAGAATTCTTTTCAAGCTATTATTTCTCCATTATTAATTACCGCCATTATCCGTTTCACCATAATCATACATCACATAATACTACAGATTCAGTGAAAAAATATTAATTTCAAACTGCATTAAATCGAGTGGTGTGAATCACAGTGGCGGCCATTTGCAATGGCACTAAAATTAATGGAAGTCCAAGAAATGTCCTTTTAAAATTGTGTAAAAGAAAATAAACATTTACCCACATTGGATCTTTATTGTATAAAGAAAGAATTAAAGAAGAAAGAACACATTGTATTAAATGTTATCGACAATATAAAGTAGAAATAGGGGGTGTTGCAGTTGCAGAGTGCCACTGGAGTCACCTTCCGAGTTAACGAAACAAAGTTTTAAAGAGGACAAAGAAAACAGTCTGATTTTTCGTTAGCAGAGATCTTATTTCGTAGTCCCCGTCGGAACATAGACATGAAGGTCTTTCTAAATAAATAAAGGATTCTTTCATGGCTCCGAATACCGAGGAAAGTTCAGCCCTATCACGCGAGCAAGTTCGGGGTTCAACGAAATAAGAGAGGCTTAAAGTTCGCGATAAGCAACGAGTTACTTCGCTGGAAGACGAAAATCAGGTTAACCTACAAATGAACGGAAGAAATCTCGTTTTTTTCCCCGACGGTATTTCCCTTTATCACGCCAACAAGTTTCTCCACGGCCTGGGAAAACGAGAGTGGCGCCCGGGTTCAATGACTCGCGAGAGTAATGAAATTTTCCGAACAAACGTGCTTCGACTTTCGTTGGAAATTGTTGGTTTAATGGCAGAAAGGCACGAATTTAACCCTTTGCGATCGACGAGTTCACCTTCACTTTCGACACCGAATTTACTCTCAAATCCCTCTTTTTAGATATTTTACCTTGGAGTATTGCGTTGGATATTGGTGTTGGACTTTGGTGATTTGGAAGTGATTTCAACGGTTTCAAATTCGGGACTTGGTAATTTGGGATTTGGAGATTTTATATGCTTTGAAACTTGGGAATTGTAGATGTATTTGGGAATTTGTATGTGTACTTGTATTGTATTTGTATTGAGAAATATAGAAATTTATGAATTAAGAAATTTAAGAACTAAGAAATTTAAAAACCAGGAAATTGGGAAATGAAGTGATCAATGGCAGAAAATTATAAAAAAAAAATAGAAGCTAAATATTAAGATTTTCGAGAACAAGAGATTAATAGAATGTAAGTATATTACAGGATCAGAGATGATAAAAACGGATAGATAATATTGCGTTATCGATGATCCTCCGTGAGGTGGAATATCTATCTGAAACGTCTGTAAGGAAACGCGAACCACTCGTCTCGAATAAAATTTTCATACGTATACGACCGATATTGCTTTGCAAAGGAGATGCATCCACTGATGCATAATTCGATGGCAACGTGCCTTTAACTGTAATGCTTCTTTTTTTTTCTTTGAATGCTATGTAAGGAGGTATGCTTACTATTTTAAGAAGACATCATTTCATAGTTCATAAAACAAATTAATAAAATTATGATACCTTTTATAATTACTTGGAAAGATTTTAGATGATCTCATAGATCACAGTCAGCCATTTTCTACCATAAAGAAAGATCACAGTAAAACAGTGAAAGAGCAAAATAGCCAAACAGTGAAATGCAGAAATGAGGAAATAGTGAAATACCAAAATAACGAAATAGCAAACTAGCAACCCATCAAAATAGAGAAACAGAAAAATAGCAAAACAATAAAATAGTATAACAACAAAACACTACTGCAGTAAATGTACATATAAAATACCATTATATTTCACCAAGAACATACGTAAATTAGTGCATTAAATATTAAAAAATAAAAGGCATAAATTATTTTAGAATGGATGCAGTTTTTAAAATTGCATCCTCTACATATCGCCAGCAGCTACGTTGTCGCAAATAGAACGTGGAGTAAACAGAATACCAAAGAAGAACGAACGAGCCAAAATATTATTCCGAATGACGATGATACATCGCGTGTGAATATTGTAAACGTACGAACAGATTTCGTGCTCGAGTACCCAAACGAAATATACGGCCCTGTTCGTGACTCGAATATTTCGATTCGTTCAATCGAGAATATACTTTCCGACTTTCAGCGCTGATTTCATACCTATTTTGCAAACGAAAAGGTAATAACGATTTAATGGATATACTATTGAAAATGGATAAGTTAGCTCTTCGTTGGGTTTATAAATTCACGTAGTTCTATGTATAGTTTCGCAGGTCCATTATTTAACCCCCGAACGGAGTTAGGTTAATCGTGACCCGAACCTATGGGATTTCTACTAAAGTTCAACCTGCCAATTTTTAAACGAGGTCTCGTATACTGCACAGAAATTCTGTAGAATTTAGAAAATAGAAATGGTGTGAAATTAAATTTGAATTGCAGTTCTATTATATAAAAATTACTAAATGTTGAATAATTCGCTTTACAATATTTAAAGGATCAGAATTTGGAAATTTAGGAATTTGTATATTCAAATAATTAATTTTAAATAAAATTAGCGTGCATTAAAGTTTTGGAGCAGAGTTGGACAAAAAATTATTTGATAAATTACTTCATTTATAACTATAAATGAAGTGAAGATAATGATACGATGAATAAGAAAGTAATTGAGACTCGTAATCAAAGGACATGATCAGGTCAACTACCATTAATCACGAAATGATTACTCTTTTGATCATGATTAACCTCTTATAATATTCTAAGAGATAATTAATGTACTTTCTGTATGTTTATCATGGTTGCATAAAAAGTAATAGAAGTTTGTGATGTTATTGGTGATTTTATCCAAATATAAGTCAAGTACTCTTTAAATGAATAAAAACGATTCATTACAGATATAAAGATTATATGTAATCAAAATAAAAATGATATGTAATTACGATAGAAATTATATGTAATTGCTTTCAAGCATAGAAATAATTAACAGTACAGGTTGAAGGATGAAGATTAATTAATGACAAATGAATCCAAGTTACAATATAAATTGATTGATTAACGATGCACTGGTCAAGATTACTACGAAAGTTAATTTGAGTAATTATAATTTAATCAAGATTGCAATACAGGTAAATTGATTAATGGTACATTAATTAATTAGTGCGTACCATTAATCAATATATGTACTGCTTGATTACTGGCAAATAAATCAAGGTTACAACATAAATTGATCGATTAACAATCAAGGTTACAATACAAAGTTAATGATTCATTAATCAAAGCTAAAATATAAACTGATTAATAATACATTAATAAAGGTTAGAATAACGATTAATTGACTAATAAAAAATCAATCAAGACTGCAACAAAAATTAAACAATTAACGATCGTGATTGCTTTTGAATAACTGTCCGACTCCATTTTCTAACCGCCTCGTAATTAAGAAAAGGATTAAATGAAGGATGCAGCGTAGTTTAATAACAGCGACGAGTTAATCGGATGAAAGAAAAAATCGAGATAGAAGGCCAAGAAGCAACACATCAGACTAGTAATTCGAGAGATCTATTGACCTTCGTTTTACAACGAAGAATTGTAACTCGAGGAATCAGTTCCTCATCATGAAAGGAGATTCTTGTGTCCTAGGGAATAGACTAGATATTGTTTATCCGATATGCGCTGTTGTCACCGTCGATTGAGTTACCAGGATTAAGTGCAAAGGTCATACCGTGGGGTAAATGAAAGGGGTGGTCCCGGGTTATGACCGAGCTATTTCTATGACGTCAACGATAATAAAATTCCACACTGTGACTAAATGAAATTTTTCTCAAACTTTAATTATTACACCACTTTAAAATCTTGCTGCTCGAGATTAGATCTCAGAGTCGTTATACTGCCATTTTGCTGTTATACTATTCTAGTGGTTTATTACTTCAGTTCTTTACTACTTAACTATTTGATTCATTCGTTATATTGCCACTCTATGACTGCTTCATTACTTCACTATTTCACTATATTGTTATACTACTATTTTACTGTTATACTATTCTGTTATTTTATTATTTTAATACTTTCTATTCTTTATTACCTTAGTAAATAGATTCTTTGTCATTGTATATATACTAAAATATCTCGGATAAATAAATTCGTTAGTTATTTTTAGCTATTAATTGTATTATTCGTTCTTGAAACTTCCGACGCATTCGGAATAATAATTATACTTGAGAACGCAGAAACGCGTCCGTGATAATTGATAACAGGCATTGCTTAACTCTCCAACAAAAGAAGACTCTCGCGAAGATATAAAGTTCATGCTGCAACTGTTTATCGCAAAAGAACGACTGACGATTAGTCAATTAAAAGGTTAAACGAATGTTGCGCTGCTAAGATGTTCAGAGCTCTTGAATCATCAGACCACCATCAATAATGTTTTAAGAAAACGTCACGATTAAACCGAGAACTTTTCCGAATTCCTATTAAAAACTTTCTTAATTGCAAGGTTCATCAGAAACTTAACATTAAACAATTTCTAATGTCTCCCAAGATAAATTTTAACGATTTAAAATATATTCTGCAAGTACTTTCTATAGTTTATCAATTGTTGCGACAAATAATAGTAAATTATAAAATTATACGCTCAGGGAAGATAATTATGAATGATAAGAAATATTTTCAATAATTTCTTCAATTATCAAATTTGTTATTCGTTTACTATTAAATTATTATTATTGAGTTTGTTACTTAGTTAAAATACAAAAATTTTATAGATGATTATTTTACGCTACTTGCAGCAGCATGCAGTGAAGAATTAAAAATCACCTTCAAGAATTTTCTCACAACTATATTTCAACCTATTGTATTGCAAATATGTTACATAAAATAATACATTACGAAATTTCTGCATCTTGCCAAACGTAAATAAACTGCATATTTTACTATTGTTGAAATTATTCAAGGTTTCATTTGTATTTATAGTTTACTGTCTTAGGCTGATATAATTGTAAATTTGCAATATTATATAATTTCTTTGTTGTCGCATACGTGCAATTTTTATGGACAAAAATGCTTCGAATCTGGCTCAAAAATATATCCATATAAGACACCAAATGTCTCCGTATGATATCATTGAATCTTAAGGGGAATCGATTAAAGGGGGTTGAAGTTATTACAACGTAAGTACTACCTTCTCAACCATAAAACTTGCGATCTTACCATGTATCATATATGCTAATGAACCGAAATGTTTAAAATCTGACTCAAAGCTATTTTTACATACATCTGTGAAATCATTCAAATAAAAAAAAAATAACAAGATATATTTTAATTTAATCGCACGAGTCGGAAAATCCCGCTGCCTCGTTTTTCCTGGTTATTATCTCTCTGATGGTTGAAAAATGTATTTTTTAACAAGATTAAATGATTCACGCCACGGAGGGTTAAATCGTCTCCAAAGAAGTTTTATCAAAAATGACATTACTACCCTCCGATTATTCGAATACGAATAATCATTACATCGTAATAATAATCGTTGAATAATATCATCATATGATAAGTAGTTGACGTACAGATGAATCATGCATTACAAGAGAAAGAAACAATAAAAGTATGTTACTCACCACCGTTCTTAGCATCCTCCTTGGCTTCATCCCCCACCGGCTGTACACTCTCCTTGCTCGTATTGCATCCCATTTTTCACTGGTCTACTCCTTTATATCCTGTTCGGAATTTCTCTGGATCTCCTTTGTATCCTGGCAATCGCGAACGCCCAACGTTCCTCGTCGTGTAATTCGCGATTACGATCGACCAAGTACTTTTCTCGTTAACATCGAGTCGTCCGGTATAAAAGGCACGATTACCACGAAGAAGCCGCGACACGCACCGTGTACGTACTCGAAAAATGAACTGGATGACTCGGCGAGGACGCAATTATTCGTTGATTCGATAAATCACAGAGCGTACGGAAGAAAAACAATTTTCCGTTGACCGGGGGTGAACGACACGGCGTGGTACCGGCTTACGCGAGCCAGGACGAAAATGTACGACGGGGTTTGTGCGGTTGGTCGAAATGGACGTATCGGTAAATTCGATTCGGTTACGTTTCCGTACTTTCCCGAGATAAATGTCGGCGGTATTAAAATCGTACAAAAGCTACAACCGGCGAACACTAAACGCTAAACTACACGATTATCCAAGAACACAACTGTCTCGTCGGCGTCGCGAAGCGTACTGGCACAGCCGACGACCCTGCCCTTGCGTCGCGACTACGCGAGTCGATATATATGCGTACGCATGTATGGTCGCGTGTAGCGTAGGCTTCCTTTATTTTAGGGGAATGTAGGGGAACAACTGACCCGTCATTCGTTTTATATAGCCGTGTATGCTTGTAGGCTTCGTAGGCTTCCTTTGGATAAGGATGGATCAAGGGGAACAGACTCCTACCCTTCCGATTCTGGGACATCAAATAGGAACGCTGCAAAAACCACATTTATAAATTTATAAATATTCCAATTTTCTGGGCTTCAAATTTATACAGTAATAAATTTTCAAATATGCAAATTTATGAAGTAATTTTTCAAATTTCTTCAAATTTCACCCTCTAAGTTTACAAATTGACTCTCTAATTCCTAACTTATCAAATTCTCAAATAACCGCTTCCCAATTTCTAAATTTCCAAAGGTTCAAATTTACAAATTCTTTAATTCCCAAATTTTTTAACTTCCAAAAGGAATATTCTTGTTCTCAAGTGTCTAAATTTCTAAATTCCTAATTTCCTACGTTCTCAAATTTGCAAGAACCCAAATTTTCCTATTTTTATACAATCGCCTTTTTCTTAGGGAAGCCTACCATGCTCTCTAATGTGTGTTAAGTTCACTCGAGATTCCTTCGAGTGATAGGGAACTCTCCCTTATTCGTAACCAGGATCCTAAGGGTAAAAACACATTAATATCACGCCACGTGAAATTACGTGATTCTGCGAAATTGTTATTATACATTTGTAAAGTGCAACTCGAATGTACTCGAGTATCAAAATATACGTATTTTCTTTTATTACACGTGTTACCCGTAATTTCCATAAATTTATGTAACTCTATGATGATTTCACGTGACGCGATAATAATGCATTTCTACTTCAAATTGCAGTCGAATATAGATCCACGTGTAGCACGAAAAATAATAAAAATTAAAACGATAATGGCTTTACGAACTTGACTTGAATGAAATGAAATACGCTTTAAGGCGGATTATCTTTTAGCCAAATGCCACTCCCAGCTCTCGTGTGCACATTTTCTAGTTTTCATTGATTTCACAAACTTCGATGGTCGCTTTGTTGCACCGAGCAGACTGGTGGCAGACAGGCGCCAGCTTTCGTACTTGTCTGGTTTTCTGGAACGAATATCGATTTTACGGTTTTGATAATCCTGCACGAGTGATTCATGTCGGACGAACGCGACTCGCGTATTTGTTTCCGGTATATATCTCGCGTGACTTCTATTAAAGAGCGACAAATAGCTGCCGGCTCTTTTTTTTTATACACCTTCGGCATGCACGACTGCTTTATCATGGAGATGTTTCAGATAGAAAATTGGAATGGTTATTAACGAATTTAAAGTGGTTTTTATTAAGTATATGTAGTAGAAATTGTTGTTTACAATTTCTAATATATATTTTGTCACAGTTTTTATGTAATTTGTAGAAAATATGTACTTTATTTTACATGTCGGAAGTGCTCCACTTATAAGCTTCTTCCTGACGAGCTATCTTCGCGTTCTGAGCATCGAACCACCGTTTTTCGTATCCGTTACTCCTGTCGACGCCATCCCATCTGTGACCTGGTTTTATGCCGAAACGATTCGGCATATATGACCCCTCGTATTTTGGCCGATCTGAAAGTATAAAAATTAAGATATAAGTGCATGTGTTAATCATAAACATATCAACAGACAATAATTAAATATAAATATTACATTACCTGGTTTCCTCTTTCCTTCCTTTATTTGTTTCTGCTTGATGTATTCTAACATGGGATCCCCTTCTCTTTCTTGTTCTCTGAGTCTTCTGTCCAAATCAGCATCATCTGCATACCTTGCTAACGGCTTACTCATTTCGTACAAATCGTCTTTTAATCTTTCTTCACGATCTTCTACTTGCTTCAAACTGATAAAAGAAATATACTCTTAGAATTTCACACAAAGGCACTGCGATCTTATGCTGTAAATAAGATGTTTACTTACCCTGTTCCCCATTTAGCATACTTTTCGTCCAATTCTGCTTGCCGCTTTTGTTTCTCACGTTCTTCAGCTGCTTCCGCTTCTAGGTTACGCTTTCTACCAGTTTTAGAATCGCGTACAATCACCGCTTGACCAACGCCAGTAACATCTTTACTAAGCTGTAAAAGAAAATGAATTTTGGGAATTTGTTTCAAGCACATGTGTTGACTACCATGTTACTAATATCATTAGGAACTTATTTACTTGAAGCTACTCAATAAAATTGTTAATAGTTTCAACATAACAGTCAACGTAGTAAGAAAATAAACAAAATTAACAAGTACCTTGCTGAATTGTTCAGCTTCTCGTTTTTTATGTGCCTCTGTTTCTTCTCTTAAAGCTCTAGCATCCTGCAATCCTGCTGTCTTTCCATCCAAAGTTTTCTTCATCCGTCTTTCATTATCCATATCATCAACATCTCTGTGTCTAGATTCTGATTGTCTGTTATTATCATGTTTAGATCTCTCCTTTCTATAAGAATTTTCTGCATGTTTACTCTTTCTCCGAGGTGGACTCAAATCTGAATCATAATGTCTTCTGTCTGACTTGGAGCTCTTGTCAAAATGTTTATAACCTTTTTCCCTGCGTGAATCTGAATGATTACTTCTATGTCTATGTTCTCTCTCTGGGTTGAAATCATTGTGTTTAGTATATTTAGCATCAGAGTATGAACTTTTATGCTTCTTGTTTTGTCTTGGTGGACTAAGGTCAGAATCATAGTGTTTATGTTTCTTTTTCCTTGGTGGACTTAAGTCTGCATCAGGATCCTTTCTGACTCTTCTAGGAGGACTTAAATCCGAGTCAGAATCCTTTCTAGCTCTCCTAGGAGGACTTAAATCTGAATCAGATCCTTTCTTATTTTTTCTAGGAGGACTCAAGTTTGAATCATGTTTATCTCCATATTTTAACTTCTTATCAGATTTATGTTTTTTACTCTTTCTTGGTGGACTTAAATCAGAATCTGAATATTTCTCTTTTCTTTTCTTCTTCTTTTTAACTTTATGAGTTGGAATGTCCACTGAACTATCACTGTCACTACTACTTTCCGAAGCTTTCTTTGCACGTTTCTTAGACTTTCTTCTAGGTGGACTTAAATCACTATCGGCATCTGCTTTGTTCTGATTCTTAGACATCCTTGGAGGAGACAAATCATTGTCATCCGAATGTTTCTTTTGTTTTCTCTGTGGAGATAAATCATGATTCAACATATTCTTTTCTTTCCTAGATCGTTTGTTTTCTTTGTTAGAACTGGTGATAGTCAAGTCTCCACCTTCGGTATCAGCTACGATTTTCCATCTCCTTTTATCTGAGAAGTCAACTGGCCCACGTTCGTCCACTACACCGGCGATCTGAGGTGCATCTTCAGCATCAATGAAAATATCAAATTCATTTTCCTCCAAAGGTCTCATGTTCTTCAAGTCTATGTCATCATCAATGATCTTTACTCTGCAAAACACATCTTATAATTTGTGCAAATGAACTTAGCAATCTTTGTAAAGGATCAATTAGTTTCCAAAGTTAAAATCGATTATCGATTTTGTAACTTTCTGTGTGAAAACACGATCCTTCGCATCTTTAAACAAAATTTCAAAACATGTAGTTCTCGAAGATGCGTAAAACAATTACTATAACCTAAAACACAAGGGTTTACTGTTGAAACTGACAAGGGAAGGTATATTATTTGCAAATTACAACTTACGTCTTTGCTCCTAGTTTCATCTTTTTCTTTTTCTTCTTCTTTTTATCTTCGCCATCTCCGGAGGACAAATATTTCTTTAAATATTCTTTCTGATCGGCAAACTTCTTCTCCATCACTGCCAACGCACATTTACACACTGTTACGTATACTGACCACGTGATGGCGCAGCGATCCGTATTTAAATATTCAGCGCGAAAATATTTAATATGCATGTTATAATGTTTTTCAAAATAATAGATAATAGAGATATATGTATATGTATACTATCAATATTGGTATATGTATACTATAATTAATATTGTCAGTATAATATTAACACGCCTTGACCTCCAAATTTCCAAATCTCAAAATATACAGATTTTCAAATTCCCAAATTTTAAGATCTGTACAAATTCTTAAATACATCACTATTATATAGTGTTAATACAGTATTGTCAACATTTTAGTCAATATTTATTAAGAATCCAGAATATTGAAAACATCTATTGATAGCCTGAGATCTTCAAGAGTAATTCAAAATCCTATGAAATTTTATAGAGAGCTGAATAACTTAGGGATGTCTTAAAGAATGTGAAAATTCATAGAGGTCCTACTGAAACTTGAGGAGCTTAGGGAGATCTATAACCATGAAACTCAGAAAGATCTATGATCCTGAAAATCGTAGAGATCCTAGGAACAGCTGAAAGAGCCTAGGGAGGTCCTAGAAAATATATCCTTGACAAATTTAAGGACCTAAGAAAATGTAGAAGAATCAAGGTTTCTAAAAAGAACTTGAAGAACCCAGATGTTTTAATCTAGGTGCCAAAAACAGTCTTAGAGACAATTGGGAAATCTGAAGGGGTCCTAGGGAGACTTAAGTTCCCCTAAATGTATGTACACTATTGCAAATGAACGACCGACGCAAACGGACGTGATTATGCATGCTCGTGTGGCCCCAGCCGTAGGATTCACGGTGCCCCATGCCAGACGAACCTTATCGACTTTATCCATCGACCCCAGGTATAGGCTAGTCAGGAACGCGACAAACCGAGACGATCTAATCCGTGGTCGGTGTACGAGAAACTGGAGAACGGTTCTCCATTGGTCGACCGGAGGAAAGTGAGTAATTTACGTGGTGCTGGAGGTGGAAACCAGCAGTAGGAGGAGGTAGGGGAGCGAAAGTGAACACAGCTCCAAGAATGGGCAGGAAGAGACGGGCTCCTTGAGCCAGCGGCTGATACTTTTGACGTAGGAGCATTGTTATCGACGTTTTACCGTCGATCCGTCGATACCCGGTTCGTTTTATTCTTGACCGGTTGGCTCGAAATTATCATCGTGCGTGCGTGGAAAATGAAAGCGAGGAACGACGCGATCGTCGGATCGAGGAGAGCCTACCTGGCGCTGTGAGATTCCCCGCCAGACCAGTTCCAAACAGAGAAACGTATCGTGTGCAAGGTTATAGCAGTGCTGTGCCAGTGATTCTCACTGACATGCATGCACAAATTTTGCTCATCAATCATCGTGAAACAGTTCCGACCTTAGCTAAACGTTCCACCTAATCGCCTGATCCTGAACGGCCGAAAACATGACGCGAAAACTGAGCAAGTTCCTGATACTCTTCGACAACACGAACCTCCTGTATTTCCCGGGACACTTTTTGTCTGGAAGAGTACTCATCGAGCTGGATGACGAGGCCTAGTAAGTAATTGGATGATATTCGTGTATACGAGGTTTATCCGTAAGTGATGGAATCGGTGATGCCATTTTCAGAGTGGTATTTGTGCATAGTTATTATCGAAGGGACGTCATCACACTGAGGTGTTGAATATTAATCTTCAGACGGCGGCTTGATCAGACAGTGATGACTGAAATTCGAATTCTTTTTAGTTTTGTACATTCTAACACGGGCGGAAAATGTGGGGGAGTGATTACGTCAAATTCATCTTCTGTTGCGGCCGTTGAAGATTAACTTTCACGACATAAATGTGGATTTTTGTATCGTTAATTATATGTATTATTAATTGTCATTGATAACAATAATTAATTGTATACAATATTATAATATTTATTACAATACATAACATGAAATTGTGACTACGTTTATTATACACATTAGTATTATATATGAATTATTCTAGTTATAACGAATATTATGATATTATAATATTGATTATAGTTGTAATAAATATTATAATGTTACAATGTTTATTATGATTGCAATCAAATACCATCAATAGATAATTCAGTAATTAGTAGCGATAATCATAACAATAATTAACTGAGAAAATAATTAACGCGAATGATTCTGATAACAAACGTTCTTTTATACTCGGCATACGAATATTTCACTTTGATATAATTATTCGTAATAAGGTTTCACTCTGTTAGAATCATATAATTAATTAATGCTAATGAAAGTGTTAATTTAGTGTAACAATTTCGAATCGTGTTAATGATATATAGAATTACTTTCTCTGTGGAAAGTGAACTCGATTTTCAAATGTTGAAAAACAAATTAGTTCGCACTAGTTTTTATAAATGATACTTAAATTAAATAATGCCTCTAGGTAACCATCTATGGAACTAATTGTGAACACTAATCAGGTTTTCTTTTTCCGAAGAACTTATCGCCACATCAAGAAACCAATTAATCTTCTGAAGGATACTGACACATATATGATAATTTTTTAATAAATTCAATAACCCAAGGTCGTATATTATGTGAACTTTTTTCTTATATTCAATTTAATCATTACCAATTTAGAATAAAATGTATTAGTTATAATATATATGTTAATTAAATACATAAAATGCATTTATTTTATATATATCATTTTGAATATATTTATTTAAAAATATAAAAATATAGTTGGATAAACATTTTTTTATGTGATTTTAAAAGAAATTCATCCTTGAAAAGGTTGGATAATTAACGCACGAACAAAATTTCACATGGTTGTTTATGACATTTATAAAAGAAAGATAAGCATCGAATTATTCGACGCGATTACAGAATTAATCTCTGTTCAATGATATGTTTGATGTGTTCTAGTGTTTCAGGGCTGCATTTTCACGTAATCGGCGAAGGAGTGGTCCGTGTACGCAGTCAACGCGCCGAGAGGGTTTACGACAAAGAAAACTACATTGATTTTCGTATGAGATTACTGGGCGAGCCAGGTAATGAAAAGAAATTGCATTACGGTACATTTAATGTAGCCGTTAAGACGAAATGGGCACAATGTACTTTCGTATAATGAACCTTGCACGATAAGCCTGCATTTTAATAGTTAAATCAAGTACACAAGAATTCACATAAATAATCGTAATTGGAAGTGATGCATTACCCTTAATCATTGATGCACCAATGCTTCAATATACCTGAGCTCGTATGTTTTTACAGTTATTTTAGTTTAAGAGTATTTGATGTATCAGAATAATTTAATGTTGTAACTTGAGTAGACTTTCGTTATATTGCCAACAAAGGGTTGCAGCGAAAGATTGTCGAAGGTGGCCATAAATATTCTATTATATTGCTTCTTCTCAAGTTTCTCAAGCTTCTTCTATGTTATAAAATTTCTAGGTTTCTAAATGACTAAATTTTCAAATTTCTAAGTTCACTTCCGAATTTCCAAGATTACTAAACGTCCACATGTCAATGTTACCAAACTTCCCAATTCTCAAATTTCTAAGATCACAAATTTCCAGAATGCAAAATTTCCAAATCCCAAAGTTTCCAAATTTCTAACTCACCCGATTCCAAAGTTACCAAATTTCTAAATTCCCAAATTTAGTTCTCAAGTACCCAAATTACAGTTTCTACGTCCTCAAATTTCTAATTTGCTTTCTAAAGATGGCAATATAACAAGAGAATACAAAATTAAAAGAAATTCAGAACTAAAATTTCTAATGTCACTTTCTATAATCCAACAGTTGATAGAGCATGAAGATTACTGACAAGTTCAGAATACGAAAGCGATAGAAATTGGGAGCAAAATTTCATATAAATAGTGCTTTTCATACGAGCTCGAATGGAACTGAAATTTCTAAGAAAACAGTCGTAAATAACTATTAAAATATACAAACATTTCGATCCACTATCTCCAACGGTTGTGTACAAAACTTTTGTGTCCCATGCCGCACCTGCGACCACCATGCTTCGCATAATAATGCAAAAACCATTCTTCTTGGTTCTGTGTTGCACGTGCGATGACACCATCGTCCAGGAGAGGGACCATCGCTGCTATCACCGGGAATCCATAGCTTTCCATTCAAATTAGGCTTGCCTTTGGGTCTGCCGTCTACTTTCTTGGGTAAACATGGCTGGGTACAGTATTATTGCAAGGCTGCGCTTCGTGAACCCGGTGGCTTGACCCATAAGAATCAACAAGTCTTCATCGTGATGAACCCCATCGATCTGAATTTGGAACAACCAATTTTAGCGGTGAGCTTATGTTAAATATTATTACACTGAATGTTTGATATTATTGCACGGAGTTTGGAAATTTTTGAAGCGAGTACTTGGGAATGTGGGAATTTGGAGAATTCGGTATTTAGGAATTTAGAAATCAAAATAAAACAATTTAGAAGTTTAGAAATTATTTAGGATTTTAGGGGTAGGGTAGGTACCTAGGGTAGAGTCTACTGTGGTCCCTATCTAGCATTACTAAATCTCATTCATCAACCCTTAATTGAAATGCATTCCACATTTCTTAAACCTTACGAAGGTACCAAAATATATATATAACTATATCAACTTATAATTAACTTTGAAGATCGCTGTCCAATTCACGTGTAATTAAACAAATCCTTTCGCGACAACGAGCCCTAAATCACGAAACAGTGTCGGTCGGTTGATTTTATTGCGCTTACGATTACACTTAAACGATTTCATTTGCAATCTCGTTGCACGCGACACGACCGTTTCGTTTGTAATGGCTCTCTAACGAGAGAAACCTATGTTTGGTTGAAATTAATCGATGAACATGACTCGGAATTCGATTCGTTCGGCTTGAGATACCGTTCTGAAAATTATGCGAACATTAATGCAGCAACACAGATATTAGTTACACTTACTTGGTCGCAACTATGCACTGTAACGTCAGAAAACAGTGACGATTTTACACGCACGTATTCTTTCTTGCATATTAAGAGATTCTTTCTTCTTCGAGCATTTTACAACCAAGTTCTGGATAATGGTCAACGACCTGTGTAGAAAGCGATCATGACCCATGGTCCACGGAAATTATGTTACTTTCTTTCGTTTCCTGCATCAAAATTTCAGTACACGTTCTTTCCGATGATTTGTGATGAAAATTTGTCTTGTAGAAGGTATTTCTACTGTTCTTTTATTCAAACGTAGCAATACTTCTCCTTAACGTTTCATCAATAAGTAATTTTTTAACTAAAGCTTACAAATAATAATCTATGTTATGTTGCTTTTGTAATTTAAATGAAGTGGCTTATTAATAATTTTTGTAGTCTTCATTCAGTGTCTTGAAACAGTTCATTGATGATATTCTAACTTCTTCGCTTAACTTTTAGTAGTAAATTATTGTGATTAAATAAAAAATGAAAAGACAAAATTTAAATAGTAACGAAGAGTGTAGTTTATTTACGACAAGATATAACAATAGTACAGTGCATTATTTTATACAAAATAGTTGCAGAATAATGCAAAGACTCGTCAGTGTTTGTTCTCCACGCCTCCATCTTGTTTTATCGAGTTCAAGGTTTCTGACATTGCGCGACACAATTTCTACAAATCGGAACAATTTGTTGCGAAAATTGTTTGACGATTGCTTGACGACATATCGGGTGTTTGGTAGATTCCCGTTTACCTGACCAGAGAGACGCGTTCGCACAACAGCAAACAATATGTAATATAAGATAATTATTACGTAGGCATGTGACATTCAGTTTCGAACGCGAGCGACCGCATTGTTGATTCAATTGTGTAGTCACATTCATTGCACACGCCTTGAATTGCGTAATCGACAGGTTTTCAAGTGATAGCCGATAGCATTGATCTGCCGGTGAATGTGGAAGTAAATGAATACTCGAAGATCGCAAGTATGCGAAAAGAATAAAGAGTGAAAGACAATAGACACCTGTTCCTAGAAACTGTTATGTTGCAGAGAAGCTCAATTACATCCACTACTTATTCCCACCGGAAAAACAGTTATTTTCCCGTTTAGAAGAAGAAAAATTCTGTTAGTCCATCTCGGAGAAAATAGAAAGCCTTTTATAAAATATTACAGGCGCTCGTTATATTGTCGCGAACGTACGTGTAGTTGACAATTCTTGGAGTTCGTATTAGGACTATGCACAAATTTTCATCACTTTATACGGATTTGGAAATTTGAGTATTTGGGAACTTACACATTTGGAAATTTGGGGATTTGGGAATGTAGGGATTTGGGGATATAGGGATTTGGGAATGTTGGAATTTGGTAGATGAGTAATGTGGGAGTGCTGAAATTTGGGAGTTTAGGGATTTGGGATATAGGGATTTAAGATATAGAAATTTGGGATATAAGAATTTAGAGTATAGGGATTTGTAATATGGGAATTTGGGATATAGGAATTTGTTAATTTGGAAACTTACAAATTCTGAATTTGAAAAGTTCTGAAATTTGAAAATTTAGAAAATTGAAACTTAGCAAAAATTGAAAATTGAATATCGCCAAATTAGTACACAAGCCTCCATACAACCCCATACTCTACGATGATCACTGCATAAAATCCCGTTAAAAGTGACAATATAACGAGAGTCTACTGTAATTTACCGCCAATACAATGAAAGTCGCCACAACTGGCTCGCCAGGAATCAACGCATTCTTCTGTCAATAATTATTCCATTATATAAAGCTTGAGGCATCAAATCGGAGAAGATGAAAAATCCAATAAACGTTTTTTATCTGTTTCCAATAGCAACCAGCAAGACAGGAAATTGAACAACGGGTCGGAGTGTCTTGCGTTTCCGGAGGACCAGTATTTTGCAGAGTGAGCCTCGACCGAGGCGGATACGTACCTGGTGAAACTATTGGCATTTCAGCGACTGTCAGCAATCGAAGCAAAGTACGTATCATATTTCGGCTGGATGGTTAACCAAAAGAATTTCTAGCGTGGAAATAGGGTCAGCATAATATGATACTATCATATATCTTTTAACAGGTGAATGTTCTTTCTGCTTGAATTGTATGTGAAGCAAGTTGATAAGGTGTCGATAGAGAGATGTTTGTACTAAAGAACCTTCCTCTGTAATACCTTCGCAATTCAATCTAAAAGGAAATTGAATACAAAGGAGAATATTAAAAAATTATTATCTTTTTATCTTTTTGAGAAAAGAAAAATTATAAGACATTTTATAGTTACCTTCATGTTTTATAAAAAGTTAGTTCCTGGTACATGACAAACTTTCCGTATAACGAAAATTTAAAAATAAGATGTTAAGACAATTTTATTTTGCACCATTTTCCTTTGGAAAGTAGTACATTTGTTTTGGAAAATAACATTTTTATAATGTACTATATTTTTTATCATACTTGCATGCAAAGTATATTTTTACGAAAAATAATGGAAACCACACATTAATCACACATCGCAGAATCTGAAGTTTACTTCTTCAGATTTAATCCGAAGAACGATTTGGGACAAACTGTCGGTTATCCATCTTGATTGGCGCATAAATTTGAAGAGAATATTCGATAGCACTTGTCAAGTTGTATATTGCATAATTGATAACTTCAACAGGTAACGATGAAGTCGACTAAAGCATCCTTGACCGAAACGATCCAGTACCGGTGTCGAGGTAAAGTACTCGCAAGCGAGACAAGAGAGTTGGCAAGTGTTTCCCGAGGGAAGATCCGTCCTGGTGAAGGGGAAGAGTGGCTGAACGAACAAATGTACGTTCCACCCTTACCACCCACTAATCTTCGTGGCTGCAACCTCATCAACGTTCTTTATCACGTCTATGTGAGTACAATAACGTTTCAATTATCGTGATTACAATTGCATGTAGCATGACTAATTAGTCGCACTTTCTTTCTGCTTCTTGCTTCAACCTTTTTTCACAAAATAAATGGAGAGTTTCTGAAAAAAACGATGTGACTTCTTAGCTACGAATCGTAAGATTTCTTTGTAAACTTTCGAATTCTTCTTGTAGTAGAATGATAATTGCTTTTCAAACGAGGCACACTTGAAGACGTATTTAGTTTTCTAATATAAATTAGATCTGGAGTTAGCAAAAATATTTCCTGTATTGTCAACTTCAGGAACTTTGCACTCCTATAAATCTTTGACAAAAGTTAACTACAGAGAGGTGTTGTAGATGTTTTGTCGTGTGTAATATAACAATTGTTACTGAGAGCATCAAGGAACCTCTGCTTATAATTATGCTTATCGATAATCTAAATTTTGAATAACTATAATAAATGTGATCATAGAAATATTAAAGCGATGTGATTTTAACATAAGTGTTATCTTTTGTGTTACAGTTCGTGATAAGCCCGAAGAGCTTGGATAAAGAGATCAAGCTACAGATACCAATTGTCCTGGCGACGTATCCTTTGAGACAGGAAGGTGCTCCAGCGGGAACTGCACCGTCGAAAAGGGGAGCACATTACCCGTCGACCCTGCCGATATTTCGGCCGTGGTTGGACGATAAAGCTTTCGAAATACAAGAGTGAACGTTTAATTAACTTTCTCCGATGGCCTTGATACAAAGCTGTTGACAGAAATCGTTTCGACATAAAACAATGAAGAAGGACCTACGACCCTTCGACAGAGTTAATACGCTTATAACAATGCTTACTTTTCGATCAAACTAAATTTAACTGAATTAAAATATAAACGAGGACTAAAAGTACTTATTATATTCACATTCCATATATTTTCGTACTTTTTACTAAATTTAGAATCTAGGTAGGGAATATACAAATCTAGGTATTAAAAAACCAATGTAGATTTAGGGACTATGTTAATACTTTGTAAATGTCGCGTTGCGAATTAAATGTATTGTAAAAAATATTCTCTCTATATTCTTAAGTATAGATTAGTGAACGTTCGATTTATGTGTCGAATAAAAATCCAAATTATTAGTGAAGCTTTTAGATACTTATTTAACTGCCGAAATTAATGTTATTATTAACAAAATATTTTTACAACGCAACAGATGTAAAAAATTACGTGTTCACAACGACGAAACTGCCATATTTATGTACGATAAATATGACTCCTCGTAAAAAGAGAGTATAATACACAAAGTTTACAATCATTTTCAAGTCCCCATCTCTCCTTTCAATTTCTCCAGAACTTTCTCCACGGTGGTCCCAGACACTAAAACAACCTTCTGCCGACTTTTAGAGCCCTATAAAAAATAATTCCTCGTATAGAAATTAATGGGGAGAAAGAAAAACGAAATTTAATCAACAGATATTGAACTAACTCGGTCTAAAGATACATCGGATTTTCTCATTCCCAAAACGGAAGCTAAATATTTCACGAGTTCCGTGTTTGCTTCACCTTCGACAGGAGGTGCCGAAATTGCAACCCCTACAGCATCCTCAGAAATATCTAAAAGAAATTTATTCTAAATACATTTACGAGCTCATTATCCTCACTCGAAGACACTAAATGTAAAGTTTTGCTTATCACAAATCATTTACAACAGAATATTACCGGTTATATTATTATGTTTCGCTCCAGGTTTTGCTTGAATTTTTATAGTAACATTTCCACTTTTATCCGTACCTACGGGTCCCTTAGGTGCCTATTAAAATTTATTAACTTACTAAAAACACAATCGGAATATACGACACGAATTTAATAAATATATTTAAAATGGTATGTCGAATATATAAATGTAGGTGCAAAAATAATATTTCAATTTTAGATTCAAAAAGTGCGCAACACTTAATAAGGAGGGATACTATTTTAAAAACTGTATCTAGTAAATTGCAAATATAACGTTGCCATTCCTGTATTCGCAAGCGACGCCTAGCAGCGTGAAATATAAGTAGAAGGTGTAACATAGAAAATGTCATGTTATTTTCTTAATAGGTGATCAAATCACGATCACTCATCAAATTATCATCCTCGCAATTGGGATTGGTAAGCCGTTAATTTATCTCGCTAACTAACCTCAGTGACCGCTACTTTTTGAGTCTTTCCAGCTTTCTTTGACCCTTGCTTCGACATTTCTTGAGTATTTGCAAAATATCGCAAAAGTTTTCTCCGTAGGCATGTATTACCAAAGTACCACGTCATTTAGAATTTTCCTCGATCACTTGCACCATATTTTAGAATTAACGGCTTTTCTTTATGATGATTCAGTTGATACTTTTAACCTCAACAACTGTTCCTCTGACCGATGCATCTGCGCACGTGTGGCAGTGCTGCCAACCTAGCGGAATCTGTATGCGCGCGAAATATCCAAATTTTTGAATTTTTGAACATGCAAAAATTTAACAATGTAAAACTGTAAAAATTGATTTATTTTAATAAGAAATTGTGTCCAATCGTCCTCAAATTTTGATAAAATTTTGTAACAGTTTTAGACTCTTTCATTGCTATTTTTTTAGATATTAACATATGTCTAATATAATTTTTGTAATTTGTAATACTTTGTGTATTAATAAAACGAATTTATTTTTAATAAAATATAGATCAAAATGCCCAAGAAATTCGTCGGTGAAAACAGCAAAGCTGTCGCTGCCAGGGCACGGAAGGCAGCGGCAAAAGAAGCTGAAAATACAAAAAAAGCTCTGGAAGCTGAAGAGAAAGCTTGGAAGGATGACGACAAGCAAGTCTTAAAAAAGAAACAGCGACAGGTATTTAAGTAAATGAATATTTCTTCGTTTAAATAAATGAATACCTTTTAATTTAAGTAAATGAATATTTCTTTATTTTAATATTTGTCTCAATTTGACTGAACTTTCAGGAGGAGCTTGAAAAGAAACGACAACAGCAACTAGAGAAGAAAGCAGAAGTGAAAGCTTTGCTTGAAAAGGAAATGGCAACTATAAAAGTAGGTGCAAAACAACCTGCTGCAAAAATAACTAGAGCAGAAATTGTAGCGGCATCGGAGAAAAAAAATCAGACAGTGACGAAGAAGAAAGAAGAAGAGAAACCAATTGAAGAGAATTTGAATAGGTTAACTATTGAAGGTGAAACAGCACATGGTATAGATGAAGCTTTATCTGTTTTAAGGTAAGAATAACTACAAATGCATACCCATTTTTTAATACTTATGTGGGCAACTACAAATGGCACTCTTTAAAATCTTAATATGACAATAGTATAACAAGAACATGAATTATTGTATGAAGTTGCTCGCAAACGTTTAAATGTCCATCTTAAATAAATGTAAAATTGTCCGTTTTAGTACAAAGGATCCAGAAATCGATCGTCATCCCGAAAAGCGTGTGAAGGCTGCGTTTGCGAGTTTTGAAGAGAGAATGATGCCTATAATTAAGGAGCAAAATCCTACGTTAAGGTTAAGTCAATTGAAGCAGATATTAAAGAAAGAATGGATGAAGTCGCCCGAGAATCCACTGAATCAAAAATTACTCCTGAATCGTTGATACAAAACACAAGAAACACGTATACGACTGACTAGATGGCTCCAAGGAACACATGAAATGAGAAGACTCATAATAAATGTAATCACGAACAAATCAAGTATCTGTACACAATTTTATTGTAAACGAATAAGTTATACTCCGGGTAGAACACATAAAATAACATTTGCATAAAATCATCTTTGGTATAACTTATACGCTACTACATAGCCTCTACATTGTATTTTACACTTTCATTTACAAAAAGAAAAAAAAAATAAGATGATCGTTGATTAAAGGCTGCGTAAATTCGAACAGAATCGCTTCAACAATCGTGTACATGTTTTGGCACAGTTACTATGCAGACTTGTACAATTTTACAAAATTTGAGTATCCTATATTCATTTGTCTTCGCTATATAAAAATTCGTATAAAAGATAAAATAGTTAAAAAAACAGATCGGTTACTTAATTACAATTGTATAAAAATAGTATTTTATACAAATGAATTTTCACCCGTTAGACTCTTAGATTTATATACAATCCATCCTAATCTTTGTCTCGATGCATTCAATTCGCCGCGGCAAATCAAGCACAAGGCACTGTGATTTCGTTTGTCATGTACAATGAGTAAAATACCCGTACAAAGAACTTGATTTAAAATATAATCTTATCAAGTAATAACATACATGGTCCGCAAAACGTATTTTTTTCTAGTGAACATATATACCCAGTCATTTCACCGTAACCACCTTCTTGTTCTTCCATAAATCTATGAAACAGTGTATCATGTGATTCACTTGCTCCGGGCAATCAGTCATCGGTGTATGGCCGGCAGTTGGTATAGCTTCGAGGAAAGCTTTCAACATAGTCTAAAACATGAAATAATCACAATTAATGTTAGCAATAAAATTAAAATTATTTTAAAACTATCAAATGTTATTGAAATATTTTATTAATTCTTTATAGATATGAATAGAAATTGTTTTAGACTATTTTCATATTTCAAAATAAGGTAGTTGATACATGATACAACGTTATTTGTTGTAGCCGACAAAATTTTTGTCAAATTTTGAGATATAAATTGATATAGCATAAGTGCTATTTTGCAATACTTCTATGTCACCAAACGAAATTAGACCGATCCCGTTTTACAACTGTTTGGTATACAACTTAACACCATAAAAGAATTGTCGAAAAACCGTACCCTCTCCATTTGGCATTCCTGCACGAGCGACACCTTGTTGTCCCTTAGGCCATGTATGAGAAGAGTCGGCGTGCATATCCTTCTATGGAAAACATAATCCCCTTCCGGCCAGACCATGCCGTCCAAAACGTGTTTCATGTGCGATGGCCATTGTTCTGGTGGCTCGGGTCCACAATATGGGTGTTGACGTCCTCTCGCCGAATATAATATATCTCTGTGAAGGCCGCACATTAAAAAGGGCGCCAGAATTGCTCTCAAGCAACAGTGACCAGCGCTTTCGGTGCTAGGTGCTGCCAAAGGTGTCGGACCACCTCCGGATATCAGGACTAGCTGATGGATGCTGGTGTCGTATTTACAGGCCAACGCGGCTGCGAAACTGCATCTGTAATTAACGAAAATTACGCAATTGACACTTTGTCACTACACACGTATGCCTTGATTCTTTATCCTTTACATTCCTTTCCAGTCCATTTCATTTCTCAGAACTTTATTTCTATGTTAAACTATGGATTGATATGTTGTGGTATGTGAAGGAGGTATTTCTATTCTTTCTTGTTTGCATAATTCAAAGTTTTGCTATGAAGATTTCTATTTGAAAGTCGTGTACAGCTTCGATTTCTTTCAGATATGATGAAATGTAGAGAAAATAGTATCTAGATTAAGCTCTCTTTAGGATCTAGGTCCTAGATTCTCTTTTAGCTTTTTCTAGGCTCTTCCTAGATCTCAGAACCTTTAGGATCTAAGTCCCGAACTCTTGATAAGTCTTCGGTTCTCCTAGGATCTCCATAGGTTCTAAGTTCTCCTTGGGTCCTCCCTTTTAGATTTCTCTAGACCTTAAACTCATAAAAATTCCTAGATTCTTCATTACTTTCCTGTAGGTAATACGCTTTTTCTAGGTCTTACATTCTCAATTAGCTCTCTCCAGATCCTAGACTCTCTCAATCATAAGTTTCCATAGGATCTAAGCTCTTCTTACATTCTAGATTCTACCTTGGTTTTCTCTAGGTCCTAAGTTCCACATAAATCATAAGCTTCTCTAGATCTTAGTTTTTCTTTGGCTCTCTACTTCTTCCAGCAATCTCGTCTTCCCTTAGATTTTCCAAAAGGAAATGAAACTGAATTGTTTCTTGCAATGAATATCTAAACCATGAGGCGGATCATAACCGAACAACAAAATCGAATCAAAAAAGGATCGAACAAACGAAATTCAGAGACGTTGGCTTATTTATTGGACGCTTGGACCGATAATGTCCTTTCTCCGCGATTCATACTAGGCTTAGAGAACGCGTTCTGCCGTGGTTCTTAACTCGTTGCCGCAATCTTGTGTAGGACATAGGTGTGGATTTTTTTCGCAGTTGAACGGCTATTGAACCGTACGTGGTTCGTGGACATAGCCAACGGCCTACATGTCGTGTTGCAATGTCGCGCGATGAATTAATAGCGCCCGCCTCGTTATTACGGCATCGCGTCGTGTAGGTCGTGATTGTCGGCCAACTGACCGTATTCATTAGTAATTTACACTACCAATAAAAAAAGATCACGAGACTCGCGTGATAGATCTTAAAAAATTATTATCGCCTTGCAAGCAATTTAAATTCGTGCTTACATCATTTTTTTTCTCTTGTATCTAAGTATACTATAATTAATGCAATATTTTTTGGCATATACGGATATTACGTGCAAATCATTGTAACGTGTTTTAAGTGACAAAAAATTGTAGAATTTAATTCAATTTCTGAACAATCCTTAGACTATTATTGGATTCATTTCTAAGATTGCAGTTTTGTTTTTAAAGCTGATTTATCTATCTATACAGCTGCATTAATATCAAAATTTATTTGTAGACATACATTAATGTTATAATTTATCTATACATCTTAAATACCTCTCTGTTGTATTAAAGTTCCATTTTCTATATTAATCGCGGTATTTAATTTGCGTACATGAATCTTTGATGCAATATTGTTTGAACATTCCTATTTATAATACGTGTATGAAATAGACAAATAACAGCCATAACGAGTATCATTTGTTGAAACTTATCTCTCAGGAAATTCGCGTTACATGTGAAACGACCTGATACAAAATTACAAATTAACAAGCACGTGCAACATTCTAATTATTGAATCTCTCACCTAAGAAACCGCAACGTAATTCACCCGTGTAAGTTACACTCTAATAACACTGTGCCACGTTATAATGCCGGATGAATCGTTGTTTCGGCGCGGGAAATAAATTGAACGCGATTAAATGAAGCACTAAAAAGAAACGTTAAAACGTCCATTCCACAGGCATTCGTAAAAATGAATCGATCAGCCAGGTAAATCTGTGGAACTCGAGGAACGTGAATTAAATGCGCTTTCAACTTCAACCATTAGCCGTTTTGTCGGTTAAACGCGTGCAGGTAATGCAACGATTTGAACGTCAAGGAATTTGTAATCTTCAAGAAGAGAGATCCGATAAGACACACAGTCTCGCGTGTACCGTGCAATTACGATACCAACAGATGCTTTTAAATGGTCAAAGATAAGTTACGCGATTACAGTCAAGTTTCTACTAGTCACGGTCAAATAATTCTATGATGGTAATAAACGTAGACCGAGGTATACTCGGGGACGGTATGTTGGAAGCTGGATGTTACCGTTTACGGATTGTCGATCATATTTTAATTAAGGTGGATTAAGGTACAATGTGGTAGGTCGACTTTAACATACGATGAGTGCTTCATATTTACGAAATCTACTATCCTATTTAGCAGACTAATTGTCAGCATACACTTTTAAAAGTATAATTAATATAGTACAGTAATAAGTATAGTTGTGTACTTTCAGCAAGAGCTTAAAGTTGAACTGGGGTTTTAATAAATTCTGCTCTACATATCCAATGGTATACCGAATAAATACCCGTTATGTTCATTTGGACTGATTCATCCTGTTTGTTCTTAAATGATTTGTTAAACGGGTTAAACTATAGTAGCAGAAAAAACTTATAATAAGGAATATACCGTAAAAGCAAACGAGAATGAATACTCGTAACAGGCAGTGAAAACAATCTTACCCATAATTATGTGCAACCAGAACACACTTCTGACCGGGTCTGAACGCATAGTGGCACAGGATGGTATCCAAATCCTTCAGCAGCTTATTAAAATGATAATCTCTGGATCGACTAGGTGCTGAGCTCATCCCGTGTCCCAGCATCTCAGGAGCGATGCAAGGATAGCCCAGAGCGGAAAAGTATCGAAGCTGATGTTCAAAGATCTCCGCGGACGACCCAAAACCGTGCAGGAACACGATCATGGGTTTTCTGTTTCTCCTAAACGTCACCAAATCTAAAGGATTCTGTTCGTCTCCCATAGAAGGGTCCATATCCTCGATATTTGGCCACGTTTTCCTGTAATCCTCCAATTCGATGGGAGCAGCCTCCGTTCTCAGCTCGAATCTTCCCATTTTCTCGTTCCAGCTGGACTTCTCCAAGGACTCGTCGGACTCGACAGGATTCACACAGAGCTTTTCCTTCAACTTGGCCATCGCGTTGCTCTTCTTAGGCCTGAAGGACGACCCGTTGTCCTTGAATTCCAAGCGCAGCTTCTCGAAACTGGCCTCGTTAACAGTTTCCTCTAGCTGCTTCGCGGGCTGCTGGTCCGCGCACTCGAGATTATCCGTCGAGATATCGATTCCTTGTTGGACTGCTCGAACGCTCGAATCCTGCGGCTTGCTCCTTTCCGCATCATTCTTCCCGGTGACCTCCGATCCCTCGTTGGTCAGCTGCTCGCCGCTTCTCGGAATCATCGTCCCGTCCGCTCTCTTTGTCGGCTGACCTCGAGGATCGTTCTCCTGGCCACCTGTGCCGCTCAGATCCTCCCAACTGTTTCTCAGTAACAGTGGCGTTCTGCCCAGTTTCTCGTCGATGATCCTCAGCAACGATTGCTCCAGGCTAGGCTCCTGGTCCGGCTGGAACTCGATCGTCTCCACGCTGTTGATCCCCGAATCGACGCAGTCCAGTTGTTCTAGGGTGACTTCCGGCCTCAAATAAAAATCCAACGAATCTGGATCGTTAGCAGAACCTATGAAGCCACGATTCACATAGCCTTCGTTCTCCTTCGACTCCGTCTCCTGCTTCTCAGGGTGGAAAGAGAAGCTGATGTCTTTGAACGGTTCATCGTCCTCTGATTTCCTTTCATTCGACGTTTCTTTATCTGTGCTCGATCGTTCCGTGCCGTTTTCCTTATTACCAACCCTTGGATCTTTGATAAGCGTGTCCTCCGCGCCGGCTATGTACCTCACCGTGTCGTCCAAGATCTCTTCGAGCAGCACGTTGATGTACTTCTCCAGATCCTTCACGATTTTG
Organism: Megachile lagopoda; assembly: GCA_036983795.1. Lineage (NCBI taxonomy): Eukaryota > Metazoa > Arthropoda > Insecta > Hymenoptera > Megachilidae > Megachile > Megachile lagopoda. The sequence goes on from CM072787.1 coordinate 9,621,852, forward strand.
TTCTTGATCTTCTGCTCGTTCGCTTTCTGATCTTTCTTATCGACGCCATCATTGTCATTCGTTGTTGAAGTATCCTTCTCCTCCGTCTTAGCTGGCTCGTTTTCAGGAACCTGCAGTTTCTGCAAATTCACCGAGACTCTCTGCTCGAGTTCTTCTATACCATGCTCGCTCTTCTCAGCTTCGCACAGGCTCGTTCTGATTCTGTTTAGTTCCGCGGAGATGATTTGCTCTTCCGCGGTGCTCAATCGCCTCGACTGCCGGAAAGAGCATCTACAGTTTCCCGAAGAATGAGGTCGTCTCGACCACCGAGTGAAGAAGTTGTCTACGATGGATTCAGGCCGGTCACTGGTGTTCTCGTAGTACCAGCCGCTCTTCAAGGCGGGCTTCAAGATCCTCAAGGTTCTTCGTGGGCTCACGATGAAGAAGTCGCAATCGGGAAGTTCTACCTTGCCTGGACCCACTCGGTTCCTGTTTCTCCAGTACTCGAAGAACTTGGTGTACCAGGGTGTCGCCGGTACAGCCTCTTCTGCCTCCATGTTTCCGATGACTTGTCAATCATAAAGATGACGACGATATTCTCGAATTTCCTCGCCGAACAATGATATTTATAACCGATAAGATATGCGGTAGGTTCCGTTCGTTGTGCACAGTCGTGAACCGACTAGACGGTCGGCTATAAACTGCCTGCTAGTGTACTTTCTGACTCACTATGTTTCTTCTTCGTAAATAAAGACAAGTATTCACCGTTGAATATCGTAATAATGACGCTATCAGCTGTGGTAACCGTTAAACTCGCGTTCTTGCTCATCCGAGTCCAAAATACACTCGATTCTTTGGGTTTATTGACTGCTGCACGTTCCGTTCTCCTCTTTTTCGGAGGAAATTTCACATCGGCCGCTTTTTACTCGACCTACAATGTTCAACCAATTAATTATGAGCGTCTAAAGAGGCGTGAACCGTGTTAAACGACAATGGCCCGTTTTTATCGTTGTTCATAGTTTAATAATCATTGCCGATGACTTTGTTCAAATTTTCGCGTTAGCTCGTTCGTTCCACCGGACTGCATTCTCGGTTTTGCAACACTTTTCCTGTAATTCCTGCAATCCTTGCTCGGACAGACACGATTTCCCCGCGAAAAACGAAAGTAACATTTCTCGTGGCTCCTCGTGTTTGCCGGTGGTGGGTTCACGGTTCGCTGGGTTACCAATGCTCGTTCCAACGTCAGAACGTCTAATTGCTACCTTTGATGCTTCGACCTGCGGAGAAGAAGTTCGATTAATGGTGAATGCATCTTCTTTCCAATGATATTTTGTGCGATAATACGTTCGAAACAGACAGCCTTTCAAATCTCACAACCGAAGACTTCTCGCGAGTCAAACGACTTTTATATAATCCACTTCCGTGTGTCTTCGGTCTCGAGAAATAATTAATTATATTCTAAGAAACAATTAAATGTGCTCGCATAAATCTTGCCATGCTATTTCACGCTTTAACAATTGCAATTAGTGAATGATACATAAGACTTAAATAATGAGACTCGTGATCTCGGTTACACGCTCCTGTAACACTGTTTTCCATTAGTTATTCAATCATTGATAATTCCGTTTCTGCTCTCGAACACTACAATTGCATCGATTCGCAAAACGATGAGCCAATTGTTATGGTATTTCGCATAACAGATGCGCCGATGACGAACACGACCCTGAGGCAAACAGGAAGTGACAAAATATATCCTGTAGGAATAGGTCTCAAAGTAGTAATAAAGTCTCGAAAGTTTTAAAGTACTAAAAAAGTTCAGAATTTCAGAATCTATAAATTTAAAAAATCTGAAATTTCAAATCTCGACATCCCCAGATTAAAAAAATTTCAAAATCCTACGTTTCTGTGAAACTCTTAAATATAGCCTTAGAAACCTACGCATTAGAATATAGGAATATAATGCACGAAAAAAATATATCGCAGATAATAAAAAAACAAATTCTGATATGCGCATTAAACACTATAACTGGTTCCCATTTTTCAAATTCTGTCATATAGAAATATTCCTCTGTTCATTTTTCAATAACCATTGTTGTCAAACAGGTTATCAAGATTTGTTTTTCACATTTCCCGCGTGATTCAGTTTAAATGCGCGCAGTAGCCGTTTACCTGGCATATTCCGATCAGGTTTATACACTTACGGCGGTGCCGCAATTAAATATCAGACACTCCATTTGTTTCATTTTTGCGAATATATGTAAATAAGTACGATAGAAAGTTGGATAAGCTTGCTCCCCAATTATCCCCGTACTCGGAGTGAGAGTATACTTCGATATTTTATACCTACCATCCCTGATATAATTACGTTTACGTTCCTTGTCCATTATGCAGGTTATTCGAATAAATTGTCTCGCAGCATGCCAGGCGTTACATTCTCATCGAACTATGAACATCGGCTCTGAGACGAACTTTACCGAAGTGAACGCGCGCGCAGATTCAAACGTCCAAGGAGAAAAAAATAATCTTAATAATAACATATTGTACCACGAGATAATAACAGTATACTGTTATCTCGTGTCTTCGTTGGCACGATAGACGTTATTATAATTGCTGACTGTTCCGCATTACGAGCGGTTTCCTGTTCTACGGACAGAGGCTCAATGACACTCTCGTTACGCAGAAACTCTCACAAGGGGGAGAAACGGTACACGAGCAAACCTTTGTTTGCGCAGCTCTTAAATGACGTGCAATATTCATTTAACCCTTGGCTCGCGACAAACAGCCGTTATTGCACTTACCCTTCGTACCTTGACTGTCGATTGCCTTTTTTTCCGCACACGGCACGAGCACACACGTCGGTGGAGCGTGGTTCAAAGCTGACTGCGAGCTTTACCCATCCCTCGCCCGCTGGAAGACCACTTGTTGCTCGCCAGTGATTCTCACTTCGACAATTCACTCGAAAAAAGGAACGTTTTTAACACCAAGTTCGATCTGTTAACAACGCGCGTTAAACCGTCAATTGACACTTCCTCTCGGAGGAGGCGAACCGTTCTCGCTGGCGAAAAAATCGGGCACAGGAACTTGGGGGACCACTTTCACGAGACACGAGAGCCACCCAACGGGGGCACACGTTGAAAATTCATGTTCACTGGGTCGTTTCTTTTTTTTACCTGTCGAGCCAATTATCCACGAGGAAAAGAACAGGATGCACGCGTTCTCGACACGCTCGGTCGCGTGTCACCGTACACGGCGATTGTCGACGACCGTTGAAACATCCGCGACAGGATCGCGACGACGAAGGAACACTCAGGTTCGTCGAAGTACACCGCGTCACGGAGCCGCATCGACTGTATGCACGACGAGGTAGCGCGCATTTTCGTGGGCGTGGAACGGCGAATTAAAACGGGAAAATTAAGGACGATTGACACTGAACCGCCGCACGTCGGGTCACGGCGGCCATTGCGCGTCCCGAGGCACACGCACGCCGCGCACACGGGACAGCGCCACCCCACTTCGACCACCTTTCCTATACGGTGTCCTGACAATCCTGTTGCACTCTATATTTCCTCTTCCTTTGATCAGGATACCCTTATCAGCTACTTTTTATTACTTCTTATTTTATTCCATAAGTTTGATTAAGTGAACGAATTTTCAAAATAGAAATTATTGCTTTTAGAACAGACATCAGGCACTTGATCATGGACTGATTAGTGCAGTAGTTAGAGATTTACGAAATGGCGGGAGAAAGAGGAAAGTGGATGAAGAGTGATTTTCAAGCAGGAATATTATTAATTAACAAATCACTACAATTTGTTATTAGATGTAGGAGTGAAAGTCAAGTTGTTTAAAATATTGAGTTGTAAATGTAAATATAATGTGTACGTATCTATTCATTTAAAGAAAAAGTAATACAAGCTATAAGTTCATCTATGCGCTTGTTTATACAAGAAGGTTAACGTCGCACTAAGGTAAACTAAATTATTCAAAATATCAATTTGTGTGCGTTGATACAATCTATGTTTGCTTGTTCATTGAAGAAAATGCTAGTACGACTCGTACAGGTACTCTATCAAGTATTATTAAAAAACATTTTCACTATTAATTATTATTTCGATCACTAACCGACCTAACTGAGTATTGCTTTGATTTTTAGAACACATGTTAGATAACTGTATTGGTGAACTGACTAGGGTAATAGTTAGAGGTTAAACGAAATGGCGGGAAAAAGGGACGATAGATAAAGAGCGATTCTACGATAAAGAGTAAACATACGAAACACATAGAAACGCTTTGACTAAAATTTAGCAGTTACATTTTTAAACAAAAGACTTCTTTATATTGAAAAAATAGCATCTAAAGGAAAAATTTACAGTTTAGAAAATGAAAAAGTTTAAAATTTGATTTACACTGTTAAATATTTCAGTGGACTGCTATATAAGGGTTACTAATTAACTAACCAATATTTTTTGAAAGATTAAAATTGTACACTAACTAGAGATTGTAATTTTCGAACACCCGATGTATTTAGAATCTACTGCGTTGAAAGCACAACGTGCCACAGTGCCCGTTACTTTTCTGCCGCGATCACGTCACAGGAACAGAGGTTATGCCCATCTCATAATCAATTTTGGAACAAGATTATCATAAAATATCTGTATGCTCAAATTCTTGGTATTAAAAATCATGTGATCAATTTTTAAAAAATCATGCCATTTGGTATATCAATAAGATAGCTTCGATTGATTAATTCTAATCATACTCAATCTTAAGTGATTTAAAGTATCATGTTATGTGTACAGTACAGTTCAAAAGTACTTTTACTTATTAAAAGAGTCTTAAATAGTTTTGAACATATTTTCATTTAAGTAACAACTGCACTTAATGCAGATTTTAACAAGTTTGGATAACATTTTTATTTAAATCTATTAAACCTCTTTTGAATTTTAAACATAATTTTGTTATATTTGAAACAATGTTTGTCCTACATTCGACAAAACAAGAAAACGATCGGTGCACATAGCGGAAACAGGTAAAAATCTAGTTCCGGTAAAAGAAAGCTGATGATAGAAAACAAATTTCATTTGTCCGTGGAATCTCACTTCTGTGTTGTTTGCAGAGAAATCTGGGCGTTGCTATTCAATGGTTCTTGGTCAGATAAATAAACTAGATCCATATCCTTTCTATAAAATGGTCTTCGCACAGAAATTACCAATACTGTTGTAAATATTATTCAACACTGGTGTTGCAATGATGTTTCTTTCGTTCGATTATTTTCTTTGAACTAGATTCACTCGACTTTGAAAATAATAAAATATTAGAAAGGATGGAAAGAATTAACACTGTCCAAATGAGGCTGGGTATTAAATGTCATCACGTATGATGCTGCGCTTCCGGTGATCGAACGGTACTAACAAAATGAGGTTAAACATTAATGGCAGCATAAAATTTTTAGGCTGGCAACAAACGGACCATGCAACCTATATCTCATCAGTGTGCACTTTCTAAAAAATCTTCAAGTTACAAATCTTTTAACGATGCAAATAGCTTAATAAAGAGAAGACTTTATCAACAATACTCTGTAGTATCATTTTAAACGGTTCGTTTAGAAAAATTCTACTGTTACGAGGTATTAATATTCCAGTCGCCATCTTTGTACCGTATGAGCATCGATTAAAATTATTTTCAGCCACTGCAATACGGGACCGTGACCCAAATTATTGTAAACGCTAACACATTTTTTGTTAGATTATTAATAGATTTTTTATCTTTTTTGCCATTTGCGACACTTCTAACATTAATCACGCTTATAACAACATATCACACATGTTCCCTGATGGCATTTTCGAGTATAATAACATTTAATTGCATGTACATTACGCGTGTCATTCGCAAGGTCTGCCGATTGGAAATCAGGACTCGTGATGGTCTAATAAGCGTTCTAATTATGTCTCGACGATCGTGAGTCACGTGTTAAAATAAAGCGATTTTAATGGAGCTATATTGGTGTGTAGAATAATTAAAAGATTGAAAAATTATAGGCAAATTTCCTACGTTAAAACTTAAACTAAAAATGTACTTTTCAGAATGCAGTGCTGGTCCGATATTTATTAACTAAAAATGCCACAGATATCGATAGTTGACACCGCTAAAGAAAGCGATAATGTGCGGTACACAGAAATGCTGATAAGAGGGCAATGACTACATCTTAATTCACGAATACACTAAGAGACGACAATATTGAATACCTTATAGATACAATCTAAATGATTAATGTTAAAAAATAATTAGATATAATATATCTGTATGTTAAATAAATTTTCAAATCCCCCATAATCTTAGATCCTCAAATTCTCAAGTTTTTAAATGAATAATTTGGAAGATAGGTAATGTCATCGGTAATATAACGAGATTGTACTGTATCTAAGAGCAACCTATACAAACACTCACATCGAGTACCGGCGCCTAAACTAATTTATAGCGATCGACTTGTAAATACTTGATCGAGATTAAGATATCTGATTTAGGATATCACTATTCAAATAATTTACTAAAGTATTGTAGAAAAATTGGGGTAGAGCATTTCCGCAGTTACATCATTGTATCGAAACGACATATTTCAGATGCATTTTTACAGACGAAAGAAAATATTGGAAATTGTAAATAAATTATTTAATGTAATTCATCGTTGTATAATTCACTTATGTAATATAAAGTAACCTTTCCCTTGCTATCTTTACACGTTATCACTGCAATATTTATCTTCCACGAACGTTATGCAAAATGTGTCATTATCTCATCTTGCACGTGTATACTGTCACAAAGAAATTCCTTTAACGGTTCGCTGGAAAGTCATGCTGAAAGTATATAATCAGAGGTTCTTGCCAAATGTTTGCTGTTTCCACCATGTTTATGCAGTTATCCCCGTATAATCATACAGCTTCTTTCTGGTTAAAATGGACGGTTTTGCTACCAAGTGTTTTCAATTCACTCGAATAGACCCGGTTCTAGCAAATAATTGGATACCATGTGTAGTATTATGTTTAACTATGCGTGCAAATAAACTGCAATGACACAAAACGATCACATCGGATAATGGGGGCACTTTTTATTACTTTTATGGCTGCATTAAAACCTTAATTGCCGTTGGAGGTCGTTAATGTTCAGTAGAACAAATTTAATGAAATAAATAATTGTTTGATAGATTTAAACATTTTAGAATTTTGGGGTTTAGGAATTCGAGAATTTGAGAGTTTGGAGATTTGGGGATTTCCGATCTGGTAATTTGATCATTTAGAAATTTGCATATTTAAAGGTTAAGCAATTTGGGAAGTTAATAATTTAGATTTGGAAATTTGAAAATCTGGAATATGATAAGTTTATTAGGGAATTTAGGGATTTGGAAATTTGGAAGATTCAGATTTGATAATTTAGTAATTTGATACTTAGAAATTTGGAAATATAATTTCCAATTTAGAACTTCAATAACCCGTTTCTACGGAATTATATAAACTTAAATTTCCTTTCAAATTCTCGAGTGGGGAATTCCGCAAACAGCCAAATACGAGGTGTGGAATAATGCACACATTTCACACAATAAAGACCAGCCTCAATCTATAGTTCGATGCGCTATGTTTTATTTCTGTGACCTATTAGATAACATTCTTTATCCGATTTTTACTTCGTGTCTACTGAATGGATTAAGGTATATTTAATCCAAATATTTTGACGCTATCTGCAGATCATCGTTTGTTTGACTTTTATCTGGGCTATCGGTCCTAGTTGTAGATCAAATAGTATCATACTTGCTTTGACAAACGCCATAAAAACGTAATACATGGGCGTGTCATGGTGCTCAGGTCTTAATTTGCGTAGCATATTAGCTCAGTCTAAAAATGATCAGGTTTTGTCATTTTTTATCGAAAAATGAGGTTGCAATTAATCGAAGAATGTTTTGTTAAGCTTAATCAAGTTAGAGAATGATCAAGTTGATTAGGGTTTGATCAAAGAACGATCAAGTTGGATCGGTTTGGAATGGAATATGAACAAATTTGACGGGGGTAGATAAGAAAATAATCAAATTAGTGCGTTTGGTTAAAAGAAATAATCAAAATGAAAAATTTCATGTCAAATGAAATTTCATCTCAAATGACAAATTTGAGAGGTCCCAATTAAAAATTTGTTGGGTTACACCTACCTGATTTGGAGAACAATATTAAGTTGGTATTTGTTAAAAAATATACTGCATTTAACCATGGTTCGTCAACCCTGGTTCAAAATAAGTAGATCATTTCTGAGTGAGCTGCAAAACAGCCAGCTATCGGAAAAATGATCAAATTAAATCTATTTGCATCACGGAATGACTGAATTGTAATTAATCAAGTTGCAAAAGAACTAGATCGAAATCTGGGCCAAATGAACTAACTTGATTCTATAATTTGTTACCGTTAGTGTTACCCACGATTATCATGGTGGTTTCAAGCCAAAAAGATGACACCATAATCGATATTTATCAGAATATAACAATTTTAGTCGTGTTTCCAGCGAAGCAGGAAAGAGGATACCAATGTAACTTCGCGATAAGCAGTGCAAATTTGTCGTGGCGGCTTTCCAGGCGCGGTGAAAAATTTACGTGCTAAAATATTAGTTTAGAGTGCGACGTTTTTGCTATCTCTGCGCTTGGTGTAAACATCTTCTAACCCTTTAACAGAGGAGTATAAAGAGAGGATCAGCTCGCATCGGTCACCCATTTCGTTAACGTTTCGCGATGCAGTCGCGAACAGTTTGCTTTATTGCCGTTCTAGTCGGTTCGGTTGCGTTCGCGTTGCTCGCCACCACTGTGGAGGCTGCACATGCGATCGAATCGAATAAGCAGAATAGTATATCGGAATGCAAGCAAACGGATTACAGGAGCTACATACAGTGCTTGAAGAGACTGAAAAGACATCATAATTTTCCGCATCACGGTTAGACACCAAAAATAATTTTTAAGGGATCCATGTTATGATAGATCTAATGTCGCTTAAAATATTAAATGTTCAATGCTGTTTAATTCTAGTATTTAGTCTTTGTACATCTTTTTTAGTTGTAAATGTATACTTCTATTTTTAGTCATTTTAATGATATACGATTAACGTGCATAAATGAAATTTGATTAAGACTCTGATTGCCCGGAAGAATGCTATAAAAAATGCAGCACCGAATATAAATGTGAAAGCAAATGCAGCCATTGCATAACGGTAACAAAACGCAAGCACACGTATGAAGAGGAAATTGAGTGTGTTTCCGCGGAGTGCAAGGCGAAGGAGAATGTTATCCAGCCAGCGGGTACTAACATTTCCACCAGAATCGATATTCACAATACCTTCAATGCGAATATAACATGTTGTCGTGAGTAACGAAAGGATCATTTAATACGATTCGAATTCTAATTGTAGTTATTCTTGCAAGAAAAGGAGCACAGGTTATTACTTTTAATACAATTATTGTTTTTTCATTCAATTAGCCACTTGCAACCCGCCAACCCCATGTCCAAATCAGCCACAACCGACCATTCCGCCACCACCGACCATTCCGCCACCACCGACCATTCCGCCACCACCGACTACTCCTAGGCCTCCGATTATTGTGACCCCCACCACATGCTGTCGTAAGTAACAGAACATCGCATCGTTTATAATTATGCGAATCAACTTCTCATAGAGTGTGATATCAGCGACACAATGTTCATTTATTTTTGCACGCAATACGTATAATTAACTTTGCTGCATATTGTGCCATATTTTGTACACGGTATTCTAATTTTTAAGCGCAATCTGCTTATGATTAGTAAAACTTTTTAGCAATATCTTTACAATATATAGTTTGTACATTAATTGGATGCTAGTAAACGTTTTTAGTTTACAATAAACTAAATATGCGTTACAAGAATAAGTGTGAGTCATATATGATGCACCAACTAACATCATTGCATTCTGTTAATTTCTCATGGTAAAGACGTATCTGGTAACACACAATACGTGTATTCATTAACAAAAGTCATGTAGTCGGGGCATGAAGAAATAATATAAATGTGTAAATGCGTATTTATTAATGAGATTAATGTTTTTTTTAATTAGCGACTTGCAATCCTCCAATTATGTGTCCGATTTATATACCACCTCCAATGCCACCTCCAATGCCACCTCCAATGCCACCTCCAATGCCAATATGTGCGACTTCATATTGTCCACCTTCATATTATGGTGGATGGACTAACAATATGTCCAGCGGCGGATGGGGTGGATGTCCATATACGAACATATGGCTTTGCATTTCAGTAAGTACACTCAAATGTTCTATGAAGTGTACATATCGGGGTGGAAGAAAAAAACATTAAATATTTTGTAATTTTTTGATTAATTGCTTTCGTACAAAACATTAATAGAATTTTTATGTATTTTTTATAGTTTTATGGTGGACATAATGCTGTCTCGCATCAAAATGACTGCTCAGGATGTGGATTGCCGTATCAATATTACAGATGTGATGCGTCTTGCTACATGACACAAAATATAGGTTATTCTTCGAAATATTGCTCTGGTTCCAATTGTGTGGGTGGTAAGTCTCATCTTTAACGTGGTTTATAATTTTTAGAATTTTTTCTCAAAAATATTATTAACTTCCATAAATATTGTTGAGAGTTTACTGTGTATCCATCTGCGATAATGTTATTATAGTGAGAGATCTAAAAGTATGTAGTATGCAATTGTAAAATTATATAATAATAATTAGGAGACGACGATAAATGCAAAAGACGAATGTAAAATGTGATATATTTATTTTCAGGCTACTATGTATGATTCCTTAATAAACGGAAATTTTATTACGAGGCCTTGAACTATATGGGACAATCAAAATCGACATATTCTTATTTTATAACATTCTTTTGTTGAATTTAAAAATTACGGTAAACTAAGAATCATTGTATAGAACTTATTATGCTATAAATTAAATATATATTTTTATTTTCATGTCAATTGTATGTTCTGTATTTAAATATACAATTATTTCATGTACATTTCTTCGATAGTATTGTAACTTTATGCTCCTATAGACGCAACCCGCACAACACATGATTCAAAGTAATTGCATACTCTTAAGGCGCTGTACAACGAAGTGGAAGTTTCAAGTACAAATTCGATTAACTGTCAATAATTAAAGCAAAATTCAATCTTTCTAATTTCATAGACCTGTACTTGTCAAGTCAAGTTCAACGATAAAGAGTGCCAAAAACATGACTGTAAAATGAAATTTCGAAAGATTCTGAAGTTGATAAAATTTCTGATGAATCTGTATACTGATTCTAATCGAGATAATTAATCCCTATGTCAATTAATCTTTTACCGTTCATTTATATATTTTTTTATCTTTACGTTTAACTTCAGTGTAAATTTATGTATCGACATGTTGTGCGTTAAATCATTCCGCGAGTAGTGCGTGCAAAAATACTGCAGTAGTCCCTAATTCATAAACACCATCAGATTAATAGATATATTAAGAACAAGCTTGAACATCTCGCGGAAAAATTTACTCAAAAATAAAAACAGAGAAGTTTCATGTTGAGCTTCTTTTCTTTTTATAACATCATGTACCGTTTATATAAATCAATTCAGTAAGCCTTTAGGTTCTAAGAACGTAAATAAAAAATTATAGAAAGCGTTTTCTTTAATAAAGATTTATGACGTACTAAAATTTCATATCTCGAATATGAAATAATTTAGTTTCAAAAAATGTTTATACTTGTTTTAGCATTTTTTTGATCGTCAACTTTGACACGAAGACTCTGCAATTGATACATCTAGCGTAAGTCGAAGAACGTATTAAAGATAGGCGACAATTGATGATGGTCTCTTTTCGCGACCGAACCCCTGCGGAGAAACGAACCTTGATGTCAGGTGTCGGGAACAGGTGTTGGAGGAACAGCGATGGCGTTCCGTTCAGGTGCACCGTGGCGAAACACTATGCCATTACTGTTTACGACGAGGGCTGAGAAAACCCGACGGAATTGTTGCTTCTTGCTCATAGGGACGCAGGTGTAATGAAACGCGGGTCGGCTTCGAGTCGACCGCCATGCAACCAACGGTAATCGATTTCGTTTTATTTCACCGTAATAAGACAAATTTTTCCCTCTAACCATTGTCTATTTTCAGAGCCGCCGATAGAATCTATGGAATCCACGGACAAAAGCTGCATTATTTTCGATTTTCGAACGATGTGTCGAGTACAGACTTCCGTTATATCCCTGCAAACGAGGCTCTACCGGAGATATAAAGATTCTTTCACGCAGTGCTTGAAATTTTGTAAATTGCTATGTTTGAAAATTAATAAGGTGGAACTTTTTGAACTTCGGAATTTGTGAATTTTCAAATTTGAACACTTTTGAAATTATGAATTAAAGAATTTGTGATTTTGATATTTTCCAAGTTTGCGATTTTGCAAATATAAATTTTACACGTTTAAACAGAATTGGTTCTAAAAACCTACAAAGTAAAAACTTGTTAAATTTCGAAATTTCTAAACTTCCAAGTTAGAGAATTTCAAAATTTAAGTTCAGAAGGAGAATTATCATTAAAATAAAAATTTAATAAATTGAATAAATATATAAATTGAGCAACTATGATTTATAAAGGAACACCAAAATAATAGTCACAGAATGTAATAAATCCACAAAATCCTATAATCACGAAATAATTAATTCTCGTTCATTTTTTATTACTCCTTCGAGGATAAAGGGGCTCTTCGATCGAGACTGTTTATTAAGACGTAGCTTTCTAACTCAATTAATCCAACGTTACTCGATGAAATCTATGCAGTTGCAGTGTACAATGAGTCAAGAAGATCCGATTGAAAATATCTCGTAGACACGAACCCATTATGCGTTTCGCAATACGTTGGATAATGTTGGATAATAGCGAAAGTGGTCGCAGCATCCTGCCGTGGGAATGGCAACTTGTTTCTCCTACTCGCGCATCCATTCGAGAGCCGTAAACCTCCGTTTCTTTTTTAAATAGAAGTTATTAGAAGACTTATTTCATTCTCTGCACACTTCATTTGTGCCGTGAAACAAGTACACATTGTGCATAATCTTTTCTATTTAAATCCCTGCTTTTATTTACATTTTTAATGTTCCATTTAACCTGCCCTCTTGATATCACAAATGTAATGTACAGAGTTAAATATTTTCTTAATTATAAAAACTTGAAAACTTCTTATATTGAAAGTATTTCAGGAGTAGTTAAATAGTTCACATTAACCAGCTACTGATATAGAATTCTATAATTGTTTTTTAAACTGATATTTCTATAATTAAAAAAATGCGAGGTCATATCTTGTATACCCAGGCGAAAGATGTGAATATTAAAAAAAAGAATATCAACGTTGTAAAATTTAATTCGTGTAATCATGGACGTGAGTCATGGTTGCTCTTTTCTATGTAGCAAAATGGAAAGTGTCTTCTAGGAGATTACTGTATCGATTTATCGATCGATAGGTAGATATTTCCTTAACAAGCGAAGTCGAACGTTGTAATTGTATTGTTACAGAAGACAAGTGGTATACGAGAGAGGTTTCATCAGAGTGTACAAACTACGATAAGATTTTTATTTGCTCGTCGTTGAAGCCGGACAGCGTGGGTCGTCCTGTCTCCGAACAATAAAATTTACTGCAGAATACCTTGCAGAAGACCGAAGGATCCTCTCTTCCTGTCGAGAAATCGTTTCGCGCGACGTGCACTTGATCCTGGGATAAGGACCGCCACCTTGCCAAGGTAAGACGACAAAGAGGTGAGTTTGTAAACCTGTGGGCTGAATTCCTTAAGATGGTGGAACAACTGACAAACAAGATAATTTTGCTTCTCTTTCACATTTTTCTCTACATATGCTCCTCTAATTCAAACTTAAATTAGATTTAGATTAATTTATTTTTAAAAGAAATTGATTAACATTTAATATCTCAATTTAAAATTACAATTTATCATAGAAAAGTATATCTAGCTATATCTTTAGTTTGCTGTGCATCTCATCTTGTTTCTTTGAACTCAAATTAATTGTAATGTTACTTAGGAATTTTTGTAAAAATCTAACAACACTTACAGTTTTATCGTTTAATTTTGATATTGCTAATTGATTTTATTAATTTTTATATATTGTTTGCACAATTTATTTGTGCATTTACTTGATCTCCACTTGATATCGGTGGACAATCTTCACAATAATTTTCCTTTATTTTTATTTCATGTTATTAAATGATTTTAATAATTTTGATGTCTCTGAGTATTTCAAGCAAAATTGAAAGAATGTAATAATAATAGACAACGTACATTTTGTTTCTTTTAATTATTGATATTACCAAAGGCGAACGAATTCGATTTAATTCCGCAAACAATCTTTCGATTACCTGGAATCGATTGCAACACACCTTGCAAATAATGTTAATGATTTGAAGAAGGAAGTGCCTATTGTATAGATTACAGTGTTGCACATAAATACTCCTGTATATCGAAAAAAAGATTAACATCGAATGGCGAACATGCCAATAATATCTATCTCCGAGCAATCTCTTTCAATCTTCCTACACTGTTTTCTTCCATGATCGTTACAAATTACGGAACGTTATCTAAATAGTATCGCGTGCATGCTCATGAAATTGTTAACTCTCGTCCTTCACCTACGGTCATCATGCTTTTTCTTTTCATAAACGTAAAATATGTCTCGTCGAAAACACCTCACTTCACCGTATCAATTTTTCAATCACTCCATTCTTAACAGTGGATTAGTTTATTAAAAATCGAGTTATTTTTCAAAAAATATTAATTTCGGAGATATGGAAAGGACGATAGAAAATATGGGAACATAGAAGTTTAGTAATCTAGGAGTTTGGGGATTAGAAGTATTAGAAATTTGGGTTAGGGATTTAGGTATTTGAATCAGAGATTTGGGTGTTTGAAGTATTAGGGATTTAGGTATCTGAAGTATTAGAAATTTGGGTACTTGAAGAATTACAGATTTGTCGAATTAGGGATTTAGAGATTTGTAGAATTAGAAATTTGGAGATTCAAATAATTAGAAGTTCGGGACATACAAAAATGTAGAGCTCATAATTCTGCGATCTGCGAATTCAAGAAAACCCATAAAATTTGCGGCCGTGAAAATCTGGAAAGAAATTTCAGAAATAGAGAAGAAAAGTACAAATTTGTGGATTTAAACATTCGGAAACTTGAACATTTACAAAGGAGACACGAAAAGTCAAGCTTACGTACAATGTTCTTCAAAGGAAGTCCACGTTGCATTCGAGCGTACCATAGTTCAATTTAAAGATCCTGGCTGTATTAATCTACACCTGGCCGAGGATCTAACTCTTCAAGTTTATAGAGCAAACGAACAACATCGATAGACCACCCACGGATCCGACCAGCTGGCTCCATCGAACGGGCCTGGATATCCGACTTCCGCCATGTTGCGGTAACAGTACACTCCTCTTTGGCCCCACGAAGGAACTGGACATTAAATTTTCACGGTTCACTGCCGTTGCACGTCGAGTCTTTCTGGAGGACTATGCAGGACAACGATGATGTCCCCGGGGGTGCTTGAGGAGCTCCCTCGAAGACGTCGCATATGGCACGCGCGAACATCATGGCTCTGTGGAGGTCCCAATTAAACGGACCTGTACTAATGCGTGCTTTTACCTTTCCGCTCTTGTGACTTTTCATCCAAGACGAAAATTACGCAACTAATGCAGGACTCGATGCCGGAGGGCACAAATGAGTTTTTGACGCATTTGCGAGACAAAACGGAATTTTTTAATTAGACAAAATTTGCAACGAGTCTTTCATAGCTTTCATAAATATTAAGGTTGTCTCGGAGTCCTCGTCTGTTGCCTTTAAATTAGAATTTTTAGACATTTATGGACTTTGTAGACTTTTGTCTGTATTTTCAAGTGTAGAAAAATAATCGATAATACAGAACAACAGTAACAATATTCTACACTGTGTAACACGAGAGTGCATTTGTATTTTTGTAACTGCGAATATGTGAATATTCACACTTGCTATGATTTTCTGAATTTCGATTCTCCCAAAGATTTCTGGCTCTTCTTGGCCCTCCCTGAATTCTCATGTAATATTTTGCACGCAGGTTATAAAATTGATCAGGAATAAGATTAAAATTTCAATTTTTCGGCAGGACGAGCAACCGATTACCAAGTTAACAAATTGACTATAAAATCGGCGTTAACTTGTATAGGATTATACGAGGTGCCCCCCAGCGGCAATACCCATCCCCTTTACAACCGGAATTTCCTAGATTAACGAATGGACGAACGTCTCGACGCCTTCGGGGACCTTCTGGAACACGTTGCACGATTGACTTCCACTTCTTGCCCCTTCAAGAGGTCTGTCGTGCAACCTTTACGGTCGAGCAGCCATCCAAAATTAATATTTCTCGTTACAGTTAATTCGTTACATTTTCAATTTAAACGTTATTTTAGTAATCTTTGAGATGCAAAATAATACACAGTAGACAATAAATAGTTCTTTAAAATCGTTGTCACGTGTAAAAATGAAAATAAACGATGTGTAACGGGTAAAATATAATTTAATAATTGTGACAAGAAGTCAGGAGATAAATTTTAAAATTAGATTCTAGGACACAGAACTAATTAGGATGCTCGTGTAGAAGAGGAATTCATCGTCGACGTCTATTTTCATTTTTATTTCGAGTCTAGGAAGAAAAATAAGCGATACCAGAGGGCGTAATGGGATAGAGGAGCCATTAACTCGAAGGCAGACAAGGACAAAGCTTGATGACTTCCAAAAGGCGCCCGAGGCGTCGAGACGCCATCGTTGTCCGGTGGAGAATATAAAGATCCACTGGAGCGTATAACGATTGGTTATATTTAGCATTGTTAAGGATGAATGGAAGTTCGTTGCAAATTGCTCCAAGGGTTGCACTGGTATTTCGCACAAGAATCGATTGCTTTCCTATGAACTCATACTTCATACGTCCACGGTTCTTATAGCGGTTCAGAGACCATAAACAAAAAATTTCATACATTGTTGATGGAAAGGAATTTATTGTTCCTTTAGAATAGTCGGCAAATTTTAATCGAGTTGGATTATATTTAGAATTTCATTATTAGGAAAGGAGTCATTACTCATGTTTTCTGATAGCGTTCTAAAATTCTGAAATTTACTGAAATTTTCTGAACTGAAAAATTTGAGGATTTTTTAATAAATTGAATCACTGTAGAAAAGACAGGAGAGAGTAATAAATTTTCTCTATTTTCTTCTCTATACAGTGCTTCATTTTCTAAACCACATGCCCGCACATGATGATGAAAAATAATAATCGTTATCTTTTAAGAGTCATTCATATGGAGATACTTAGGCATGTACGTTGAAGCCATAACACTCAATTAGGTTACATGATACACTATAATAGCTGTTGATTATGTATGTCTTAGATCTAATGAACTTATAATCTGGTTGCTGACTCGAGGCTAAGCCTCGAGTAGGTGTATTCCCATAAGAGGACCGTTAAATGATAGCAGTTATCATTTGCAATAAATGACTGCTTCGACGTTATCGTGTGTTGTATACACGTGAAGTGTATAAAAGACCGATTCATAAATACAAATTAACACCGGAAGAACCGATCTGAAGCTTCCAGATTTCACATTTTAAGTCGTAGTCATTTTTCAGATTATTTTTCGTTATTTATTTACTTTCGATTTAAAATCATGCGATAAACCTTTCAACGAGCAATCAAAGTGACTCGCCAGTTTTGGTAACGAGTCGTGGCACATAGCAACGTTACGAAACGGTTCGGCGAATTAGCCTGGCGGTAATTTAGCGAGGGAAATTTAGGGTTACGATTCTGACAAGAGAATTATACCTGGTCCGGCGACGTCGTGACGACGAAATTTCGACCTCTCGTATTTCGGAATGTCCAAATGTCAGACCTGCAATATAACGTTATTTCTTTCCTGTTAATTGCCAATAAACGCGATCGCCTATTACGTAATTTGAAAAGCGTTCTCGGAGTTGTCTCTCCTTTTTCAGAGCAATTTTTAAACGTCGATATTTACTTTAAGCTGCGGTGCTAATATGGTACTTTCGAATCACGTTCAATTTCAGACTTCTGAAGTTTGTAAAATTCTTATACTTACTTTGGTTAAAATAAATACTTATTTTGCCCTAAAACATAGTACAAAATTTAATAAAGTTCTATACGATGGACTATAAATTTGGGGTCTGAAATTAGTGAAAATGAGTAACCGTTGTAACTAAAATTTGACAAAAATTTGAAATTTTAACCGGTAAGCGTGTTCCGGGCAATCTGTCGGTTCACACGAGTCGGTAGCTCGGCATAAACCTATTTCCGGTTGAGGACACCTATTGCCACAATTAATTTCGAGTTTTTCACCCAGCTGAAACGCGAATGCACCGTACTGAGCAAAAGGTGTACACCGAGAGACGGCAGTTGGACATATTGCGGTTGATGAGACTCCTCACCTGTCCTCTGCTGTTCCCCTGGCTAGACACCTTTCAGTTTTAACCTGTTAATTATTGTTTATAAACCCGGCAAGAACTTGCTGTCCAACGGACTTGTTTAACTGGCGAAAATTTGATATATTCCTTTAAAGCAATCGACGGATAAGGGTTTCCTGGGTCAACGATAACCGTCAAAACATACTTTCTTCGAGCAATTAAATTTGTTTTTAGTGCATGTCGATTGACTCGTTATTTCTATAAGGAACCATTATTTCAAAATTAGCGTGCATCTTACAATATTTAAATTCACTCGACTTATTCACACAGGGGCGAAGAATTAAAAATCCTTGTGGCGGATAATTTTCAGTTTACAAAATTTATTGACGAAATCGAAGAAGTTCTTTTCTTGCGTAAATGTAAAAAAGATTGATGCAAATAAATTGAAATATTCATCGGTTGAGGGAGGTGAAAAACAATTTCGCGTAGGTGGCACGATCGACCTTGAGGATTTCGAAAATTCCGTCCACTGTTTCGTCGACGCGAAATTTCTACAATAAAGATGAGGAAAGTCGTGGCGCACGGTAAGTCACGATTCTCGTATCGTGGCCGAATAAATTAGAATAAATTTAGTAGCCATTGACATTGAGTATCCAGTAGTCGGTGTATAATAAGGACCTAGCTGGTTCGAGTGAAAGGAACATCGTGACTCGATCCTTCTGGCATGATTCTAGTAAATTAATAAACGATCTAACTAATTGGGTCTGTCATTCCGAGGGCAATTAAGGGATAGCGTGGTGGCTGCCGTTTGAGTAAACGTTACAAGTAAATTTCTCATTAGCTAATGGCAGAGAACTTCAGGCTTTTTGCTAGATTGTTTGTTTGATCTGCATAATTCGAATAATTCATCGTGTTGCTTCCTTTGAACGATTTGCACGTCGTTTTAATAAATGAACCTTTCTGTTCGATCGAAATGAAGAATATTTTGTAAGTTAAGGTTATGTGTAAGACTGCGATAAATCGGTGGTTTAATGGAAATTTTAAGTTTCGATGTATGGTAATTCCGAACTTTAGTTCTAGGCAAAACCTAGATGTAGATCTAGGTAGATGTAGATGTGGTTAGGTCAAGTTAAGTATGTGTCAGGTTAGATCTTCAGCTTAGGTTAGCTTAGTTCAGCTAACTGAATTTGAGTTAGGATAAATTTAGACTTAATTAGATCTTTAGCTTAGTTAGGTTAGGTAGTAACTGGATTTGAGTTAAATTTGAACTTAATTAGATCTATATTTACTTACATTTCAATTTGGTAATTTAACAATTTTGTTAAATTTGGACTCGGATTCAGCAAAAATTTGATTGCGTTTAAACTTGATTTCATTTGAACCTAGATTTGATGAAGTCCCTGTCCAGTTACATTTAGGCCCGACATCTAGTCTTGGTACGCTACGAACGTATACCCAGATACAATCTTAATTTGTGTTACTGAACTTATATCTAATTGTAAGTCAAATATGATCACCATTAAATTTTAATCCAAGTTACATTCAAATTTGATAATAACAGCACCCACATGTCTGCACATTCCCTAATTTCCTAACCCGTACATCATCAGATTTCATTCAACATTCAATTTCCCGCAAGAATGTACAGTCCGTATAATTGATTTTCAGATAACAGTACAGGTAGATTAAACGCGTTACGCAAATGTGCGCGTTAAGAGCGTCAAAATCACCTGGGATCCTTTGATTCCTCATGCCTGACCACATGTGTGAAAGGCGTAGGCACACGAGGTGTTTCTAAAGCGGCGATGTTCGTCCATACCCACGCAACCCACGTTGAAACATTTTAGATTAGTGCCCCGAGATAACGCGTAGTATGTGCTCAGGGCCGTACGTTATAAACGAGAAATTGGCAGGGATCCGGATTTACTTTCCTTCGATTCGCGAATGTTTCGCGAGAGTTGCGTGGTACGCGACGCGAATTTCGCAATCGTTTCGATTTTCATGCACGACGGCTGACACGACGGCTGATTATTTATCTCTGATATCCAATTTTAGGGAGGTTCGTATAATGCGACGTTATACTCAACAGGTTGTTAGGATTAACTTCGTTCTTTATCGAGGACAAATCGATTCGATTTCTTTTTCTGATACTTCGTGGGTTGTGTGATATGATGGATTATTTTTTTGTAGGTACGTTTGTTCGAATGGTGAGATTGAATCAGATTTTTTTTGTTCTGGGTTATGATCGAACACGTGTATGATTGATGTAATAATAGTTGAAAATGAATAGAGATGTCTTTAATGGTATGACAGGTCTGGTCCAAAATGGCTCCACTCATTTGTTCGTTCAGGAGTTAAAAGTGAGAACTGATTTGCTTTTACATCGTTTTTAATTTCATGACTTCGGTATAGATATCTTAATTTGACTTTGTTCGTTTATTTTTGAAATATACTTTACTTTAGGTTCCAAAGTCTACAAATTCCCAAAGTCCCTTTTCCCTCCGTCCAAATTAGCCATAGGATACAACCATCACAAAATACATTCTAGATTGAAAAATATAATTTTATTAATACATATAATCACAAAGATTCACCCATTATGTCATCATCTTGAACACATTTCTAATATTTTAATTAATTCTAATGAATGTACATATTGAATTTGTCATTACACAAGTCCGTATATTTTGACCTTGTATTCTACCGAAAAGGAAAATGGAAATCCCCAAAATATGATCATATATCTACGACAAGACGATGGTTTTTGAGGAGAAGGTTTATTGGTTTGTCTCGCTGGACATTTACGACAGTTTATAGCTCAGAACCGATGGAATTGCGATGGTCCCAAGGTCCAACGATGGACAATGCATCCGGCACCGAGAATATCAACCCCAAAGTTCAACAGAAAAAGTCATACACTTATCCCCTGATAACAGTCATCTCCGTCCCAAAGTCCAATCCGCTCACCAAAAACTAGTCCATATATAAAGATAGTTTTCCCAATAAAAATATTAATTGGCTTTTAACTGAAAGTGTCGCAGTTTCGTTGAATCTTAGTGATCGCGCGTAACAGAATACAGGATGAGTCTATGGGTAAGGAACTGCACAGGATGCTTTTTTTTACCATAGCCTCTTCAAGGTCTCGACACGAGATGTGAATGAATCTAGAACCTGTTCCCCTCTGCTTCTTCTTTACGTTTATTTCAGCTTCTTTTCGAAGTCAGGGTGCAGCCAATAGGCTCGTTGAAAGCCGCTTCGGAAACAGGTCGAGTTTGTTACACGCACCGATCGAAATATAATCTATTTCGCGTGTTCGATTATTCTTCGCGAGACGATGTTTACATGAATCGACGACTTTTCGACGCAACTCGAGAGCTTGAAAACGAGCATGAAATTTTGGTTAAGGCGTGAAGCGGAAAGTTGACGATTTTTTACCTGAAACTTTGATACTTTACGATCGTAATCTTGCAAAATCCTTTTAGTAATTTCAGTTTCAGTAAAATTAAATCATTTCTATAATTAAAAAATTTAACTCTCTGCCACTTTGCTTTATTAACACTTTGACCGACTCAAAATATTAAATAAAACAGACACCGTAGAAAGTTATAATAAATAAAATCTGTTATGGTAGTAGAAGAGTTGGTAATGAATACTTGATATCATGAATATTAATTAAAATATTTTTATGACGAAACTCACTACATTACAGTAGCTTCAAGATTAAATTCACTACTTTGACGATATTAGTTCCTCGTTTGATTTATGTTATCGATTCCGCTTTTCGAAGAAATTGTCATGACGTAATTTATCTAACGAATATGATTAATTTCTATTGCATTCATTTTTAACGAAACAGGATGCTTGATAACTGTCATTTCCTATTCCTTTATTCTTCGTGAAATAGATTTTTTTCTGTTTCCTCTTCATTTTATTATATTTCGTTTCGTTTTATGCAAATGCTGCAAGAAAAATTGCAAAAATTAAATTATAGGAAATGTTGGTCTAGTCTTGAAATTATTCAAATATACATTATAAATATGTTATATTATTTGATCAGGTATTATTTTAAATAATAAGCCTTTTTTTTTAATTATTTTATTATATTGCCATGATATAAGGTAATCCATCGTTTTATCTTGTATTGAATAAGTATTATAAATCGTCTTTGAATAAATATTAATTCAAACTTTCTAGTCACCATTTCAGAATTTATAATTTCTAACCGTTAAATTTAGGAACTTTAAATCTACAAATTTTCAAATTTTCAAATTTCAAAGTTCAACTTTCAAATCTGCAAATTGGAGATCTCCAAATAGATAAATCTAGAGATAGAAAATTTTCAAATATTCATATTTTCGTACACAGAAAGTTTTAATATATAGAACACAATAAATTGGTAACTGTTAAAAATACAGAACATCAAAAAATCGATTCAGAAATTGAAGAGACATATTTCCAAAATTAAGAATTCATAAATTCCATAAACGAAGTTTCTAAAACTGAAAAATTGAACAGCTTATTCCAGTATCGAATAATTGAAAAATTGTGTAAAGATGAAAGAAAATGCATAGCGAAGAATCGTTCTAAAGGGTTGTTTTCGCATCCGCAGCTTCTGCGGTTATCGTAATTTTTAATTATAAGCAAATCCAGGCATGGCATAATGAAAAATGAAGTCCGTAGCGTAGGAAATACCATAGATCGTTAAAGTGGAAAGTATTCGTTGGAAGGAGGGGAAAAAGGAAGACGGATACCTCGCGGAGGGTGCGAATGATTTACACCACCCTGTTTCCCGTCCAGGGAAATGCTATTCGCGAATACCTTACTACCTACGGGCTCTCGATATTCCTCCTCGTTGTTGCCATTCCCCTCTCCTTAACCCACGTGCATCACCGCGTAGGCAACCTTACCCTGGAGCTGCGAGTTTCAGTATCCGCTCGCCAGTTTCGACAGAGTCGTGCCCGTGATCGCTCCAACGATCCGATCGTTCCACGATACATCATTGCAACGCGTGAATTGGCCTCAAATTAAGAAAAGTGCTATTTTTTTGTTTATTGCGATACTCTTCTTCGAGTGATGTTTCTTTAATGTGCACGCGGCATCGCGAACGAACTTTTTAATCCGCTATTATGCGTTGACTCGTGAGACATCTAGTCGGAGGTGAGCTCCTATTTCGTTATTTTTTTTTTTTTTTTGCAAAATGATCTGTACGATTACGTTTTATCTTATAGACATTTTGAGATGTTTATGCAATACTGGATTTATTCAAGCTTTGGTGGATTTAGAGGAATTGGTTCGGGCAAAGTTTATTCGTGATTGATGAAGGTGGATTTATGCTTTATTTTTTTGAATTTTGGGTTTAGGGAAAATTTGTGGAGTTTCGGATTTGTATAAATTTTATCTTGGGTATTTAGAGAAATTTTATTTTGTGTAGTTTGGGATTTAGAGAAATTTTGTCTTGGGTAGTTTGGGATTTAGAGAAATTTTATTTTGTGTAGTTTGGGATTTATAAAAATGTCTTATATAGTTTGGAATTTGTACAAAATTTATCCTGTGTAATTTGGGATTTAGAGAAATTTTATTTTGTGTAGCTTCGGATGTATTTTATCTCGTGTAATTTGGGATTTATACACATTTTATCTTGTGTAGTTTAGGATTCGTACAAATCTCATTTTGTGTAATTTAGAATTCATACGAATTTTACTTGTTAAAATTTTCGAGTTTCGTTTTGCGAAGAGGATCTATTCGTTTTGGTTGAAATTGGATTTACACGAGTTCTGTTCTATATACTATTGCATTTATGTAAAATTTCATTTTGTGTAATTTGAGATTCACACAAGTTCTATTCTATAGACTATTGCATTTATGTAAATTTTATTTTCTGTAATTTGAGATTTACGAAGTAAAATTTATTCAAGTTTTATTTTCAACGAAATTGGATTTATACAAGCTTCATCTTACATAATCTGGAATTTATGTAAATTTAATTTTATGTGCAGATTTTATTCAAGTTATGTTTTGAATAAAATATGAATTTGTACAAGTTTCATTATACATTGCAGTTATATAAATTTTATTTTATGTACATGAAATTGAATTTATATAAATTTCATTCCTTTCAAATTGTAGTTACACAAATTTCACTTATGTATATGAAATCGAATTTCTACTCAGAAAATTGTTTTCTAATTAAAAATTGATATCTATTGAATCAGTACCTTTTATTTGAATCTGCAATGAATAACAATTTCCAAAGCAAACGTCATTCGAAGCAACATTTTAACATTTCGATCATTTTTCCACCCTTCATATCATATTAATGACAGTTTTCAAATAAAACCACGTTCACCACTATTGTCTCCGTATCTGATAATATATTAAAATATTTAACTTAATTCGAGTCCAGCTCGAATCAAAATTTCATTTATGTAAATAAATGAATGCTATTTTGTCGTTTGAGGAAAACTTGGCTCGCATTCAAAGTTCATGGAGAATTACACAAAGAACCGACGCATTTGCTAAATTAGTATACTTTTTAATACTGTCATAAAGTTCAACGATAAAAAATTACACAGTTATAAATTCTAATTGAAGCGATAATTTTAGAGGTACCATTTTCTTTCAATGTCCATTTCAGAATTAATTTCTGTAATATACGGCTAAATGAGCCTCTATGGCCTCAAACGCCATCTTCCACGGAAGAGAACCAATAAACTAATTTCTATAATATGGAATTAAAAATAATCATTTTTGTATAAAGAAGAATTTGTTTCAAGCCCCATTGTGGTGTACAGACGCTCGTAGAAGAATCTTCGCGTGGCAACCGCGGTTCCTTTGTCGACTCGAAACCAATTAGCGAAACATTCGCGAAACGTTTCGCGATTTTCTCGATTCACCATTACTGCAACATTCTCTGTGTCGCACGAGAACGTTTTGTTTTGGTCGAATCACGGTTTCGTTCCATGAGAATCGCGATTTTCACGAATGGAGTTCATTGGTATCAAGACTGTTTACACGCGAAATTAAACCTTGAAATGTTTGCCCTTGAATCCGTCGGAACAAAATTTTGAGCACATTAAACGGTTTCAAATGTCGATAGGAGTTCGTTGCGGTTGATTCGTAGCAGTCGTTGCTAATAAGCGTGGTTTTCGGTAGAAGTTTTTCTAAATTGTGTTTTAGAGGTACAGTTTGTGAGAGTTGAACGTAATGAGTGAAAAGACTGTAAGTACGATATTATATTAATTTTCAAATTTGTTAGGAGAGAATTATATTAGGGTATTTGATAGATATCTTACGGTTTTAAAATATTTGTTCGTGTTTAGCTCTTATTTTGAATTTTTGTGGGACTAAGCAGCATATTTTTTTAAACATTAATATTTGTAGAAAGACATTTTCGATACTCCTAGAACCTACCTAATTTTAGTAAAGCTAACTCAATTTCTTGATTAAATCCTGAACAATATTTGTAGAAGCGTTAACTAAAAATTTCTCAGTGTTCTCCAATAATTTATAGAAGCATCTCCGTTGTTAAAAATCTTCCAAAAGATATTTAATTAAAAACGTAACCTCTATTTCCTAATCTAACCTCTATTATAATCTATTATAACCGCTATTCCAATCTAAGTGTTTAAATTTATCGAATTTTTGTCAGATAATTTTTCTAGATGTTCAAGAGGAACAATAGTACCTTGTTCTAGATTTCAAAGGGTAATCGAACGGAATTCGCTTGTTCGGTCCATGCAAATGCATTTAACAATTACGCTTAGTTATCTTCGTTGAAAGGTACACAAACGGTGCAGCGGGTATTTAGAGGTCGTTGATTTGGCAAATAAACCTGATACGCGGTATAAATTATGTAAATGCGAGTGTCTTGTAACCAGAAGATGCATTTAATATATTCGCGGTCATTCGTAATCGCGGTAACCGGCTGTAAATCATAGGCAAATACTTTTTCGTGGTATGAATACAAGGATTCAAGAAACAAACTTGAATTATTGGCCACTCGTCTCGGGAATTACCCATATGAATTATCCACCGATAATGCTACCAACCGGTGTTTAATCATTTCGAAAATTTTCATCCTTAGATACTGCACCCAACTTTATCTATTTTTAGATCAAATTCATTTTCGTTTTATCGCGATCTATAATTTTTCACCATTCTTCTTTGCTTTTATATATAATTCTCGACGGACAAATATATTTATCTATTAAAATACTTTAAACTTGTATGTGCAAGTTGATGGCGCAACAATTTGAAGAAATAAAATGCTTTGATCGTTTTTGATATCTTGAGACAGAATATAAAAATAAAATACTTCAAACTTTCGTATATAATTTAAGATGGACGTTTGAAAACAGAAAGGGCTTCGATCTTTTCTGATATGTGGAGACAAGTTTAGTTTGTAAAAATACTTCAAATCTTTGTATGTAATTTAAGATAAATATTTAACAATTTTAAAAAATAAATGAGATATTTCGAGACACTGTCAGTTTGCCAGTTTACAAAAATTAAATACTATCTTTTCTGCATAATTCAAGATAGCTGTTTAATAATTTAGAAAAATATTTTCAGTTATTTAATATCTTAAAACTTTGTCTAAATTTTTCTATTTAAATCAAATGTGAAGGATTCTGGTAGAAGAAGAAAAGATTCTATCATTTGAAGCTGGAGCACGTGTTTGTACAAAATGGATTTGCGAAAACAATGCAGGAATGCTGCAACACGGATGAAAATGTACACACTAGTCGCATGGTTCGGTAAATGTTTCTCGTTGCACCGATAAACCATTGTGATTTGTATTGTTTTCGAAAACGTAGCTACCTGAGTGTCAGGTAAAAATACCTATCATAAAGATAGTTTTATATGTTCGCTGTAATAAACTTGCCTGGGAGAATATTCATAAAAGGCTCCATAAAGAAATAGTAAAATATTCTTTAGATTACAATAGTAAACTGCATGGAGCTTCATATTTTACAATGTCATTGGAAATACGATGTTCTAAATATTATTGATATTAGTTTCAGAAATATTTGGAAATTACCAATTTTTATTTTATTGGTGCATATTAGCATAACATAGCATTCGTAGAAGTCTTAAAAAAATGTAAGTTTACAACATTTGTTATAAAATCTTTTAATAATGAAAGAAATATTACAGAAATTATTATCGATAATTATCAATATCTAACAGAGAAATATATATTTGTAGATTAGTAATTTGAGAAATATTGCAGGAATTACTATCAACTTTATT
This sequence comes from Megachile lagopoda, assembly GCA_036983795.1. NCBI lineage: Eukaryota > Metazoa > Arthropoda > Insecta > Hymenoptera > Megachilidae > Megachile > Megachile lagopoda. The sequence goes on from CM072787.1 coordinate 9,649,606, forward strand.
TTCTAGTTCCATATCAAAAAGTTTGAATAATTTTTCTAAATTTAGCTATCGAAAAAGTGAGTAACTCACCTAATATCTAGATCAATTCGATTCAAATATCCAATTGTCGATACAACAAACAATGAGCCTCAAATTGTATCTAAAAAAGAAAAAATCAACCAAATGACACGAGATCAAATGATTTCTCGCATTGCCAGCACAAATGTACACGCAGTATTAACGATAATTGCATTATGCGACTGCTGATCTTATTGTTAGAACGCTAACTCGAGTATCACGTATCTCGATGTATGGGCGTTAATGACCCCTGAGTCGTCCAATCATAGATGCAACTTTTGCAATCCTTGTTTCCATACTCATTGTTCCATGCATTCAGCCACTCATCGTATTTGCTCGTTAAAAGGCTTTGAATGAATGAAATTAAACGTGAGATCATTTTCTTCGTTTGTGGTATGTGGAGTAGATTATCAGATTATATATAATTATAGACTACTTCTCTCTTTTTTCTGCCTTCTCTAAACTCTTAAATTACCAAATTAATTACTGAAGTTACTAAGTGATCATTTGCAACCGTTCAAACCATTACTTACATTCTTCTCTCTTTTTTACTATTTTCTCTAAACTCTTAAATTACCACACTTAATTCAAATCATTAAGTGAACATTTGTAATTGTTCAAATCGTTCGTCAAGTGGAAATGAGAAATATTCGACCTGAGTTTCATCGTTTCACAAAAATGTGATTCATAATTTCTTTTGTAATTGTATCAAGGTCACACAGAATCCTTGTTCTGGAAATTCACACTTCACTCAAACTTTCTTCCCAAAAATACTCCTCACTATACTCAATACTCTTCAGTAGGGATCGTCTACAGTAAGTTAGTAACTGGTGCTAGTAATTCCAGTAGCTAGTCGAATCTTTGTGTTTCTTACTTTGCCTGTACCAGGTCTGTCGTTAGACAAAGACAAGGAAAGAAAGAAATTTCAACGATCTGGTACAGGTAAAGCTAGAAACGCAAAAATTCGACTACCTACTGGCAATGCTACCAGTTATGGTCACAAGACAGTCCCTAAAGTCATATAACAAATAAAGAATGCTTCATAAGAGTCATCCTTGAAATCAACCACTGCTAACAATTGCTAATCACATTTTCATCCGATCAAAAATTCAGCAGAACACGGTTGATCAACAAAGCCAGCATAACTAACAATCTAACCTAATCGAAAGTTATTAAGCGCGAACACGATGAAAGGTATAGCGTATCGAAAAGATTAGCCCATCCCGAATGAAAGGAATTTCATCATCGTCCAATATTATCCTTGTACGAAAAAGGGTAAGGATGGGAAGGAACGGTGGTTTCACCGGGCAACCTGAACTCACCTGGGTGGATTTGTCGATCGATGACGTCATCCTCGACGAAACCAGGTACCACTCCTTGTGTATATCTACCTTGCGAGCGTGTACGCGTGTTCTTCGATGCTTGCTGAATAAAAAAGGACAAAACGGACGAGCTAAGAAGAGGTACACACCGACGGAGCCAGCCAATCGGCCAACGAACTCTCTGCTAGCTTGATACACCTCTCTCTTCTCATCGTCTCCTTTTGACTTCTCTCGGTTTCAACCTTAACTCGTTTCTGTCCTTTTTCCTCGGCCTTCTTTCCACCGTCGCTTTTTCCTTCTTTTCGAACGTCAAATCTAATCTGGACATCTACATCTGACCTCCACGCGCAAACGCGTGTCGTTCGGGACCTAGATAAAGGGCCGGCGAATGAGATTGCGAGATAGGTTTGATACTTGTACGGTTATGCTGATTTTTGTGGATCTGTTTGTGATGGTTGGAGCAAGTTTGGATTTTGCGAGAAATGTCTTTTTGCAAAATTTCTTTGGGGAATCTGGGAATTGGAGGAGATGGGAAATGGGGTATTTAGGTATTAGGGAATGTAGGAATTGGGAGTTCTGAGAATTAGGGAATGTAGGAATTGGGATATTTGGGAATTGGGAAATCTAGGAATTGGGGATCTTGGGAATTGGGGAATGTAGAAATTGGGGAATGTAGAAATTGGGGAATATAGAAATTGGGGATCTTGGGATTTGGGGAATCCCGAAATTGGGGAATATAGAAATTGGGGAATCTAGGAATTGGGGATCTCGGGATTTGGGGAATCCCGAAATTGGGGAATCCCGAAATTGAGGAATCCAGAAATTGAGGAATCCCGAAATTGGGGAATCTACCAAGTGGGACATATAGGAATTAATGAATCCAGAAATTTAATTTCACTCATTTTAGAACGTGAAGTTCTAACAGATATTTCGAATGAAATTTTCTAATAACAAAAATTTCACATTTTCAAATTATGAGATTTAAATATACGACAATTTTCAAATTGAAGGAGTACAGAAATATTTAAACGTATAAATATGAATTATACGAGTGAATTAAATTTGTGTAAATTTCATTCAAAGGAAACGTATATTGCATCCGAGTATGCAATAGAACTTTAATAATTTCCTCTTAGATAATTTCTCGGTTGAGAACGTCTTACACGAGCATAATTACCACAGATTTCGAAAATATTCGAGAGAGCAAGCTCTGCTTAACTTTCTTCAGATGCTGTAATACCTGCGCTTTATCTTTTGAATCTCGGTCGCACATCTTCTCTTGTAATTAACGAGGAAACTAATTGTGCAGCTCTGCGCTGTAATACATGCTAACATTCTAATTGGCCACTTTTTCTGAGCAAATATTGCCGATTCTATTTTTGCGACGTAATCATTGCCGTTCCTCTCTTAGTTTTTTATTTTAACGTTAATGAACATTGTATTGGTACGCAAAATACGTTATTAAATAGGGTGGACAATTTGGAAATTTGCAAACTTAATAAGTTGGTTATTTAGGGTTTTGGAAATTTGGGATTTTCAAAATTTAGATTTTGGAAATTTGGTAATTGGGGAATTTAGGAGTTGGGGAATTTAGGAATTTGGGGATTTTGGAATTGGGGAATTTTAGAATTGGGGAATTTAGGAATTGGGAAATTTTGGAATTGGGGAATTTAAGAATTGGGGAATTTAGGAATTGGAGAATCTAGGAATTGGGGAATTTTGGAATTGGGATTTTAGGAATCGGGGAATTTAGGAATTGGAAATTTTGGAATTGGGGAATTTAGGAATTGGAAATTTTGGAATTGAGGAATTTAGGAACTGGAGAAACTAGGAATTGGGGATTCTAGGAATTAGGGAATGTAGAAATTGGGGAATTTAGGAATTTCGGAATGTAGAAATTGGGGAGTCCAGAAATTGGAGAATCTAGGAATTAGGGAAATATTAGGAATTTCAGAAATAAAGAAATTTGAGGACTTGAAAATTTAGGGATTAAAAAATTGGAAAATTTGAAAATTTGAAAATGAAAAATGAAAAATAGAAAAATTAGCAATGTAAAATATTAAAAAATTCAAGAATGTAACTAGTATACTATCACTTTCAATTAACATAGTATTCCTTTAACACAGTAGAACTTCCGTCCAACCAATGACCTCCAATACAAACCTTCTAAATAAAAATAATAGCCAAGTGTTCAAATACGAGCCTAATCCATGACTCACGGTGTTAATTCAACGGACAATTAAGCTTCCTGTAACACCGATCGGCACAGGTGAAACGGTAGCGAAAAGTACGGTAATAATACGCAGGAAAGGGGGGTAATTTAGTTTGCAAAAGAGCAATTTATAAACGTGACACGTGCTACAGAAGAATTAGCTTCGGAACGATTATCTGCCCTTTAGGAAAGTAAGCCTTAAGCTCTGGGTCGTGTCTTGTAATTATACCGTTTCGCGCTAACGATTACTTTGTGGAACTGCAATTAAGGAGACGCATTAAATATGCTGGCTAAGAGAAACGATAAGCGAAACGTTTCAGCTACGTTGCCTTTACCTAAAATGGTACACTGTGTTACCATTAAGCGAAGTGAGCTATTATTTCGAACAGATTCTTTAATCTCGCACCGGAAAATGTACAATGGATCGCGTATTATGCTCTGATAATTCCCGGAGATGAATGTTAACGTCGAAAGTTTTGATTGTTATTAATATGGTACATTAAGCAGGTGACGCTGGGGTATTATTCGATTTTTTGAAATTGCGATACTTTGTTGCTAGGATGATGGTTTTTGAATTTTATTTTGTTTTGGTGGATGGACTTCGTGGTGAGAACTTGAGGGAGGAGTGCTTGGAGGGTGAAATGTGCGAAGTTGGAATTAATGAATATTTCTATAGTTTTTGAATTTTTGAGGTTACAAATTTGTTGCACGATAGGTTAAGTTGCAAATCTGGATATTTAAAAATTTTTAAATTCTTCACTTTGAAAATTTTAAAATTCTTAACGTTGTACATCTCCAAATTCTTAAATTTACAAATCTCCAAATCCTCAAATTTATATATCTCCAAATTCTCAACTTTGCAAATCCCCAAATCCTCAAATTTACAAATCTCCAAATCCTCAACTTTGCAAATTTCCAAATGCTCAAATGTACAAATCTCCAAATTGTCAATTTTGCAAATCCCCAAATCCTGAAATTTACAAATCTCCCAATTCTCAACTTTGCAAATCTCCAAATCTACAAATTTTCAAATAAATTTCCCAAATGTAACAATTTCTAAATCATCAGATCTTCAGATCTAAAATTAAATGATTAGGAAATGTGGAAACTATAAATACATGTATGTACTATTTTATAGTAATTTTCTTTTTCTGTAGCGCAGTTGCTATAGACGGATTTCTATGAATGGAGAGTTTAATGAAATTTCTATTAGGTAACAAAGGTGCAATTGTATTTTTACACCGGTCGCAGTAATAGAACGTTTAGTTAATTGCATAAACGGGTTATTCTATGGCGGACTTTTATAGTGGCGATAGTTGAGAACTCGGTTCGTTAAATGCAAACAAGTGTAACACAATGGAAGCTAGGTTAATGATTCCACGTAGGATGTAATTAGTGCGTGCTTCTGTTGTGATGATAGCCCTCTAATGTGTCCAATCTTTTAGCTTTCTTTTAAATATAAGCCTCAATAAATTATAATATTATAATATGACAAATTTAAATTTATTGATGGAACAAATATGACTTTGAGTATAATATTAGTTCTATATTTGTGATATAATAATTTTCAAGATCAATTATTGTTTTATAATTTATCCAAATTATCATCTGGTAATTTATAGAAATTAACGGTTCGTAATTATCGAAATTAGCATTTAGTAATTCATTGCAATTGGTAATTATCAAAATTACCATTTGAGAATTAACTTTACATTAGTACCTTTTATGAGGCACTAAAGTGCAGTATTTGCAATTCAATAAGAAGATAAACACAAATTTAGTCTTTGTCTTCTCTTGGATCATAAAATTCAAGGACACCATAGTCGGAAGAACCATGAAATTAATGTTGTGAGCACAATGACATTGGAAATTTGAGAACTGAAAAACTTGAAATTAGAAAATTTAGGAAATTGGGAAATGTAATAATTGAGGAAATTTGGGAACTTGAGGAATTTAAAAATTTGAAAATTAGGAAATTTGGAAACTTGGAGGTTTAGAAATTTGAAAGCTTGGCACTTTGAAAATGAAACAATTAGGAAATTGGTGAATTTCAAACTTAAGAAATTCGAAAACTGTGAAATTTAGAAATTTAGAAATTTGAATATTTAAAAATTTGGAAACTCGAGATTACAAAAATTAGAAAATTGCACTTAGAACTGTAGAAACTCAGAAAGTTAACTTAAAAAATTTCGGAATCTCAAAATATAATATATTTTACAACCGATAGTTATAAAATCACAAACTTAATAACCTGCAAAATCCAAAAATATCATATCCAATAACTTTACAAACTCTACTCTAAATTACAGTATTCAAAATCGCTTAAAAATTCCCAAATTTCTCCAAACTTACTTTCTCCGTGCCATAAAATTTCCCTACCCCAAGGTCAGAATAACAGTCATAAATATGAAATATTGAAAGGACAGTCATAAAGGTGCTTCAAACATACCTGGTTTCACAAAGGACAAATGTCCTGTCGCATTTAATGAGCAACTTAATCGCGAAAAGCTGGAAGTTGTTGAAAATGGACTTAAAACGGGGTCCAACTGGCACACCTGACCTCAAGTGCATATACCTGCCTGTCCCTTTTGCTCATGGGAACCTGCCCTTCGCCAGCCCTAGGCTAGGGTTTCCAATGTGCCACGGAACAGATGTCGAGTGTCCTTCCTCTTTGTCGTTCTTCGCAGGTTCTGCACACCTCGCGTACGTTTCCGACGATTCTCCCACGCTGAATCTATTGTATAAGTTCGTTTCCATCTTTTATTTCCCTGGACTTTTTTTATATTATGTGTTCCTCGAGTTTATTCTAGATTTGCTATTTTAGTAGATTTCTAGTTCGACGTTGGATTTATGGCATATGTCAAAGTGACGGATCTTTTCTTGTTTCAAGTTAGAGAAATTATGGAATAACAATTTGTGGGAATTGTTATGCTAAATTGTTAGTTATAAAATAATTTGCAGAAATTATTATAACAAAATACAAGAATTATTGATTATAGAATAACAACTTACAGAAATTATTATAAGAGATTAACCTAAGCTTACAAAATACAGAAATTATTGATTATATAACCTAGCCTAACCTAACCTAAAAAAATACAGAAGTTACTGATTATAGAATAACAACTTAAGTAATTATTATAAGAGATTATAGAAGTTAGTAGTTATAGAGTGACATTTGTAGAAATTATAAATAATTCGAATAGGATTTAGAGATTTAGGGAATTTAGAGATTTCGGCCTTTGGAAAAATAGGTATTTGAAGATCTAGGGACTTGGGAACCACGGAGTTTAGAGATCTAGGGATTTGAAAACCTAGGAATTTAAGGACTTAGGAATTTGGAGTATAGGTATTTGAAATTCATGGTATTTGGGCACCTAGGCATTTGGAACAATAAGTATTTGTGAATCTAAGATTTTAGGGACTTAGGAGTTTCGAGATCTGGGGATTTGAGGATCTAGGAATTTGGAGGTTTAGGTATTTGAAAATCTTCGGATTTGGCGGTTTAGGATTTTGGGAATCTCAGAATTTGGAAAAATAAGTATTTGGAAACATAGATATTTGGAGATCTAGAGTTTTGGAGATTTAGGGATTTGAGGACCTAGGAATTTGAGGATCTAGAAATTGATCACCTAGAATTTGGAGATGTAGGTATTTGAGAATTTTGTGATTTGAGGACCTAATTTATAAAAATAAATATTTGGAAACCCAGAAATTTGGAGACCTAAAGAATTTGAAAACTTAGAAATTTGGGAACCTAGGAATTTTGAACTGTCCTCAACTTATTCTACTCCCACAATTGTACCCTTCGTAACTGACCACCCTATATATTACCATAAACGTACCAACACTATCCACATTGTATATCGTTACAATGTAATTGTCTACAATTACTGTTTCACACTTTACCCACCACAAATACTTTCCATCAACGAATTTCCAATAAAAGACCTCCGCAAAACTCTTCCGTTTTCGTTGACTTGTAACACGCTTAAAATGCTCCTGAAACCCAACACTGTTCCCCTAACAATGAATCTCGACGTTGTATCTCGACGTTCTGTAATACACCCATTGGTGTATATCGCATAAGCGCGAGTTCACACCGAGCGTGTTAATTTTTGCGCGGGTCTCATCCGCGTTTCTCTCACGTTCGAACGGACATTGTTTGTTTGTCGGGTTTCACGGCAACGACCACGCGAAACATCGCGTATCCTGGTCGGCTAATTTGCATAAATCCTCAGGCAGTTCGCTGTTTCGCCGGGTTATCCTGAAACTGGACCTTTTGTCGACGTTCTGGTCGTTTCCGAGTCCTGCAGCCAACGTATGGTCACAAATATGGCTTCCATAGAGGAAATATAACTAAGATCTAAGGGGTTTCTTGTTGATTTTTAGGCAAGATTTGGATGGGTGAAGAATTTGATGCGACATATATTTGCTATAATAATTTGGTATAATTTGTTTGTACACAGGGTGTTATTACTAACCATTTCCTTTATAAATAGTAAATTTTAGAAAAAAATGAAAGAGGGGAAAGTAGTATTAAAAATTAGAAAATGTGCAAATGAGAATGAAAAAGGGAATTAAAATTTGAGAATTAATTTACGTATCTGACCTAACGCAGAGGAAGTGCACAGCGAGTACCAAACAGTTATGCGATATAAAGACGTCGAGTTACACGTATCGAAGCCTTCGAATGGAGGATAACGAGAGGAATTTTCATCGTCCGCGCCTCTATTCAGCTTGATTTGTTTCAATAGACAGTGATAGCACGGTTGCTGCTCCATTCCTTTCTAACGCCTCTTCTCCTTGCGCGAAATTTATACGCAGTTTGCATCTATTATTCGATGGAAATGGAGTGCACCGTTGCACTCCACAGAGTTTCCCTCTCCTCTCTGTGCACTCTCTGAAACGTGTTTTTACTCGCAGATAGCTAAACAAATATAAGTAGTCACGCGACAGTACATGCGTTATTCAGTTCGAGTACACGCTACATTCTTTCTTAACGAAGCGTTCTTAAGCGTAATCAACCTCAACAAAGTTAGGATTTCGTGTACAACGTTCTTTGATGGAAGAAAATGTTGCTGGAAATTACCTCCAGACAAATAAAGTATCAAGTGTATGGCTCGAAACGTTCGATTTCTACGTTTTATTTCGTGTTATCGTCGGATAAAACCGTACAGGTTTCTACACTGTGAATGCAACTTCAAGATGGCTTCTTGAAAATTATAAACGATTATTTTACTTGTTGGACTTGTATCAAGTTTACTTTTTATATTTTACTTGTATTAAGCTTACTTTTATACGTTTTACTTGTATTAAGCTTACTCGTTAAACTTCTAAGTTTTTATACGTTTTACTTGCGCCATTTTGACGAGTCTGACTCATGACGCACCTTAGCTCCGATCAATTTCACTCGAATTTTGTATACACTTTAATTTGGAGTTCAAGTGCAACAATTTGCATAGTCAACGATTGCATATTTGTTTTTTTAAACATTATGCAACTTCATATGAAAAAAGTATACATATTTACACTCTTTGAAGTGTTGCGTTAGAATAGAAGTATATATTTATTTAAATCCATTTACTTTTATACCCATTTTGCCCATATTTAACCAAGTTCGCATTTCCGCCACATTAAAAATTATTTTTCTGCCATAATTGAACCTTTACAGTGAGTGTTTTTGTTCATCTTTCAACGTGTTGTTAAGTGAACGATGAATCCTAAAAATGGTTGCTTTCTTTCCTGATTTCGAGAAACCAGTTCAATTTGACTGCTCGACAATCAGAGTAACGCACGGTTACATCGAGCGTAATGCAACTTGAACAATCGAGAAGGATCGAAAGAAATCGGTGCCACGGTATTTCGGTCGACGCGTCTCTTTCCTCGTCTTCATTTTTGTCTGTTTTCGTCTGTTCCGGCCGTAGAAAGTAAAACTATGGGTCTCGAGCGTCCTCGAGCACGATCATCTGACACAGATTTCGAACGGTGTCCTCCATGGGTCCCGAGAGAGGATTTTCACGGCTGTTCGCGGACGTAGTCGAAAGCGGATTTGTTGGGTTTCAGGTTCAGTTTTTGGAGCTTAAGCTGACGGACGAGTGAAAATGTTGCCTTAGGCGAAATATCGAAGAGAATGTATAGGTGAACGTAGAACCATAAGCCGAATACGAATCTGCCTCCTCCATGAAAAATATGCTGATCGAAAGAAGTCCATTGGTTGATAGGGATTTTGGAGGATTGGAAAATTTATGGTTTAAGATGTTGACACAGGGATTTTAGAATTTTGCAAGTTAGGGATACGTCTAAGAATTTGTTAGGTTATAGGTTAGGTTATAGGTAATTATAGATACAGGAGACGTAGAAATTTCGGAATATAGGGATTTTAGAGGCTTGCAATGTGGTGCAGTTATGAAACACTGCACAGGTTGAACTATTGTATTTTGTTGTACATAGAAAGTTGGGGATTTGCAATTTTGGGAAGTTTAGAAATTTGAGAATTTGGGAATTTAGGGATTTCTAAGCTTAGCTATTGGGAAATCTAGGGACTTGGAAGCTGAGGAAGTTGAAAATCTAATGATTTTGCAAATTTACGAACTTGGGAATTTAGAAATTTGGAGCCTTAGAAATTTAGGGACCTGAAGTATTCGGACGCTGAGGAATTTGTAAATCTAGGGATTCTGAAGCTTACTAATCTGGCAATCTACAGATTTGAAGGCTTAAGAATTAAGTCTGGTTAAGAATTAAGTGCACATTAATTCTTGATGTCAATAAAGATGAAGATTCGCAAATTCGCGTAAACAGATTCCGTAACTCGAAGTAAAAAGCCTGTAAAGAGGTCATTAGGTAGTTTCAGCGTTAATAAACGCGGTCTTCAAGAATATTCAACGTCGATTTTTATCTTCTCTTTATGGTACGTATAAGCTGCTTAAAGCAAGGACAGCTTCTTCTAGTCGTGGCACGATTCTCATCGGGGCGAATGATCCCATTAGATTTGCCTCGTTTAAGACGGAATGTAGGGCTGTTGACGAACATTCTTAACCAGTCGTGGATAATATCCAGCGATCTTGTTTGTTACATTTACAGTGGCTCTTCCGAAAGAAAAACCTGTTGCATTCTTGGAATACGCTCGGCAACGTTCATTCAACGTCTCGTACCCGATGTTGTTGTAAAAAGTTTTAATTATCGCCGGCTACTTCGAGCCACGATTGCACAAACGTTGCTGTGTTGCTGTTTCCTACCTGGACTTCTCTCTAACGAGCAACATCCACCGAGTGTTCGATTTCTACGAAACTCCTCGCGGTTGTAAAGTGAGAGGAATTAAGGGCCGCGTGTTTTCTTCTGCGCCCGTGCCGAGTTTATTGCAACGAGATTGTTGAAAATTTTATTTCGATTACTTTGTGTTATCTCCGTGACGAGAATCTTTTTACGAAGGTTGCTTACAGAGTTCAGCGTTGTTTCAACTAAATGTGAGACGATTAAGATGAAGATTGAGATGAGGAGGAATAGTTCTTTGCTTTGAGCGATGGTTTATTTGTTGACCTTGTAATAAAGATTTCTAATTTCCGGACAATCATGTTTCTGTATTTCCACATATAAAAGTCTTTCTTCGAATCTATATGTCAAATTCCTAGATCTTCAAATTACTAGACCTCCAAGTACCTGTATCGCCAAATTCTCGGACCTCCACGTTCCTGTATTGTCAAATTCCTGGATCTATAAGTTCCTATATCGTCACATTCTAGACCTCCAAATTCCTGGATCTCCAAGTTCCTGTACCAAGTTCCTGGACCTACAAGTTCCTATATCGCCACATTCATAGACCTCCAAATTTCTGGACCTCCAAGTTTCTAGTTCGCCAAAACCCAAATTTCCCAAACCATCAAATTTCTTTGAATCATACTAATCAAGTTGCCTTGAAGTTTTTCCAGTCTTCCTAGCCCACCCTAGCTTCCACTACCGGAATTTCTCAAACATTCCATAAGATCGTATTTCCTGTCTGCCACCTTTATCGCCACTGAACGATCTATTTAATTTATCACAGCGAAACGAGCGGTGACTAGAGTAAAGCTTGGCCACACATGGCTAGACATAACTGTAATGCATCTCCCGTCACCTATGATCTCGCACCGTTACCTGGAAATAGGTGAGCCTAAGCTGACTGGTGAATAACAGAGATTCGAGGAGCGACCATTTCAATTTTCCATGGGAAACGAGCAGAAAAGGCGAGCAGACCATGAAGAGGAAATGAAAATGGAGGAAAAAAAGAGGAACGAGCCGGTGGAAGAGAAAAAAGATGACGAGAGGACGGGAAGCGAGTGTTTCCGGTGTTCCAAGGCGACATCCTGATGCATCTATTTCTGGAGGGAAGCTCGCCGACGCGTGGTGACGTTCGTGGAAGGGGGAACAAGATAGTTTTCGGGATGGTGAATGAAAAGTCTGGAAGGAAGCCCGTTAGGTGCATCGCGAGGCTTCGCTCTAACCGGCTAGCCAAATGCTCGTACAAAGAAGACGTGGGTGCTGTGTAATTCGATGCCGTTTAATCGTTACCCAAGGTGCACGCTGCGTTTCCATGGAATCGTGACGATAAAACCGCGTTGCTTTATGGGGAATGATCGCGTCGTTCGTTATGGGCCCGATATGCTGTCGTGATTCTTTATGGGACGCTCCGTTGCGGTCAAATAGCTGTTTTCGTTCGACGGTCAACCGTGAAGAGCTGGCTCGATGAAAATGAGAGGGCGTGGAGCGTTCTTTGATCTCTGCGATCGGGTAACTCATTTTTTTCATCGTAATTCGTTCAAGCAAGTCAAGTTTCTCAGACGGATTTATTTGTATACCTGATGTGAACACTGACATGTGGCAACTTTTGATAATAGAAATTTTTACATTCAGTGTTTTGGAAGAGTTACATGTTTAGATCTTGCAAAGAGATATTTTTGTCAAAATACGATTTATGATTTTATGATAAATTACAAGTGCAAGATTTTGTACTAAATTATCCAGATGACCATTTTGAAGATGATTTCACTGTGTACAATTTTATTTCATGATACGAGTATTATTATGTTTGAAAATATTGTTTACATTATTTAAAACGTGTCAGTAATATTGTAATAAAATTAGTATAATAAAGACAAAAAATTACATTAAAAATTGTTTACTTCATTATAGATACAATACCATTTTTTTTATACTACACTACATATACCACATACTAATAATCAGTGTCCCTAATGACCCACATGATTTTAACGCATGTATAGTCGCATGTTTTGTTGCAGAGTATCCACGTTATTTTTATTGCATAAAAGAAAATTATTCAAAGAATTATTTCTTTGTAACACGATACCTCCTTCAATTATCTATAATTGCAATCGCTCGTAAAGGGTAGTTTCAATCGGAAAAATCGCGTATACCTATATTCGGTTGGATGATTTATAGCTGGAGTACAAACGATAATTATCGCGACGGTGTGAATCGTGGCTCGACTTGAGATAATGTTACGCTCGAAAAACTGGATAACTTAATGTAGGCGAGCGAAAGCCGGGAGAAATTTTATAAACACTCGTATTAATCGTCGATCGATTAAGAGACGCGTGAATCTAGGAGAAAGTCATTATCGATTTTCAGTTTCACAAAACGATATAGAAAGTTACAAAAGTTTATCTTTTTACGGTAAAATGACCATCGAGCGCAACTTCGTGCAGGAAATATCCTGGTGTTTCCTTCTCGTTGCCGTAATCTACTTTTATCGTTAATTGCAGCCCGTAACTGCTATGATATAAACTTTTTCGTTTCGGTAAAAACATCTTGTTCACATAGTTTCGATTATAAATGACAATTTACTAAAATTTGATTAGTATACATGACCCTTCAGAAGTTAAAGCAATTAATTTTTAAATTTACGATTTCAATTTTGAAAATTTTTATAATTTACAGATTTTGAACGAAGAATTATCTAATAACGTTTATTTCATAATTATATCTCCTTTAAGTTATTACACTCATTATGATTAATACATAATTGTATCCCCTTCAAGTTTAATTTACATTATTTAATTCAAATAATTGCATTATTTTAACTAATTTCATTAATTAAGTAATTTCATTTATATTTAGTTGAACAGCGATGCCTAAGAATCTAAAAATTTAGAAATATAGAGATCCAGTGAAATCTACACATTTGATCATCGATATCAACCAGAATGTCGTTTATTACTAGGAAAACAAATAAAAGCAGCGATAGTTAATACTCCTCTGAAGCAATAATTTTGTCGCAGTAGATTGGTAAAATTGCACGGTGAGCAACAGCTCGATAGCCGTAGGTGAACTTCGTTCAACAATAAATTACAATAAAAAGGAAAGCACTTTACCACGTTCGTATCAAAGTTGATTTTATGCTTAGTCAAGTGATTTAGCGAGCTGTCGGAATTTTTTCGACGTCGTAATCGCGACCGGATGCGCCACATTTACTCGCGTTCGACTCGACAGCAACGAGAAGAGCATAGCCGTTTTCACGCGAGCTCCCGTACACGCTTCGTCCCGGAAAAATTCGCTGTACAGTCTGTAGCAAATCTAGCTTCCCTAGGGAAAATCTGACAACTGAAAGAGACCCTTCACTCGTTCATTTTTAGAATTTCAAAATTTATAGGTGGATTCCAGATTTGGGGATGTGGGTATTCGGAGATTTGTTGATGTCGATATCTGGGGATTGGAAATTTATAAACGTAGGACGTTGTGCAACTAGGGATTTCGGAGACATAGATGTGGATGTAGGGATTTGGAAACGTAGAAAGGGGACATAGATATTTGGCGATCTATAAATATCGAAATATGGAGATTTAGGGATTTAGCAATTTATAAATGTAGGAATTGGTGGATGTAGTGATTTGGGAGACAGGAATTTGTGGATGTAGGGATTTAGGAACATAACAATTTGAGAGATGTAGAAATGGGTCTAGGGATTTAAGGACCTAGCAATTTGGGAGATGTAAGAATTTTTAGGTCTAGAGATTTGGAAAGGTAGAAATTTGGGGACATAGGTATTTGGGATTATTAGAATTTGGGGACTTTGGAACGGATCTAGAAATCTTGAGGAAGTAGAAATTTGGAGATCTAACAATTTTGCATGTAGGAGTTTGTGACTCTAGGATTTTGGGGGCGTCGAAATTTATTGATCTAGGGATATAGGGACGTAGGGATTTGGGAACCTAAGATTTCGGAGACGTAGGAATTTAGGAACTTCAGAATTTAGCAATCTAGAAAGAGAATCTATACATTCGATGGCCTAGGAAGATCGAAGATCTAGGAATTTGAGAATTTGTACATTTAGAAATCTAACAGTTTGAGGATTTAAAAACTTGCAAATTTAAACAATTTGCAAAATATAAAAAATTTCATATTTGAGAATTTGCAAACCAGAAAATATTAATTTATAAATTTGGAAATTTACAAATGTGCAAATTTAAATAATTTAAAAATATAAAAATTGCCAGGATTTAAAAATGATGAAAATAATAAATCTATATATTTAAGAATTCGAAAAGTTAAAAGGTTTGAACATTTAGAAATAAATGTATTAAAAAATTGTCAGGTTTACATATATATAGTTATTTAAAGGAAAGCTACGCTGCACCCGAGTGTACTTAGCCGCGGCATGTGGTGTATGTGATATGCACTTATACGGCCGGCTCGGGGCACACGTGGGCACACTACATGCACTTTTTTTATTTCTCTCCTGTCTCCACACCCTGTTCTCTCTTCTCCGCTCCTGGAACAGTCTGTCGACGTATAACGGGTGACACTTTCGGAATCCCCTCCATATTCAAACACTATAATTACACTTTCAAGCTAACATTTTTATTAACAGGTCTTTACTCACACTCTTTAATAACCAACCATTGCAATTTTAATTTTATCATTAATTATTTATTTTTAATCATTAAGAATCACGGTATACTATCGAAGTAGAGTCGAATCTGTCTTCGTGAAAATCATATCTTTTCCTCTTAGAACTAGATAAAAAAAATTGTTCTAACAAATTTTTAATGAGGAGTACGTGTTACATATATAAAATGAAAGCTAATTTAAATTTTAAACCAATTAAACATAAAATATCCGACCAAATTTATTGCATGAAATGTTATACACGAACCAGTTTCAGATTTGATCAAACACAATAAAAATCGATAACATGTTTCTGTTAAATAATATTGTATTAAATTTTATTTTAAACCTTGTTAAACCTTGTCCCTAAAAATACCCACAAAGAAAGATTAAAAAAAAAACGAAACGATCAACCATAAAAACCCGTATCACGATAATATTTTTAAATAATCCATCCGAAGTTGTAACGAAAGCGGACTGGCTATTTTATTGCACCATAAATATCATCCAGCTCTTAGCGAGCGTATAAAGTCGTTCGCAAATTGATATTTAATAGCTCTAACGCGTTCAACGACGATGCGTTACACTTCTGGATACTTGATGTCCTAATATTAATTACTGTCAGCGATTTTTTCCCGGCTACATCGATTTCCGCCAGTTCTGACTAATAATAATGACTACATCGCGGCGCACGGCAGTTTCGAGTAGTTTAGTAATATTCTTAATATTCACCCGGTGACCTTTTACTTCTGTTCGGAAGCGTGGGTCTCTGATTAATTGTGAGCAGATTATTTATATCGAATCGTGCGTGAGAAGAGTTTTAATGGGCTGGGTTATGTCAGAAACGCATTTTCGTTGTGTAATTGCTGCCTGAGGCGTATCAAACTTGCTCACCCGAGATAGATGCTGCTAATCATTAAAATACTACTGTCTACCTTCTTTTCTTTACAGTCATAATTTTCGAACACTGAAATTTGTATTAGTGTTATAACTACAGGTGTACAAATGTAGAAACTATACAATCTTCAATATTTCTATTAGGAAATTTTTATGCATTAGCATTTTGGGATATAAGCGTTTTGGAATGTAGGGATTTTGGTATATAGGGATTTTGGAATATAGAGATTTTGGAATATAGAGATTATGGGATCGAGAGATTTTGGGATATAGAGAATTTAGGGAGATTGAAATTTGAAATCTAGGGATTTTTTGGATCTAGGGATTTTCGGGTCTAGAGATTTTTCGGGTTTAGGGATATTGGGATGTAAGGATTTTGGGATCTAGGGATTTTTGGATATAGGGAATTCGGGGTATAGAGAACTTGAATGTAACTATTTCGGAATATTGGGATTTGGGGTTTAAATATTTCGGAACCTAGGAATTTTGGAATATAGGGATTTGGGGACATAGGAATCTCTAGATGTAAGAATTATGAAACGTAGGAATTTCTGGACATAGGATTTTGGAAGTAAAGGAAGTAGAAAACATAGGGATCTGGGGATATAATTTTGACATACAGAAATCTGGAGATATTAAAATTTGTCGATATATAGATCTGGAGATCAAAATATCTGGGACTGTAAAGACCTTGAGATTTAGACCTAGTGATCTAGAAATATAAGAATATAATTATCCATGAATCTTATCTATGAAATTTGCACATTTAGAAATACATTAATATAAGAATGTATTTCTACAGAAAACTAGAGATATGCGGATCTGAAAACTCCGTAATATAAGTCAGTATAGCATATTGTCAGTATAACACATATGTATGTATTCTCTTGTATAGCAGGAATATAAAAATTGAAGTGGCCATGGTTTTCAAAGCGATAACCAGAATATATTGCGAATGATGCATTCACGGATAAAAAGTCAACGGAAATTGATAAACGTAAATGTAAATGTTTAGCAGGTGCTCGTTGAGTTAACGAACCGAAGACCATATTTGGTAGCTGTACCTCGAAGCAGATGCGCGCAATGAAAGCTTGAATGGTCAATTCTATTTAATTATTTAACGACATCGTTTGTTCCAGGCTATCACGATGCGTTTATTCAAACGGCAAACCTGTAACACCAGTCCTCAACTAGTTTCGGCTACCCCGTTATCTCAGGATGGCAGCGTGCCTTTGACGGTGGTGGACGAAAATTCTAATCAGAGTGGCAAGATATCCGAGAACGAGAACGACGGATCGAGAGGAGATTGCACGAAAGAAAATTCCAGCGATAATCAGAAACCTTCTTCGTCGCAGTCTTGCGTGTCGAATCGTAAAGGTGAGTTGATCACCGAGCAAAAAATGAATAGCGTATTAAATATGGCTTGCGTCGCAGGAATTTCAACATGGGGAAGGAAAGTGGGTCGAAGATGGGATCAGCTGAAGAGATCGGACAGCTCCGAACTGCTTTCGGTTTCGGGTAGACGGAGACGATGGAGTCCGAATCCTAAAGGCACCGCGGACGACAATGAAAATGTAAATCCAATTATAATATCTTACTGATTGAACGATTGATCTCTTAGAGTCGTTTAATATTCAACTCGGAAGATTTAATAATGCTACTTTAGCTATTAGTTTGATACTACTGATATTAGTATTGCATTATTTACCTCGATATCTTATACATAAACATTCTAATTATTACTAATATTATCGCTACTATTAACTTGCAATCAACATTGTTAATATTATTATCACTTTTGATGTAATGCAATGCGTGTTTATCTGCATTGAGTGAATGAGGATGTCAGAACTAAAGAAATTATCACATACTATGGCTATTGATTAAAGGTTAAATGTTATTTGCAATCACACGTAAGTGTATGAATGATGTGTTAATATTGTTACAGTTCTTAATTAATAATTGACCATTCTCAGGGTGCCATTGGATCGCCAGAATTACCAAAGCCAAAGAGAATATCCAGGGTGGAATCGTTACGAAACCTGTTCCGAGGTAGCGAGAGGAATAACAATTTTCTTAGCGGTGACGCGTCGAGGAATGTGACGATTCAGGAAGAAGACGTCACTTGCATCAGCCATTATCCCATGGAGAAAGCCCTGAGCGAGGGTGCGATAAAGAACGTGCCTTTCAGAATCAGCATGGATGACAGTCGATTGAATCGTGGAACTCTTCTGCACGAGAAGAAGAAGCAACTCAGCCGCAGTATACAGGACCTCCAGGAACAGCAACGGGTTCTTGACTACATCTTAAAGAACCAGAATATGCTGAAGACGCAGGAGGGCACTACCTTTGCCAAGGAGACCTTGAACAAGGTTAGAAGAAGCTCGAGTCCTAACAGACGAACCGCTCAGACTGCCGATGGAAATAAAAGCCATGGTTCCACGCAGACGAAGGATTTCTTCAGCAATCAGCTCAACAACATCAAGAGGAATTTATTTAGCTCAAGGTCAACTGGCGGCGAATGCGACAGGTGAGCTGTTTAAAATAATCTTAATACCTTGTTAGTGCGTTCACGTTATTAAGATATCAATAAAATTGATTTGCAGGGCGGAGACTCAGAGACCTTGTCCGACTACCGGTTTGGAGGACCTGATGAACAACCTGCGACTAGGCTGTGACGAAAGTGGGTACGACTCTGACAGCACCCGGGCTGGAGCAGACTCTCCAGACAGCGAACAATCCGTGCCAGCCATGTTGAAACCACGTAGCTTTTCCATAACCTCTGACGATTACCACGGTGTAGATTTATCCCTGCCTGCCAACACCCCGAAGGAAAGAGACGAGCTGAGCGAGACCAACGAGAGCGAGACAGCTCCTTCCTGTCTGGATGACACCGTGGTAATCGACAGCAACACATTCAACGAATCGATAGAAACGAATACTACTGCCTTGATATCCGATGGTGATGACACCTTTGAAGAGTATTCGCAGTTCCACGACAACTGCGTACCTCAGCAAGTCAAATCCGAGACCAACACCTTGAGCAGATCGAAGACTCCGTCCAAAGCTGCCAGTAACCTTGAGGCGAGAATACCGTCCACTTCAGGGAGCAACGAGGTCAGTAGGATACCTACGAAGAGGTTCGCCAGATCGGAGGCAGTACCGCTCTCGCAGGCAGTAAAGCAGCAGAGCTTGCAGAAGGAGCCGAGGATATCGCAAATTCCCCTCAGATCTCGAAAGCACACGCATTCGAGTACGCTGAACCTACTGGAGAACGCTGCCTCACCCTGCAAGGACAGTCCACCAGCCACGAAGATCAACTCGACGATCAACAACACCGTGCAATACTACAGCCCGAAGAGGACCAGGTCCAGCATCGAACCCGATGACTGCGACGTTAACAACAGAAACAAGATAAAGAAGTCCACGAAGATGGAACATCCTCTTCCGACGCCTGCGAAGACCCTGGTGCGTCGAGAGTTGAAGACCATGAAGCTGACCGTGGATAAACCTGGGAGCCTAGGAATCTCCGTGGAGAGGAGAGAAGCTGTTAGACCTTTCTACGTGATCTCCAAGATGAACGTCAATGGGGAGGCTGCGAAGTCGAAGCAGTTTCGCATCGGGGACGAAATTGTCCGCGTTTGTGGACGCAGGTTGCGCGGAATGTCCATCGCGGAGGCGAGGAACGCCCTGAAGAACTGTCTGGGCACTGTCGAGCTGCAAATCGCGAGGGAACCGACCTTCACCTTCGGGGAAGAGTTGGGTGACACCTGGGGAGACATTCTGGTGCGTACCAGAAGCGACTCTGCAGTGTGGACCTTGAAGGAGAAGGATGTTTCCGCTTCCGTCGACGACAGACAGGAGGACTCCAGTCACTGTAAGGTGGCAAAGGATGAGGCTAACTTGTCCATCAGCAGCATGGACTCCGAGACAAATTCGAAGAAGGACTCGGACCAGAAGATGACCGGCATGAGGAAGTTCTACGTGGTACGGAAACGAGCTACCACTCTCGTTTGTCCTCGAAGAGCAACCAGTCTGTCGATGGATTTGTTGACCATCACTCTGGACAAAGGTGCCTCGAAGAAGTTGGGTTTCTCCATCGTGGGAGGCTCCGACAGCAACAAAGGATCCATGGGTATTTTCGTGAAGGACATCATAGCCGGCGGCCAGGCTGCAGAAGAGGGGACTCTGAAAGTTGGAGATGAGATTCTGGCGATCAATGGAATATCGATGGATGGGTTGACCCATGCCAAGGCGCTGCAGACCTTCAAGGCTGCCAAGGCTGGGAAAATGGTCCTACATGTGGGCAGAAGAGACCCGACACACAAACGGTTGGGTTACAAGAGATAGATACCGGTGACGGTAACCTTGGGTTAGTTCTATGGTGCTTTGCTTTATTAACTTTTTTCACCTTGCTTAATGCTGATTCTTGCTTATGGGGCTGATGTGAGGGTTGAGGTTGCTATAGGTTTATTTAACTTCTTTGATACGGATCTTCTACTGTGATAGATGACTAGTGGGTGATTGATGTTACAATAGTTGAGATGGTGAACTCGTCGAGATCACTAGTTACCATATTCACTTTCACTTGCAACAAATTTCTATTAGAAAACTAATCTGCTATTATTGCTGTAATAACTTGTGCTTATGGGGTTGATGGTCTTCTTCAGAAACTGATGCTTTCACGAAGAAGTGGGTTTAATTCTAGAATAACTAAGATGGCGATTCTAACTCATCAGTTAGAAGATAGTGAATAAAATTATTTTCTTTTGCTTCAGATTTTAGATGAATAATTGTGATAGCTATAATTATTGCTTATAGGGTTGCTGGAGTTGAATGAATGATTTTAACCCTAGAATGTCTCAAATGGAGGATACATTAAACTCACTAATTATAGAATACTGAAAAGAATGATTTATTTTAGCTCGTATAAAATATTAATAAAAAATTATTATTACTCTGTTGCAGATACATTATTCAATCAAAATCGTACGATTGTTTGGACAAACTAATGGAGACCGGAGTCGAATGAAGAGAAATGAATCAGTCATTAAAATTACACTTGCCTGCCCCACTGTCATGGTTCAGAAAATGTACATATTTTGCGTAGAATTTAAGACACGTTGTTTACGATTCACGATTTAATTTTTGTAAATTCACGAATGCATTTCTTTCTCGATTCTCAATTCAGTGATACGTAATCAACGTGAAACGTTCGCTGTATCATACGTCGACATTGGTCTAGATTTACGTTAATTAATCTTCTTAAGGCAATTGTGATATCGGTTAACTATTTTTACTAGGAAGCGATCTGTACTTCAGTTTTCGTTTCGAACTTAATGAGATTAAACGATCTTATAATTTCGCCGATGTACCAGAAAATTAATTTTGCTTAAGTTCGATTAACTGCGATATACGTGATGGAAATATGAAGAACGTGTTTTGTGATTCGAGAAGATATTCAGTTTTAATCCAAAGGACTCGTTCGTTTTCATGGGCTTTCATGTATGTTGTAAATTCGTATTTGTATTAATAATTACAATAAAATTGTACATAGTCATGTCCCGTTAGACGTAGAACGCTAACAAGTTGGATTATGGCTGTTTAGTTGGACGTAGTTCGGATTTAACGTATGTTTCGTTGTGAAATATATTTTTGTTTGATACGAACTACACGAGAAACGAAATGGAGTGGATTAACTGGGATATACGAGTACTCGCCATTTACTCACTACCCAATTTAAAGAGTAAGAGTAGCATTTAATTAATTAATACTTTTGAGCTACTGAGACTGACATCCAGAATGTCTACCTGAGAAATGCTGTGATATTCATTGTAGTCGCATTAGCTGGTATCGTACAAATTGTATTTAAAATAAATCTGGTTTGTTAATAAACGTACGGACATCGTTAATTTGCTTTCAGTGTTTTATAACTTTTGTTAACAGCCTGTCCTTCCCTTTCATAATAAAGTCATTTATTCAGAAGAGAGGTACTTATAACACGCATTGTGTTTAATTTATAACAGACATGGCTAAACAAGTACAGAAGTACAGCCAAAGTAGAGATACAGTATAGTGTGCGAATTGTTCTGAACACATAATCCGTAACTTCGAACCCACGGAATATATTGCAAACAGTATAAAATCAATATTAATAAATATAATCAATAAAATCAATATTAATTTAATTTTTTTTTTTTTATGGAACTAGTGGCGCCATCTCTCCTGCGAACAGGGTGAACTACACACTTTTGAAACTGTAGTTTAATCAGTTCTCACCTTCTACCGCTAGATGGCGGCACATAAGACTGTAACCCTTTGGCTAAGTTGGATTAGCCTAAGAATGGTTAGAAATTTATAATGGTTTGATAAAGTCCAAACGTTCCGATGTTAATTAGTCTTGAATTCCGATGTAATTTGATGCATATTATAGTAAATTAAGCCAATAAAATCAACTATATTAATCGAATTGAACCAGAAACGATACGTGTGGCACCATCTAGTGGCAGTGTGTGGGAACTAATGAAACTACAGTTTCAAAAACGTGTAGTTCACCCTGTTCGCAGGAGAGATGGCGCCACTTGTTCCATTTTGGAAAAAAAAACAATTAATACTGATTTATAGGCTCAATTTACTATAATATGCATTCCGAAGGTAATTAGTCTTGCGCTCCAATATAATTTGATGCATATTATAGTAAATTGAGACAATTCTTACTTGTTCGATTTCGTAGAGCAATTTGCGATCGTCGGTAAAACATAAACATGTTTTTTTTTTTTTTAGGAAAAAACTCATTTTATTTCATTATTTTTCCGCTTAAATCGTTAGATGGCACTGGCAGTTCTGTTTTTGAACCTCGTAATCAGAAATATAAATTTTAAAGTCATGTAAGAATGATGCTGCTAAAATACTTATAACTTTTTTAATTAACTACTTTGCAATAAATTATTGTCTTCTATATGTTTTTTACATATAAATTGCCACGGTACTTCCGTTATCAATGTAAATTTCAATGCAAAATTGATAAAGACGATAAATTATGTTTTGATGTAATCTTTAGCATCACGTTTCTGAATCGTAAAATGCGCGTTAAAAAAGCTTGCTGTTCAAAGTCAGCATGGACTTATGAAAATTTCATTTATTTCGAAACTGCCGGCTGTTAATTAGGCATAGTGCATGTCAAACTGGTTGGGATTTGTTTCTTGTGGCTGCCATTTTCCCCAGAGAAGGTAGATTTACACTTGAATGTACAATCTAGAGATTAGTGTATGTTACACAATGTATACTGTAAGCGTGTAAGGTTTATAAATACACGAAGTGAAAACACAAACCTGAGTAAATTTTGGCCTTATTTATAAGATAAAAAAAATATTTGTAATTTTTTTTATTGTATATTTGAATCATTGAAAATATTTTATACCATCTACAAATAACATTCGTATATTAATTGTGAAAATGAGCAAAATAATTTATGTTATTGTCTTGTTAAGTATACTCATAAATAAAGGTGAAATGATAGTTTAATTATTAATATATTAACAATATGATTAATGTAAATTTATATATTTAAAATGTACAAACTATATTTTCAGGAGAGAGCTTATACTGTTATAGATGTAACAGTAATCAGCCTGGGTGTGGCACTCCTTTAAATTGGTTATGGTATTGGGGAGAGACCTGTCCAGAATATGACGACAAATGTGTAAAAATTATTGAGAAGAAAGGAGGTAAAAATATTGAAGAACTAGTACATTTTTTATATACATTAATGT
Organism: Megachile lagopoda; assembly: GCA_036983795.1. NCBI lineage: Eukaryota > Metazoa > Arthropoda > Insecta > Hymenoptera > Megachilidae > Megachile > Megachile lagopoda. The sequence continues at coordinate 9,673,749 of CM072787.1, forward strand.
TTAACATGTAACTATACTTTGTAAATATATTTCAGCGGAAACTATGATAACACGAGAATGTTTAAGCTCTGTACGTGGCTTTAGAACAGACATGCCAGCAGATAGATATGAAGGTTGTAGAGCAGCTGCCAAAGATGTTAAATTGGGACATTATGTGAACAATTCTATTTCTCAACTGGATATTCATAGAGATTATTATGATGAAGTAATATGGTGTTTCTGTTATTTTGATCATAGGTGTAATACTGCTACTGGTATTTCAATTTCAACCCTATTACTGTTTATAGGTGTTGCTATACAATTTGCAACATAAGATATTTAGAAAATACTCAATACTTACATTTCAGGTTTACTTAAATGTATTTCTTTTTAAATAGTTAGATCTGATTGCATTTACATCAATTGGTATATGCATACATTTAAACTAAATTTAACTAAATTTACTTCAAATTTTGATTCTCCACACTTGTACATAGTGTAAATAAGTGCTTTAAGTATTTTTGTGTTACCAGAAAAATGTGAAGTAATTGTGGAGTCTTAAGAAAAGACAGTACATGTTCCGTCCAAAAGATTATTAAAAATTCAGGAATATTAATATTTTTGTATAAGTAAGTTGTTAGACTATCGTAACATATCAAAGTGCCGTCCACTATCAAAGAAACATATTTTTTAAATTTATATATTTAATTGTTAGATTTTATAATCTTTTTTATTACAAATGTACAATTAATTATATTAAAGTTTTAATATAAATTGAATTTCTTACATTTTATTTCTATTTACCTTTCCCTAAATAGCAGTTAAGAGGATAATACATGAACACAAATAATTATATAAAAAACTTTAATTTTATTACAAAACACTTTATTACAAAGAAATTTTAAATAACATGACATACATAGTTACAAAAACAATTAAGGTTTCTTTACAATTTCAATATTTTATGACATGTCAAAGATTTAATAACTTATTATCTATCTAAAGTACAAATTTATAGGAACAATGAAAAATTACAAAGTGTTAAACAAAATGATGTTAATTTGAATGGAATGGAAAAGAATGCTTGAAATCAGTCATAGGTATGATGAAATGACAAAATACTGTTTACAAATATAACATGTTTGCTGCTAAAATGCAACCAACATTAAATAAATCTCTTAAGCAGCCTTAACAGTCTGCTCCTTTTGTCCTCTTTGTTGCGACACATTTTTCTGAGGTGTTGACTGTTGTTCTTTCTGTGCTTCATTTGATTTTATGTCTTCTCTTAAAGCAGGCAGTCCTGTTGGTTGAATTTTGATGATTCTCTCATTCTTTGGCTCAGACTCCTTCCTTGGGGCATTGATCATTAATACTCCATCAGATGATAAACTTGACTGAATCTGATCAATATCACATTGTTCTGGTACAAGGTACTTTCGTACAAACTGTCTGGAGATCCATCCATGTTCGTCTTGTTTCTCTTCGTGTTTGCCCTCAATGACTACATTTTTGCCCACAACTTTAACAGTCACTTCTTCTGGTGCAAACTGTTGAACATCCAGTGTTACTTGAAACTTGTCCTTGTCAGCTTCTACTGTAGATGCTCCACTGGTTTTACGTTCAAGAGCTCTATCATAAGGTTGGTATCTCCTTCCTCCACGACGACGTGGTCTAAGTACCAGAACGTCAGACTCGAAAGGCGCCAGAGCACTAGGCAATTCGTCAGGACTCAATGATAATCCAAAATGCTGATCAAAGAGACGATGAGGTCTCTCCAGATCCTCCCACCAATTGGAGAATAGCATCGGTAGAAGAGACATTCTTTCTTCCGTTTCTGTAACCTTCAGCAAAATATGAATTTGTTCTCACAGACTTATTCTCTATATCAGTTGAAACTGTAACTCACTTTTTTAATACACAATCTCGCACTGTTTTTCGCACTTAGAATGCAACGAGTCTTTTAGCAGCAGTGAGCGTCACCGTTAAAGATTCCTTCAAATGTACTCGTAATGGCCGCTGCGCGCGTCTATATATTGGTTTCGTACGGGAACATAGTGGGGGTACTAGTAGTATATAGAATTTTCCCGAAATCGAGCTTTCCAGACATCAAACAAAAAATTTTTAATTTTGACAGAATACAGTTGTTCAGAATGTGCACAATACGAAGTTAGGGTTCGAGGAAATACAGTGATTCAGAATATGTATCGTTCGATTAAAATATGAATGTCATTTCAGAAGAGAACACGCACGAACACGCAACATGCACGATTGGATATAATTTCAAATTTTCTTATGTTTCCTGTATGAAATATATTGATTCAACATTAAATTCGAATTATTCTAAATTTAATCTCTCATAGGACCTTTCCTTTATTTCAGAAAATACTATTTTTATGTTATTAATTGAAGACTGGAAATAAAATAGGTTGTAAATGTCATTTTCTTACAAAACTGTGTTTTGTTAATGAAAAGTGTGTTTGTATGAAGTCCAATCATCAGAAATTTAATTATGACACTTACAGCATTATCTATTTGCACTTTTTATAATAATTCCTAAAAAATTATTTTAAAAAATCATAAAACGATAGGCGAAGTTAGATGAAAGTTCCAGAATTAGAATTCTCTAGAAAAAATAAAATCATATAAAATCGGCCATAAATAATACATAAACAACTTCGTTTTCATTTACATAAATATATGTATGTACGTCGATTAAAAGTAAGATTATCGAATGAGTGAATATGATAGTCTGTAAGTTAATTAAAAAATTTCGTCAAGGTGCTCTATCGAATTGCGCACTGACTCTTGTAAAGATAAAAGATATTTATACATACTACGTTTCATCCGTTATTAATTCAGTTCTTTTTAAAAATAAGTGTGCGCCGAAAGCCGGTAGGTCCAATGTCAAACTGGTAAATACAAAATAATTCAAATTCCCTACGTGAACAGACTTAAATGACTTCGAAATGTTGTACTGTACATAAAACAAGACAATTTCCAGAAGATTATAACAAAATTCATACATAAATTCAATGAAAACATCCAGTAGAATTCTCCAGAAAAAATAAAGTAATACGAAGCCGGTAATAATTAGAAGATAAACGATTTCGACTTTAATTCTACGTGTTTGTTAGATGTGTAAACACACAATAGTTCGAATAAATTGCCTATGTGAGCCGGCTTTTGCCTTCCATGTACGTTATACGCTGTACAACGCTGTCTGGATAACCGTTCGATTCTAGAAGTTTCGCGAATCGTCGCGACCTGCGCCAGCTCGACCATAAATACGAGTCGCAGCCGGCTCAGCAAGCAGTACTTGCATAGCAACCGACGAGTGAGCATCGCAAGTTTCAAGCGAATTTCTCGTTGCCTAAACGACACAAAGCGATAACGTTTTAAATAACGTTTTATTCAATTTCATCGTATAACAAGAACAAGAAGACTTAAAATCATCATGTCTCTGGTACCATTGCTGTTCTCCGACTGGTGGGAGGATTTGGAACGCCCGCACCGACTGCTGGATCAGAATTTCGGTTTGGGTCTGCACCCGGAACAGTTGCTGTCCCCCAGCCGCATGGAGCTGTATTTACAACCACGAAGAAGAGCATCGTACTACAGACCCTGGGCTGATTTGCTTCGTCCGAGCGAGGGTGGCACATCGACCGTTCATGCCGACAAGGACAAGTTCCAGGTAGTGCTCGATGTCCAGCAATTCGAGCCTAACGAGATCGACGTCAAAGTCGTCGATAAGCATGTGATTGTCTCGGCGAAGCACGAAGAGAAACGCGACGAACATGGCTGGATCTCCCGTCAGTTCACGAGAAAATACCTGATACCAGAACAGTGCGATCCCGACCAGGTTCAGTCGAAACTTTCCTCCGACGGTGTACTTACCATCACTGCACCAAGGAAGGATCAACCTAAGATCGAGAACGAGAGAACCATCAAGATCGAGCATACCGGCAAACCGGCGATCCAGAACAAGCCGGCGAAACAGCAGCAGCAGAAACAGGGCGAGGAGAAGAAAGAAGAGAAGAAGTGAAGAGGTTTCGTACTTCTATCTCTGCCATTCATGATATTCCTATTCGCTATAGTCGTTCATCGTTTATCTACGATTTAAAAATATTATATATTATAATAGTATTTTACATGTTATGTTAGTTCATCGACGTTTAACGATAGGTTTTTATATATTTCTAAGTTATGTCATTTCATTTCATAACATATCATTTCGTTTTCGTTAGAGATTAATATACGTATGTGTATACATATTCTCTGCCAATAATAAGACTTAAAAGACTTTAATGTATGGTCATTTTTTTATGTTAATAAATTTATAAGTAAACTAAAATAAAATTTGTGTCGTGAATTGATCCATACTGCATTTCCCATCCCATAAATTTCATAAAATATCTTGGCGCAATATGTAGAATCGTTTTACATCCATTTCGTTTTCAAATTTCTGTTTTCGTTTCAAACGCGAAGTCGTGTTATTAGTTTTGAAGGATAATATTGAATATAAAATAAACAGTTAAATTCTCAAAATTCTGCACATTACGAAAAAATACATATGTTTAAAATTAAGTTTTGAAATGAGTCAGATTATTTCTTTGTAGCTCGATAAGATTATTATTGCTTCACACAATTGCATTGCTGATAGTTGCATCGTTATCTACCAGTATCATTTAATATTGGACATAACATTTTATATTAGACTTGCGTATATTTTGTTCAAAAGAAAATAATTTGAAATATATTCATAATTAGTTACAGTTAACTTTTATTCGAGAAATAACAGAAAAAGTTTATTTGGTATAATTATTTTGGTAAGACAATATATTTTGTTTGAATAAATTAACTAACCCAAATTTGAATGAATTTGTTATATTTTTAAAAATATGTATTTTTGACAGCTGGCGATGTTGACAGAAGGAATAGTATTTTAGAGATTATTTTGATAAAAATTAGTATCAATACAAAATAAATTAATTGCATAGTCAAATACTGAAATAATTCGAGAAGAATCCATTTTCTAATTCAAATAAACTAATGCAAAATTGTTTTAAATAACATCTAATCATCAAATCTGAGAATAAATTATTTAAACAATCATTCTAAAATTACATTTTTCGAATAGTATTATCGAAATTACTTGAATTTAATTAGTTTGAGTATTTGAAAGAACATTCTGGTCGTTTACGAGACGTTTCGACGTAGCCGGCTAACAACATAACCTTATCTACTTCGATTCGGCAAAAACTATTCAAAACATACACATAATGATACAAAAGGAATAACTATATCTTTTATAACCTGATATTACTTTAAAATATTAATTTCCAAATCAATTAAATTAGAATGATATTTATTTTCATTATTATTACTTATATTCGGGCTAGTTTTACTATGAATATACTAAAAAATGTCTTTTGTTTTGATGAAAATTTGAATTCCAATAGAAAAATGATAAAAATTTTGCAACCACATAAATCAAAGTTTAACTTAATTTTCTAAAAACCAGAATTATGTTCTATTCAAAAAGTTATGACAATTTGAAGTTTTTTAATTAGTAGAAATGGGCACTATCATATAAAATCCAAGAAACAATTATATTCTTTGTACAAAGTATTTTATTTAATTCATACAAATTCAGACTTAACATACATAAACGTAAAAATTATTTATACATGTATCTATATACTAAATGAAGGAACACAGATGAGACTGATGAATATACTAAATACATAAGTGGAAAAACAGTTAACGAATTTCTATTGGCTTTGGCCTTGTCTTAATTTCTGCGGTTCGTCTTCTTGCGATGGCTTTTCCGTTCGTTCAATTTTAATAATTCTTTCTTTTTTGTCTTCAATGGCTTCTGGCTTCCTTGGTGCTACTATTGTTAAAACACCATCTGAAGACAAACTGCTCGTCGCCTTATCAGGATCGCATTGATCCGGCACCAAGTACTTCCTGACGAAGTGTCTCGAAATTATACCGTGATCGTCTTCCTTTTCTTCGTGTTTTCCTATAAAAATATTCGATACAGATTAGTGCTTCGTTACATATACGTAATAACCCAGTAACGTAACTATAGGCGAGAAAGGAAGAATTACTTCATTCTTTAATTAAAAAATTGTCTAATATTTTTAAAAACTTCACCAAACGTCATTACAAATAAATAAAAATAAAGTCACTTCAATCATAATTTATTAGCACTATGCACTTTTGTCCCCCACTATAGTTACGCCGCTGCAGATCACGAGAGAGCGCGTAATTTTATTTTAAAACCGTTTCAACACTCACCTTCTACGACGATGTAATTGTCGACGACTTTTACGTTAACCTCTTCAGGTTTGAATTGTTGTACGTCGAGAATAATTCGAAATTTGTCTTTATCGTCCTTTAATATTGACCATCCAGCTTTCTCCTCTTCGCGTTCCCATTCTAACCAAGGTTGAAATGCATATTGCATTGGGAACATGCGAAATGGTGATCTATCGAATGCCGAATTGAAGAACTGTTCCGGTCGTAACGCTCTGCCGAAGTGTTGATTGATCAACCGATGTGGTTGCTCCAACGTTTCCCACCAGTGGGAAAACAATCTTGGAATCAACGTTGCACCACGTCTCATTTTTGTTCGAGATTTTTATCTTTCAAAATAACTGAGAAACTAGTTTGCGATGAGGTTACGTGAACGATGTGAACGCCACGCTTGTTCTCTATGCACTGTCGCGCGAACCGGCTACACAATTCCTATATATAGTACATGGGACTTTGAGCACGTGCAGTAGGTAGATTCTCGATTGATCTTTCTTTCGCGAAAATTCTAGAACGTTCTACAAAAATTTCTAGAAATTTCTAATTAAATACAGGCGTATATACATGTCAATTTTTTCGAATCATTATTTCAGTAACCTTCAAATCTTTCTTTTATTCGAGATTTATGTTTGAAAATTCAAATAATGCCCGCCTTTGGTATGTTACGACTGACGTAACAGCGATTTGAAATTTTAACTGTTTCCAACGCAAAGATTCCTTTACGTGTAAAGTGTTGTGTAGATATTTGATTGCGGATGATTACAGATAATTACTGATAATTATTATACTTCAGTAACAATGTTTCATATAAGCTTTAAGTGTTATACGGAATTGGTAGGAAATTGCATCAACCTATTCGCTAGGTTAAGTCAGTATTGCATCAGCTGTGTTATGACTCGACTTTAATTTTATTATCTATACAATTATTTTTATTACATCAGGTTTAGCACATGAAATACTTAGCTGTATTATTTTATTCTATTTCTAAATCAATTTTCACCAGTTTTTAATGCAAAATAAATATGGCTCCATAAAATAATTTTAGTTTAAGGTACCAATCACTATACCACTGTATAATTTATTGTATGTTAGTTTTCGCATGAATTTAAAGTCTAGAGTATACCCTAACGTATCTGATTGCTCGTATCGACGTTCTGACGTGGGCCAAATGCACAGTAAACGTCGTAGCAACGTTGTCGAAACGTTTACGTCCGAAATGTTATGTTTCTCTTACGTTTACTCTTGTTTCGATACGTGTTCGTATTCGAAGGAAATGTCATCACTTTCCAGTTGTACACAAAATTGACGTTATCGAGAAATTCATAACCGGTGCTGATAAAATAATTAGTTTCTTCACTTACCCACTTCACTTTGTATTTATAATTATTTATAAAATAATTAGTTTCTTCACTTATCACAATTTATCATTTTTCCATAAACGGTTACGTCAAATACAGTTACATTACAATGATTATTGTAAATGAATTCTAGTCGTATGAAATATTTAATTTTGCAAGACGCTGTTTAGTCTCTCAAGATATTTATTCTTTCAAAATATATTTTATATATTTTTAGGATAGTTTAGAGACGTTAAAAAATGTTTCACGGTTATATGAAATGAACTGCGCATTTATCTTGAACCGGAACTGCGTAGCTTGTCTTTCGTGTTCCACGACACGTATACATTAAATTGGCGATAAAAAGGTACAGACAATGCCAAATACAAATATTTTTGCCATAGAAATCGCGATAAATTATCGGCAGTCATTCATTGCATATTACAAATCTTCTGTAACAATTTGGTTAACATTCTTAAAAGCTGTTATTGGAAATTAATTAATTTTACAATAACGTTAGTATAATAATAAAATTAGGGATTAAACGTAAAGTTATTAATAAAACTTAATGATAATAAAAATTATGCTCAAAGTCCCATGACATTTCATTATTTATTTCACCAAACAAGCATACTTTCTAGTAAATATTTGATCTGACATCAGAGAAATATAAATATCCGAAAATGAATAAAAAATCGAACGCCAGTCTGCGTTGGTCAGTTCGAACGTTTATTTAGCAGTAACTGGCTTGGACATTGGCCTTGTGGTTGATACAGCAGTCCGATTACATCACAATCCTGCGAACCCCATTGTTCAGAAGGGGAAGGTTATGGCAAGGTTACTACGCATTTCGATATTTTTATTTCCAAGAGCAGAGACGCCATATGTGCGTCGCGGTAACTCTGAAGGGTAGTTATTTCCAAGACAAAAAATAACATGGCCTTTGTTTACCTTCTGAAATATTCCAGTAGACTGCCATTTTGCTAAAACTTCAATTTCTTGTTTAGGCACTGACCATACTGTGTCATAGTAAATTATTTGTATCATTTTTCATAATAAATTTTATTGATAATAGCATACTGTGACATTACTTGTATCATTTTTTATAATAAATTTTATTTGGGACACTCGTAATCCGGTTATGCACAAAACAACGCACCGTTCGCAGATAAGCTTCTATTTTCTACGTGATTATCATTAAAAAAATATTCGCAGACGGTATGCGAAGAAAATAAACTTATCGCGGATTATGGCTCATCGAAGAAGGTGGGTGTGTTCGAATGGACGCATCTGTGTTTTTTATCGTTTAAATTACTTATCACATAAAACATTAAATTTTTCATGAACACGTTGAAACAGTAATTTACTTATTTAATTATGGAACACGTCCAATTGCATTTGAAAATCGATTGAATAATAGATGTCTTATATATGGGTTTAAAGATTCAGTATATTAAATAAATATTATTTGTATTTATTGTCTTATTTATATTTTCATTGCATATGTAATGCAACTATAACTTAAACTAATTAACAGTATATATCAGAATTTGAAAAATTATCATGTAACCAGAATAACAAATTTGATGACATACATTAAAAAGATCATTTTTAACAAATTTAAAAAATAAACATAGATGTCTTTTTCATACAACATTCAGGAATAGTTAAAAACTGTTTGTTGCACATGAAAACTCAAATTTCGCATAAAGTAAACACATTTGTGCATTAATCAATTTATTTTGCAGAGAAAGCGTTTAGGACAACACCTTAGATGCGTCACTGTTATGATTTATTTGGGATGTTCTCTTTTTTTATGACAGGTGTCAATTACGATGAGTAATACGCAGGTGAATTAACGGTTGTTGCGTTATCTGTGCGAGTGAATTCGCAACAGTGCGCAGCCGCATGATTCGAGATTGATCCATTTGGAAAATTCGGGAACTTTCGACAAAACGATTTTTTAGAAAGTTCGATATTTATAGATTGCACTAGGTACGCAGAATGTGAAAGTTTGAAGATGTTTTGACAGTAACGTTCAGAATGTTCTAGTTTAAATAAAAGAATATATATATTTCTTTATAATGTGAATGATGTAATACTTTACATTAAATAATCATTTTATATATTGGCAGAGACAAAGCCATATCTACTAACATACTTCATTATTATTATTAATTTATTTTAAAAAACATAAATGTTCATTTTCTACTATATATAAAAGTGGTAAGACCCTATGATTAAAATTATTTCACTAATTTTAAAGTATTAATAAAGAAAATAATCTTGGAAACAATGAAAACATTTACTTTAATACAGAAAAGTGATTTCGAAAATTCTAGATCGTTGTAGAAGATTTCCTTGAGCCGATGATAGTTTATTCTGTTTTTTTTTAAGTTTCTACTGATATTACGTAAAAATATGAATAATAAACAGTACTCGAGGAAATAATTGTTACAATGAATGTAAATAAAGTCCAAATTACGAAAAAAGATAAACTAAATCCCCCTCTTTTCAGTTACGTAACTGTTACGTTGATCAGATTATTCGATTATCTTCGATTTCGTACAACCATTACTTGGAAATTCGGTACAACATTCTTGATGAACGTTGTTTACAAAAAAGAATCGTCTACTTTACAATCCCTTAGAAAAAAAAAAAAATATGGAACATTAAATAATAAATTCTTTCCAGTTACGTCAAATTGAATGAAAATAAAGAAATTACCAAATTAAGTTAGCAAAAATAATTGTTCAAAGATAAACTGTAATATAAATTACAAATTTACTTAATGTAAATTGTTCATAAGCGTATAGTCTTCGACCACAGTGATTTAGGCCTTGAATTTTTGTGTAAATCGCTTTGCTAAAAATAGAATAGCATACCAATAACTGCAAATACTTATAAACGAAAATTTAAATATCCACAAAAGTGTCTTTCAAAATGAAATAACAATAGCAGCGGCAAAACTGCAGTCGAGTTAAAAAGACCAAATATATTTCCAAAAACATCGGCTGCAAATTATAATTAAACTCCTGTTACTATAGTTTAATCACCAATTCATTTATTTAATCACAGGAAACCGAATTCGAGAAGTTTCAGTCGACGTAACCTAAACGTACATCGAACGTACTCGAAACGAAAGCAAGCGGTTGCGTTTCGAGCAGCCGCTCGTGAAAATTGATCGATAATGCAACGATAAGTGGAAAACAGCAGCATTAATTACCCTTCGTTCAATCGGCTATCACGTATAGAAACAAACGAAGCAAAACACGCAGTTGACATTTTCGTTTTAGCCCGGTAACTTCTCGAAACCTGTGGATATAGATAATGCACCACCACATAGAAAGCCCAGGCACATAAATAGCGGACGCAGAGGGCAAAGCTCCAGTTGCAACCGAGACAGCGAACAAGCCTGTATCGAAGCGAGATCTGTGTGCGTTTTTAACGCGATTCTGTGCACGAATTTTCAACGAGCTTTTCGAAAAGTATATTTTCAAAATATCACCGATCGGAAGAATGTCGTTACTACCGTTGTTGTTCTCCGCTTGGTGGGCGGATTTGGAACGTCCCCATCGATTGATGGATCAAAATTTCGGCATGGGACTCTTTCCTGAACATCTGGCATTTCCTAGCGGGATAGACAGGTTCTATCCTCTGGGCAACAAAGGTGTACTGGATCTGTACTACAGACCTCTGACCGACATCATGCGAAAAGGAGAGGGCGGCACATCGACCATAACCGCCGATAAGGACATGTTCAAGGTTATCCTCGACGTGCAGCAGTTCAAACCCGAAGAGATCAACGTGAAGTTGGTCGATCGGTTCATCGTCGTGGAGGCCAAACACGAGGAGAAAAGGGACGAGCATGGTTTCATCTCCAGACAATTCGTGAGGAAGTACTTGCTTCCGGAACAAGCCGACGAAAACCAATTGGCTTCCAACATATCCTCCGATGGTATTTTGACGATCAGCGCGCCATTGAAGAAGACGGAGGAGAAACTGAACGAGAGGACGATCAAAATCGAGTTCACCGGTAAACCTGCCCTTCGAAGCGAGACAACGACGGAAAGTGGAGGAACGACTACCACCAGCTCAGAAAAAACGAGCAAAGAGAGCGAAAGTCGTGAAGAAACGACCGAGAACACGATACAAGAGAAGCCTGAGAAATAAGACTTGATTTTTTTTTATTTTCGATGGTTCCTACGTTTTTCTGCTTTTGTACAGACTCTTCTAATAGCTGTTTTATACATTGTCATATTGTAGATTCGAAGAACTTATATTCTATTTAATACAGATATATGTAAAAATTGTATAAAATCTTGTTACACTTCCCCTCGTTTTTTAATAAAATAACTTAAAATTTAATATTGGTGTTTTTCACTTTTCTCCATCTTTAGTGATAAGGGTAGATTCTTGTAATTTAAAGGCATTGATACTAAGTATTTTTTATGATATAGTTCTTTTTCTTCATTTTTTTTATAAATCTTAAAATTTATTTCATTCTTCGTTTAATAATAAAAGTTAGATTTTTACAATTGTAATTCATAAAAATTTGCAAATACATAAAAATCGAAGAATTCTGACTGAAGTCGTAATTTATTTCTATTTATAGAGTATCTTGGATCCTTCGATAAATTTTTTAGTTTTATTCCCATGGGATTGTGCTCGTGAAAACCGGTTAGCCAAGTTCCTTGTCTTCCTATTGTAATCTCAATTTCGTACCTTGACAAACCGGATGCAATGTTAGGTATGTACATGTTGCACCACGAAAGTATCGTGTTCAGCTCGAAATATTCACATTTTCACCTTAACGTTACAATTTGATATTTATTCAGAATTATTCAGAAAATGTTAAGCACCATGTTCTATTTGAACAAAAAAAAATGTTTTTTTGAACCCTTATACTAATACAAAAAATAAATATGTATTTTTTATTACAAAAATTGATTTAAAAAAACATCATTTTGCAACATTTCAGTCTAAAATAATTTGTACATGTTAGAAAGGTATTCTTTGAATTTACGGATAATAGCATAATTATAAAGGTCCATAAATGTTCGAAGATTTTAACAACAAACTGTGTCACTTCATTTACATATTCGAAACATTCACGAATTTCACGATTATTTTACTTAGGATATTTGCAACGTAATGGAAGAGTTTTCAAATTAATAATTTATAAAGAATTTTTAAATGAAAAGACGTAGTCTCTGTAGCGTTCGTTATTCGTTCAACCGCTGCTTAAAACAGCTGTAAAAATAAGTTAAAAACATCGCATTTAAAAACAGTTCACATCAAGCTCTCGATTCAAGATATTTTGCATGTTTTCAGATGTTCAGATGTTCGATGGAAGCGCCTCCTGTTAACTGGCACGGTCATGTTGAGAAACACACCAGTTCATTGCGAGCAGTCGCATTGGTCAGAATTGGTTCATCGTGACAAAGTTCGCTCAGTCGTTTAAAAGTATGTAACAAGGTTGATCAAATAATTTCATCTGAAATCCAAAAGTCTTGGTAAACGAAATTAATTAAAAATTTGCAGGTGGCCGATATGTCTTTGTTACCATTACTTTTCTCCAACTGGTGGGAACACCTGGAACGTCCCCATCGTATGTTGGGTCAAGATTTTGGCATGGGGGTGAATATGGGGCATCTAAACGACAATGTTCCGAAACATTCCATGGCGTATTGCAGGCCTTGGGGCGGCCAAATGTTACGACGACAGAAGGGCGGTGCATCGACCGTGAAAGCTGACAAGGACCAGTTTCGTGTGGACCTCGACGTGCAACAATTCTCACCCGACGAGATTAACGTGAAAGTGGTCGACCATTTTGTGATCGTCGAGGGAAAACACGAGGAGAAGCAGGACGCGCACGGCTGGATTTCCAGGCAGTTCACAAGAAAGTACATGATACCTGAACAATGTGACATCGACCTTGTATCGTCGAAGCTCTCCTCCGACGGTATCCTCTCCATCATCGTGCCTCGCAAGCAGCAAATAAATTCTGAGGGTGAAAGAGTAATCAGCATCGAGCATACCGGCAAGCCGGCTGAAGTGCGTCCAACCAAGCAAGATGACAAGAAGGAGGAGGAAGAGGAGGAGGAGAAAGCAGAGTAATAAGTGGATTCGCGAAGTTTTCAGCGACCTACAACCTTCCTAATTGTTGCATTATTGTACACGCATTTTGTAGCTCCTATCGCGAGTATTTATTCGATGTGATATTTATAAATGTATGCCTTTTAATAAATGTATGCGTAGCGATACATTCCTCTTACGTGAGAATGCACCTTTATGCTGCAATAGACTGACTAAGGTTTATCGACTTTATTCGATACCTGTGGTATCAAATACTATTTTCTTTAGTTTCATATCAAATATACGTAGTTTTGCCTTATCTTATTTTGTACCTTCGATTACTGTTCTTTTTCAAATAAACTACAAGTTATAGAATTTATGTGGTTTTATTTCTTCCTCACATATTTTAGACGATTCTAAAGACTTTAACTACCTGATATAATAAATTAATGTTCTATAGCGTGTATCCTCTATTAGTCACTATTTTTTAGACTGTTCATTAAACTTTCATCAATATATTTGAATATCAAAAGTTTGTCGAAGTTCGGTAAAATCTCTATGAAAAATTTTTCAAGGTTCTCGAAAAATCATGATCGATCTGAAAGAATAGTCTGAACTATTATAAACAGATAATAGAATAGAAGACTCTGAACATGAAAGTACCTAATATTAGAATGTAACGATAAGAATTTAATAATAAACGACTAAAAATATTCGAGTTTATAATTACTGCATTATTCAGTATTCGATAACCTCATATTTATGGTATCGATTCAACTGCCATGATCGAATAAACTTCGCCTTGACCTGAACACTGTAGTATAATTTCAAATTTTTAACTTCGTTAGTTCATTAATTTCTGAATTAAAAACTTTGATAATTCTCCAGTGTGTACCGTTACGCATTAATTGCATGATTCTAAAAACTGGATAAATAGAACCAGTTCCTATACGTTTAAAGCAACGTGAATCATTCATTCAGTAGACGCGTCTGAAAGCAGCGTCAACGCGTAGATTATGGCGGGTCACACGAATCGACTTTGTTTACGTCGTGTTGCGCAGGTCCGTGCACAGAACTGATCTTTGGCACGAGAAAGATAGCTGCATTCAAGGACACCTCTGGTGTTTTCCAGGGTGTTCTCGAACACGCGGCGCTAGTGCCCCCACCATTTTGTCTAGTGCGCAACGAAAACGTATAAAGAGAAGTGCGTGGTTGCCGACGGTTGATTCACGTGTGAACGATATAACGGTGCGGCTGGACAACCGGTTGCGAAAAAGTCTGATTCATTCACTCGTTACATAATCATAGTCGTTCTAAAAATAGACACTGCTCTAGTAAACAAGAGCTTTAATTAGAATCGTGATATCGAAGTGTTTGGCGCGTTCGTGAATTGACATCGAGAATAACTTTTCACAATGTCGTTGATACCGATGTTGTTCTCCGATTGGTGGGAGGATCTAGACCGACCTCATCGCTTGTGGGATCAACATTTTGGCACGCCACTAGATCCAGATGATATGCTGGACCTAGAGTCTCTAACAGATGCTGTGCTCTATCGACCACCATCCAGACGACTCAGAAAACGCTACCAGCCGTTCATCAAGAGCAGAAGGCACGGAAAAGGTACATCCACTGTACAGGCCGATAAAGATAAGTTTCAAGTGACTCTGGACGTATCACAATTTGCGCCAGACGAGATCAACGTGAAAGTAGTGGACCAGAACGTTGTAATCGAGGCTAAACACGAAGAGAAAGAAGACGAACACGGTTGGGTTTCCAGACAGTTTGTCAGAAAGTACATAGTACCATCGCAGTGCGATATCAACCAAGTGGAATCGCATTTGTCCTCCGATGGTATCTTATCTGTCACTGCACCCAGAAAAGAACCTTTAAAGTCCAAACCAAACGAGAAGATTGTAAAAATACAGTACACGGGTAAACCTGCGTTAACCAATTGCGAAAGTCAACAGAATGATACTGAAATGCACAACGAACAGCAGCCTCAGCAAAGGGGACAACAACAGCAGCAACACCAGCCGCAACCTCAGCGAGGAAGAAAAGGCACCGTGAAGGCTGCATAAATGTAAAATT